>OZ017740.1:33803984-35003984 GCA_963969285.1 Odontomyia ornata
TGGCCGCGTTTTAAAGTCGGGAATATTTGGGAAATTAGATTATACTAGATTCAAAAATCGTTTTAAAGTTTATAAAACGTACATATGTGTTGCGAAAATTGATTGGTTTACTGCGTGAAGTGTTCAGGAGCACCCCTTTGAAAGTGAAAATTTCCGGCTCCATTTGTCTTCCGTTCCGAATATAGGATCACGACACCCCACTCGTGAAATTCATTCGAATTTGGATTCCTGGTTGCCTCCGAATTCGTTGTGATAGTTCATTATAACGAGTGAAAATGATATTGTTAGAAAACAAATGTGATGCAATTCTAACCGGCATACATATTACACTACAATGCTTAATGCCCGTAGTCATGGATTACTGTGATAAGATTTCTACCAGTTTCGTGATGGTGTTCTCTTGAAAGATTCATTTTTGCCCAAATTACCTACCCGTTAACAGAACTTCAATAAAATGTGTTCCTTTTCTTCCCATTAAAAGTTCAAGAAAACTAATCGAACCGATGATGCATTGATACGGGGGCGGTCCCAAAAATACCCGACCTGACAAAGAAAACCGGTCCCAAAAATACCCGACAAAGAAAACCGGTCCCAGAAATACCCGACCCGACAAAGAAAATGTTTCTCGAGCACCTTCCATAAGAGTATGCGTAAAGTGTGACTGTCGTGCCGTCATTATTTATTGGAACTGTTGAATTTGTTCTGTGAACACGTGCAGTGAATTAACAAAACCAACCGAAGTTAATTTCTTCGAGTGTCAAAGTCAAAGTCTAGAGCGCTTTATTCAATACTAATCCTTATAAATTATAAAAGAATATAAAGCGAATTCCAAACAATAGCAATACAAAAACTTAATTGCCTAAATGGCTCTCTAAAAATTTATATTTTATCATTAAACACATTTTAGCAAAAAAACTATAGCAAATTCAAAATTATTTATGATTCAAACACAACAGTGAACTTTGATTCTACACCTAATATGTTATAACCTAATTCTAATAAAAAACGGTATCTAATACTTAAAAAACTCTATCACAATGTTCCTAACCTAAGCGTTTAATCTTATCTCTTACCTAATAAAATAAACATAATATATACCTAACCTTTACCTAATGTTTAACACAAATAAACAAGAACACTAAATGTAGCAATAATGAGCTGAAACTCAAAAACTAAGTAACGAAAAACACCAAAACTGAAAATAAACACGAATAATTTAGACATTGTCATTCAGCCACCAATACCTAGATTGCCCCAACTCAGCTCGATCAGCTTCAACGAATCTAGCAAATGAGTATCTCCATTGGAATTGTTGGTTTCGTGAGCTCGAATTCGGAGGATATTTTATCTTCTTATCGGTGGCCCGTCGATATATGGGATATATGACTGGGACGCCGTCAGAATCAAAAACATATCGATTCATGTCCAAATACACGAATGCTTCTGGAGGAACGAAGCCAGTAGCGAGGCAAGTCGTAATATACCTGTCTGTAGGGTGGAACGGCTGTGAAATCTAAGGGTTTTCACTCACAGTTACATATCTCGCGATATGATTCCGAAGAAGCTTCAATATGAAGATAGCGACCCTCGTCACTTCAGCAGTTTGATAAATTCTTCTATTCGATATATAATGTTTTCAATCCGTCTCAGGCTTTCTGTACAAACCTGTACATGTACAAAGACATTTTCTTTCAAAAACTCTTCATTTTTCCATAGTACTAGCACTCTGGTTGTACCAGATCTGACATCCATATATAAAAACTGGTCTAACCAGGGTCTTGTAATAGATAATTTTGACTTTTGATCAATGTATCGGGAATGAAAGAGTCTTCGTAGGGTCCTGACTACTTTAAGTACCTTACTGAGCATGATTTTCACATGTTCAGTATAGTACAGATACTGATCGAGATGAACACCGAGGTATCGAACTACCCTCGCCAGCCATGATGTGGAAATCCTTCCAATTACGTTTCAGGTCTTGACTGATCCCCTGCAGCGTTGTCCGAAAGAGAATTGTTTTGCATATCTGTGCATTGATTTTCATTCGCCAATTGCCAGTGTACAGCTGCACATCATTGAACATTTTTTGGAGATTGCTCTGAACTATTGTAGCTTTTCAATCTGCCGTATAGATGATCAGATCATCAGCAAACGCTATCAATGATCGCGTTGGTGAAACGTTAAAATCAAAGCCGTTCAATAGTTTGCGAAAGAAGATTGAGAAGAGCAGAGGCGCAGTAACTGTTCCCTGCTGTAGACCATTCAAGACCTTGAACTCGCGCATTGTTGTCAGATTTCCATCAGTTACGACAAACGATTTCCCGTATAACATATTACACATCATGGCGACAAGGTGTCTGGGGAACTTGTCCTGAAGGAGTTTAAAAACTAGTCCATCTAACCACGCCGTGTCCAAGGCTTTCTCCATATCAATGAGACATGCTCCAACACATTGTCTATCATTTAGTTTCCAACAGATGTCTGAGGTTACTTTGCATGTGTCGTTGAATGCCTGGCACGAATACCAAATTGGCAATTCGGCATCAACTCATTTTCCTCAATGTGGGCGTTTAATGCTCTGTTGAGTATCACTTCAAACACCTTGCTGATGTTAGGCACCAAGCTGATTGGGCGATAGCTTTTAGGGCACGAAGATTCTTTTCCTTTCTTCAAGTTCGGAAATACCTTAGCCTTTTTCCACTCATTTGGGAAATATGAATTGCTCAACATGTTGTTGACCAATATGCAATAATTCCGAATAGCAACCTCCGGCAAATGTCGGAGAACTAGATTTGGAATGCCATCAGTACCACATGATTTCTTGTTTTTTATCTTGCGAAATATGAAACACAAGTCTTCATACCTGACAAAATAATCAATAAGATTCAAGCTCGGTATGAGGTCAGATGTTAATGTTTCATTGAAATGAAGAATTGATTAGCCGTTCAGGCTTGAATTGAAGTCGGAAACTTTTGCTTCAACGACCTCTGAAAATATTTCATTCCTTCTCTCAGGGTTTGGTAGATGAACCAATTCAAAATCAGTTCCAATCAGGGCAAGTTTATGCAATCCCTCACATATAATCCTGTTTCCATTTCCATCCGGAGTCGTACTATCAATTTCGATACCGGCCCTTTCGAGAAGATTTATCTCATCACTAGTGACTTCAAGATTCGATACCTTCACTCGAGACTTCTTGCGGAATATGCTATTCACTTCGCGAAAACGCCATCTGGGTCCTGTAGGCTATTACCCCCAATTTTTCCGCCCATTGATTGCTGACCTCACTCCTGAAGAATGACCGGATTAAGTTCATTCTTCAGGTGTAATTTCAACAAAGCCAACGAGGGATGGTTGTAGCCCAAAAATCGTCGATAAATATTGTTGATGCGTATGAGAAGAAGGCTTTTCAATCTTTTCAACCTTGCGATGGTTGGTGTTTCATATCCTTCCATATTGTTTCGATGTTTAATCTTGGGAACGACATTCTCAATCGTTTCCAACGTCAGCTTCTCTAATTTCGACAAATAGACATCTATTTCATCGTTAGTTAGATTCCTGACATTAGGAACCATTGAGTAAGAGTTGCCACCATCAGAAGGGGGACATTGCTTCTGGTACTCCCGATTAAACTTCTTTTGAAACTTTCCCCAGTCTGTTTTTTTGAAATTCAACCGATGATTTTCATGTTGAACTGGAATGAGGAAGAAATCATCCGTTTGATGATTGGGTTCCATTACGATTGCGTTATGGTCGCTATCATAAGGAAGCACCTGCAGTTTCCGTTGAGGACTATTAAAGCTTCAGCAATGCAGAGGTCCAAATATGAATTTATCCTAGGGTATGTTGGAAGCTCCGACCCATATAGATTGCACGTGTATTCAATTTGGTTCTCTGTTATCCACGATTTCAGGAATACACCTATTGAATTATTGGTGGCGTTCAGCCATGATGTATGCTTGGCGTTCAGGTCACCAGCAAGAATATAATAGTTATGCAGCCTGTTCAATTCGAGTATTTCAAACAAGGAATTGAGCTCCTCCTTGAGCTTGAGAACAGTTCCACCAGTTTCATAGGCAGAGATAACGAAGAGGTTATCCCCACCTGGCAGTGAGATTTTGATAACGGACACTTCAAGAGATTTAAAGCTTTTGAATTCGAGTTTTTCAATATTTTGGAAACAATAGGGTTTTCGAACCAATATTCCGGTGCCACCTCCCCCATCACAGTTTACTCTTTCGTTTCTTACGAATGCAAAATCCTTGAATGTCATGGAGTGCCATGAATTGAGGTGGGTTTCAGTGAGAAGCATAATGTCAGGCTTTTGCTTAACAATGAATTCAAGGAGATAATCACGCCGATGTAAAGTAACAATGGAGTTGACGTTGATCGAGATGAGACGAATCCTATCCATGGGAATGTGACTTGATGACAAATTATTTTGAGGTATTTGAAACCCCTTAACGATGAAAAACAAGATTAATTTTTGCTGGTAAATTTTGAGAAGCAGCTCATTATTGCCACTTACATTATTTACATTATTTTCAGTATTTTCTGCTGGTCCTCTAGCGTCTTGTGCAAATGATACTCCGGGCTTGACGAATTTCGGAGCTAAGACACTGCGGTGTAGTTGCGTTTGCTTTGGGACATATTTTACTCTCGCATCTTGATATCGGGAGAATCCTTGATATGATGCCGGGTGACCAAAAACACTGCAGTTAGCACAGTATAATTTCTCTTATGGCTCCGTCTGAGCCAATTTGCACTCACCGGGAGCATGCACGTCCTTGCATTTGACGTATCGGTAATGCATGGCGCAGTTGGCAGCTGAATGCCCAAATCATTGACAGTGATAACGCTGGTTGACTTCTCTTTTTTGGAGGCATTCTCACTTCACCACTCGGAAGTTCAAGTATCTGATTGGTTGAAGAGCACTTGGACTGCTCTTATTTGATATCTACCGTCAACCTTCTTGTCGCGAATGTTTTAACGGAGATAAATTCGATTTGGGGTGCTGCTTCCTTGAGCACCTGAAGAAGATAGACGGTATCTTCTCCGCAGTCCAAGCCTTTCAACAAAACGGTCTGGTTCTTCTCGCTTTTTGGGGTATATGTGAAGTGTGGAACCTCCCCAGAATTTAAAGCATTTTTTGCTGATTTGAAATCAACCAGTGATATCGTTCTGATAGTTGACTTTTCGGTATTGATTCGTTTAATCTCGAAATTTGTTAATTTGATTTTGGCTGCCTACAGCCGAAGCATGTCCTTTCCGCTTTGCCCGAACACATTAATTGGCGGAACTTTCTCTGTATTCTCGGCAACTTTTCGAGCAGGACCAGCAGAACTACGGGCGGGTTTCTTCTCCTTATTTTTATTTTTTAAATAAAGGATAAAATTATCATTACCTTGACTAACATTACCTTCAGTACATTCGTCAACGTCCATTTCTTGTCGGAGTCCGTCCAACGCTGCATAGCAATGAATGGAGTGTCGTACTGTGGTTGCTGCGATTAAGACAGGGATACCGAAATTGAAGTGTCCGAGTATACAGCACTGCGGAGCAACTCATTATAAACTTTGGATGGAACCCTATTAAGTTCCTTTATAAATAGCACATCAAATTCAGTGAGTCTTGGTGTAACTGGAGACATGATGTAATGCATCGTGGTCACAGTCGCGCTTTCAACGAGAACTGGTGAGTGATCGCTTTTAATTCAATTTTGCGGTAGAATGTCATTGGGAGAAGTCCTTAGCGAAGACGGTCATGTTCGAAGTCGTCAATTCGGAAGCCGAAATGCGTTTATTAATGTCCACGTGATTGGATCGGCACACTTGGCTAAGGAAATAAACCAATATCATCGTCTCGTGGATTTGTCACGTCTTTAGCCCCAAAATCGCTCAGTTTCTTGCATTGCGATGAATGCTTCGTATTATCGTTTTGGCTGAGGAAAATGCCTTCTCAAAATCAAGCATGTCAATTGGCGAGAAAGGAGTAGTCAACCACATTTGTATAATCTTGCCAAGCACATATATTGGAGCGAAGCATTTGCTGGAGTTCATCGCTGTAACTAGCCTTCAACTTTATCACAAAACCATTGTGATTTTGGTAATGCGTGGTTGCTCAGTCGTCAGAAACCGAAAGCGTGTGTCTACGTATAGGTGACGGTGCCCGAATAGACTTATAATGAAACGTAGTGACGTTGAGACCACGGATAGCGAACATTTATATTTCAAATTGGTAAAAGTTAACTCTCAGGCAGTGAATCGTTAATTATACATTCGAATCGTATTTGTGTTTTCTTTTGTCTATCACGGTACGAGAGGATCAAAGGAGACAAATGCTCAATTATATAGGAATCAAAACGAAACCCGCAAAGGTATTACTAAAAATCATCCTGGGCCGTGTGGAAATTCTTGCTCAAGCTTCCATAGAAACTTTAGTTCCTACTCTTCCTATGAAAATCATCATTGCTCGAATCTGCGCTGCAATCACTTCGTGACAACGACATTGCATTTTGCAGAACTAAAAGCGAAGTGAAAGGAAATAATGTGTTTTGTCTTTGTAGTATTCAATGCTAGCTTGTTTTCGATAAGCCATGAACGATATTTATCTAGATCTCATTGACGATATTCTCCATGGCAACTTTATCATATCCTGAATAAAGAAGTAATACAGTATCATCAGCATATATTGTGTGGTGACCTTTCAGTTTACATACAGTCTGTTAAGTAAGAGCGTGTCCAGCATAATTTTGAAATAGCTTATTTAACAACAGTTTTTGGCTTATACATACGTTAAATATATTCTGAGGTAATGCGCTTTCAGTATAATAGTGAGTCCAATGACCACCAGCATCAATTATTGCTTGGCATCTCCAAGGAGAGCTGCTTCAAAGTGCAAACACGTTTTCCACGAAGCTTCTGCTTGATGTAGGCCCAGACGTTTTTGATAGGATTTGCATCAGGCGATTGCGAAGGCCAATCAAGTGTGCATTTTTCCCGTTTCCATTCAGTACACAACCGGCTCCGGTCTTTGGGATGATTATCGGTACTCCGCCATTTTCCATTGTTTGCGCACAGATGTTCCCGAATGGCAACGTGTGATAACCCGAGACCTTTTTGCTTCAATTCTGCTTGTCCTTGACCTAAGGACAAGCCAGGATTGCGCAAAAACATAACCACGATTCGCTTTTCGTCCTTTTTGGTCACTTTTCCTACCGAACCACGATTTAGAAGGTCATCAACGGTTTTCGACTCTTTAAATCATTGAACCCACTTCTTGATAAATGATACAGACTTTTTAATATATTTAGCCGCCACAACATAGTATATTTTCGGTTAATTAAATAGTGTTAAAGTATATTCGAATGTATATATTTGTTCCTTGAAACGGGAGCAAATTAAGATGGCTACTACTACAGACTCTTTAATACTTAATCAAGACGAATTGTTAAAGCTTATTACGAAGGCATTTGGGAACAATAAGAAGTCTCCTAAGATAAGAAAAACAGCCTCATATATTGAGACTAGAATCAAAGCTTTAGAGTCACTATGGAAACAATTTAATGATCGTCACACTACAATAGTTTGTGAATTGGAGAAGGATGAACAGGCTGACTTATCAAGTTGAAGAGACATACATAGAATACAGGGCCCAAATGAAAGATGATTTAAAGGAGATAAACAAAGATTCAACATCAGTAAGCTTACCTTCAGCATCATCTGTATCACCAGGACCTAGTTGCGAGGTGCGCCTACCACAGATTAGTTTACCTAAGTTGTCTGGAGGTTACAAAGAATGGCAGTCTTTTCATGACATTTTCCTGTCTCTAATACTAATGCAAGCCTAAGTGGTGTCCAAAAACTACATTACCTTAAGAGTTGTCTTCGCGGAGAAGCTGAAATTGTGTTGAAGAATCTTTCTACTACAGAAACCAACTATAACGAGGCTTGGTTAATATTGAAGAGGCGTTATAACAATACAAAGTTCAATACAAATTAAGTTTTAAAGCGGCTTTTGGACAACGAGCAATCGACGTCGAGACAGCTAACGCCATAAAACACCTATCGGACACTACTTCAGTAGTTTCTAAGTTAGATCAAGAATCGAGAAAACAATGGGAGCTTCAGCTAAGTCAAAAGAATATGGACGAGTTGCCAACTGGGAACAGCTTAAGAAATTAATGGAGACTAGATTTAGAACGATAGAGATGTTAGAAGGAACTAAGTCGGCAACGCGAGTATCAAAAAAATCATTTCACACTACAACCGAAGAGAAGAAGGGTCAACATGCTCTTTAGCAGTGCAAACAATTTAAATATACTCCCAAGCAACGCGTAGATTATGCACAAAGCAATAAATTATGCTTTAATTGTCTTGCACCGACACATGTGGTAAGGAGATGCCATCAATCGACGAGTTGCCGACGTTGAGGACGTCGCCACCATTCATTACTGCATCTAGAGAGAGAAAAGGAAGAAACACAAAGGACATCTAAAGGAGATAAAGAAAATTCACAACCACGCACACAAGATGTCGTATATTATCAAACTTTCCCAAAACATTATAATCCTGCGACGTTATATTAGCAACTGCAGTGATTAGGGCACAATCAGCTTGCGGATCTTTTTATGTAATCAGAGCTTTAGTTGATCAGGGGTCACAGGCTTCGTTTATTATGGAACCTAGTGTACAATTACTCGGACTTAAGCGTACACCAATCAATGGTGGGAGATGGTCACACCCGAGCTAAGTATTGCGTATCTTTACGAACTAAATCACGCCATCAACCAGGTAAATCAATTTTAGTGTCTAAGATACATCCATTACATTGCTCTCATCGCCTTCAATTCTACTGAAAACAATTTGTCTGCTCAACACACCTGCATCGGCATATTGGAAAATTCCTAAATTTCGCACGAGTACGCGTGTCAGCAATTCCATCAGCAACAAATGATCAATTCTGCACGAGCTCCAACCATCAATAACCTTTCTTATTTATTGAACGCGTGTCAGCATATTCACTAGCGACAAATGCATCAATTCTGCACGAGCTGCAACCATCAACAACAAGTAAGACAATTAATTTCTTGCACATTTCAAGTCAGCAAAATACTTAAGCTTAATTAAAATGTAAGGAAATAAATGTGTGTAAATATGTAAATAGTAGCATAATACATTCATTCTGGAAAGAGCATCATAAAGTGGGTGTTTGTTTGAACTTTTACTTTCCAGAACATTGATCCGTCGAGCCGGATTACTCAATATTGCAAAAGGTCTCAAGGCTATCACAGGTTTACTTGGCAAACACCACCGCTATCTCAATGCTGTAGAAGGATTTTAGCCGATCGCAGGTTCAATTTGAAGAGTCAAAGCCAATCGCAGGTTCAACTTGGCAAACAAAACCGCATTTTCAACATTGCAGAATGATTTAAGCCACAGGTTGAATTTTGGGAAGAACCACTGCAGAAGAGTTGGTGCAGTAAAAGCTCGAAGCAGCTAGCAATTCTTCAGACGGAATTGGTGTGCTGTTTTAATCAGATCAGCAATTCAAGAGTACAATGGCCACTCCAATAGCAGCACAAAAGCTGAACTTTGATAGCATCAATCGGGTCATCTCCAACTTCAAAAAGGATGGGGACAATAAACACTCATTGGCATACTTCTAGACAAGATTAGCGCGTCTTGAAAATCAGTGGTAGGCATGTGAAGAACTACATGCTAAAACCTAGAAGCATTTGCAAGGAGGAAAAAGAAAAGGGCTTACTGCAAAAATATATCGAGGATTATGCCTGTATCGAGGATTTGGTCTTGGAACACATGACGATCTTTAAAGAAGGTATCTACGAACATCGTGCTGGTTCTTCATGGCAGCCACAATCAGCTGTAAAAACGTGACAACCTACAGTTGGAGCGGATTAAAATTCCAACATTTGATGGTAACAACGGGAGTTGGATAGCTTTTCGTCACCTATTTAAATGCATGCTTCACGAGAACGCAGCTTTATCAAATGTGCAAAAGATGCAGTATCTTTGCAGCGATCTTAAGGGTGAAGCAGAAAAACTTGTGAGCCATTTAAACATAGTAAGTGATGCAGTATGTCAATATTGTGTGAAAGATATGATAATATGAAGATCATAGCGCAGGAGCTTATGTAATGTTGGTGGAGTGCAGGTTTAAATCAGGCAAACTATGTTACAGGACTTCAAGATATAGTGAGCACCACCAATCAGCTTATAGCAAGCCTGAAAACACTGAAAATTGACGGGTTTGAGCTCGCTCTAATATTTATTCTTGATAATAAGCTCGATAAAGAGTCTAGTGTGGAATGGCAAAGGTTTATAAGCGAGAGCACAGAAGCAGCAACGCTAAAGAAGTTTATAACTTTCCTTACCCAAAGATTCACAATGCTAGAATCATTAACATTATCGAAGCCACCCACCAAAAAAGGTTACTACGCACACTACACAATTGGTAACATTACGGTGCGCTATGTACAACAACCCCCATCAGTTGTTTGAATGTGAACGGTTCAAGAAGGCAGCCGTGGATTTAAGATGCGAATTGGTAAAAAAACAAAAAGTTATGTTTCAACTGTCTTTCCAAACAACATACAGTGAAGCAATGTAAATCCAAGAAAACTTGTAAAAACTGCTCCAAGTGTCATAATACTCTACTGCACGCTGCAGATGATAGGTTAAAGCCTACAGAATCACCTCCATCCAAACCAACCACCAGTCAGACCCAAGCACTTCTTTGTAGCACTCAAGTACTGCTTGCAACAGCACTCATGACTGTAAAAAAAGATCAGATGATAGGTTAAAGCCTACAGAATCACCTCCATCCAAACCAACCACCAGTCAGACCCAAGCACTTCTTTGTAGCACTCAAGTACTGCTTGCAACAGCACTCATGACTGTAAAAAAAGATCATTCATCATAGTATTGGCAGTCCGATTATTAGGATTAACACGCAAATACTTCAAAACTTTAATAGGAGGTATTGGGTGCTCAGAAGCCGTAATACCCAGAGGAGTAGTTGAACTTACAGTATTGATCAGGAATAAGGACAAGGATACAATACTACCACAAGCATCAATGGTGCTTTATCTCCACGACTCAAGAAATTAAAATTGGCAGATCTCGGTTACAACCGGCCATCCCACATCGATCTACTTCTTGGAGCGGGCATCTATTGCAACTTACTGGACAATGGGTTCGTTTATGGTCAGTCTTGCGCACAAAATACAAAACTCGGATGGGTTCTCTTCCGATCAACTGCCAGTATGCGAACCGATAAGAGCTCTCTATCTTTCGTAGAATCTGAAGAACTGGATAAAACTCTCAGGCGTTTTTGGGAGATTGAAGAGTCGTCAACCACAATACAACCAGCACCAGAGGATGCTCAAGTTGAAAGACACTTCTCTGAAAATACGAGTAGAAACTTAGATGGAACATACACAGTTATGCTGCCATTTAAATCGAATATTGATCACAGAGAAGAACTGAAGTAATCTGTTCGCATTGCAAATCATTAGATTCTGACATATCATGCGTTCATGAAAGAATAATTAAACCTTGGTCATACGGAAAAAATGCCAGGTGATTTAGTCCAGAATATAGATTGTTACTACCTTCCACACCATGAAGTCATCAAGGAGACGAGCTCCACGACAAGGTTACGTGTGGTCTTTAATGCATCGCAGAGGTCAATAGGTGGAAAATCCCTGAATGATCTGTAACATGTTGGTCCTACAATACAAACTGATCTCCTACATCTGCTACTGAGATGGTGAAACTACCAGTACATCTTTGCTGCCGACATAGAATAAATGGATAGGCAAATACGAATTCATGACAGCGATTGTGACTATCAGCGCATATTGTGGAGGTTCTCTACCAAAGACCCAACCTGTCACTGCAGATTGAACACAGTGACATACGGTACAGCCTGCGCACCATTTTAAAGCAATACGGACTCTTCAACAACTGGCAATTGATGAACGTGTCACCCACCTAGAAACCACTGAAACAATACTCCAGGACTTCTTTGTCGATGACCATTTGACTGGCTCAGATGATTTAGCCCAATTAAAACACTTGCAAGCCGAACTCAGAGTAGTGCTGCACAAAGGAGGATTTCATCTTCGAAAATGGTCAGCTAATCACCAAGGCCTTTTCGAAGCTATTCCAGAGGAAGATCGGAAATCAAAAACCTTTAGACATAGCTCTTTCAGATGAAATTAAAACGCTTGGACTGCAATGGCATTTTGCAGAAGATGTTTTTTCATTCCAAGTCCGGTTTACAGAAGAACAAAAGCTGACAAAGCATTCCCTACTTTCAGAGGTAGCGAGACTATTTGATCCATTGGGTTGGCTACAACCTTGTATAATCACAGGAAAAACCACAATGCAGAAATTATGGCTACTAAAATTAGGATGGGATGACGAGGTTCCTTCAACCGCAGCAAAAGGTTGGAACGACACCCGCAAGCAATTACTAGTTCTCGAAAAACTTCGCATTCCTAGATGGAACAACTGCACAAATAACGCAACCATCGAACTACATGGTTTCTGTGACTCCTCCTATCCAGCTTATGCAGCTTCAATTTACGTACGAGTTTTGGATGCAAACGAGTGCATATCTACTAGCTTGCTTAGCGCAAAATCCAGAGTTTCTTCATTGAAAACGATTTCAATACCGAGGCTTGAGCTCAGCAGTGCTGTTCTCCTGTTAGATTTGGCTTCAAGGGGAATCCGTCCGGAATAACTGCTTCACTCATATTTATGGTGGAAAGGGCCAGTTTAGCTTACCAATCCAGTAATTCATATAACGAACAACTCAACGCTGACAGCAATTGAACAAGAAATTGTTACAGATGAAGCACGTTCAGTTGCAATAATTGCAACTGAACTGAATGTATCTTGTCACGGTGGGCGGCTAGTTTTTAAGTCACTTTTAATAATGTTAAAATCTTTTAATTTTGGTTCTTACAATAGTACATTTATTTGAGTTTCTAAAATTGAAAAGCCATGCTCATTTTGTGTATATGAATAATAAATCTTTGGTGGGCGGTTATGTACAATCTAAAACTGTATAGTGAGTAGTTTACGCATAAAGCTTTAGCCATCACATACTAGATGGTGGTGTGCGTCTTTAAGAACTCGCCAGGAACTTGTCGCTCAAAAATAAAGAGGCTGAGCTATGATCAAATTATGAGAGTTTTCCTGGTAAAATAAATCAATTGTGTGCTTAAAGGTGGTTTGCTTAAAGATCAAAGTTCCTTGTTTTAGTTAGTGATTGAACAAAATGAACAATGATGGAATATTTTGATCGTGACTCCTAAAGCTGTTTTGGATGTTTACCATTTGCATGTTAGTTGGCGCTTTTCGTTTTGAAAGCTTTTCTTTGATTTCAATGTACTGTAGTGTCTTGAACAGCGCCGAATAAAACACCGTCCGTTTACACACACAAAATATATTATTTCACTTAAAACTTTTTACACAGCAATGGCGGTTCTTAACTCGTTCGTGTCAGCTGACTGGAGACTGCACTGCTTTTCTATATCAGCGCCGTGGTTTTCAAGTGTTCGCCTTTTGCACTTTGCCAGCTGTCATTGTGTTGCCACAGTACCCCCTCCTAAGTGATACTGTCATTTGATATGGCGGCAGTTGTCACGATTCGTTTGTTGATGCTGCTTAAGGTTTCCGCTCGCTTAGGTAGCGTCGTTGGAGTTTTCTTACTGTAGGTTCTAATGGGAATTTGCCAATGCCAAAGGTGAGGTGAGTTAATCTCTCCCTGTGGTTGTAATTCATTGGATGTCGTCGTTGATTGTTGTGGCTCGTTGGATACCGTCGCTGATTGTTGTAGCTCGTTGGATTCCGTTGTTGAGTGTTGTAGCTCGTTGGATGCCGTCGTTGAGTGTTGTATCAGGTATGCTGGTTTCAATCTTTCGGTTGAAACTGTTGTTGGCTGATCGTTTAGCCTGATCACGAATGTCCTTTCTGTTGGTCTGTCGATGACTTGATGTGGTCCAGTGTATGGAGGTTCCAAAGGCTTTCGCACGGAATCTTTCCTTAAGAATACGTGACTGCAAATTGCGAGATCGTCATCCTTGAACAGTGTCTGTTTAATATGATGTGCTGTTGGCGTAGGTCGCATGTTTCGCATGTGTTGTCGTAGTTTTGTCACGAACTCACCGGGTTCTATATGATCTTGTACGTTGGTAAAAAACTCTCCTGGAATACGTAGGGTTGTTCCATATAGGAGTTCCGCGGAGGACGCACCGAGATCTGGCTTGAAGGCCGTCCTTAATCCTAGCAAGACGGTCGGCAACAGCTCCACCCATGGTGGTGTTGGCTGACACATTAGTGCGGCCTTGAAGGTACGATGCCATCGTTCGATTAAGCCATTAGATGCTGGATGGTATGCCGTCGTGCGCATTCTATTTGCTCCTATGAGGTTCGTTATGGCACGAAACAGTAATGACTCAAATTGTGTTCCCTGATCAGTTGTAATTACTGCCGGGGAACCAAAACATGCAATCCAATTTGCATACAATGCTCGAGCGACTATTTCAGCAGTCATGTTTTTTAAAGGGACCGCCTCTGTCCATCGCGTGTAGCGGTCTATCAGGCGTGGTTGGCATTACGACAATGTCGAGATTGACATGTTCGAAACGATTGTTCGGGACGTTAATGCTGAGGGGTGCATTTTTTGTGTGTCGTTGGACCTTGGCCCGTTGACAATCTATGCAGTTTCGTGCCCACTCGGTTGTGTTCCTATTTATGTCAGGCCACACGAACTTTTGTTTGATCATGTGGACCGTTGTTCTGATCCCAGGATGTGCCAGATTATGTATTGTTGTGAATGCACGATGTCGCAAGGTTTTCGGTACATAGGGTATGATGATTCCTTTGAGACGTGTTTTGTTGTCCATTGAAAGCTTTTGCAGCTGCAATGAAGTTTTCCCCTTTAATATTTCTTTAAGTTCTTCATCGCTGTTCTGATGCTTTTCCAGTTCTTCGGAGTCCAGACACGTTGGCATGTGGATTTCACATATCCTTGAAATAGCGTCAGCAACTATGTTGTCGTCTCCAGATATGTGTACGATTTGTGTGCTGAATTGTGAGATCTAATTTAAATGTCGTAGCTGTCTGGGCGAAGCTTTATCGAGTTTTTGTGAAAATGCATAAACTAACGGCTTGTGGTCTGTTTTGATAACGAAAGGTCGTGCGTCTAATATGTGACGAAAGAACCGTATTGATTCATGTATTGCTAACAGTTCCCTGTCATATGTGCTGTAGTTCTTTCCGTTTCGGTAAGTTTTCGGGAAAAGAGTCCGATTGGTTGACAGGAACCGTTTACTTGCTGTTCTAAAGCTGCTCCAACAGCGTGGTCAGATGCATCCGTCGTAAGCGCTAAAGGCGCATTGCTTATGGGGTGTGCTAGTTGGGCTGCCTTCGTGATGCTTTCCTTACATTTGTTGAATGCTGTCTCTGAATCTGTTGTCCACTTGATTTCACGTTTGTAATTTTTGTGTGCTCCGCAAAGAAAAACTGTGAGTGGGGCTTGTAACTGGGCAGCATTTTTAATGGAACGACGGTAATAATTTATTATACCCAGGAACCGCCGCAGGTCTGCAATTGTTTTCGGTTTTGGGTAGGTTTTGACGCTTTCGACTCGTTCCTGTGGAGGTTTACAGCCGTGTGCGTTGATCGTCATGCCCAGATATTGGACATCGTTGGCACCGAATGTGCATTCGAGGACCAGTTCAAGATGTTCACGGTGTTTACTTGGAGTTTCGGACATGATGAGAATGTCATCTATGTAGCAAAATACAAAATCAAATCCGCGAAACACATTATCCATGTGACGTTGAAATCTCTGTGTGGCGTTTTTGAGTCCGAATGGCATGGCGAAAAATTCAAATAGCCCGAAAGGAGTGCAGATAGCTGTCTTTGGTATTTCCGCGTCCGCCATGGGTATTTGATAGTAGGCTCTATTTAGGTCCAATGTGGAGAAAATTGTCTTGCCATTCATATGTTCCGCAACATCATGTAAGTGGGCAATTGGATACCGATCCGCAACTGTTTGCGCGTTTAATTTCCTATAGTCCCCACAGGCTCGCCAGCTGCCTTCTTTCTTTTGGACGAGATGAAGTGGGCTTGCCCAAGGACTGGAAGACGAGCGAATGATACCTCGCTGTAGCAACTCGTCGAATTGACTTTTTGCGGCTGCAAGCTTCTCTCCGGTGAGCCGACGAGGTTTCTCTGCGACCAGTGGTCCTGTTGTGATGATATGATGTTCCACCTCAATGTTTACTGTTGACATTTCATTGTGATGTGATTTGGGTCCGCTTGAAACGAATTTTTCCAGTAACTCCCGGTAGGGGCTGGGTATCTGTGTTGTGGATACATTAAAGATTTTGGACTTGATTGTCACGCCTGAAGTTGTTTTCCCTGTTTCCATTTGAATGATTTGTTTCCGTTTTAAATCGATTAGTAAATTGAAATTGGATAAGAAGTCTGCACCCACTATTGATATTTTAATGTCGGCAATGGTGAAGTCCCAGGTAAATGTGTTCCCTAAACCGAAGTCAATTTCTATGTTTTGAGCTCCAGAAGTTTGAATTCCGGTTTGGTTCGCGGTATATAGTGTTATGGCACTTTGTGGGCGTATTTTGTTTGTGCATCGCCGTGGAATCACTGACACAGCGGAACCAGAGTCAATTAGAAACTGTATTCCGGAAATGCGATCTGTAACATGAAGCCTGTATTCGTTGGTTATGTTGCATAAGTTGTATTTGTTCTGTGTTTTGCAGGCTAGTTTCCGTTCGGGTCATTGTGAGGGTGCCTTGAAATCACAGGGGGAAAGGCAGCGCCTGGCGTTCGCCCCGAATTTTTTATGATAATAGCAGGTGGAGAAAGTTTGTTGCTTACTGACCTGTGTTTTTGAATTGAAATGGCTTTTGCTTCTGGTTTGTTGTACAACGTTGTTCGACTGTTTTTCTGTTAATTCTGCGAGTAGCTTCTCAATTCTCAAAAGACGTGCTTCGTTTGGATCGTTTTGTGACGAGTGCGATAGTGATGTCTTTTCAGTGGCCATAATCGTTGCTGTAGAAGACATCTCAAAAATGTTGTCTGCGATGAGAGCCTGTCCTCTGAGGGGTTGATTTGCACTTACTGCTAAAACACATCTTATGTTGACTGGTAGGCGATTCTGCCATAACATCGAAATTACTTCTTCCGAAAGCCCTTTTGGTGCCAACGATTGCATCTCTTGAAGTAACTGTGATGGCTTTTTATTTTCTAGGTCCATGCCAGAAAGGAGCATGTTCATTTTCTTTTCTTTTGAAATGCCAATGCGACTCATGATATGAGAATTTATGCACTCATATTTGTCTTTAGCAGGTGGTGCCTTGACAATATCAGCTACGTGGCGTAGAGTATCAACATCTAGTGCCGATACTACTGTGTAGTATTTGCTAGCGTCTGCTTGCACTTTATTTACGTGAAACTGCGCCTCTGCGTGCAGGAACCACAGCTCCGGGTCGCTGTGCCAAATTGGTGGCAGTTTTATCGTCTGCAAGGACATCACTGTTTGTTCCGCATTCGATATTTGGTGCGGCTCACCATGGGTTAGTCGTGACGCAATAATTCTGGGAGTATGTTGAAATTCCGAGGAAGCGTCTCGAAACAAAGCGTTTGTGCCCTGCACATGTTTGTCATTTGGAGTCTCAGGTGACGACTGCTCGGTTGCCATTGTTCTGGTACAGCTTTTTTTCGAATTTTAATTCACGAGGTCACCAATGTAGTGTCTTGAACAGCGCCGAATAAAACACCGTCCGTTTACACACATATAATATATTATTTCACTTAAAGCTGATTACACAGCAATGGCGGTTCTTAACTCTTTCGTGTCAGCTGACTGGAGACTGCACTGCTTTGCTATATCAGTGCCTCGGTTTTCAAGTGTTCGCCTTTTGCACTTTGCCAGCTGTCATTGTGTTGCCACAAACTTGTCGCTCAAAAATAACGAGGCTGAGCCATGGTCAAATTATGAGAGTTTTTCTGGTAAAATAAATCAATTGTGTGCTTAAAGGTGGTTTGCTTAAAGATCAAAGTTCCTTGTTTTAGTTAGTGATTGAACAAAATGAACAATGATGGAAAATTTTGATCGTGACTACTAAAGCTGTTTTGGATGTTTACCATTTGCATGTTAGTTGGCGCTTTTCGTTTTAAAAGCTTTTCTTTGATTTCAATGTACTCTTTTCTTGCAAAACAAAAACAAAAATAACGCGACTAGTTAGAGTACTGATCACCACCGCAAGTGCAACATTTTGTTTTATCACATTGAGCGTCGGTGAGAGTGCATGCAGTGTAGTTACGTTCAACGCTACAAATTAAGCACTTTGTAGGTAAGTGGCAGTTCGATGACCCATGTCCATAGCGCAGTTGGTCCTTTTTTTTATTGCTGTAATAATTCCAGCTTACGATTATGTGTGCTATTGCTTTTATTTTGCGTAGCTCGTTGATTTTTGTGCCACGTTGCAGATATAGCAAATAGTACACACTGTCACGATGCTAGGCACTTGACTTGAACAGCTTTATATTTATAATTGTAATACTATGTTCAGATTTTAGTATTTTCTTGAGATTTTCGGGCATTTCATAGAGTCCTGAAAGCACAATTTTCAGCGGGCGCATATCTGCACGGTGAAACGTGAGGTAGTTGACTTTTTTAGAGTTTAAGTGCTTTTGAACGTTTTCGAAATCTTTAAAATTCGTGAGGAAGAGACATCTTCCGATTGACACAATCTTAATGGAATATGAAGAGATTTTTAATTCATTCATAATCGCCTCAATTATGTGGCACGGCAAGTCGGAGAAAGTAATTGGAGGAATTCTTACCTTTTTTTCCGTTGTTAGCAGCTGGTTCACTAATATTTTCATTGCTGTCCTACAAGTTAGCAGGTGGTGAAAAACGGTTGAATGATGTCGCGGTATTTTTGGCCATTTAAAAATGCTCTCTGAGGAGCATTCCTACCGGGGAATGCTCCCGGTTTCTTTTGCTGTTATTAATAGGAGTGGCACTTTTAAATTTGACTTGCACAGAAAACAAAGATGATAGAAGTCAAAAGTTAATAGATTATTCACAATAAAGTCACTAGCGGTCACTTTGAATTTGACTGTACCGTTCCAGGGTCAATGCATATGGTTCATATTCAAATTCATCACATTCAAAACAAAATAAAAATCATTTCTTTCATTAATTGGATCTTTTATTTTTCAATGAATGATATCATTTGCTCTGCATGTTACCAATGTAGTTTCATGGAGACTATTATGTATTTCAGTCAACTTTTTGTCCAAGCCATGTCAATAATAGTTCTATGAAGTGAATGTGCGTTACATGATTATGATTTTATTTTTCTTTCTTTTCTTTTTAATAATTTCAATATTCGTATTAACAATACAATGTAAAAGCATTTTTCATTTCGATTCGTTTTCATTTTGTAAAGAATAAGTGTACAGAACATATAGTACATACATACGAAAAATTTCGTTTTTTCCTCATTATCGTTTTATTTTACAATGCACATTATTCGAAACCCATGAATGTTCTTAAATTAAATTATTTAAAATTAGAATTACCTTAAAGTCGTTCCATGATTTTCAAAAATGTTTTTCTTTATCGTCCGTTTTATCTATTCTAACAGAAAAATTCTGTTTATTCCACTTAATGATATATATCTCATCCATAACTTTTGTATAAACGCAACCAATACATACATTCCAATTCGATCATTTTGAATTCTTCATTCTTGTTGTCTTTATTTCGCGATCATTACGATCATTTACTTGGAAAGGAAATTTTCCTATTGACTTATAAAATGCTTTTTTCTTTCTTCATACTGAATTGGTTCTTTTTTTTAAATAAAAACAATATAACATTACATGCGTCCAATGAATCTAATAGCCTGATTTTATTTTTCTTTTATACAAAACGTTTGCGATAAAGCCGTTAGTATAAAATTTCTGTTTCCTATTTTAAAATTGTATTTTTACAGAAGATATTGTTGTTCACGAATATACGAGTGTATTTCTAATGACAATGAAAGTTGAAAGCGAGTTGATTTTCAATTAAATTTATTTGAAAATTAAAATTAACAAAATGAGGAATCATAGAAAAATGAAAAGTACTTAATTTGAAATTTCTATTTTTTGGAAGACTTGTTACCTGATGCACAAATAATATAAATAATTCCTATCCGTACAATCAATCGTTACGAATGTTTCAAAGTATCAAACATGCTCGCCTAAACCGATTCTCATCCTTTGGTAGTAGCAGGAAACGTTGTCTCAAAGAAGTTCCATACTACTCGTAAACTTGAATTAGATGAAACGGTACAGCATATACTAGCACTATTTTTTTCACCTCCGCCTCCTGTTTCAAAAAAGGGAGGAAACGAATTTAATTAAGCTAAAAGGGAAACCCAACCCGATCATTTAAATTGAAACTAGATGAAAACTGTCTTCATTTTACTAGTAGATCAAAACAGCTCTGGAGCCTATAGATACTTATTTCCGGAGCCTTCCATTAACTCCACTAACTCTGGATGAAGTTCGTTGCACCATCACGGCTCAAAAGAATAATAAAGCGCTGAGCATTGATGAGATTCCAACGGAGCTCAATAAATATGCTGGTAGCGGTGATCAAAAAGTCATACATAAAATCATACAGCACATTTGGCAACAAGAACATATGCCGAACGATTAGAGCCAATCAATTATATCCCCTGTCCACAAAAAAGGTGATAAGCTACAGTGCAAAAACTATTGAGGTGTATCATGACGTACGGCGTACAAAATATTCTCAAACATCATAGAAAATAAAATCAGATCATACGCTAACAGTATTACTTGGGAGTATCAAGATGGCTTTAGAGCAGGTAGATCGACGATAGACTAATTGCTTACAGTTAAGGAGGTACTTGAGAAATGCTGGGAATTCAAAATATACGTACAACAAATTTTCGTTGACTTCAAGCAAGCATGCGACAGTATTGATCGTAACGTACTGTACTAAATAATGCTTTGCTTTGGTACCCCAGTCAAATCAGTCCGTCTAATCACAATGACATTGTATAAAGTACCGTATCGCGCAGTGCTGTTATTTCAGCAAGAGCATTTTGACTTCTTCTTCACGCGCAATAATAGTTCCAAACGTTTGTAAAAACTTCGAATCTCGTGGGAGAGAAGCATCTACACGAATGAAAATTATCAACCTCCTGCATGAAAATTAACCTACAATTGAAACGAGTGTTGTGTGCGCAAAACTGAGCTATACGACATTAAAAATTGTACCACTCCGGAAAGACAATTTTCATACGTGGAAAATTCAAGTAGAAGCTTTGCTTTAAAAGTTACCACGGAAGCCGTTGCCGTTCGGGAATTGAAGGACGCGAAAGCTAAATCAGAGCTGATTTTGACAATTTGCCCCTTCAAATTAAGGCAAATTAAAAATTGTGCAACTTTGCAAGAAATTTGGGACAAATTGCATAGCAGTTGCGAATCAAAAGAGCTGGACTAAAAAGCGTTTCTTCTGAAATCGCTAATTTTAATGAAAACAAAAACCGATAAAGACATGCAGGACCATGTTTGAAATTTCTATGATGTGATCGACAAATTGCAAAAAAAACGTAGCCAGAAATCGTGGATGATTTGGTTGCCATCTTGTTACTGGACAGCAGCTCTGAGGATTACAAATCCTTCCAGATTGCTATCAAGATCCAAGATAAACTGCCATCTCCAGAAACCATATGTTGTAAACATCATCAGTTATCATTGTGTAGATTCCAATATTTCATGGCATAGATTCTCACGCCTGTATTTGTACCCAACGTTGTCATACTAATTGTATAACACACTCTATTATGAGCTTCCACCAAGTTAACCACGTTTCCGAAGTTAATAAAATATCAGCATAAACTCGAGCTGCGTATAGTTTATTTCCACTATCCCGGAAATATACATATCAACTGGCGACGAGGATAAAAGCCATCTGGAGAAGAAACTTATGGTAAGAATTGGATTTGGGGCAAACTTACGTTACTAGACTGACCCGTACTGATTAACGGGTCGTTCAAACCTATACCGTGATTCAATAATTCAATATTGGACTAATACGCATCAAGTGGCAGAAGCAGCATTAGGTGAAGCCATCAAAAAGCTGTCGGGAGTGTTGCTTACCTTTCAAAGTACAGTTCAATAACCAAATGTGTCAAATCCAGCAGATCAATGTGATGTGAGAGGGATACATCCAGTACCGTTCAACTAGGAAAGCAAAAATTCGATACCTCAATAAAGAGACTTGAGAACTACCTTGAATTATGAAATTTGTCGACCGAAACAACGATGTTGCGAGTGAACACATAAAACATGCTCGGATATATTCCCGCTTCATAACTGCAATAGAAGCGAGCAAACAACACCTATGTACTCGCCCTTCGCCAATGAAAATTAGCCATAGAAACACATGCGCAAGTAAATAAGCGAGCAGTTAAGTAAACGAGAAAGTTCAACCCGCAATGATATTCACATCGTGAACGAACGGGGTGCTTCAAAGAGAGGTAAGCGGAAAGGAAAACCGAAAGTTCCGGCATAAACACTCTTTCGCTCAATGTCCTCAGTTTCGCTAATTTACCTCAAGAGATCTTGGGAAAGCCGAAAGCTTAAACTGAAAGCACTCTTTCGAAGTCGAAAGCTTAAGCGAAAAACACTCTTTCGCTCAATTTCCCCAGTTTCGCATATTCACCAGCCGAGCAAGCGAGACGAAGCGGGGAGGAAAAACGTTCGTGGAACGAGATCTCACGTGTTCGGCTACTCAGCACCTTGAAAGAGAATTTAGGTTGAAAGCTCACGAAAGAACAGTATTTAAAGTTCTTCGGCAAAGCATTCGAGTGAGTCGGTTTTTCAAGTCCAAAAGGGAGCGCGCTGCTACCCATTTATCATTAACAGCATCGAAGTATTCGCGTTTAAGTTTGAATTGAAGGTGCTGTCCCGTGTACAAGGAAATAGCAAAAAGGGGTGAGGTGTTGGCTTGCGCCGCGATCCTCAATCGGCCTTTTGGCGTTCAATGCCGTGCGGCCACCCCGAACCATTAATACGACAAGTTGATTCCCTTTTCAGGCTGGTGGATAGGTAGAAGCTTAAAATAATTAATTAAGTGAAAATGTAATTAATAAAATCAATTGTAACTAAATGTTTAAAAAAATGGATAGTGTAATAAAATCCATTCTCTAAAGTTAACTCTCGTCTTTGGTGTTCTGGTATTAAATGGACAGAGTAGCAGGTAAGTGGTGTTACAGTGAGTTCTTTCCCCGGGAGCCTTTATGTTGTATATAGGATACGCATCAAGTTGAGCTCCCAGTTTTTACCAGTATACGTAGGGTATACTGGTTTGTAACAACGACAAAAAGTGCTTTTAAATACTTATAAATAGACTGGGCCCCAAATTATGTGAAATTCTCTTAAGTCTTACGGTATCAAACTTCTACGCGAGCATACTCGTATGTGCCTTAAAGCTAGTGAAATAGCTGAAAAATATAAATTTTTACTGCGCATCTGGCGCAAAGGGGAATCTATCAGCCATTTTCAAGCTGAATTACGCAAACTATCAACCAATTGGAACTTCGTGTGTGATCATTGCAAAAAATCGTGGAGCAGTTCAGTTACGCTCTCAATTCGTGCGCGGAGTACGGGATAGTGACATAAGAGAAAGACTCCTATCGCAGGAAATATGGAATGATGCTGTAAATTTGGCTATTTCCATCAAATCATTAAAACTGGAAAGCAAAGAAACGTAAACTGGTGAAGGGATACATCCACTAGGTAAATTCAAAGTAACACCTCTATACCAAAATAGGGGAACAAAGCAAACCTCTTCATTTTAAAACAAGATATCGACTCAATTGTAGGGAGGGATTGGATTTAAAAACTTCAAATAAACATCCCATCACTACATTGGGTGGACACTAGAGACAGAGAACGAATGCAAGACGCAACTAGACTTCGTGGTTTCAGAATGAGGACATATTTACACAAAAAGTTGGGAAGATCCCAAACTACAAACAAATGCTCACCCGAATTGAAAGTGGATGTTTCGCCAGTCTATATACGGCCTCGACAGATTCCATATGCGCTAATGAACAAAGTAGATGAAGAACTTAACCGTTTAGAGAAAGCTGGCATCATCGGCAAAATCATCCATCAAAAATGGGGTACGCCCATACTGCTTGTACTAAAAAAAAAACGGAGGGCTTCATTTGTGTGCCGACTACAAGGTAACAGTAATCAAGGTAATTGAGAATGATGATTATCCTATACCAAGGATTGAAGGAATCTTATAAAAAAAGAGAGTTGGGAAATACTTCGTCACCCTAGCATACGACCAATGCCAGAAAAAGTATATGCAATATCGGGATGCAAGAGCCTGACAAACGTCCAACAACTGAGATCCATCTTAGGACTTATAACCTGTTATCACAAGTTCCTGCCAAACCTATCTAGCCGTTTTAGGCCATTGGATGAACTCCTTAAGAAGAATAGCCAGTTCAAGTGGACAGAAGACTGTGAACAAGCGC
The DNA here is from genome assembly GCA_963969285.1 of Odontomyia ornata. Classification (NCBI taxonomy): domain Eukaryota; kingdom Metazoa; phylum Arthropoda; class Insecta; order Diptera; family Stratiomyidae; genus Odontomyia; species Odontomyia ornata. Next base: position 33,828,631 of record OZ017740.1, read on the forward strand.
TCTAAGGATTGAAGGAAGATGTCAGAAGTGAAACGACGCTTGTCCCCTATAATCCGGATCTGCCACTCACTCTTGTGACTGAGGCATCTCCATATAGATTAGGCACCGTGTTATTGCATGTACTCAAAAATTGAGTGGAACGTCCCGTTGCGTTTGCCTCCAGTTCACTACAATAAGCTCAATGTAATTACTCGGACAGGGATACTACAGTGATTTACTGGGGTCTTACCAATTTTTTTCAAATTAAAATTAGTTACGGATCATAAGCCGCTAACTAGAATTTTGCATACTTAAAAAAACTTGATATCAACATCCGCATCCAGATTACTTCGATTTGCAATCTAGATGGTAAACTTCGATTATGATATAAAATACAGAAATATGAAAAATCATGGAAACGCTGACTTTTTTTCAAAATTTCCACTACAGTCGTCAATAGTTTCAAAAGATAAGGATTATGATACAATTTTTCAAACTTCTCATAGTTCAACACTCCCAGTAAGTAGTCTGCGTGGTCGAGTGGTTAGAGCATGAGAACCATAAGCCGAAGGTCCCAGGTTCAAATCTCGTTGGTGAACAACGTGATTTAGTTCAGGGGATTTTTCGGACAGACTACGAGTGTTCACTCAGTGGTCATATGTATTGATTTAATCAGATCATACCATAGCTGAGCAGACACACGGGAGCATGATTCTGACCAAACCAGCTGCCGAAAAAATCAATACGGTCATGCAAATGAGATACTCTAACTATCTCTAAGCGACGGCCCGAGAGGGGCTGTAGTGCTTAAAAAAAAAGTAACCAGAAAAGATATCAAGCGAGAAATACTGAAAGATGAGGAATGCCATAGATATAACAATATACTATAATGAGGCGAAAATTTGCCATCCAACGAACCCCTATCCAACTTTTCGATAGAAGACGGATGCATATTCAAAGGGATTTAAGTGATGATACCTAAATATGCAGGCTCGCATATTGGAGGAACTACACGAAACGCTCGTCGGAATTGTGCGTATGAACGCTCTTGCTCGCAGCTACGTTTAGTGGCGAGGAGTAGACAGTGACATCAAGGAGCTGTTGTGAGGATGTCGTAGATGCTGTGGCATCAAAACAAACCCAAAGAGACCCTAAAAAATGGGTTTTTGTTGGGCATTCAATGCGGTCCAAGGCGTACGGTGTATGGAATCCGGAGCCCAGTAAAATCACCCTAAGAATAGACGTGATATTTTCTGGTTTTTGGGGTTTTGTAAAATAATTTTAACAAAACCCTACTAAAATCGCGTCCTGTCTGTCCGTTCGTGTGTCACAGCACTTTTTCTCGCAAACGACGTAGGCTAGAAATATAATATTTTGTATGCAGGTGTAAAATGGTGCTCTCTTTAAAATTCAACTATAAAAAAATCTTATAGAGGATTTAAGGGGGGTCTCCCCACATAGGGGAGTGGCCCCCGAAAAAAAAATTTCATCAAAGGTAGCCGATATGGGTATCAACTGAAAGGTCTTGATGAGAACTTTTCAAAACAGATCTTAATTTGACACTTATTACTTCGAGGGGCGCACAGGGAGGGGAAATACACGCCAGCTTGAATAAATCCAAAAACAACAACGGAAGCCCCAAAGCCAAGGGCTAGAAAAAACAAGACTTGGGCTATCGTAGATCACCTCAAAGGAAAGAAGATCGTCGACTCAAAATAGATCCTGCGGACGAAACTCAAAGTAAATGGGGTAGTCGAACGTCCAAAATCATGACGAGTAGCTAAAAGTTTCACGCAGAGACTATTGAAACGTTTACCGCTGTGGCAAGAATCAGGTAGATCGGACCGTTCAACTGGAACTCAAAATTCATCAGCTTAATATTATCAGCACATACGTGAGGAAGAGCTCTTCATGGAAATCCGACCAGAAGAAAAAGAAAAATTTGTCGGCCGAAAGGCGAAAGGTAATCGATGGAACTCAACTGTTGGGATGGCGACACCGATCGTGGCAGAAGAGGACTTGTCACTTGTCATCGAGGAGTCGTGGAGTCAAGTCTAAGCGCACGGAGCTTATGTTGTAATAGCAAAGGATAATAAACTATTCCATATATATTTTAATAGTCTGAAGTAGCGAAGGCAGTAGTAACCACCTCACCAGCCCCGCTTATAACCGCAGCGCAAAGTACATCCAGAAATGTAAACGCACCAATATTCGACGGTAGTATATACAAAATCCAGTTTGAAGCCGCCGCAAGTACAAATCACTGGGATGAGCAGGAATGAGTAACTGCATTAAATCCTTCTCTAAGAGGCCCAGCTGTCGAGCTTTTGCAGACTGTACCCATTAAGTTGCATTCAAACTCGGCTGCTATAATGAATGCGCTCGACATGCGTTATGGAGACGATCATCTGAAGCAGATTTAAAGGTTACAGCTACGGCATCGGATGCAGAAGTCTGGTGAAACCCTGCAGCAGCTAGCCCAAAACATTGAGCGACTTGCACTTTTGGCTTACCCAGCTTACGACCCAGAACATCAAGATGACTTAGCAACAGAAGCATTCATCAGCGCATTAAAGGACCAAGAATTGCAACAAACCGTACGTTTAGCTTAAAAGCAAATGGTTAAGGACGCATTGGCATATAGTCTGAACTTTGAGGCAGCGAAAAATGTGACTCGTACCATTGCCCGGGTTCGCGAGGTAGTGACAGACGAGTGCAGGTGTGAGCGCGTGGAAATCGAGCGAGAGCCGCAGGTAAATGATACGCCTAGATGCTGGGATTGCGGAATGAAGGGGCACCTGCAAAGAAATCCGAACTATTGTCCAGGGTGGAGGAGATCCAGACCGAGTCAGGAGCCCAGAATGGAAGCCCTTCAAAGGAGGCCAACTTCGTGGGGCAGAGGTTGGCTAGGAGGATTGACGTCCTCAACACCACCATCACCATGTCAAGACTACATCGTGGAGGAGCAGACTTATTCCTTCCCGGTCAAGTTGATGGAGAACATTGCACCATAACAATCGACACTGGTGCAACACGATCGATTATCCTACCAGACCTAGTGAGACAACAACTACTTCACAAGTGCAGGATTTTCTCACTATGGACAGGTGCGGGAGAAACTGCACCTGCCCATGGAGAGGTCAACCTCGAGCTACAGTTGGGAGACCTTGCGTTCCGACATAATCTTTTGGTCGCGAGCATTATCAATGACTGCATTCTCCGAATGGATTTTCTGCAATCACATAGAATCACGTTGGATTTGGGCAAACGGGTATTGAAATGGCGGAATGTCAAAGTCTTGATGGAGGATCCCAGGGTCCAAATTCCCAAGATGAATGTGGTAGTATGTGCCGACACTGATGTACCGAAACCTTCCGAGAGCATTGTATGGGCCAAGCTTGGTGGCGATTCTGGAGAACACCGATCTTATCTGATAGAGCCAACGAAGACGTCCGCATTGCGCAGTTTGATTGTAGCACGAGGCCTTGTAATATATATATAAGGAACGGTTAGAGTCCTTAACACCACAGACTCAACCACAAGCATCAAAACTGGAGAATTCATCGGCAGCTGACAGCTTGTTTCCACTATCGCCTCTTTGGAAGCTACTCATGGCCACCATTGGAAAAGGAGGCAAAACATAGACGAAGCCCGGGAATTCACGTCTGCAATATTGAACCAGACCAAATTGCCAGTGCAGCTATTTCAGCAACCCTCTGATCTGGTGATCAAGTACAGTGAAATCTTCTCAATAAGCCCAATGACCAAGGCCGAACGAGTATGGTAATTCACGTCATAGATACACAGGGAGCCAAGCCGATTCGAATAGCACCGAGACATCTTCCTATAGCCATACAAGGAGAAGTGAGTGCACTGATCCCGGACATGGAAAAACAAGGTGTTATCGAGCCTTCTGTCAGTCCATGGGCCGCGCCAGTAGTTTTAGTAAAGAAAAAGGATGGTAGCACTCGTTTTTGTGTCAACTAGAGGCAGCTTAACGACGTCACTAAGAAAGATAGTTACCCGCTTCCACGCATCGACGACATCATGGACACTTTAGCCGACGCAAAATGGTTTTCTACACTCGACCTCATGACTGGCTACTGACAGATAGAAATCGACAAGAAGGACCGAGAGAAGACCGCATTTTCAGTTGGGACCGAATTGTGGCAACTTGTGGTGATGCCATTTGGGCTTTGCAATGCTCCAGCCACCGTCGAATGCCTGATGGAATACGTGCTACGAGGCCTATCCTGGAAGACCTGCTTGGTGTACCTAGATGACATCATTGTTATTGGGAGAACGTTCGAAGAGCATGTGCGGAACTTAGAATAGGTGTTCGCCCGACTGCGACTGAAACTTAGTCCCGATAAGTGTACCCTTTTCGCAGCTGAAGTAAAATACCGGAGAGACGATGTATCAGCAGAAGGGGTCAAAACAGACCCTGAGGAAATTGAAGCTGGAAAAGCTGGCCAACACCAAATAACAAGCGCCAACTACGAAGTTTTCTGGGTCTGGCAACCTACTATCGAAGATTCGTCATAGACTTTGCCAAAATAGCTACGTTTCTCCATCAGCTAACCGAGAAAAATCGTTCGTATGTCTGTAATGAACAATGCCAGGCAGCCTTTGAGACCTTGAAGGAGAAGCTGTGTGAATTACCCGTGCTGGCATAGCCAAAATCCGGAAAAATGTTTGTAGTTGACAGCGATGCGAGCAACGGCGGGATTGGAGCTGTAATCTCCGAGCAGATCGATGGCGAAGAAAGAGGCCTATCGTGTTTCAGTCGATTTCTCTCAAAAAGTAAGAGGAAGTACTGCGTGACCGGAAAGGAGCTATTAGCTATAATGGAGGCAACTAAGCAGTTCCACAAGTACCTATATGGCTAGAAATCTTCGAACGGACCATGCATCGCTGAGATGGCTGCTTAACTTCAAAAACCCCGAGATTGCAGTCATATGAAAACTTTAACTTTGTTTATTGGAAGGACGGATTTCATGGAAATGCTGACGCCCTATCTCGTCGTCCGTGTCCACCTAACTGCAAGCATTGCCGGCGGGTTGAGGAAAAGGAGCCGACCGTTGATCTGCAAGTGATAATGGCCGAATTCGATGAAGGCTGGTCATCGGAGAAGATTCGAAATGCCCAGTTAGCCGACGAAAACATTGGAAAATTACTCGTATGGAAGGAGACAACTGGCCGACCTGAGTGGAAGGACGTTTCAATGCGCGGCGCCACCCTGAAAAGTTATTGGGCACAATGGAACTCCCTTCAGGTGGAGGATGGCGCAGTCAAGTGGAAATGGGAAACAGCGGATGGCAGCTCCTATAGGATGCAAACTTTACTTCCCAAAAGCCGAATCCACGATGTGGTTAAGGAAATGCATGAAGGATCCTCGGGAGGCCACCTTGGTGTTAACAAGACCTTAGCGAAATTGCAAGAAAGGTTTTACTGGCTCCACGCTCGAGAAGACATAGATCACTGGTGTCATACTCGTAGATGCACGATTTGCGCTTCCGTCAAAGGTCCAAACGACGACTGAGAGGACAAATGCAAACCTACAACGTGGGTGTACCGTTTGCAACGGTTGCTGTTGACATCGCAGGACCCTTTCCTGAATCCGAATGGGGAAATCGATACACGCTGGTTGTGGCCGATTATTTCAGCAAGTGGCCCGAGGTCTACCCCATTCCCAACCAGGAAGCAACTACTGTAGCCGAACAGCTAGTGTTGAATTGGGTCAGTAGGTACGGCGTACCTTGTGAACTACATTCGGATCAAGGCCGAAACTTTGAATCACTAGTTTTTGGTGAAACGTGCGAGCTGCTGGGAATACGGAAAACGAAGACAACACCGCATCCCCAATCCGATGTAATGGTCGAACGTTTCAACGGCACACTCAATAAACACCTGGTCAAGATGGTTGACGAGAACTAAAGGGACTGGGTTCGGAACATCCCATTATTCTTGATGGCGTATAGAGTTGCCGAACACGCATCGATGGGCCAAGCCCCAGCCAAAGTCATTTTTGGAAAGACTATTCGTGTGCCGGCTGATATAAAGTTCGGAACACCCGCTGAGAAACTCCAAACGATCTCGGAGTACACAAGTGAGCTAAGGCAACGGTTGAACCAGATACATCGGACAGTGCGAAAGCACCTCGAATCGGCTATTGACCGCATGAAGACACGGTACGATCTGAAGGCAAATTCTACTGGCTTCCAGCAAGATGACTTGGTGTGGCTACATAACCCACATCGGCGGAAGGGTAGGTCTCCGAAGTTGCAGCATAATTGGGAGGGATCATACGGAGTTACAAAGCGAATCAACCACGTCGTATATCGCATACAGGAACACCGTAAGCCGAGAGCCAAAATGAAAATCGTGCACCTGAACCGTCTTGCCCCATATTATATCCAGGGAGACTTAACTACCCCTGGCGATACATCTTTTCGGGGCGAAAAGAACTGAGCTGGGGGCAGTGTTACAAGTCCAAACAATTCTGCGAGCTACTGTCGCAATTGGCGCAACTATTAATAACATTATAATCAATATTGATTGAAAAGTAAACGAATGTACTCGAAAGCACAAGAATGGGCCAAGTAGATCCATGTTTAATATCTGAAAGTGACGTCACTGCGGGTATTCAGAATTGCTCGAAGATTCCAAGTAGTTCCTGTCACATATTCGCGAATGAATATACGAGAAATGGATTGAATGACTAGAGACCCTATATAAAGCCGAGCTAAATGAATGGGGAGATAGAGTAATAGTAAAACCGCGATAGTAAAAACTGCGATAGTGTAGAGCGCGAGTTCAAGGCGATATTGATTGATAGTGAAGTAAAGGTTTTTCGTGATATGTTTGAAGATATTGGAAATATAAATTGATAGGACAAGTGAAAAGCAAACTAAAAGGTCATTTGTAAAATAGTGAAGTTAGTTATTGTGCATTCTTAGTAAATAAACTCTTTTAATTTAATTTAAAAGACAGTGCGTTTTCATTTTCCCGAAACATTAAAATTATCCGCCGCGAATCGGAACACGTGACAATATCATTGGAGAGTACCAAGGCGGTTTACGAAGTGGACAATCTACGATTGACCAAATATTCTCAGTGAAGCTGGTACTCGACAATTGCTGGGAATATAATATCGATATGCACCAGCTCTTTGTAGCGTTCAAACGAGCATACGACAGTGTCCTGTACAAAATAATGCTTGACTTTCGCCTTCCAGCTTAACGCATCCAAATTATCAAGGTTACAATGCTAAACACCGAGTCTCAGGTCAAAGTTAACGAAGATTTTACTGAAACCTACCGAATGAACTCAGGCTTAAACCAGGGGGATGGGCTTGCCCCACAGTTGTCCAATACCGCTCTGGACCATGTGGTTAGAAAAACGCCAGCATACACCATGGAAACGCTAGTCTAAGAGTCCACGTGACTAGTAGCACATGCTGGTGACGTTCACATTCTGGGCAGATCAATTCCAGATGCGAAGGAAGCGTTCATAGGGCTGGAGTCAGAAGCGAAAAAAGTCAGCCTCCAGGTCGATGAAACTGAAAATAAATTCATGATCCAAACGAGGAAAACACGTCAGTCCGAAAGAACCTGACCTTAGGAGACTATAACCTAGAAAGTGTGGATGGGTTGCTATATTTCATCTTAATATGACAACCTAACTATATCCGCAAGCATAAGGTACGTAAACTGCTATCGGCAGAGCATGTGGAAAATATGGAAGAGCACAGGCTCCCCAGACGAACGTTGGAGGGTACAGCGCAAGGGAAACGTCCATTAGGAAACTGAGGAACCGATGAGGAGATATTCTCAGTATAGCAGTTAATTCTAAAAACTCTGGAGGAAACTCTTTCACCGGATAGTAAAATCAATTATAATTCCTCCACGGCATTAATAAAACTTTTCGGGAGGAATGGCGCTGATCAAAATGCCAAGACTTTAATGTCATACCTTGTATAAAACAGCGTTGAAGAAGCTGGCACTGTAGAAGATAATTCTTCCACTTAGCCGTACACAGTAGGCACCGTCAAGGAACGAGGTCAAAACTTGGATTTACAAGATAAAGAGTTGCTGGAGCACTCAAAACCCTTGTAGTCTCCTCTCGAGTGACGCCACAGCAAAATACTATTATACCTGCCACCACTGAGGAAATAATGACGTTGACTGATTTAAAGAAATCCCAGAGACATAGTTGAAGAAGCAAATCGAGTGGCACAGGATACTTGCAATCGCGCAGTCAATATCACCAGATCGGCCTTTCAATGTCACTCTGTGGCGTCCAGAACGGTTGCATTGTTTAAACTAAAATTTGACGGCTCATTCATGCAAATTGACTATAGAAACATGAAGGAATCGGTAAAGGTGACAAGGAGAAATTGATTAAAATTGTGTCTTTGGATAAAAATTCAAATAGCAACGCAATTAGCCTCAAAGTTTGGGTGTGGAGCGGCGTCGAGGTTCGATGTACCGAATAGGAGATCCAATAGAGTAGCAAACCTGGCTCGGAAAGAAGTTACAGATGGCGTTGATGCTTCACTTGTTATTCTGTATGACATTTCATCTTGCATTCTGACAAATACTAGCACAATGCACACACGCAGGGCACCACATTAAAGTTCGCTGCTACACACAATAATGTTAGTCAGAATCGACGACAAACAAACGGAAGGGAAATCTTAAGTGAGCGAGCTCAATATCATATTTACAGATTGATTTAGCCTTATGAGTATATCCCCACATGACGTCGAAACGAGTAAGTATAGCTAGGAAAGGTGTTATGAATGTGTAACTTGGACTCAAATAGATCTCGAGTCCAATGCAGCCATAATATGCCCTTTCAAAATATTAATGTCTGAAAATGCAAAATGCTGGGGAACACGATATTATTCTTCGATGTAAGTATGCAGCTTTGGTTTGATGGCGTCATGTTGGTGTCACTTGGCAAGCAAAGCAACATGCTTTCCACATTTGAATTTCGAGCTTCCTAAGTAAGACAATCGGTGGAAGGCTGTCTAAGAGTCGTTGATTTCTTGATCTGTCTGTGCAATATGTAAATTTAACTAAATAATAAAAAATTCATTAAGGATCAGCTATCCAAATTTTGAAAAAGGGCTGTACTATGCATTAAGAATTTATACATTTTAAAATTTTCACTACTATTGTTCCTATAATGTGACCATCCGCAAGCCAGAGTATTATTTAAAAGAAAACACAAAATAAACAAAATTATAGCTTCACTTCACTTTTTATAATGAAAACATTTCACATTTTTATCATTTTCTTTCAACAACCATCAATCCGATCAATGTTTCGCATATGTATAAAAAAATTCTTAAAAATATTTTTTTTTTTGATATTCATACAAAATACACAAAAACAAAAATCCATTCTAAGCATTTAATAATTAAATTATAATTATCATATAATAGAGATACTATCTTTCGATCGATCTTTTATTCTATTTTGTTTTCTTTCTTTTTTTTTTATTCATTTCGCTATAAATAATTTTATTTAAATTTGAAAAAAGAAATTATCATTAGAAGTAAACACCTAGAAATTATTATAATATAGTAAGCAGTTGATTTCTGTATAATTTTTTTATTTACAATTTTCGTTTACTAATAATTATAATTATCATATACGTTGATATTTTTATATCGTGACTATCTTCTGGTTTTATTTCTCTCTTTTTAATTTTTTCTTTTTTGTTAAATCTATTCATAGCAAATGTACGATGAGTAGGGCGTTTTGTGTTTTCTTGTTTTATATTTTGTTTTAAATTCATTTAGAAAATAAATGAGCGCGTAGCATTTTGTTCTAATGCATATTTTGTATAATTATTTATTACAGATATCGTTTAATGATCAATAAAGTTGGATGATGATGGATAATATTTCAGTTTTAGTCGCGTTAAGTTGTCTTTGTTGTCAATGCTAGATTGAAAACATTTCAGCAAAAGAAATGTCAAAATGAAATTAAGTGTAGCTTCTAGTTAATTCAATGAGTATAAAATGGACAGAATTAAGCGACTACAGAAGAATAGAATAGATTTCAATTCAAAATTGGTCTAAATGATCGTTTCGTTTTTTCAACGAGGAATTTCTTTGCAATGTATTATTTATATTTTATATAAATTATTTACTTCATTTTTTATAATTTTATCTTTTTTTTATATAAATATAAATTAAAAACTTTTTGCTTTACTTTTAAGAAAATTTCTTTATAGAAAAAAGAGAGAAAGGAAGAGAATTTACTTGGGCTTAGTTTAAGTTCCATTCGCTTTCGGTAATGGCCGCACTAAGTATAATTTTTCGCCTTGTTTATTTGTGTAAATTGGTGCTCTTTGGTAGTGATCCACTAATTGATCTAATGTATGGAATTTCCGTTGACCGATACAGTACATTCCATTTTCCACGTGAACACGGAAGTGTTTATTACGGCCGGGGGCTTTCAGTGAAACGGAATAGTCACCGAGCTGCAATAAAAATAGAATTTACCCTTGAATAGATTAGTTTGCATGAAAAATTTCGAACATTTACATTCGTTTCACTATCACGTATCAAAAAGTCGCCATCGTGACCATGTTGATTGAGTACGGTATCACATTGATTGCGTGTTATGGCTCCATAGTACCAACTTTTACCCGCTAAGTTTGGTCGTTCTAGAGGTGCACCCTGTTGTGGCGGTGGTGGCTGTTGCATTGAGGTTGACATTGAATCATTTCGTCGATCAATTGAATCACCACCGGCACTTCCGCTTCCACTACCTGATACCCCACCACCGCGATATGGTTGAGCTAAATATTCGGATAACTCTTGGAGATAATTGCGTGGAACTAAACCAATTTGACCTGCTTGATTTCGCGCCTTATACCAATCCGGATCGGTAGCCGGTCTATCGAGTATTTCGAGACGATCGCCTTTTTCAAATGAGAGTTCTTGGTCGTTATTTGAAACGAAGCTATATAAAGCAACCTGAAAATTGGAAATCAATAAATATTCAATTCAGTATGAGAATCTAATTTCGAGGATTACTTACCACAATATCTAACACATTTTCCGCCATCGCGTATGTATGAATTTGATCGTCATTATCACATTCTTCAGTCGTGTAGTTACTCGGAAACCAGCCGACTGCATTTCCACTTTGCCCACGCCACCATCCATCATTTGATTTTTCAAGAATTAGGATACGTGTGCCTTTTGTCAGTGATAATTCGTCGGGTTGTTGAGCCTGATAATTGTATTTCACGATTGCGGTGCCTGTGGTGAATTTTTTATCAGTATACTCGTATATTTGTTTGAAAATAAAAAAAAATTGTATCCTAAAAAATTCCCATCTTCATTATGAATGAATACAACGACTAAAGTTTCTTCTTTGAACTTATTTTCTATGGGAGTTATAATATGTTTAACTTAATTATTTAGACGTAGTAATAACAACGCATCTTTCTACAGTCCAGATTGAAGTATGTAGGAGCTTTATTTTTACTGCTAGAAATAAGGACCCATCACAGTTGGGTGGACTTCTTTTGAAGATGTAGACTTGTTGAGATGAATAAACTCTTCATAAAATATAGAAAAAATAAACATTGCAGGAAAGGTAGTGATGATAGCCATGAATCAGAATAATAATTATAATTGGACTAACATAATATTTGAACCTTTGTGCCGAGTTTTGTTAGAGATTTCATTCTTCGGCCTTCGCCCCTAGAAGGTGTTATAGTCTGGATTACGCTTAACTGTGTAATTACTACTCGTTTTTGCAATCAGTACCCACTTCAGCTGGGAAGGCTCATAGTACCACTATAGCAAATTCGTTGCCACCAACGGACTTTGAACCTAGGAACTACTGCAAAAGCGGCGACTATTCTAATCACTACACAGCACGGATTAATTTTAAAGCTCTTCAGAATAATAACAAGTTGGGTAAGCAAGGGACTGCTCCTAGCAGAAGGTCTTTGTAACCATCCTAGGGTTCGAAATAAGTTTTCTAATAGCGTGAATCTATTGCTTGAATTATTCATCCAATACTTGGATAAGAAATCGTTCAAATTTATGCAAAATATGCAGTTTCTTTCATAAGCACTGTTAAGTCAAACTACAAGTTTGAATATAATTAATAATTGAATATTTTATTTGAATTTATTTCGATGCATATAGTTGTTTTAACGTAAATTTACATGCATTGATCGTCCATTGTTTCGTTAAATATTATACTTCAATGTCATTTCCCCTGACACACATCATTATTACATTACATTCGTAGTAGAGAAGACGCGTGTCGTGCCGATTGTGAATTTAAGAAGAAATAACGATTTTGTTTATTTGATATCCGCAGGCCAATTCTCTTTTTTTCTTTAAAAGCCGTCGGGGCTTGCTTTGTTGTGTGAGCAGACGCGTTTCGATTACTTCGAGTCAGAGAGAGACACTGAAGATGACTCGAAGTAGTCGAAACGCGTCTGCTCGCATAACAAAGCAAGGCCCGACGGCTTTTAAAGAAAAAAAAAATAAAAATAAATACCGAGTTGTTTCCCGTTCAAATCTTCCGTAGTCCTTAGGTTAGAAACATTGGTCCATCGAGCCGGATACGGAACAGCTTAAGATTTGTGAAAGTGTGGTAAAATCTCTGTCATTTGTTTGGCGTCTGCCGCAAAAGGTTACGCATAAATAGACAAACACGTGCGCGGTGATAAAACGAAACAAAATGTCGTCGGTAGCGAAATTAATACGAAAACGCGGAGGTATTAAATCGCAAGTGACTAGAATGAACAAGTTCTGTACTGAAAAGGGTGCTAATGCTACAATCGAAGAATTGACGACGAGACTGGAACAAGTCGAACTTCGATATCAAGAATTCGTTGACATTGAAGACCAAATCATACAGGCTGACGACGCAGGAAGTGAGTCGAGTGAACTTGAGCAATTCGAAGAACAGTTTTATGCAATAGTTGCAGAGCTTCAGCATTTAATTAACGTCATGGCAATGGCATCAGTAAAAGCGGCAATTATCAAGGAACAAAGTGATGTTAAACATAAGGAATTTAAGTTATTGAAAACATCTTTCACCAAATTTGACGGTAAATACAAGAATTGGCCTGCGTTTAGTGACGTATTTTCTAAGGTCATAGACGGCAAAAATTCATTGTCTTCATCACAAAAGTTGCAGTACTTGAATGAACTGTTGCAGGCGGAACCATAAAGTGTCAGAAGTTCATTCCCCTTGAGAGAATCAAATTATGCTGAAGGTTGGATCAAACCAGAGGATCGGTACAACCGTCCAAAATTTATAATCAATGCATTCATCCAAAAAAAAAAATTTTTTGGATCAGTCAGCGGTTAAAATACCATTTGCGGCGCAGTTACGGAAAATAATCGACAACGGTGACTCAATCGTCAGAAATTTAAACTCACTGGGATATTACGCTGAATCCAGAGATCCATGACTCATATTCATGTTATTGAAAAAAGTTGAAGTACAAACACAGCAACTGTGGGCGATTGAGTCGGCAAGTAACACTGAACCTACGTTCCAAGAATTTGTTGCAATTCTGAACAATCGAGTTGAAGGGCTCATGGGTTTCCAGTTCTCTACGGCCCAACTAGCAGAAAACCTAGCGCGGAAACTTGTATGTAAACAACGAGAAATGTCAGGTTTGCGGCACGGGGTCACATCAGCTGTCGTCGTGTGAAAAGTTTGTTGATTCTGACGTTAGCAACCGAAGAAGGTTGGCTAAGGATAATCGGTTCTGCTATAATTGCTTACGACTTGGCCATGGCGTTTCTAAGTGTCGCGCTAAGACAAGCTGTACGAAATGCAAACACAGACATCATGAAATGCTACACATTGACCAGCCGGCAGAAGCTTCCAAAAATCAAGTAAGTGCGAATACTAACATATTTATCAGGATCGTGAGACACGCCCGAAACATCGGCATGTTAATCTCGCAATTTTACCGACAGCATTAGTGAATGCTGTGACACGGCAATATGCAGACATGTCGTGCATTCCTAGGGTCTGGGTCTGAGATGTCATTCATAACCGAATCATGCGCTTAGAAATTGCAGTTGCGAAGGTCAACGCTCGTATGATAGTAACAGGAATGGGCGGCATACCATCCGGAACATCGAAAGGAGATGTTCAATTGCAAATGCCTTCGCGAATCGATCCATCACTAGTAATTAATCTAAGGTCACAACTGCCTTCAAGGCAGTTTGATTTCGATAAGTGGCGAAACATCAAGGGTCTCGAACTGGCTGATCCCAACTTCAATGTGTGACATATTAATCGGCGCAGATAAGTTTTTTACGGTACTACGTCCTGAACAAGTGAAAATTGACAACATTGGATGGATCGTGCAAAATACAATATTTGGCTAGATCATCACCGGTCAATTACAGGACACATCTCGTATAGAAAAAACCAACAGTTTCCACGCACATGTTGTTGATATTGATCGAACTTTGCGAAAATTTTGGGAGGAGGAAGCACCGATTCAGCGAACATTGACAAATGAGGAGTTTGAATGCCAAAATCATTTTGAAGATAACTGGCACCGAGAAAATGACGGCTGTTTTGTGGTAAGATTGCCTTTTAAGTTATCTCATCTTTTCGTATTCGGTAAAACTCAGTCAGTTGCGGAAAGGCGTTTGTATCAAATGGAGAAACGTTTGCAGGGAAACAGTGATAACACCTAGAAAGAGTGGAACCGCTGGACAGTTACGATTCCCACGAGTTTTATTTGCCGCATCATAGAGTGTTGAAAGAGACTTCGGCGAAATCATCGACTAACCGGTCTCTGAATGAAGAATTATTGATCGGTCCGACCATCCAACAGAATTTATGGATGATACTATTCAGATTCCGTTTGTACAGAGTAGTGTTTACCGCCGATGTGGAGAAAATGTATTGACAAGTTTGGGTCGATAATCGAGATACAAACTATCAGCGGGTATTATGGAGAGAGAAGAAAACCGATCATATCAAGCACTACAGATTAGAGACAATTACGTATGGCGCGTCTTGTTCACCATACCTTGCAACGCGTGCTCTTAATCAAATTGCAATAGAAGAAGGAGGCGAATATGTAAACGTTGCTACTATAATTGAACGAGACTTTTATGTAGACGATCTGTCAGGAAGCGAAGACTCATCTTCAGCAATTCAGGTGATTCACCTTTTGCATAAAGGTAGTTTTCAACTCAGAAAGTTTTCGCCAAACGTGGAAGAAGTATTAAGCTCTGTTCCGGAAGTTAATCGAGAAATCAAATCAATCAACTTAATAGATACTTCAAACGTAATGGTACTTGGCATTAATTGGAACCCATTTGAAGACGATTTTTCGTTTTTGGTCAATTTGGATAACAATTCTCCGTCAACGAAACGTGGCCTTCTTTCGGACGCATCTCGTCTGTTTGATCAGATAGGCTGATTGGCACCAGTTATTATTCGAATCAAGGTGTTATTTCAACAGCTGTGGCTACAAAATTTAACCGTTTATTCCGGAATGATTTAAAATCACTCGAGATGTTAAGAATTCCAAGATGCACACTGTGAAGGACAATGTTCTCGAAATTTACGGTTTCAGCGATCCATCGGAAACAGCTAATGCAGCGGCAATTTACATTCGAACTCGAATAGAAAAGGGTTGGCACTGTCATTTACTTACATCGAAATCAAGGGTTACTCGGATTAAAAAAGTAACAATTCCGAGACTTGAATTGTGGGGAGCTGTCTTACTAGTCAAGTTATGGAAAAAGGTATCCAAGGCAATTAAGGTTGAAAACGGGATTGCACTTTTTTGGACAGATACTTCTATTGTTTTGAATCGGCTTTCCAGTCATCCTAGACTATGGAAAATGTATATCGCAAATCGGACTTCGGAGATTCTTTAATCGACATTACGTAATCAATGGCATCATGTACGGTCCGAGCACATTCCAGCAGATCTAGCATCGCGGGGATTGACTTCACTGCAGTTGATAAACGCCAGTTTATGGCGGCATGGTCCTGATTGGGTGTAAGAGGAAAAGAAACTGTGGCCAGATGAAGTTATTGCTTCAGTTAATAATGTACCCGCTGAAGAAGAGCGTGGTTTCGGCGAACTCTTTCGTGTTGGACAGCGAGTCTTGCATATTCAACCGGTTGCTTCAAGAGGATTAGACATTTACAACTATCAGAGAACAAATCGAATTTGTTCAATTATTTGTTGATTCTCTGAAGACATCGTCAACCAGATCCACTAATTGCCGATAACTGATATGCAACGAGCTGAAAACCAACTGTTAAAATGGTCGCAGGAACTATCATTTGGAAGCGAGCTACATCTCTTGCAACGTGGCAAGACACTTCTGGCATCGAGTAAAATTTTATCGCTTTCACCATTTCTTAATGACAAGAGATTACTGCAAGTCGGTGGACAACTTGCCAATGCTGAAGTCAACTGTGATGTCAAGAATCTGGTCATCTTGTCGGGAAAATGTGAGCTTGTTCGAGGAATCGTTAAGGAATATCACCTCAAGAGTCTTCATGCAGGTCCAACGCTTTTGATCAGCAACGTTCGGCAACGGCTTTGGATCACAAATTTACGGCATCTGGCACGGTTCGTGGTGCATATGTGCGTGATCTGCTTCAAGCATAGACAACGGGCTTCAAGTCAGTTCCTGGGTGATCTTCTACAAGCACGCGTTACGTTGGTGCGTCTATTCGTGGAAGTGGGAGTTGATTTTGCTGGACCACTAACTCTTCGTTCAAGTTTCGGACACGGAGAACGACAATACAAGGCATACGTATCCATTTTTGTATGCATAAGTACGAAGGCAGTTCACATTGAACTGATAAATGACTTATCTACTGAGGCGTTCTTGGCAGCCCTTCTGTACCGATATCAATAGTGACAATGGCATGGATTTTGTCGGAGCGAAAAATAAGTTAAATGCTGTTTGTGAATCTTGACAGAGCATGTATTTTTCACTTCTACCGCAAAATATTGTATGGCACTTCAATCCTCCTGCGGCACCACACTTTGATGGGCTATGGGAGGCAGCAGTTAAATCGATGAAGTTTCATTTGTATCGCGTTATTGGCGACACCATCCTCAAGTTCGAAGAAATGAATACATTGCTCTGCCAAATTGAAGCAATGATGAATTCAAGACCTCTCTGTGGAGTGCATGGAGATTCTGATGTCACCGAAGTCTCAACACCGTCACATTTTTCGGTTGGCTATTCATTGACATACTTGCCCGAACGGGCTTTGAAGGCAGAACCAATTTCGCCGCCAAAAGGTGGAGCATGATCCAGAATTTGGCGCAGCATTATTGGAATCGGTGGCACAGGGAGTATCTAACAATGCTTCAAAGCCGATATAAATGGAAAATGAAGAGGCCGAATTTCAAAGTTGGCGATCTCATTTCGATGCATGAGGAGAATGTTCCACCTTCTAAGTGGTCTTGGGAACATATAATACAGACCTATCCAGGATCTGATCTTTAAGCGGCCGGTTCACAAGCTGACAGTCTTACCAACCATTAAATCAGATGATTTAAGGCGGGCGGAATGTTCAGTCAAACTTCAAGTTTGAATATAATTAATAATTGAATATTTTATTTGAATCTATTTCAATGAATATAGTTGTTTTAACGTAAATTTACATGCATTGAACGTCCATTGTTTCGTTAAATATTATACTTCAATGTCATTTCCGCTGACACACCGCATTATTACATTACATTCCTGGTAGAGAAGACGCGTGTCGTGCAGGTTGTGAATTTAAGAAGAAATAAAGAGTTTACATTTACAAATTAAATGTAGCGAGTTGTTTTCCGTTCAAATCTACCGTAGTCTATAGATTTCAAAGAAGCGTATTGCAGCTGCCGTTTGGTTCCAGCTTAAATAATTTTTCTGAACCCTCGGCCGGCTGAACATATTCAAATTGAACACTAATCCTTAAATTTTCATGAAAGTTGCAAGAAAATGAAAATGTCTAGGCCAATTTTAAATATTTATCAAGCATGAACGCGTGTTATAATTGTTGAAATGACTATAACTCACTTGATTATGATCCGCTTTCCATAAAATTTTGTGAGCATAAAGATCTTATAACAATCTATACATTCTGCGGTATTTGCCGCCCTGTACGTATGCAGACCCACCTCCCTGATTTTTTTCAGATTTTTCAGCTCAAAGGTTTCCAATCGCGAGGGGTGTACATTTTGCCACTCCCTGGACCTCCTGATACATAAAATACTTTTTTGATTCAAATTCTAAAAGTTCAAATCAAGACGTTTTATTTGATACTCCACTCCACTACCTTTGGTTAAACAAATTTTTAAGGCCTACTTCGTTATAAGGGGGAAGCCCCTTAAAAAATTTTGAAATGTTTTATAAGACTCCCACTTATACGAATAGAGAGACCACCACTTTGGACCTTTTCAAATTTGAGCTTTGTAGCTTCTGAGGAAACTTGCTGGGACAGACGGACAGATGGACCGACAAGACGCGAAACTAGTAATATATGGTGATTTCGATCGTGACAATGAGATACTCTCACTATTTCTAAGCGAAGGCCCGAAAGGGCCTGTAGTGCTACGAAAAAAAAAAAAAAAAAAAAAAAAAAAAATATATATATATATATATATATATATATATATATATATATATATATATATATCTCTTTTTGGTTCGCGGCCAATAATTTTAATGTTCCAGGGAAGTGCAAAATCACTTATTTGGTCTATTTCACAATTTTTTAATTTTCACTATTAAAATCTAACTTCCACTTGTCCATAAATTTCTATCGCAATTGTCTTCTAAGATCACTTCACAATCAACGAAAATCACTTTTCTATTACTCGACAATATCGCTTTCCACACACTATCGCAGTTTTTATCGCGGTCGAATGAATGATCCCCCCATTCATTCAGCTCGCCTTTATATAGGGTCTGTAGTCATTCAACCCAGTTCTCGTACATTGGCGAATTAGCGGGAACTTTCGAGCAGCGTGAAAGAATGGAGCAGTGTCTCACTTTCAGATGTTGATGCTTGGTGGGTTCTCGTGGTTTCGAGTAAATTCATTTTGTTGATGTTCTTAACGGTTGTGAAAACAATTGCGACAGTAGCTCGCAGAATTATTTGTACATGTAAAAAAAAAAATATATATATATATATATATATATATATATATATATATATATATATATATATATATATATATATATATATATATATATATGGTGATTTACGAGCATTATTTTGGTGAAAATTGAATTTATTACTTAGGTGAATTCTGTGTTCATATGGATAGTTTCAAAACATGAAAGCGAAGATTTGGCACTTGTTCTTGGGAAACGTATGTAAATTACCGTATTTTATGACAGTTAGATTTTGAATTGTTTTGTACCTCGTTTCTTTGGTTAATTGAACACATCAAAGCTTTGTGTTTCTTTTCCCATTAAATCAAGAACACCAGACAAGAGCAGAATTTCATACAAAGCTTTCACTGTGAAGGATTTAATAGAAATATGAATTAATAAATTTCAATATCCGGATGCAGATATACTCCCAGGAAAATCCACCAGTTAGTCTTAGAGAGAACAAGAGATACTGACCAAGCGAGCTTTTAGAGTCCGGTTATTGTCACGGAATGAGATTCTCTAATCAACGCTTGTCTGGACTGTTAGGCGATAATTATTTTAAAAGACATAGAGAAAACGCATTCAAATTTTAACATAACCCAAAATCTCTTTGTGTTGTAGCACGAGAAATATGCCCGTCGTCGGAGTTTTGTTCATGTAGTTGTTGCGAATTCCGGCTCTTGTCGGCATTTTCTTGTTTATTAGAACCGAACTTAATAAAATTAGTTCTAAATTCCTTGGCCACACATTTTTTTTAAATATTTAATTATTTTCCCTTTCTTAATCCCTTGTTATCACCACTTGTAATTTCCCCAATTATTCTTGTTAACAAAAATCATAGCTTTTCGTTTCGCTTAAATATATTTCAATCTTTTTTCCCTATTGTATTTTATTTCATTAACAGACTGAACTTAATTCTTCTCTTTTCATGTTATTCCCATTCATTCATTGCAATTGGAAAGTAATCGTCAAATAAGTACATTACAAAGAAGCATTTTATCGCTTGGCATCACTTGGAATTTGATCGTTCAATCTCTGATGGACGTAGGAAATGTCAGCAACTGGTGCGAAAATGCACCTTCTCAACATCATCGGATGCATAGTGTGGATGGTAGCACGCTGGACTCCCAATCTGGGGTTCTACCGGGACCGTGGTTTCAAATTCTCCCAAGAGCAAAATCTTTTT
Organism: Odontomyia ornata; assembly: GCA_963969285.1. Taxonomy (NCBI): domain Eukaryota; kingdom Metazoa; phylum Arthropoda; class Insecta; order Diptera; family Stratiomyidae; genus Odontomyia; species Odontomyia ornata. The sequence goes on from OZ017740.1 coordinate 33,848,952, forward strand.
AATTTTTCCAAATGCATATATTTCTGAGTGGATGATGATTTGCATATAGCTAAGCATTATCATAGTTATATGCAAATCACCAGACATGCAACTGGAAATATTGCATTTGGTGAATGTTTGAAAGATTAACAGAGGAAACGGGATTGAAGTGTAATGAACTTTAAATACGTTATCTTTGAACGGCAGCTTATGATTGGGAGAAGAAAGGGTTGCGGAAATGGTCAGTTGGTAGCGGGAGTCTCATGAGGACGTGGTGTCAGATAGTAGTGAAAGTTGGTACGGAAATTGAAAATTCGAAAAGACGTGGGTTTGAAAGTATCGGAGGCTGGTTAAAATGGAAGAAAGTCAAGTGAAAGAAATCTTAACAAGAGTGCAAATTTACGTACGACAAATTTACACCAACATTGGGGTGAAAATATAACTAAGAATACAAAAGTGAATGTCAGTTAAAATAGACGCACGGTGTATGTACTGTGAACAGTTAATAGAAAAGACGAATAAATAATATAAAACTGTATGCTAGAGAAAAATCAACGAAAAGTGTATGCAAGATAAAAATTGACGAAAAGTGTATGCTCAGTGAACAATTAATAGAAAATATGAATAAATCAAGGGCACAGAGATATTTTAAACATCGGGTGTCGGAATTCCTAAATTATAAAAACGTGAAAAAACCAACAGTGAACTAATTTTAGTTTTTCTAAAGCCAATCTTTCCTGTTATTATTGAATTATTTTAAAAAAAGACAAGTTTATTTAGGGGAGAATAGATATTGTATTGTTTTTGAATTCGAGTGAGTTCGGACAAGCGGAGTAGTAGCCGTTAGGTTTTTTTTTCTTTTATTTGGATTTATAGTTAAAGGCTGGGAGGAATAAAAGATTCTTATTACTACCTATTCTCTCTTTATTTCCCGATAACTACAGTTCTTATATCATTTTTATTACTTGTACGTCTCTACGCGGCGAGTATAACATCGGCAATGCTTAGCATGCTGTTCGTTGCACAGCGGTTTTGCGTCTACCGACGCGAGCCGATCCGGAAACAAAAAGAAAGCTTTTTTTACATGCAGAGGACGCTGCTACATCATAGTTATGATCGCCAGAGTACCCACTTGGTAGTGATGCACCATGTATGCTGTCACGATGATGCGTTGGTGGCTGTTAATATTCCCCCTGGCGTAAGGCGTAACAGGACATTGATCGATATAATAAGATATCTTCTAATGCAATCAGAATTACCAGCTTCTTTCTGTGGTGAAGCAGTCAATACAGCCAACTATCTTCGTAATGGATGTCAATCTTCGTAATGATTGCCTTAAAGGTGGAACCCCGTTCGAACGATGGACCGGTAAGATATTGAAAGACAGCTACATTAGAGAATTTGGATATTCTACGTACGTGCTGAATTTGCATCCCACGAAAGGGAAACCTGATCCGAGATCATCTAAAGGTATCTTAGTCGGATACTCTAATCAAAACAAGGCGTATTGAATATGGATAACTGAAATAAAAAAGGGTAATTGTATCACATAATGTCAAGGTCGTCGAGAAACACTGGAAGAAAGGATTGACGAAAGAGGATTTTATAGATCTTGGAATTGAGCTGTATGGAACTGTTGACGAGTCGGAAGCCTTCACGATTGTAAGACTGCAGAAGCTGCAATGGGCTGGCCGCGTGAATCGTATGGATAAACAATGGATACCCAAAAAGGTATTCGTTGGGAGAACTGGATTCGACGGTCCGGGATAGTTGGAGGCGCTATTTGCAGGAAGTGAAGGCCAAATAAGGGCTGTAGTGCTACGAAGAAGAACATAGCCATTTGAATTTTCTGATTACAACAACAACACGGGATGTTGCTATTCTATGGACTTTCCAATTAATCAAACACTACAATTTTGATGTCATCTTCTTAAAATTTTCAGAAAGATGAATAATATATACGAGTATATCTTTAATAATTCATGACGTCATGTAATATATTGCAACAAAATGGCGGCCGGTGAAAATTGACATTTCTTGTCTCTACGCAAAACGGGCTATGACCAAAGCTCACGTAAGATAGGAAGCCTTATGGCAGCAGCGCTTACTACAACACACATGACCACTAGTAGGCCGATTTTGTTCGATAGCATCCATGGCGATATATGAAGAATTGTGGATGTATGGCAACGAAAGTTCGATGTTTTGTACGGTTTCCAGGCGGATTTCTCCAGTGAAATCCAGATGGTCCGCGGGGAATATAATAACATTCCTAGTGAAATCAAAATTATTTCAGTTCTTATATCCGTTTAATTTTTATCGCCTTCCAAACTGAATGAATAGGAGTTTGTTTACTTCTCAAAGCTTAGCTATCAGTGGACTGTGCAAAACATGTGCTTCATTTGCTCATCTTGAAAAGTGTATTAGTACATTGGACAGTGCAAGGCGTATTTTAAGCACGCACGGAATGCGTTTCGTACGTTTTCATTATATAAGCATTTGCTTATGCCGCCGTTGGGAGACAGCTCACGGACGCTTGTCCAATAGTAGGCCGACTAATAATACATATGCAAATTGCTACGATATAGCTTCCTATCTTACGTGAGCTTTGGCTATGACCCTATGAAAATCTCTCGCAACATTACACTTGTGAATAAATACGATTAATAATTTTGAACAGCATCTGAAGGATTATAAAATCTTTGGTTGACTATAGTCGGTAATTGCTTAGTGTAAAGGGCAAAAAAATAAAAGGAAGATTTTTGCTAATAAAAATATAATTTGTACTAATAATAATATAATGGCTTTGTAGTTGAGCTGAAATACTGGTATCTTCAACTGTTCGCAGAATAAATTTTGCAATAGTTTAAACAGAACAAACTTAAAATCGCTAAATGCACTGATCATAAGCATACACGAAATTTTTTCGTCTACTTTCTCAGAGCAGATTTTTAATTAAGTTCTATCTAGAGACTGAATAAATATCAATTATGCTATGTCTACAATTGATTATACTACAAAATAAAAACTTACCAATCGCTTCGGAAGGATCCGGTGGCAATCGCCTAGACATTGTTGGACTTTCAATTTGCCTAGACGGTGAAATATTTGGCAATGTTTTAGAACCGGAACCTTTTTTCACTTTTTTCTTAATACTAAAAACAAAAGAAATACCAAAATTAACTCGTACAATTGGCAAATGAAAAGAATGAAAATTAAATGAAACATTCAATATCGCCGCTTAACGAAACGATAACGATTATTCATTATTAGTTATGTTGTTATTGAATTGAAAATGTTTACCTATCGAACAGGGATGGCTTCTCCTTCTTAACATAATTACTTGGTACATAGCCCGACTGGTTGCGATTGTTTTGAACACGCCACCAATGCTTGGAATCGTCGAGTAGAAGATATCTTTCATTTTTCCTTAGGTCTAGTTCTTGTGCGCCTTGTGCTGCATAATCGTATTTGGCTACAACATAGCATACGTCTTCTTGTGATTTGCCTGGAAAGAGGTAAATGTTAAAAGTTTACTGTTCACTTGGAAGCTTGCTCAATTCGAAGGTGTATTTTGTCTGCTTTAATTATCGAAAGGTTGACTACCGTTTGAGATAGTTTCAGTTTATGGCTGCCACTATACTCGTAAATTAAACGGAATAATTGAGCACTGTTTATGTGAGCTGCAGCCATAATTCTGAAGCAATCAAGTGGATGCCCTTCTTGAGTAACCACTTGTTACTACTAAACCAATGTGTAAATAGCTGGTGAGTACTTTTAAGGCTGGTTGTGTAGTTTGAAGTAATGTTGCATTGCAGTAGATAGTCTATGAAGACCGTACTTACCGTGCTTCATGTTTCCCGCCATTAGTTGTCCACCACAACCAATAACACCGTTACTACAATCTCCGTTGGAATTGTTCGTACTACTACTGAACGTCACACTTTTCTGTGCGCTATAATTAGATGAAGTCGATAGATTACGATGATGTGCTGCTGGCGATCCAGGTGCTCCTTGATGATATGATTGCTGCCATGAACTAGACGCTACGCCGCCACTATTGCACGAAGGACCATAGGATGACGAGAAATTGTTAATGTCTGCTTGTGAACGATTTACCGCTGCTGAGGAGGAATCGGGGATGCTGCGTGTGAATCGTTGAGGATGTTCCAACATTCCAACAATGGGATGTTCTATGTTTATGATAATATGCTTGCTCCTTTTCGAGGCTTGAAGTGTAGTTGTTTGTTTTATGTGAGTGGTTTATTTTTCTCGTTAAGTTTTCTCACTCTTGTACCATTTCTTTTCTTCAGTTTTTAAATAAATTAGCTAGCAGTGAGATCTTGTTAAGGAGCGTTAATTTGGCACAAATTCTTCTCTATGATGAATAGTTTTTATGTGGCTTCAGGATGGTTGAGTATTGTACCCTGTTGGTCATAACTGCAATAAAAAAATTATAAGGCCATTAATTATATGGTTGTGAATATGAATCAGCGAAATAAAGTAGATTTCTCATTTAATTAATGGTAGGTCACAAAAATTCCTAGAGAAAAACTTTTTTTTACTTAAAACTAACACCAGTTGTGCCATCATTATCAACGATTGCAAACCAAACATTGGTAATTGTATTATTTGTTCACAATACAATTATTGCAATAATTTACACCAGACTAATTTAACAGTTAGTATAACAAGCATTGCTGCAGCCACACGTCGGAAGTGAGGAGAGCATCATAACATCCAGACCTCCATCAGAAAAGATCGTTATTGTTATTATTTATACTTTAATACAGTCTCACAGTTGCTGATCATATTCAATTAAACAATTCCTCGGCCAAACTTATCTGCTAGATAACAATTGCAGAGACAATAAATTGATTGTATGTTATACGTGTATGATGTGCTCATCATGGGGGGCCATTGACCCGTTTTAAAGTACTTGCAATAGATAAAACCATTCGTAATAGGATGTAATACGTAAATGAAAGTGTAAGTAGTAAATATCCGGTAGATACTTTTAATGTATAAGAAAGTCGAAAAGATGATTGCGCTACAATTGCATATTCAATTTCGAAGAGCTAATATTGTGAATCAATGAATGTTTCTTCACCCATTTTCATAGTGAATCAGGCACCAATGAAAATGTAAAATTATAGTAGGCTATGCACTGTTTTAATAAAATTTCGATTCACGTAAAAGAAACACAAGGCTAACTACCTTTTTGTAATACTTGGGCATATGTTATGGTTTTTTTCCCCAGTACGCTAGCAATCACAAGCTTGGTGGGACGGTGCGCTTTGGCTGCAGATGGAATGGAGACTTCTGTTGTTCATCTTTTTGAGTCTGAAGTGGTAGCTTATGACATTTTGTGTGCCTCGTGGAGAAGCAAAAAAAAGGAGGAATACTGAGTTTTTGTGGAAATTTTACGTGGCCGTAGTTGGGTGATGGGGAAATCAAGGCGGGGTGTTCACCGACCATGAGATTGGCAAGAGCGGAGTAATAAAGGGTGGTCCAACCATAATGCAAGATGTTAATTGTGAGTCACACCTTAACGTCAAGTTTTTCGCCCAACTTAATTTGACATTTCTTTGTTTCAGTGCTTAACAAATTCAACCATGGAGAGGTACACAGTTGAGCAGCGCGTTAAGGTTGTTGAAGCCTTTTACGAAAATGGGCGTACAAGTCAAAATGCATTTCGTGCACTTCGTGATTTTTTTGGTCAACATAATCGACCAAATATATCCACAACCGGGAGATTGTGCGCAAATTTCAGCAAACCGGGTCTGTAGGAAATGTAAAATCACCTGTGCATGCCCGCCTAGTTCCTTCTACGGAAAACATTGCTGTTGTTCGCGATAGTGTGGCAGAAGAGACGTCAACCTCGACTCATTATCGTGCCCAACAATTGTACATTTCAGGAACATCACTGATGCGAATTTTGAATAGAGACTTGAATTTACTTGTTTACAAGATTCAATTGACTCAAGAGCTGACGCCTACTGACCATTTCAAGCGTCGGCAATACGCTGAATGGTTGGTTGAACAGACAGAAGGGAATGGTGACTTTACAAAGAAAATCATCTTCAGCGACGAGGCACACTTTCACCTCAGTGGATTCGTTAACAAGCAGAATTGCTGCATTTGGGCAAATGAGAATCCGCGAGTGATTGTTGATAAGCCGATGCATCCACAAAGAGTGACTGTTTGGTGCGGTTTATGGGCTGGCGGCGTCATTGGGCCGTACTGCTTCGAAAACAAGGACGGCCAAGCAGTTACAGTGAATGGTGTTCGCTATTGTGAGATGATAACGGTCTTCTTGTGGCCAGAAATTGAGGTTATGGACCTGGACGATATGTGGTTCCAAAACAGAATGGTGCCACTTGCCACACAGCCAAAGAAACAATGGCTCTTTTGCGCGAGAAATTCAATGGCCGTGTTATCTCACTTTGTTGGACTTCTTTCTCTGGGGATATTTAAAAGAAAAAGTGTACGTCAATAAACCAAGACCTATTCAAAAGTTAAAGGCTGAGATAAATCAGCACATTAACGACATTGAACCTCAATTATGTCTCAGAGTCATTGAAAATATGGACCATCGGATATAAGTGTGCCACCGTAGCCGTGGCGAGCATTTGGGTGATATTTTGTTTTACACATAATTGTCATAGATTCTACTATTAGAATAAAAAATATTAACATAATTCTCTGAAAACTTTTTGTTTTATTTACAATTAACATCGTGCGCTTTGGTTGGACCACCCTTTAGTTCTTGGTGTGTTCTGGCGAGTGCGACAAGACGAAACAAAATTTTCGTGCTGTGATGCCGTCATCATTGTCTGAAGCAATATTTCCGTCCTGGGTGTTTCCATTTCCCTTGAAGTCGAGAGGTCAATTTTTGTGGAATGGTGGCTCCGGAAATAACCCAAAGTGGACTCGTTTTCCGCAGTTTGGGCCGCGTGAAGTTCTCAGACCTATCACGGATATTATCAGGAAATTGACACTAAATCGTGCTGGAAGAGAATTTTCCAAAAATTAAAATCGCTTCTTTGGTTAATTTATAATTCGACCTAGCCTCTTAACATTATTTGAAAGAATAAAAATAAAAATTAACTGAAAGGAAAATAAGAAGAGCAAAGAATGTGATTATTACTCATTCGTGGAGCAAATAGTTAAAGGCTATGTGATAGGAAGGAAAGCTGGTGCTAAAAATTATAAACGAAGATAAGAAGAGTTCAATTAGAAATCGTAAAGTGATAAGCAAAGTTCCCAAACTTGAATAATAACAAAATGAAGAAAAAACAAAAGCAAAAGGCGGTCCAAGTCCTAGTAGTAGGACAATCTCCATTTAAATGGATAACGCTGTGCGACAATTTCAGGGTCGTTGTCTGGGGGGTCAAGATTCCACTTTAGGGTGAAAGTGTTAGACTAGTATAGTAAATTTCCCAAAGGGTCTGACGTTGTCAGGTCAACATTTTTTTACCGCCTTCTAAAACTTTTACTTATCAGCCGAGATCTTGAATTTTCATTTCATCAATTTTAGGGGCATAACTCTTGCAATATTGATTATCTGGTATCACAGTCTTCAACAATATTTTAGAAGAAACGTAAATAAATAATTTCAGATATCAATGCGGAAAAATTAAGTTGGGGGTGTCTAATCAGATGAAATATTGGAAAAAATGCTTTTTTTCTCCATTTTGTCAACTTTTTCCAACAATAACACTTGTATTACTAAAAATTTCTGCAGTGGAAAAAGGAAAAAAGAAATGTTTAACAACGAACGAAAATAATTCTCATCAAAAACTAATGAAAATTTAAAAGTTTTACTTGTAAAATTTGTACTTTTCATTGACATTTTACCATTTTTCATTGACATTATGTATTTTACGAGGTGTGACAATTAAGTAATGAAACTGATTTTATTGCCCCGCTTGTGGTGAACCTGCGACCTTGAAATTCCTTTCCCCCTTCCTCGGCATCCTTCCCCTCCCTATTGATATATTTACCATCGCTCTAGCTTGTTTATTTCGCCTGCTGTGTCGTGTTGAGTAGACGTGTGTTGGTGGTGCTCGTCACGAAAATGGAGAAACGAAATCAACAGCAACGCGTCGCGATAAAATTTTGCGCCAGATTGGGCGAAACAGCTTCGGAAACGTACGATAAAATTGCATGGTAATAGTGCTCTTAGACGTGCCAAGGAGTTTTGATAGCATAAAGAATTTAAGGAGGGGCGTGAAAACGTGGAAGACGAGGCGCGGAGCGGGAGACCAGTCGAGGTGCGGTTTGACGCGGATGCGCACCCTAATCTGTGAAGATCGGCGTTCAACAGTTCGAATATTGGCCTCGGAACTGGGTATGAGCCGTGAAATAGTCAGACAAATTTTAACCAACGATTTTGGGATGAAAAAGTTGTGCGCGAAGATGGTTCCAAAGAACCATACCACACCGTCCTCAGCTTGTCCCAGTATTTGGCCTCTAAAGGGATCGTCATGTTGCAACAGCCGCCTTATTCGCCCGATATGTCACCCTGTGACTTTTTTTGTTCCCTAGAAGCAAATCGGTGGTCAAAGGAACCCATTTTGAGTCGATTACGGACATCCAGGCGGCCGTGACGAGGGTGCTCGCGGACATCCCAGTCGAAGCGTTCCAGAAATGTTACGAAGCATGGAAAACGCGCTGGAGTCGATGTATAGCTGCCCAAGGGGATTACTTTGAAGGGGATGGCAGAGTTGTAGAAAGATTTTTAAATATACGGTTTTCATAGAATCAGTCTCATTACTTAATTGGCACACCTCTTATTCAGGTTTTTCCAGAGTTCCTAGAATTTTTTTCGAAGGTACGTAGCTATTATCCTTTTTCGGACAAAAAGGAACTTTTCTGTACAATAAAGTTTATTTTTATAAAGGTCCGTGAAAAGAATTCCGTCGGTTATAAAATGCAACAGGGTACTTTCCCAATCATGAAACTAATTTACTCGTATTATGCTTATGATGGGCTGAGAAAAGGATTGCGGGATAGTTCATGTGTATCAATTAGGAGAGAGATTGATGGTTTTATGATCCTAGTGATCATTAGTGATCTTGTGAGTTTGCTGTTAAATAGGTTTCAGAGCGATTTGTAAAAAAGAAGGATGGTAAGAAGTTTTTTGTTAGTTTCACATTAGAAAGGTATCTGTATGATATTATACTATATTCTACAAGAAAGTAAAAGGATGCGTTTTTTAAGTTTAATTAATTGTTTACAAAATAGAGTGTTTCATTTTGAAAAGTTACTTTCTAAATTATTCAAATATGGATATTTGTAATCCCGGATTGAATAGCTTTTGTTATTTTTGTGGTAAATATGTGCCGAAAAGTGAAAAAAGGAAATATTAGTGCAGATTTTGTTCGAACATACGAGTTATATTTCAACCAACCAAAGTGTTATAGTGAATGAAGTTGGGTACCAAATATTGTGTGTAAAAGCTTATACAATCGTTTGATGGATTGGGGGAATGGGTGATGAGAGTCCATGCCATTTGGCCGTCCAATGATTTTGGCTAATCCTGGTGGTGATCACGATCCAGTGAATTGCTACTCTTGTTTGAACAAAACTTCAGCGTTGAGAAAAGGGAGGAGAGTATTATTTAAATATGTTTCTGTTTCAAGCGCGCAAACACCGTTGCCAAATTCTTTGAATATTCCAGTACCAAAATGTCCCAGTCCTGACTTTTTATCTGAAACGACTGCTCTAACGGTTGTCCAAACAGATGATACCGGTAATGATCCACTGTTTGCCAATTTTAATTGATAAAAATCAACTTGATCTATTGTGGCCAATTTGGAATTATCACAACGTAATTCACAAGAACTAGCCTGAGAGGAAAAAATCTTTTTGGCATCCGGTGCAGAAGTCTCAGCGTAAAAAAGTCGCCAATCAAAAATTCAATGCCTTTTCCTTGTGAATGATGAAAAAAGCGCAGCTTACTGCAATGATGTTGAAAAATTGATGAACGCGATGGAATTAAGTTATGATGCCAATGATTGGCGATTGTTTTTTGACAGTTTAAAATATAGTTTGAAAGCCGTATTGCTGCATAAGACCAGTACCAAACCATCTGTTCCAATCGCATATAGCACCGATACTATAGAGACATATGAAGGACTACAAACTATTTTGAATATGGTTGACTACTCCAAAAACAAGTGACGCATTTGTTGCGACCTAAAAGTGGTAGCAATGTTATCTGGCCTACAAAGTGGTTATGTCAAACATATGTGCTTTATGTGCGATTGGGATAGTCGTTACCAATATTCGTTCCACAATTGGAGAAACAGAGAACATAGCCAACTTCAAATAGCCAACATCATCAATCTGTCAATCTTTGGTGTTAAAAGAAAAGATTCTACTCCCGCCACTTCCCATTAAACTTGGAATTGTAAAGAGTTTTGTCAAAAATCTTGCCAAAAGAGAAGAAGTTTTCTCTTTTCTGAGCTTGATTTTCTGAAACTTAGGAATCCTAAACTTAAAAATGGTAAGTCGCTTTATAACATGGCAAATAAAACTTTTAGACTCATGTTGATCATATTTCAAAGCAATAATAATTTTTTTTCATTGCAGGTGTATTTAATGGGCCCGACATACGGAAGCTGATGAAAAGAAATAAATGTTTTAGTTTATTATTATTGGGTCTATAACTTAATTCGTGCGGTTTACTAAGAGATGGCATAACTATTATAATATTACATCGTTCCAATATTCCGAACCTGCGTTGGAAAGCTAGTGTCATTGTGCGTCTTTGCAGTACATGCCATTCATTTGAAGCGTTAACAACAATAATTTTTTTCACTCAAATATGTCGAACTTTGTTCCTGAAAAAGTGATTTTGCGGGGAATTCTTCTTCATTACTTTAATGTGAAGAAAACTGCTGCCGAAAGTCATCGTATTTTGGTGGAAGATTATGGTGAACATGCTCTAGCTGAGCGGACCCGCCAAAAGTGGTTTACACGATTTAAAAGTGGTGATTTTAGCTTGGAAGACGATGAATGTCCTGTGCAGCCAAAAAAGTTCGAAGATGAAGAACTGGAAGCATTACTCGATGTAGATTGTTGCCAAACACAAGAAGAGCTCGCAAAATCCTTGGGTGTCACTCAAGCAGCCATTTCAAAACGTTTAAAAGCAGCTAGATATATTCAAAAGCAAGGAAATTGGGCTCCACATGAACTCAAGCCAAGAGACGTCGAAAGACGGTTTTGCATGTCCGAAATGCTGCTGGAACGCAACAAAAGGAAGTCATTTTTGCACCGGATTGTTACTGGTGATGAAAATTGGATCCATTACGACTACCTCAAGCTCAAAAAATCATATGTGAAATCCGGCCAACCAGCCAAATCAACGGCAACGCCGAATATCCATGGCGCGAAGGTAATGCTCTGTATTTGGTGGGATAAGAAAGGCGTGCTGTATTATGACTGCTAAAACCGAGTGAAACCATTAATGGAGCACGCTACCGAACCCAATTAATCCATTTGAAGAGAGCAGTAGCCGAAAAATGCCCAGAATATGTGACCAGACACGAGGCAATAATTTTCCATCATGACAACGCTATTTGGAAAACAGTGGATGGGAAGTTTTACCCCACCCGCCTTATAGCACAGACCTTGCCCCTTCTGACAACCATTTGTTCCGATCGATGCAGAACGCCCTCACTGGAATACGGTTCACATCAGAGCAGGATATCAAAAATTGCCTTGATTCATTCTTGGCTGCCAAGTCGTCGCAATTCTTTTGGGATGGAATCCACAAAATGCCAGAAAGATGGGAGAAGGTCATAGCTTTAGATGGGCAATACTTTAAATAATACTATTATACAATTTTTTTTCTTAAATAAACGTTCAAATTGTGAAAAAACCCGCACGAATTAAGTTATAGACCCAATAATTTTTGATGAAAAAACTTTTGTCTTCCTTTTAAATTGATTTTTTATCTTTTTACTGTAGAAATTTGTAGTTATTAAAGAGTTATTGCTAGAAAATCTTGACCAAATGGAGCAAAAAGGCAATTTTTCCAATATTTCATCTGATTAAATACGCCGTACTTAATTTTTCATCTAAGTCTCTTCTAAAATATTGTAAGACTGTGATACCACCAGATAATCAATATTGCAAGAGTTATGGCCCTAAAACTGATGAATTTGAAATCCAAGACCTCGATTGATGAGTAAACATTTTAAAAGGCGATTAAAAAAATTGTTTGACCTGAAAACGTCAAACCCTTTGCGGGTTTTACAATACTGGTCTAGTACTTTCACCTTGAAGTGGAATCATTTACCCCCAAATGCACTGTCACACAGTGTAATGCTCGAATTAATGCTATAAAATGCAAGTTCATTTTTGGAAAGATATTTTCAAGATCTTGTTTCGGGTCAAAAATGATCAAGCTACGAAACGGGCATTGTCGATGCCCTTCTACTCTTTGATTGTTCTCAGATAAATATTGATCGGGAAAATATCAATGAAGACCTTAATCTAGATGATGCCGAAATCTATGGAAGAGTTCCAGTAAGCAAAATACAGGAAAGGGCTGAACAAGAAAATCCGTAGACCAAGATGGGGGGAGGAATTTCTCGATCCACAACCGTCAACCAGTGCAGAATTAAAGTGTAAAATAATTTCCAAACATCGAGCAGAAAGAATGTAAAATGTAGGCACTATTCCATGGGGCAAAACACCTTCCTTCCTGTCGTGGTCAATGAGGAACAACATACGAGTATATCTACTTCGGTTCAAGAAATGTGGGCGCCGAAGCAGCATGTACGAGTAGATTTTTTTCGTCGATTCCGATATGGTCAAGAGAATGAGGGAATGTACTGAAATGAAAACTTTTCAAGCAACAGGAAAAACAACACGCGTCACAGTCAGTGAGATGAGTGCATTTGTAGGTTCCACCATTTTGATACCCTGCCTAAATTACCCTAGAATTCGCATATACTGGGCCAAGGTAACAAGAGTGGCTAGTATTGCTGATGTAATGTCAAGAGACAAATATTTGTTGATAAGGAAACATTTCAGAATAGTGGATGAGAATCTTGTTACGAGGCATGAACGAGAAGATGATAAATTTTGAAGTATAAGTTAACGAAAGTTAACACCTTAAATGCTAACCCGCCTAAAATTACAGTCTGGAGCGCAATGCAACGTGACCGAAATTCATGTGAATCGCGGAATGCTCATGGGAAATGCAATGCAAGCAGTTTCTCTAGTTATAAATTAAAATTGTACATTAGAATAAGACTCAGTATTTTGTCATCAGAACTGTAATAAACAAGTTTTTTTTAACGGAACCACTTCGCTTATTAATTAACTGGCGCCCAACGTGGGGCCATTGCAAACGTTACGTGTAGTTGAATTATCCTTGGAGGGCAAGCCTTAATTCCCTTAATTTGGTCGCTGAGGCTGGTGATCAATCCAACTTTAAGGAAAAATTCAACAAAGTGCGCTTTTACTTCGCGATAACCAAGCGGTGTGAAACTAGTTCGAAAGTGAAATATCGGTCCGAAAACCAAGGACGTTTCGTAAAAATTTCGTGCGCACGTGCCTGTCTACCCCATACCAGGACTAAACGTAACGGATTTCGAAGCAGGCACCTTAGTAGTGGAATAGCAAAAAGGAGAAAGCGGCCAATCGATAAATGCAATGGCACCGATCAAAGTGGAAGCTGTGTTCCTGATCCTGACAATAATGTAAGAATAGAATTAAGTTTCTTGAAATTATTAACAAAATACGAAAGTGATTAAAAGTGATTATTGTACGTTAAAATCTAATTCGAAATATGTGAAAGTGGAATATTTTGAAAAAAAAGTCTAATTAATTACAAAAGTTGAATCATAATTATTTGATTTTTTCAATTGCGCGTTGATACTCTGTGGAATATTTTAAAGAGCTCATTTCTTACGTGTTTTATGGTGAATCATTTACCTTTGTGCGTCTCATTTTCAATTTTATAAATTTTTCAATCCAAAAGAGTTCTGCTTTTAGGAAAATTTACCTTTGTGCGTCGCATTTTTCAATTTTATAAATTTACGCACAACATCATCCGACATTATTATAGTAAAATTTTTCAATCCAAAGGAGTTCTGCTTTTGGGAAAATTTCGCTTTATGTGCGACTATTGAAGAATTTTTACTCTTGGGCCTAATTAAGTGTTACTGTAGGAATAGTTGTTTTTATCTTTGTGATTTTTCGAAAAGTGCGTTTTCGTGAAAGGTTACTGGACAATTGTTTTTGGTGGTTCAGAACAGGATTTTTTTTAGGTTTTTGCAGGAATATTTTTCAGGCCGATCATTTAAGAAAAAAGGATTTTTGAAAAGAATCCTTTCACTTTTGGCCTTCATTAAGTGACTTTTCTGTGGTTATTGTTTCGCGATATAAATTTTACTCCGTCCTTTTCTTGATACTCTCAAAATGTCTAACCCGAATAATCTTCTTCGCCCCGCAAGGCTCGGAGCGATCGATGCTAACATGGTACCACCTGCGGTACCACCCCAAGTGCCACCTGCGGCACCACCCCAGATGCCACCTGCGGCTCCGTCAGCAGGTCAGAATAGCCAACCAAACAATCCAGAGTTAGCTAACCTCATCTCCAGGTTAGTAGCTGAGACATTCAATACACAGGGCAGGCAATTATTTGACTCAATAATGAACCCTGCCTCAGATATCAATAATGACATAGATATTCCTATAAACCTCGGCAATGATGTAAACCTTTCTGAATTTGACAAAATACCGGATGTCGTCAAGAGCTTGAGAAACTTCTCCGGCGAGCCCGGCGAGTTCAGCTCGTGGCGGAAAAGTGTGGATAGAATCCTGAAATTGTACGATAACCTTAAAGGAACCCCAAAATATTATGGGATCCTTTCAGTTATCAGAAACAAGGTTGTAGGCCAGGCCGACGTGGCACTTGAATCCTACAACACACCCTTAAATTGGGAAAAGATATCAAAGTGTCTGACGTTACACTACGCAGACAAAAGGGATCTCAGCACCCTGGAATATCAAATGACAACTTTGGTCCAGGGTCCTAATAGCATTCCCCAATTTTATCAAGAAGTTTATTATCATCTTTCCCTAATCCTTAATAAGGTGTCGTCTATGGAACTAGGGCTAGAGTCACTCAACATCTTGACACAAGCCTATCGTGCAAAGGCCTTGGATACATTTATAAGAGGCCTTAGAGGAGACCTGCCTAGACTATTAAGCATACGAGAACCTGCAGACCTACCTCAAGCCCTTCATTTGTGCTTGAAGCTACAGAACATGGATTATCGATTACAACATGCCAACAACATGCAAGGAACAGCACCAAAACCATACCGACTGCCTCCACCTCCTGTTCCACCCAGAAAAAATATACTTACGCCTCCGCAACCACGACCAGTGCCGGCTCCCAGAAACAATTTCTACCCAGAATTACTTTACAGTCCTCGAAACTCTAACCCCTTCCAGGGATTTAATCGAAATTATCAGCCTGCTTTTCCGGCGATCCAGCAACCACAGTATCGCCACTCACCTCCTGTGCCCCCTAAGCCTCAGCCACAACCAGAGCCCATGGATGTGGATGAAACTATTAGGTCACGGGCTATTAACTATGCAAACAGACCCCAAAATCAAAGTTTCCCTATTAAAAGAAATCAACCAGCTCAATTCTATCGGCCCAACAAAGCTCAGAGGCTATTTAACATGCAGACCCAAAATAATTCCGAAATACAGGAAAACCATGAAACCTCGGAGGAATATGAGGAAAACATAACTACTGAAGACAAAAATCATGACGAAACGCTGACGGACTACATCGAATGCATGGATAACCATAATCTCGACCAAACCGAAGAACTCGACGATATATATTTTTTAGGATGAGGTCCTCTTCGCTTCCATATTTTGAATACACCCTAAGGAGCGGAGAGGTATTAAAATTTTTAGTAGACACAGGCTCAAATAAAAACTATGTGCAACCCAAGCACATTACCAAATCAAAAAAACTTCTGCGCAAACTCAGTCGGCGGAAGTATTAAAATTACACACCATGCTTATGTCAACCTGTTCGGCCCTCATATACAAAAACTTAAATTTTTCATCCTCCCAACATTAATCGCTTTTGACGGGATAGTTGGGAATGATACACTGAAGGCACTCAACGCAGTGATCTACACCAAGGAGAATTACATGGTTATCCATCCAAATAAAGTGATTCCTCTTAAACAACATAAATCTGAAAATGTCAGTAACATAACCATCAGGACATCTCACTTAACGCAAGATCAATCCAACAAATTACACCAGATAATCAAAAATCATCCAAATCTCCTATCTGAACCCGATGAAAAATTGACATTCACCACTAAGGTTAGGGGTGAAATCCGGACTACAACACAAGATCCTGTGTATTCTAAGTCATACCCTTACCCTATGGCGCTAAGAGCAGAGGTCGAAAAGCAAATCAACCAATTGCTCAAAGATGGCATAATTAGGCCATCCCGATCCCCATATAGCTCTCCTGTGTGGGTAGTGCCAAAGAAGGAAGACGCTTCCGGGGAAAAGAAGTTTCGGTTAGTAATCGACTACCGAAAACTTAATTCGGTAACTATTCCGGATAGATATCCTATCCCGGAAATAAACGAAGTCCTCGCCAACTTGGGTAGAAGCAAATGGTTCTCGATAATCGACCTCAAGAGTGGATTCCATCAAATACCACTACGAGAATCGGACATTGAGAAAACCGCCTTTACAGTCAATAACGGGAAGTTCGAGTTTACTCGTCTACCCTTTGGCCTTAAAAATGCTCCAGCGATATTTCAGAGGGCATTAGATGATATCCTTAGGGAGGAGATCGGTAAAAGTTGCTACGTCTATATAGACGACATAATTATTTTCGGGAAGAGTGAAAGTGAGCATCTTCAAAACCTTGAAAGAGTTTTTGGGATCTTGGACTCTACGCACATGAAAATTCAGCTCGATAAATGCGAGTTCATGCAGCAGGAGATTGAGTTTTTGGGGTACGTTGTTGGTACTCACGGTATTAAAACCAATAAAAAGAAGGTTCAGGTGATAGTGAACTTTCCTACGCCGAGAACCCTTAAGGATCTACGGTCTTTCCTTGGTATGTCAGGGTACTATCGTCGCTTCATCCGCGATTACGCCAAATTAGCAAAGCCCCTGACATCCCTCTTAAGGGGGGAGGACGGACATACGTCCAAGACGCAATCCAAAAGCAAAGTTATCGAAATGAATAAAGATGCTCTCGATGCCTTTGACAAATTGAAGAAGGCATTGACATCTCAAGAGGTTATTTTAGCTCATCCAGATTTCGAAAAAGAATTTGAACTAACAACTGATGCGTCAAACTATGCGATTGGGGCAGTTTTGGCACAAAACAACAAACCAATAGCCTTCCTTTCCAGGACGCTCTCGAAAACTGAAGAGCATTATGCTACTAACGAAAAGGAGATGTTGGCGATCATATGGTCCCTAAACTCCTTGAGGAATTATCTCTATGGTTCGAAGAAAGTAAATATATTTACTGATCACCAACCCCTTATATATGCTTTAAGTAACAAGAACAACAACCACAAAATGAAGCGCTGGAAAGCTATATTAGAGGAGTATAACCATGAACTCAGATATAAACCGGGTAAGGCAAACGTAGTTGCTGATTCCCTTTCGAGACTTCCTACAACAACAGAGCTAAACTCAATGACCGTTACTCAACACAGCGATGAAAGCTCTTCTCAAAACTTAATTCCTACTGTAGAGATACCCGTGAATGTTTTCAGAAATCAGATAATTCTGAAGACTGGAGAGGAAGACAGCTGTCAAATCACCGTCCCTTTCGATAAATACGTAAGACACACGTTCATAAAACCAGAGTATACCGAGACATCCATTATCAATATATTCAAAAGATACCTCAATCCCAACATTATCAATGGGCTTTCAACAAGCGAGCATATAATGGCAAAGGTCCAAGAAATTTATCCCGTTCATTTTGCTAACTATAGAATTCGCTATACGCAAAAAATAGTCGAAGACATTCCGAGTGAGGTGAGCAAGAAGAAAAGATTATAAAGATCCACAGAAGAGCCCACCGTAATGCTGAGGAAAACTGACTTCAAATTTTGGAGAATTTTTACTTTCCCAAAATGGCTGCAAAAATCAAAACCCTTGTGAATCGATGCACCACATGTAAGGAAAGTTAATATGATCGTCATCCATCTAAACCATTACTTTTCCCAACTCCTATTCCAAAGTATGCAGGGCATATTCTTCACGTCGATCTCTTCCTCACTGAAAAGAAACACGTTCTTACAGCAGTTGATAAATTTTCTAAATTTGCGGTGGCAAAGGTTATCCCTTCAAAGTCCGTAGAAGATATGAAGCAGCCTCTTCGAGATATTCTCTTCCTCTTTTGTATTCCAGAAAGCGTCGTCATCGACAATGAGGGAGCCCTAAGATCCATCTCACTCACATCAATGATAGAGGATGAGCTACAGATTAAAACCTTTAAGACCCCCGCTTATAAAAGCGAGGTTAATGGTCAAGTAGAGCGCTTTCATTCAACTCTCGCGGAAATAATGAGGTGTCTTAGGAAGGAACATCCAGACTGGTCCTTTCAGGAACTACTTGAGAAGGCTGTTTGTGAATACAATAACACAATCCATTCCACAACAGGAAAAAAACCTTCCGAGCTGTTCCTAGGAAGAACATCGAATAACGACTCTGTAGACTTAGATGCCTTACGACAAACCAACATAGAAAGGCTTCAATCAAAACAAGAGAAAGATATGAACCAACACAATAAAACCAGAAATCCACCCAAGAATTATAATCCAGGGGATGTTGTTTACGTTAAGCAACACAAACGTAAAGGCTCTAAACTTTCTTCCCGCTACAAACAAGAAATAGTTAAAGAAAATAAAAATACAACTATCATTACTGAATCAGGCAAAACAATCCATAAGGACAAAATTAAAACATAGATTCTTATTTTAGGTGTGTCGCTGACCCCACTTCTGCAAATGTCCAAATTCTAGATTTTTCAAGTTCACAAGTCGTATCGCTCCACGCAGGATATGCGAAAATTTATGCTGGTAATTTCAAATTAATCCACGTTATCGACATGGATCAGTACAAGCAGTTTTTAAACAATATTCAAACCATATTGAATGTTTCTCATTTCGGATCGAACCCTAACTCCCGTTATCTGAGGTTCGAGGTAGACCAAATAGAAAATCTTATCGAGAATCTGAAGCCTCGCCGAACCAAAAGATCCTTCAATTTCATAGGTACAGCATGGAAGTGGTTAGCAGGAAATCCTGACCACGAGGATTTTATCACCATTAAACAAAAAATGAACAACATGTTAGACAATAATAATAAGCAGGTTATAATCAATGAGCTATATAATGAGCGAATCAATAACATAACGAAAGCCACAAACAAAATCCTGGAACTTATCAAAAACAATAGCGAAGTAAACATTAACTATATTTTAGACATACAATTCCGACTAAAAATTATCAAGGAAGAACTAGTTAACATTAATTATGCACTTCATTGGGCCAAAGTCAACATTATAAACTCAATTATACTCTCAAAAGCGGAAGTAAAGCTTGCAACCGAAACATTAGACAAAGAAAACTTACCGTTCCAAACAATCGAGGAAGCTCTAGACCTTTCGGAAATAAAGATTATTATAAATAGTTCAATAATATTATATATTATAAATATTCCACTTACAAAGAATGAAACATATCAAAAATTGATTATCAAACCTGTGAAAAAAACAAATTTTGTAAACGATCTAGCTTATCAAGAAATTTTAACCTATCAAGATCAAATGTACGCCCTTAAAGGCAATTGTAAAGAATTTAACAATTTGTCTATTTGTAAACCTGAAAATGTGTTAGATATAAGTAACGATACTTGCATTCCACGCCTTCTACGAAGCATGACCGCACTATGCAGCAGGGTAAGCAACCAGCACATACCGACCATCGACGCAATTGCTCCAGGTGTTATACTGCTAAATCAATTCAACGGAACTCTGACGATAGAAACCAACACACACAGCCTCAAGGGCACGTACCTGATTAAATTCAATAATGCGACAATCAAGATCAACGATCAGGTGTTTACCTCTCGGGAGATGTCCGCCCTTAAACCCCTACCAGCTATCCTACAACCTACAATCGAGGGCAAACAAATACGCGAGTTGCTCTCTATGGAAATGTTAAAACAAATTGATATTGAAAATAGAAAACACATTGATCTATTAAAAGATGAGGGTTACATCCAGAAATTTATTACATATGGCTCCACGACATTCATATCTTTGGCACTACTTACCATAGCGATTCTAACAATGTGGAAAAAACGTTCAACAACAAAAACTGAAATTCAAATACAATATCCTAGCAACCCGGAAGAAACAACGCAGGCCGTCGCCCCCAATCCAGAACCATTGGAAGAAACACAATCACCCAAGCCTCGTGGGTCCCACGAAAATCTTAAATTCAATGACCTACCATTTTTTTAGAATCGGTTGGGACAACCGAACCTGAAGGGGGAAGAGTTAACGAAAGTTAACACCTTAAATGCTAACCCGCCTAAAATTACAGTCTGGAGCGCAATGCAACGTGACCGAAATTCATGTGAATCGCGGAATGCTCATGGGAAATGCAATGCAAGCAGTTTCTCTAGTTATAAATTAAAATTGTACATTAGAATAAGACTCAGTATTTTGTCATCAGAACTGTAATAAACAAGTTTTTTTAACGGAACCACTTCGCTTATTAATTAACTTATACGACCGATTGCTCAAAGGGTAATAGAAGTGTGTTTACGCTTACTGAGAAGCCATAAGGTTGCTGCAAATGAGCAAATAATCCCGATTTTTGGGTGCAGCTTGTGTCATGAAACAATTTGTCCCCAATAAGCTAAGTTTGAAGGCGTTAAAAATTTTGTGCTTGCAGCTTCTAATTGTGTCGTCTTGGATTCGGCCTTACCAAGGTTAAGTGCATCTTTAAAGAGATAATCCTGATGGCTTGACACTTGGAGAAAGTGCTGTGCTTACACTAAGCAAAACGTTAAATTGGGAAACTCATGTATTTTTCGATCGATATTTTACCAGTATTCGCTTACTTGATATTTTGACAGATAAATGCTTGGGAGAAAACGAAACTATTATGACCAACAGGATTCCCAAAAATCAAATTCAAGATCTGTTGAGTGATGCTCTTATGAAAAAGAAGGCTAGGGGTAGCTATGATGAAGTTGTCAAATCTGATGGCAAACTTGTATTGGTAAAATGGTTTGACTTGAAACCTATTCTCCTCGTGTCAAACTTTTTGATGCTGAGCCGAATTGTTCATGTCGTAGATGGTCTAAGATAGAAAAAAATATAGTTGTTCCACGACCCAACATTGTTGCATTGTTACAATTTGAACATGAGCGGAATAGATTTGATGGGCCGAATGATAAGCCTTTACCACATACGATCTCGAACTAAAAAAATGGACTGTAAACGCTATTTTGCATTTCATTGACTTAGCTTTTGCCAATCCATTGATCTTAGACAAACAAGATCAAATGATCCTTCAAAAATATTCTTCAGAATCAGCAACTCTTCGTTCTGATATTAAAAGTAGAAAAAATGTCGAAGTATACCATCAAAAACCGACGTCATACACCTTCCGGATGTGGCTGGCGTTAAAAAATTCACCTAGGTGTAAGTTGCCGGGGTGTGATAAAAGCTCCAAATTCGTCTACAAAACGTGCATTAAAAATTGCTGTGTAACTTGTGAGAGGAACTGCTTTTTAATTTATCAAAAAAAAAAGTTTAGCTAATACAAGTACTTACAAGAGAAATTTACCTTGAATATAACTTGCAGATACAAAAAACATATTGAGTTTGCATAAGTAGAAAAATTAAAATTAACTCCCTCACCTCTGAGCATGGTGGTCGCCATCACCGGTGTGTATCTAAGAGTGATGGCCTGAGGAGAATTAGTGCACACGTCGAAACCACCTTCTTCTAACATTTTTCTTCTCTAATAATTTTTCAGAAAAATTATTATTCAAAATATGCAACTCATTTATGTAGCTGCAAACAATTCCATAAAAAGTAATTTAGAAGGGTTACGCCAACAGCCCAGCGTCGATTTAAGGCCTCAAAGATGGAATTCGTGAGGCTATCGAGGACATAGAGCAGCCACTTTGCGATTTGGTTATCGAAAATTTCATGAAAAGCATATGGTCCTGTAAGCGTGGTCGTGGTGGTCATTTGCCTGATGTTATTTTCCACTATTAACGGCTCTTTATAATGAAATAAACATACGACCATTTATATTAAAAAATGGCATTTTTCTTTTAATATCAAAATAACACCTCTTATTGGAAAACCCTGTATTTGCGGATGCTTGGATTAGGGTCCATTATATACCTTAAAAATATGAAACCACCCCACATGATGATTAGAGTGTAAAGTCAATGATAAAAAGGCGACGATAATTCAGAAAACCTCAAATCTTACAAAGGAAATTTGAATCGAGTTCGAAAATTATAGAAATAACAAATTCTGCGTATAAATCCATCTGATTATATGCTTCTATTACCATATGGATATGATACCTAGGAAATTACATTCACTGTAGAGTATACTATACAAGTATACTCCACAACTGGATCGGTCAATGCAATTGCATGCGTGAGTTTATTATGCATTTAAACTCTTTCGATTCTTTCCGCTCATTTTCCCATATATTATTAATGAACTTCGTTTGCAGCCCACATGTCTATATTTTATGTAAATAAATTAATATGGTACTTTACGAGATATATTCTTTACATATTCATGAGATTTGATACAAAACGCACAACAGTTGATTATGCAATCAAACATTATGTTACCGTGATGAAACAGGTGTATTATATGCATTTTAATTTTTTCTTGTAAAATATAAAGCATTAATTATTTAAATTAGGATGAAAATCAATTTTTTTGATAATTTATGCCGCATTGAACGTGGGTAAATTCACACACACAAATTATCTGTTGCCAAAAGCTTAAAATGAAATTTGTATCTAATAGGAAATTGAAAATTTATGAAAACAATTGTCCAGCGTGTGAATCTCCTAACTACCACCTTCATTTCGGTTTAGCTCGATATAAATTTCTCATTCTTTGTTTCCTTTCAGACAAAGTTTTTAACTTTTGTAGATATTAACGCAGGTGTGAACTTATTTATTGTTTAACTATAGCTTTTAAAATAAATTTTCTATTCTTTAAACATAACAAAACATTCTCACATACGCTACAATCTTTATAGTACGAGTATGTATAGACGTTCAAAACTTTCTTAAGAGATTTTCTAGATCGTTGATTGTGAGAGTTTTAGACATTGTTCAACGAACTTTATTTCAATGAGCAGTTTTTTAGGGTTTTGTAAAATAATTTTACAAAACCCTTCTAAAATCGCGTCCTGTCTGTCCGTCTGTCTGTCTGTCCGTCCGTCCGTGTGTCACAGCAGTTTTTCTCGGAAACTACTTAAGCTAGAAGCATCAAATTTTGTATGTAGGTGTAAAGTGGTGATCTCTTCAAAGTTCAACTAAAAAAAATTTAATAAGGTATTTAAGGGGGGTCTCCCCATGTAGGGGAGTGACCCCCCGAAAAAAAAATTTCATTGAATGTAGCCGATATGGGTATCAAATGAAAGGTCTTGATGAGAACTTTTCAAAACAGGTCTTAGTTTGGCAAAGTTTGCTTCGAGGGGCGCACAGGGAGGGGAAATACACGAAAAATTTGTGTCCCCCCCCCCCTCGCGATTGGACACCTTCCATCCGAAAAATCTGAAAAAAATCAAGAATGTAGGCCTTGATGAGTACAACAACAACAAATACGTGAGAAGTCGCAATTCACTCAACTTTGTTAGTAATAGTATGATTTATCGATTTTATGTTTTCTTGAATAAAATCTGAACGGTACCCTTAAATTCAATGAAATTCAGTACACAGATGTCTATTTATAAGATTGATTAACCCTGCAAGTTTCATAAAGATTGCATCATATTTAGCGAAGTTATAGTGGTTTGAATTTTCCTGTATTACTATGGAACAATATGCGCTGCATGTATTACTATGGCAACATATGGCTATGGAACAACATGCGCTTTTTACCGACTCAGACACTACAGTTTTGCTAGGATTTGCATGAAAATTTCAGGAATGATAGGTGCCATGAATATATTTGAGAATCAATTCAGCTAGTGGTATCTGTAATCGTAAAACAAAATAGTGGCTGTTTTAAATGCGAAGATTGAATAATGTTGAGATATTTTTTCCCAACTTCAACGTTTAAGGTGCATGCTTTGAACACTTGATTCAATTTAATGGATGACTGAAGCTGAGTACCTACAATTAATACTCATAAGTGAAACAAGTCAAGGAGGCGGGAGGGAGCTTCTAACAAAAGGGCTTTGTAACAACTATAGGATTCGAAAAAATTGGCTATTAATCGATGATAACAGTACAGGAGAGTGGCCCCTGAAAAAAAAATTCATCAAACGTAGCCGATATGAGTATGAAATGAAAGTTTTCATGGGAGCTTTGCAAAACAGTTCTTAAACTGTCAGTTTTTGCTTCAGTGGGGGCACAGGGGGGAAATACATGAAAAATGTGTTTCCTCCCTCGCGAATGGACATCTGAAATAATTATCAAGGGAGATATTTATGAGTATAACGATAACAAAAACCTCAGAAGTCTAAATTCTTTCAACTTTGTTAATATTAGTATGATCTTCGAATTTCATAGTTTCTCCAATAAAATCGTCATTGACATGCTTCTTTACTTTATTCAATCTGGTGACTGCATTTTGAAAATTGAATACAAAACCCTTCTGACATGAGCGTAGGTCTGTTTACCCAACTTGTTTTAATCTCTTTTACAATATAGGTAGTGAAAATGATTTATTCTGGCGAGTACTTTTCAAACATATGAAAACTAGAATGGTTAAGGTAAACTATATGATTTCAGTTTACGGATGTGAGATCATAGAACCCAATCCATTCATGAAAAAACACTTCTAAACTCAATGTCCGCTTACTACCATCCACATATGGTAACAACAGAATACCAAGTAACACATTTGCGTTTATTATTTATTCAGCTCCATATTTCCTAACAGAAAAATATACAAACGCATCGTCTTTGTATTTACAAAACACCAGAGTACTTGCAGAACAATTTCAAGTACCAATAGACCACACTTTTAATTCTTTCATTCATGTTTAGCAATAAATCATCGGCAGAACATTGGCGTCTTCCAACTGCGGCATAAATTTGAATGTCAACAATTGCCTCGTTACGGGGACGAGATGGAGTCCAACGCTAGTCAATGCTAGCGCGTCTGACTCGCCGTCTTTGGTGGCTGAAGTTACTTGGGCCGTGACAAACGAAAATAAACTCAACCGGATTTTAAGATACTTCATTATGTTTTCTCAAAGAGTTTTCCCAACCAAAACATTACCCAATCGAGTTGCTTGTTGTTGATTCTCGATTTCGTCGCGGTTGTCGCGAACGCCTAAGGTCTATTCTATTTATTCAAAGAACTACATAATATCTAGAATGCTAGAACTCTCAAGACAAGAAACATAGCAACAAAGTTAGTACGTACGGTAGACTTTAGTATGAATGAGTTAATGAGAATTGGCGTCGACTAAGGTTAAAGAAGTTTCGATTTCACTATCGCTATTTATGGAAACATTATTACGGTTATATCTATGAGATGCTGACTGAAGACTGAATAAATATAAAAGAATAAATACACGCAGCCGCCGAATGCATCTCCAAAAATTAATTCACTGTATAATTTATTAGATAATAAACCAGTGAATAAAATAAAAATTCTTTAATTCACCCATGGACATTTCTTTTTAAATTAAATATTCATTTTATTATTTTTGATTGGTATATCTTCTTCGTCAGACGGGAGATACTGCTTTAAGTAAAATATTTGAACTCAACCTCCGAAAATATGCTGAAGAAGAAAGACTTGAAGATGACCAGTTTCTGGGTCATACGCATTAGCGCGATGCGATCTTCAATGAAAAAACATCAACAACGAAGGATGATTGTGGAACAAATGTGAATGAGAAAAGAAGATGAAATTACAATGTAGAAACATTCATCAGATATTTGTTAGCATTGAGGAAGTAGAACGGTTTTTTTTGCTATACCATCCGAAGATTATCTTTTGATATTTCACAACATGAGATCTGCTTATAGACTGATGCTAATAAATTTTGCATGCGCGGAAAAAATTCACATTTCTGTTGGACTGTATGTTGAATAATTTTTATGTTTGAAAATGACAACTTTATTTTTCAACAAAAATTCTATGATATTAATCATAATAATTTATGATGAGTTCAATAGATGCTGAGAAAACTACTGAGCTGGCTGACATACGAGTAAAATCATTAAGGCTTCAAATTTACTTTTATGACATACCTTCTTCCATGTGAACCAAATTTTTATGACATATATTTTTAATGAATTGATAAAAACAAGTACTTTCAATCATGTCTCATAAAGCGGTTCAAACTTATCGAACCAATTCACTTCGATTTTCAATTAAAATCTGTTCTTATGGATCTCATAAAGCCTAAACAATAACTTCTGGTGCTCTAATTGACCCATTTGTGGCACTTATCTTTTGGGAGATCTAAATAATCGGAATTCAGCCCAATAAAATTGTGTGCAAATCAAAATCAATTTGGTTCGCGGTTTTGCAAATCAAAAATTGAGAATAATTTTTAAACAAACATAGTATGAGCTTCGTTGACTGGTATGGATTTCGCAATACGTTTAACCCTAGAAAGATAACCTACCTCGAATCGACTTGTATAATTTGGAAAAATCGGCACAAATCTCAGATTTGGAAAAAAAAATCCATTACTATTCATAGTTATTGTTAGATATAAGTCAAAGTTCAGAAAATTAATATAAAATTCATTAGAAATGTAACACTGCATTGAAAATAAAATAAAACACTTGAGTTTGCAATATTGCAAGTTTAATCACGGCAACTGAGCTTCCAATAATTCGCACATGTACAATTCTTGCCATTCCAACATTTTTCTGCTAACAGAAAATCAATTCAAAGTTCAGTTCAAGAATGATGAACTTGATTGAACTGGCAAAAATTACTTACGAGCAATTTTGTGTGTCAGCAAAATCTTACAATAAATATGTACGGATCTGGGAAAAATAAACATTGTTATCCAAGCAATCATTCATTTAGTTTCATTTTCTTCCACGCAAGAACATTTGGTCCGTAGAGCCGGATCCACTAGGAAGTGGATCATTCATAGAGACTTTCCTGGAGGTAGAGAAGTTTTAGATACCAAGGTCTAAGCTCACGTAGCTATTGGCACAGTTAATTTTGGAGGATTAATCAGCAAGGAGATCAGCCTCAGTGAGATTCAGGCCAATCCAGCAACGTAGAATCGCAGGGAGCAGCCTCAGGAGAATTTTTTTAGACAAATTGGTGTCTGAAGATTTTTGCACCTATTTCCAAGAGGTTTTAGCACAAGAGAGGGAGCATTTTCGTTTATCAATGACAAATTAGGCAACATCAACATGAGTGGTCAAGAAACCGTGTTCAAAGTGATTCAAAGGCTGATCACTAATTTTAAGAAAGATAGTGAGTCCCGTCATAGCCTTGCATATTTCCAAACAAGGATGGAAAAACTAAAAGATGTGTGGGCGAAGTGTCAAGACCAGCACGAAGCAGCCTGTGACCGGTTGAAAGGCTCTGAATTGGAAAAATACACTAGAGAGCACGAGAGTCTGTAGTAATCGAGGAGTTATGGCTCAAAAATCCAGCTAAAAAAAAAAAAAAGGCAGCCCACAAAGAGCTAAAGTAGCCGTATTTAAACAAGTAACAGTTAAAGGCATATGAATTACTAAATTACCTATAGTACGAATATCTTGAGAATTCGATATATTATGGATAATAGCTCCGGCACATATAAATAACAAGGCCTTAAATAAAGCATGAGTTAATAAATGAAAAAATGCTTTTTTAGGAAACCCCATAGAAAGAATTCTTATTATTAAACCAAGCTGACTTAAAATAGAAAGAGCAATAATTCTTTTTTTAAACCAAACACAAAATTAGCACCAAGACCCGATATAAACATTGTCAACCCGCCCAATAATAATAAAATTCTAGCAGCTAAAGTCTCACTAATTAATATATTAAACCGAATTAATAAATAAATTCCAGCCGTTACTAACGTTGAAGAATGAACTAACGCAGAAACCGGGATAGGGGCAGCCATTGCCAGGGGAAATCACGAAGAAAAAGGAATTTGAGCACTTTTAGCTATCGCCGCTAAAACAACTAACACAGCAATAATTATTATCTCAAAATCAACCTTTATTATTTCTAAATAAAAAATATAATTTCATCTACCATAATTTAATATTCAAGCAATAGCTAATAATAACGCCACATCACCAATACAATTAGACAAGGCCGTTAATATCCCAGCATTATAAGACTTTACATTTTGAAAATAAATTACCAAATAATAAGAAACTAAACCTAATCCATCTCACCCCAATAAAATACTAATTAAATTAGGACTAATAATTAATTACATTATTGATAAAACAAATATTAAAACTAATATAATAAACCGATTAATATTTATATCCCCCCTATATATTCCTTTCTATAATAAACAACTAAAGAAGAACTTAATAAAACAAAAGATATAAATATTAATCTTATTCAATCCCATAAAAATCATAATGATACCAACGGACTTGTCGATATATCGGGAAAGTTCACGGAGCGTCACGCTAGCAATTCTCGAAATGTTTCCATCGTAGCTGTGCTGCGTATAATGTACAAGCAGCAATTGAACCCATTTTCCCGCTAGTCTACGAGTTCCGCAAGAGCCGTACAGTGGAAGATTTAGAATTGCGGAAAAGAAAAGAGACCGTCGGAGATTGAGAGAGTCGAGTGGCAACTGCAAACGCGCGTGGACGCGGGGAGTGCAGCAAAATTCAATCGATTGCATTTAATCTTCTCAGCTTAATTTTAATTTGTTCATGTGATAAGAATTAGCGTGAAAAGATTGTTTTGAAATAGTTAAATGAAATGGAAGTGTACAAAATAAATTGTAATCGAAATGGAATATTAAAAGTGTGAAGGATATATTGAAGTAAAATTTAAGTTAGGAAAATGATTTATCAGACAAATTATCAGGAAGTGCTTTAATTGATCTGAAATTTTATTGCGGTCTGATATGCGCTCAATTTTTGAATGTTTCTGAATAAAACAAGTGTTGACCGTTGACATCAAGATTTCTTGTGACCGTTTAATATAACAGTGTGCCACTGCGGTTGATCTCTATCTTGACCCAAAATTAAGCGTTTCCCTCCCTCGCCTGTTCAATGTTTGCGGGATAAGGGATTGAGAGTTGAGTTACGGCGTTTTGAAGTGGATTATACTCGTGGGAAATTGCAATTTCGAATTGTTCAAACATCAACCAGCGACACAGTGCAATAATTTACACGGCCCTAAATTTTAACGGATTGAAAATTTGTGACTTTCCTAGCATTTCGGCTAATTAATTTTCCCGTGAACCTAAACTATTTAAACGAAATTTCGGTAACAATTTTTTTCCACTTATGCGTGCATTGTGCAGCACGTTTCCTATTTCACACGCGTTTGTGCATTTTGATCGGCGCCCGAAAGAGTTTCCGTCTTTCCCACACTTGAATTTCGAAGTGTTTATGTTTCGTGTGGGTGCAAAAATAGAGCTACGTGCACCTCCGAGAGAAAGGAGGTTAGAATGCTGTAACGACGGATGAAAGTGTTGACTTGAAAGAAAAGATAATTTTGGCGTTTATATTTTGGAATCTAAAAATCGCATAAAATTTTTGTTGTTTATACAATTGAAACACTTTCGGAGAAGGATATAAAAATAAAACAGTGATCTAATTCGACGCTCTCTTCCAAAAATTTTTTATAGTGTTTAATGTGTCTATGTAATATTTATAAATAACGATCCAAAATACTAATGAAAATTTCAGTGGACCCCCCCGCATGTGTCATCGAGCGCTCGGTGAACCCTGCGGGTAATTGTCTTTTGTTACCCTTTTGGTATATTTGTATATATATCTTTTTTGCATGTTGAATTGGTCAGAAAATTTAGAGGTTGTTTTTTTTATTTTTTTGAATACCTAAATCCTACATGAGAGAAAGACGCGATTATTTAACTGTACATGAATATAAACAATAAATTTTAACGTAAATATCGACAAATTATGTATATAAAAATTTTCTTTGCTTCTGAATAATAATGCTGCATAACTGAAATCTTTTGGTCTTTCCTTTCCTAAGATTCTAACCGGGTACAGGACCCGGTACGGTGGCAGGCTTCCACCTCAAAACATGAGCCAGCCACCGGGTACTTATTAATCCTTCTTCTGTTTCAGGTGACTTCGTGGGTTGAGTGGCCCAAGCAGAGTGCCTCTTTATGGCATAGAGTTATGCAATCAAATTGTATAATTCTATGGCATAAATTGGTCACCGGGGTACTCCCCTTCTGATGGGAAAGTTCATACAATTCAAGTTGTATGAGTTTTCCACTCAGAAGAGGAATACCTGGCCACTTCAACAAGATATCTATGGATTTATTCCGGTTGGGTGGGTGCGAAGGGGCTCCACCACCACCCGTTTGCCCTCTTTCATTTGTGGGCCATGAACTTCGTCGGGTAATGACGAGGTCACCCCAAGTTCGCCTTTCTTTTCAGGTTCCCCTTGTTCTCATGACAAGCTCTAATTCCCTCAATGTAGTTATCTACTATTTTTGCGACTTCGGTCGCCTCTTGATCAGCAGTCCAATTCGTGAATGCAAAATATTTTTGTAATGGGTCCTCGTGCTGGGGAAATGAACCCGCCCCACGACACCGCAATGCTAGCCTGCCAGCGCATTCACGCGTCTCCAGACGAGGGCATTCTCGACAGATATTGTCATCTTCTTCTGCCGAGGCAGCAGAACATCGCTGCAGTCCTTCACGGACATTTTTGAACATTCCTAATCACTACAAGTCTTGAAAATATAGTGTAATGGACTATATTACCCTGTTTCAATCGAAACTTAACGAGTATTCAGTGGAACGATCAAGTTAATCAGACGCAATCAAGTTAGAGAGAGTGCGAATACCGTCTTTTACCGGTAGCTATGCAGATTGGTTTGCATTTCAGGACCTGTTTCAGACTCTGGTTCACAAAACGCACAGCTAACTAACGTGCAAAAATTGCAGTATCTGAGAAACTCTCTCCGAGGTAAACCAGAGCAATTGGTAAACCATTTAAGCATAATTGGTGAGAACTATGAATCGGCCTCGAAGTAGCTTGTCGAAAGATATGACAATCATCATGTTATTGCACAGGAAATGATACAGCGCTTACTCAACATTGAGAACTGCACACGGAACGATCCAATAGGCCCTCGAAGATTGCTAGACACGATGAATCTGGCGAGCATCAAAACGTTGAAAGCTAATTCATTCTCACTCACCACAATCTACATGCTGAACCAAAAACTTGACGAAGATTCAAGAAAAGAGTGGCAGAGGAATATTTCGAACTCGAGTAGCATTCCTTCTCTGAATCAATTTTTAAGAGTTTCTAAAGCAACAGTTTTCAATATTAGAAGCTCTGTCTCCTGGAAAGCCTCAACCAAGGCCGATCAAAGCAAATACAATGCAAGTAAAAGCGCAGACCTCCTGTGTAATGTGTAAAGCAGTACACAAGTTGTTTGAATGCAGCATGTTCAAACAAGCTTCTATTCAAGCCCGCCGTGATGTGGTCAAGAAGGGTAATCTTTGCTTCAACTGTTTCGAACAACATCGAGCCAACAAATGCTCGACCTCTCATGTTGCAAAGTATGTGGGAAGAAGCATAACACATTGCTTCACTTATCGCCCATGGAGACTCCACAGCAGCCAGGAACATCAACTACTAATCAAGGACATGGTGCATATACCAACCAAAACTGCGTGCTACTCGCAACCGCGCAAATGACAATCTATCGTCCATATGGAGAATGTTTGACGTTTCGTGCTCTACTAGGTTATGGAGCGCAGAGATCGTTCGTTAGCGAAGCAGCTGTCAGTCTTCTGTGGGCAAAGCGCAGCCACTCCAAGTTCAAGATTAGTGGCATAGGGGCTGTAGAGAACGTGACGTCGAGAGGAGAGACGAAGCTGTGTGCCTTGGTCCAATCTGCGGACGGTCACCCAGAAGAACTAAGGTGCTCCTCTCTCACGCACTCAGATTCCACTGATCATTCCCAACGAGCTCACGATCCGTGACTTAGCAGATCCAAGGTTCAATGAGCCTTCTACAATCGACATTTTGATTAGAGCTGATCTCTACGAAAGGCTTTTGTTACCAGGACTTCTCCCCGGTCAACCATCCGCACAAAGGACAAAACTTGGATGGGTTTTGTTTGGATCAGTGCCATGTAAACAACCAACATCACTTTGCGCATTTGTGTCTTGTCAAGGCTTAGAGGAAGCCTTACGGCAATTTTGGGAGACTGAAGAAATTCCTCTGAAAAATCTGTTGACACAAGAAGAGAGGGAGAGCGAGAATTATGTGCAAAATGTGGTTCGGCAAAGCACGGGAAGATACTCTGTTAGCTTGCCATTCAAGGGCAATGCAGATCCAACAGCTGAAATTGGTGAAACAGTAACAGACGCATACAAACAATTTAGACATCTGGAACACCAGTTAAAGCATGATCCAAAAATTTACGAGCAATATCGAGTCTTCATAAAAGAATATATTGATTTGGGTCATATGAAAAGAGTTCCAGCAAATCGAGTGAAGATGACAACAGCATACTACTTAGCACATCATGCCGTGATCAAGGAAAACAGTAGTACTACTAAGCTAAGAGTAGTATTCAACGCGTCTCATCAAGGACCGAGAGGGAAATCCTTAAATGATTTCTTACACACTGGTCACCCAATTTAAGGAAATCTCTTACAACTTTCCATGCGATGGAGGCAGCATAGATACGTAATTGCAGCCGGCATCGACAAGATGTACAGACAGATTGCAATACACAAACGAGACCAACACTATCAAAGGATTTTATGGCGTTTCAACGATGATGAGCCCATTTTACATTATCAGTTAAGCCCCGTTACATACGGAACAGCATGTGCACCGTATCTTGCGATACGAACGTTACATCAGCTCGCTGCAGATGAAATCAATTCGTATCCAGAAGCCTCAAAAGTCCTACTTCGAGACTCTACGTGCATGACGTACCGACTGGAGCAGACAACTTAGGTGATCTTCTGCAACTACAGGCAGAACTCCGAAATCTTCTGAAAAGAGGAGGTTTTAACTTGAGGAAAGGGTCTGCGAATCACCCGACATTGTTAGAACTATCCGTTCAACGAAAGATCGAGACACACAGCTTCCTTTGAATATACCGGCGACAGGAAATATCAAAACGTTAGGTATTCAGTGGCGCCCAGCAACAGACGAGTTTTCGTTTACTATTGCAAGACCAATCGAGCCCAAAGCGGTATCAAAGCTCCATCAGCAACAAAGGTGACATTCATCACTGCCAAATCAAAGGTTTCTCCAGTCAATCTCCGGCATGTGTCAAGACTTGAGCTGAATGGAGCAGTATTATTAGCTGAACTTATGACTGAAGTAACAAAAGCATATAATTGGACAAACGTACCTAGATTTTACTGGTGCGATTCGACTACCGTTCTTCATTGGATACAAAGTCCTCCCATCAAATGGAAAGTTTTCGTCGCAAACCGTGTCAGTATTATCCAAGAAAACGGCTCAATTGAAAACTGGCATTACGTAGCCAGCAATGATAACCCAGCTGATATTGCATCACGAGGATTACTTCCAAACGAACTTCTCAACTCAACCCTATGGTGGAAAGGACCAACTTGGCTCAGTGCACGTCTTATTCGAATGCCACCAACAATACAGCCAACAACGCAAGGGGAAGAAGAAAGAAGGATAACATCCTTAATCAAACGATTTGTGGCAAGGCGAGGAATTTGTCACACAATATGTAGCGACTGTGGCTCAAACTTTCTGGGAGCTAACAAACAATTACAAGCTATCTACAAAGCATCATTGCAAGCTTGTTCATCAGAATACAGTGGAAGTTCATCCCTCGCCCCCATTTTGGTGGACTGTGGGAAGCCGGCGTGAAGTCAATGAAATCTCACCTCTATAAGACGATTGGAAGTCAGATACTGAACATCGAAGAAATGAACACACTGTTAGCTCAGATTGAAGCTTGCATGAATTCACGGCCGCTGATGCAAATAAGTGGCGATCCCAGTGATTACGCCGCATTGATTCCAGGTCATTTCCTTACTGGAGACAACTTATTTGAAATAAAAGATAACCCTTGCGAAGCAAACTGCACTTTATTGAGAAGATGGCAATGAGTGCAACAAAGGAAACAATCTTTTTGGAAAAGATGGTCAGAACCGTACTTGCAACGTTTGCAGCACAGGTCCAAATGATTGGAGAAGCAAGAGAACCCGAAAGTCGGTGAACTTGTACTAGTTAAAACTGATAACATTCCGTCAATGCAATTGCCACTGGGAAGATTGTAGCCACACACCCAGGAGAAGACGGGTTAGTTCGAACAGTATCAGTGCAAATTAACGGAAGTGTTAAAAAAACGTCTGATTGTCAAAATTTGCAAACTACCGTTCAATGATACCCTACAAGTATCAGCTATAAACGTTCAGACGAATGCAAAGCCTGTTAAACGACCAAAACCAAGAGATATTGACATACAAGAACGCAAAAGAAAGCGAGCAAAAATATTACCGAGCCTCTCTGCTCTCCACGCTACTCATATTTGGAGTCTTACCTACTCTTGCTGTAGCAGAGGCCACTATAAGACATTTGGATGGTGGTATTTATATAGAAGAAATAGGAAAACGTAATATCATTAGTGGAGCATTACAGCTGAACATCGAGCTTTCATTCTCTGACTCAGCCACTGATGAAAACAACCTACACAACTTGAATACAAGCCTACACTCTCTGTGTTCTCAAAGCAGTCAAGCTGGAAGCGTACACTAGTTCATCATATTCCAGAACTGATCGATGCTACACAAAGTAAAATCGAAGCCCTACGGTTTGCGCATGGCCGAGTAAAACGAGGAATATTCGGGCAAATGCTTACTGCTATCTTTGAAGTCAACGATGAAATTATCAAAGACGTACAAACACTGTCATGAAACCAGGTAACGTTCGAGAACTTGATCAACCATCAAGGCAAAATCATACTGCAAGCCACGAAAATACTAAACACAACCTCCAGCAAAATCATTCAATTCTTAGCTACATACCAACGCGCGGTCAACTACATCGAAAAAGTCTCTGCCAAATACAGCAACATCTTGAAGGCCGTAAATACCAAGGATGGAATACTGGAATGTATTCAGTTGGCCAATCTTCAATCTACCATTCAAAAAAAAAAAAAAAAACAATCATTCCTACCAGCTTATCTTACGATATTACACTCTGCAGTCTCTAAATTGGTGACTGACTCCAACACAACCTACCCCAAGATTCACGGCTACTTGCCAATCATCGACAACCGCAGATTTGACCTAGTTAAGGCTGCAGCGATTCCTCTTCACCAAAACCGTACCCTATTTGCAACATTTAACATAGCCAACTCTATCATCAGAATCAATTACAACGATCAAGTCTACTTTGAAACAACCAGCAGCGATCTTGCACGAGCACCAGAACTGATCACGGGAGTTTATCTATTATCCAGCACAATTCTAGTAGAGCTTAAAGCCAAACCAAATGTGTGATAAGATTTACACAACCAACCCACGTATCCACAAACTTTTTTCACTACAAATTCACTGATCTTCCAACAACTCTGTCGATCAACACATGTCTATTCGTCACCCCGCAACCTGTTCATGCTCAAACCCTTTGCCGTGGATAACGAACCGACATCCTCATTAACGGAACAGGATTGATAAAGCTAACCCAAGATTGCCAACTACAAGCCGAAAGTTTTACCCTCGTAGCTGACCAGAGCCTGATAACACGCTCCTTTCGGACCTTCATCTCGCCAACCGTGCTAAAAATACCTACCAGATTGTTGAATGTATCAACCGTTATTGGGACAGGAGAGTCCTTTTCGAGCATCATAAGTTCGCAGGAAAGCCTACTAACAGAACTTGAAAACACGCAAAGGGGAAGAATTAGACACCACCAAACATTATCGACAGTTTCCATCAGCTTGTCAGGATTATTTCTTACTGCAGTGACAATTACCATCATTTATCAATACATACGAAGAAGCACCCGGAGAATATCTAATGCATCACAGCCTTCTACCTCTTCTACCTGGTACGATGAGCATCGTCTGTAAGATCCTGGCGGTTCTTGGAGGGCGATATGTTAGATATAAGTTAAAGTTCATAAAATTAATATAAAATTCATTAAAAATGTAACACTGCATTGAAAATAAAATAAAACACTTCAGTTTGCAATATTAGAAGTTTAATGTTCGCAACTGAGCTTCCAATAATTCGCACATGTGCAATTCTTGCCATTTCAACATTTTTCTGCTAACAGAAAATCAATTCAAAGTTCAGTTCAAGAATGATGAACTTGATTGAACTGGCAAAAATTACTTACGAGCAATTTTGTGTCGGCAAAATCTTACGATAAATTTATACAGATCTGGGAAAAATAAACATTGTTATCCAAGCAATCATTCATTTAGTTTCATTTTCTTTCACGCAGGAACAGTTATAAATTATAAAATATTTTTATTATTGCTATTAAATGTCAATTTTATATCATTTTCTTCTATATTAAATTTAAACGTTTCCTTTAATTATATTCTTTATGTTATTTAACTTTTTATTATTATTCACAATCTTTTTTATTTTTCTTTACTTCTGTTAAATTTTTTAAATTCAAATCTGCAAATTGAAATTTCGGACATGAGAACACTGATTTACTGCATCCCATGCGTGTATTGCATTGCCGAATGCAATCGAACTCGGCTGAACGAGCAGCTGAATTCGATTTACAGTTGCGACACGGAAGATGTGGACGGATCAGGAAGTCTGGTATGCACGGCCTCGATGAACGCGTCGTAGCTGTGGGTTCGAATGGAAACCCCCGCCCGGGACAGAGCTATTCGCGCTGAAAGGGAATAACGCACGGCGCGCATCGATGAATAACGAGGAGTCTTTGGCGAACAGGAGTATATCGGCGGAATGATCGCCAACGAAATAGAACACGCGACATTTCTTTTTTTGATCGGATATTGGGAAAAAATCGAGTCGGATCGACTGCTCGGTTGGTTGTGGAGTGGCGCCTGGCACGCAAATTTTTGAGCATTGGGCGTTTCAACAGTGGGTTATTTTTCTGACTGCATGTGCATGCAAGCTACGAAGAAGGCGAGCCCTAAACATGATGCGTGCGAGATAATGTCGGCAACATTGTACAAGAACGATACAATAAATTTCATGGTGGAGTGTTGTGAAAACTGGAGTTGGAAGTGTTTGCAAAAGGCATATTAAAAAAATTTACTTGTTCGCTCGATTGAAAAATAGAGTTTATTTTGCCGTTATGCTCAGCATAAGAATACCTCAAGCAATCGGTGTACTTGCGTATATTATTGGTAAGGTATTCTCGCCTTGGCTATATCTAACAATCAAAGTAACGTATCCGATTTGGCAACAAAAACATTAATTCAATTATATCTCACGTATTGAGCATCAGATACAGCACCTCATTTCGCCTATGTGATGATGAAACCATGAAACTGTTACAATTGCATGCAGAAAGGCCTATTTATGCTCGAACTGGATATTTGAGTCGAGTGGTGAGTGTAGCGTTTTCAAAAGATGAATATTTTGGATCAGAAATTACAATGTCGTGTGGAAATATCGTCTTATTGAAATCGTGAGGATAGCGCCGAGTGAGTTTGATTGAGGATTACGATAGTGAAAGAAATATTCTGAAGGAATTCGTTGGAAGTGAAGTGGATCCGTCATTTATAATCCCCGTCAGCTGCGCAAAAATGTCTTGTGCCTACAGGAAAATTTTCATGCGATGCCATTCCTGGTAGTTTGTGCGTTTGTACTGTAAATGGGAATGATTTTGTATTTTAAAATAAGTTCCCCTGATGTTCCTATGCAATAGATTCATGTGTTTCAGTTAAAAATAATGAAAAAAATCCAAACGGGCTTGCAATTAATTACCCCCCAAAGTCAAAATGATTTCTAGTTAAGTTAAACCATTTATTGAATTGAGCGCCACAGTAATTTTGAAAAACTTCGCGTTATAAGTCCTAGCAAACTAAAACAAACATTGAGAACGTCCCGTTTACAGTTGGTTCTCAAATGGAAGTTTAGGACTTATCAAAACCATTTGGCATTGGGTCTATTTGGATATTTCCTAGTCCTTGTGAATCGGAAGTGGGTTGTGTTGCCAGTGAAACAACGTTTACACCATAAAATATTCAATCTTGTAAATGGTCGTAGGAATGACATTCAAGAAATTGCGGTGGGGACTCCATTGTTAAACAGTTAACTAAAATTGTTTTTATGCACGTCTTTTAAGCGTCGAATAATGTATTAATTGTACGCAAAACGAGGTGCGAAAAAACTTCTTTGTGTCAAAACTTTATTATTCATCATTCTAATAATTCAAGTTTGGTTACAGCTACACCTACCTCTGAAGCGCTCGTGGATATAGGTGAGTATCCCGGTTTCTTTTTTTTTTAAATTTGTTCTTATAATTAACTTTTAAAAATCTATTTATAAAATTTAAAATTGTATTTGAATTAATATTATAATAATTATATTATTATATACTTATTATATATTTATTGAAGGGAAGAAAAAAAAGATGATGCATAAGTAACTCTGAAAATCGATCTTTCCATTTACTAACCCTGACCGGGTATTGGACCCGCAACGATGGCAGGCGCCTCCACTGAAATGAGCTAGCCATCGGGCGCACTCTTCCCTTCTATGGCGTTGTAGGGGCTCTTGCCCGGGTAGAGTGCCCTGCCGCTTACGTGCCCTCTTTTGGTATAGGGTTATGTGTTTCCATCGCATAATACTATAATATAAATCAGCCACGTTTATATTCCTCATTTGATGGAAAAATTCATGCAAATTATGTTTGTTTGAGTTATTCACTCAAATGAGAAATATCTGGCCCCGTCTGTGTTTGGATCTTGATCCGGTTGGGAGGGTGGGAGATGGCACCGCTTCCACCTGGATGCCCCACTCTTATTTGTGGGCCATAAGTATTGTCGGTAACGACAAAGTCTCTGTAAGTCCGTTCGTTTTCTTCAGGCCCGATTTGTACTCTGAAGCAACAATTCTCTTGACCCTTAGTAGGTTACCTGGTTCTCGACTTCGGTCGATATCTATTTGAACTTTGTAGTGGGTCTTGTGCTTGGGAAAAGAAGCCATCCGCGACACCGCAACGCTAGCCTGCCAGCGCATTCACGCGTCCTCAGACAAGGCCAAATCTCGGCGGATACTACCATCCTCTTCCGCCGAGGCAGCAGACCATCGCTGCAGTCCTTCACGGACATTTACTATATATCTATTTACTTACTACAAAGTTGCTCCAATAAGCGCATAATGATCTTTTGTGTTAATTTTTGAAATTCAGTGAATAAGTTCTTCTGAGTTTTGCGGCTAGTTCTTTGCTTGTATACCTATTAAAATATAATTTTTGTAGGTTTCATAAATAAAATAAAATGGAGTCGAAAGGTGCTTTAACAAACTACCAAATCTCACGAATATTGCAAGAATGGAGCGAAGGAGAAATAAAATTCACGGACAGTGAACCCGAGAATAATTTACTAGAGGATGATGTGCAAAGTGATGTTGAAGATTATGAGGTAGGTCTCCCACTAGTAGAAAGGAACATGAGCGCTGAGGATGAAGAGGGAAATGTTTCTGAATATATTCAAAACACATCATTTTAAAAGCCAAATCCGATTATAATGCCGCAACATCAAACATCAATACTACCATGGAAAATTAAAATTAATGTTGCAAAAACAAAGTCAACATTCTTCACCAGGAAGCGTAAGCCGGTTAACCTACCCAAGCGACCAATAAATTTTTAGGGCAAGCTATTCCCTTGAGTGAGGATCTTAATTATCTTGGGCGTATATTCGACAAAAAACTAACTTTGAGAAGTCATATTGAGCATATTAGCTTCAAAGCGTTTAAGGCTGTGCTCTCGATGTTCCCCCTTCTTAATCATAATTCGCGTCTCAAAGTCAAAGGCGCTTTATTCAATATTAGCCGTTGTAAATTTTCAAAGAATATAAGGTATATTTCAAACAATAAAAATACTAAAACTTAATGATCCAAACGGCTCTCTAAATTTATACACTATCAATGAAACACATTTAATCAAAAAAACAATAGCAAATTCAAATTACTTGAAATTATTACATATTTTTTGATTCAATTGGAAAAAGGAGAAAACACCAACCAACACTATTCAAAAATTATTTATATTTGCAACACCTAAATGTTATAACCTAATTCTAATCAAATTCAATGAAAAAAATTTATCTAATACTTATGTATAACATACAATGCTAACATAATATTCCTAACCTAAGCGTTAAACTTTATCTCCAAACCTTATACAAGTAAGATAAACATAACATACGAAAAATAAAAAAGAATAAACTCTTAACTTTGCGCGTTTTATTTTATTTTCGTAATCGATTTTCGACCGTTATCGTTCGATCTTCTTCAGCGATTATTTCACTTAACCTAAAGATCCTACTTATATACTAAGTCCTTAATTACATTGAGGGATGTTTCCTAAAGAGGGTAATTAAAATTTACTTATGTTACATTTGAAAATTACTTAACTAATTGCTTCTCTCATCGACGCATGCATAAAATGACCTGGGTATCACCGGATGGCAACACACAAAACCAAATCGACCATATTTTGATCCAATAACGTTGGGCCTTGAGAATACTTGACGTCCGTACATACCGAGGAGCTAGTTCTAAATCAGACCATTACTTGAATTAAACTATCGAAGTCATACTATATGTCAAAGGCGTATTCGGCGAAGAGCAGACCTCAACAAAAATTTGACATCGAAAGGCTCCAAACGGCGTCTGTGCCAAAAATTTCACGAAGACCCTCGACAATTAGCTGGCTCTCATCCTTCAGATACATCACAGAAAACAAGCAACGAACTATGAAGTGAAAGCGGCAATTAAGAATGTGGCAGAAGAGACAATCGGACCTCAAGCCCGGTGCAAAGAAATGATTGGTTCGATGATGAGTGCCAGAATGCGTTAGACAAAAAGAATCAGGCGTACAAAGAATACGTAGGTAGGAAAACCAGGACGAAGAAAGAACACTATGAAACTCTCAGAAGAGTAGCGAATAAGATAATTTGAATTAAGAAAAGAAAATACGATGACAACCAAATTAGAAGTATCAATGTAAGTCTAGCGAACAACAGCAAAGTGAAAAGCCTGAAACGTGGTTATCAGCCTAAGACCGCGCTCTGTCGTGATGACATCGGCAATATCGCTGATGAAATCAAGATTAAGGAAAGATGGGCATAATATTTCAAGAACCTCCTTAATCCTTCGCACAGCTCCAGAAAATCGGAGCCTATAGATGTTTCCGGAGAGCTTCTATTGGCCTCATCTACTCTGGATGGAGTTTGTTCCACCATCAAAGCCCAAAAGAATAATACAGCGCCAGGCATTGATGAGATTCCAGTTGAGCTCGTAAAATATGTTGGCAGCAGTGTTCAGAAAGCTATTCACAAAGTCATCCGACACATTTAGCAACAAGAACATGTGCCGAAAGAGTGGAGCCAATCAATTATATTCCCTATCCACAAAAAAGGTGACAAGTTACAGTGCGAAAATTATCGAGTCATATCACTACTTTGCACGGCGTACAAAATATTTCCAAAGGTCTTAGAAAATAAAATCGGATCATACGCGAACAGTATTAATGGGGAGTATTAAGGTGGTTTCAGAGCAGGTAGATCGACAATAGTCCGTCTTACCAAAATGACAATGACGTCACCAACCTCCCAAGTCCGCATCAATAACCATCTCACCGATGCTTTTGACACAAATACGAGGTGTGACAATTAAGTAATGATTTTATTGCCGTGCTTGTGGTAAGCCTGCGACCTTGAAATTCCCTTCCCCTTCCTCGGTATCTTTCCCCTCTCTATTGATATACTTACAATTGCTCTGGCTTGTTTAGTTCGCCTGCTGTGTCGTGTTGAGTAGACGTGTGTTGGTGGTGCTCGTCACGAAAATGGAGACACGAAATCAAGAGCAACGCGTCGCGATAAAATTTTGCGCCAGATTGGGCGAAACTGCTTCGGAAACGTACGCTAATATTGCATGGTGATAGTGATCTTAGTCGTGCCCAGGTGTTCCGAAGGCATAAAGAGTTTAAGAAGGGGCTGAAAGCGTGAAAGACGAGGCGCGGAGCGGGAGACCAGTCGAGGTACGGACTGACGCGAATGCGCAGCGTGTGCGCCCCCTAGTCCGTGAAGATCGGCGTTTAACAGCTCTAATGTTGGCCTCGGAAATCGGTATGAGCCGTGAAACAGTCAGACAAATTTTAATTTTGCGATGAAGAAGTTATGCACGAAGATGGTTCCGAAGAACCACACCACACTGCCCTCAGTGTGTCCCAGTATTTGGCCTCTAAAGGGATCGCTGCGTTGCAACAGCCGCCTTATTCGCCCGAAATG
Source organism: Odontomyia ornata (assembly GCA_963969285.1). NCBI lineage: Eukaryota > Metazoa > Arthropoda > Insecta > Diptera > Stratiomyidae > Odontomyia > Odontomyia ornata. Next base: position 33,891,836 of record OZ017740.1, read on the forward strand.
TCACCCTGTGAAACCGGTTTTCATGGAATCAGTCTCATTACTTAACTGGCACACCTCGTATCGGACTAAAACAAGGAGATGGGTTGGCCCCACTACTATTCAATTTGCCTCTGGAGTACGTTATAAGAAAGCTACCTGTCGATACACGAGGTACATTACTTTACAAGTCGAGCCAAGAAGAAGCCTATGCGGACGACATCATGACGCAGTTCTGGGAAAATACCTCAAGAACACAAAATATCACACTTGGCAAATACAGTATCGAAAATATGAGCGAATTTGTGCATTTAGGCGCCAAAATAACGATAACCAGTAATTAAAGAGACGAAATACGCCGAAGAATACAGCTCGCAAATAAAATACTTTTTTCAGTTTTGATGAACTTGAAGACCATCTGCATACACAGGAAAACAAAGCTCCAGGTATACAAATCTGTGATAAGACCTGTGTTATGCTATGGGTGTGATACATGGACCGTAACCCAAGCAGCCCAAATTTATTGAACGCCTTTGAACGACGGGTTCTGAGGCGAATAATCGGAGAGAAGCTAGATGGGGACCAATGGCGAATTCGATACAATCATGAGCTGTATGGAATTTTAGACGAGCCGGAGTTCTCAACGATTGTAAGGCAACGGAAGCTGCAATGGGCTGGACACATGAATTCTATGGACGTATAACGGATACCCAAAATGGTATTCGTTGGGAGAACTGAACACCGGATACAAGTGGGGAAATCGAGGAAACGCTGGCCTCACTCGGTCGACGAAGACAGTTCATCGCTGCTTGGATTTCGTAATTGGAGGAGGCGGTCAATGGACCGAGACAGTTGGAGGCACTATTTGCAGGAAGCGAAGGTACAAAAGGGGCTGTAATGCTATAAAAAGAGAGAGAGAGAGAGAATATTCACGACATAAATGTATTCAGAAGATTGGTTCCTTAGTTAAAATATACACAAGCCAATAATTTATTTACTATCTTCTCTATCTCTGTTAAATTGGATCAATGAATCTATTCTAATTTTCAAAAGAAAAAATATATATCAACGTATAGAAATTAAATCTCAACAGAACATTCGAAAAATATAAAACGGTCGGGAGCAATAATGAAATTAAAGATAGAGGAGAAAACCAACCTAAGTACAACGAAGAAGAAACAAGTTGAGTAAGCAGGAGAGTGCTCCTACCGGAAGGTCTTTGTAAACATCCTAGGGTTAGAAATAAGTTTTCTAATAGCGTGAATCGATGACTTGGATTATTTATCCAATACTTGGATATGAAATCGTTCAAATTTATGCTAAAAATGCACAGTTTCTTTCATAAGCACAGTGTAGCCGCCATTTTGATCTAGCTTAAATGATTGTTTTGAATGTTCGGCCAATCGAACATATTCAAATTCAACACCATTCCTTAAATTTTCATGAAAATTGAAAGAAAATAAAAGGGCCTAGGTCGATTTGAAATATGTATCAACCATATGCACGTGTTATTGTTGTTGTAATTTTATACAATTGAAATCGCTATAACTCACTTGATTATGATTCGATCTCTATTAAATTTTGTGAACGTACATATCTTATATCAGTCTTTATAATTGCAAAATTTCAAAAAGTTTAAAAGTACCGTTAGGATTTTATGGGCGAAAATGTGAAATCTATAAATCATACTATTATTAACAAAGTTGAGTGAATTTCGATTTCTGAGGTATTTGTTGCCCTTGTAATCATAAAGGTCCACATTCGTGACAATTTTCAGACTTTTCGGCTCAAAGGTGTCCAATCGCGAGGGGGGGGGACACAAATTTTTGATACATTTTACCTTCCCCCCGGACCCCCTAATTCATGAAATGATTTTTAAATTTCTAATTCTAAAATTCTAAAAGTTCTAATCAAGAAATTGTTTAAGGGTTCATTCGTTATTAGGGGGACCCACCTTAACAATTTTTGAAATTTTTGTTAAGACCTTAACTTTTGAGAGACCATCACTTCTGACCTTTTCACAAAGTTTGAGCATTCTAGCTTCTATAGTTTCTGTTGAAATTAGCTGTGACGCACGGACAGATGGACAGACGGACGGACAGACGGACAGACAGGTCGCGAAACTAGTAGGTCTTTGCAAAATTTTTTTTACAAAGACCTTAAAACCGATCCTGAAATTGTCATCAAAATCACATGTATATTGTACTTCCTAGGTCCATTTGAAATGTATATCAACCATAAACAGGTGTTATTATTGTTGTATTTCCGTACAATTGAAATGAGTATATCTGACTTGATATTGATTCGATTCCTATGAAATTTTAGAAGTGCAAGGGTTTTATACTAATGTAAATAATTTTAAAATTTTACGTAATATAAGGGTAGCATTACAATTTTATGGGAAAAAAATATAAAATTGATATATCATACTATTATTAACAAAAATTAGCGAATTTTGATTTTTGAGGTATTTGTTGCCCTTAACTCCCTGATTTCTTTCTGATTTTTCGGCTCCAAGGTGTCCAATCGCGAGGGGGGGGGACACATTTTTCATATATTTTGCCTCCCCCTGGACCCCCTGATGTATAAAAATGCAAATTTTGAAACGTTTGATAATACTTGAAATTTTGAGAGATTACAACTTCTGACCCTTCCACAACGTTTGAGCGTTCTGGCTTCTATAGTTTCTGAGAAAACTTGCTGTGACGTACGGACAGACGGGCAGACGGACAGACAGGTCACCAAACTAGTAGGTTTTTTTTAAAAATTTGTTGTCAAAGCCCTAACAAAAGTGCCTAGGTGAATTTGAAATATGTATCAACCATAAACACGTGTTATTGTTGTTGTAATTTTATACAATTGAAATGGCTATAACTCACTCAATTATGATTCGATCTCGATTAAATTTTGTAAACATCAATATCTTATATTAGTCTATATAATTGCAAAATTTCAAGAAGTTTAAAGGTACCATTTAGATTTTATGGGCGAAAATGTAAAATCTATAAATCATACTATTATTAACAAAGTTGAGTGAATTTCGATTTCTGAGGTATTTGTTGCCCTTGTTATCATAAAGGTCCACATTCGTGACAATTTTCAGATTTTTCGGCTCAAAGGTGTCCAATCGCGAGGGGGGGACACAAATTTTTGGTACATTTTGCTTTCCCCTGGACCCCCTAATTCATGAAATGATTTTTTTATTTCTAATTCTAAAAGTTCTAATCAAGAAATTGTTTAAGGGTTCATTCGTTATTAGGGGGACCCACCTTAACAAATTTTTAAATTTTTGAAAAGGCCTTAACTTTTGAGAGACCATCACTTCTGACCTTTTCACAAAGTTTGAGCATTCTAGCTTCTATAGTTTCTGAGGAAACTAGCTGTGACGCACGGACAGACGGACAGACAGGTCGCGAAACTAGTAGGTCTTTGTAAAAAAAATTTTACAAAGACCTAAAAACGGTTAATAGTAGTTTTAGCATTAAAATTGATTATTAGTGTTTCTAAAACCTTTAAAATTAAATCTCGGTCATACTTTGCAATTACTGACACTCTTCTGATTTAGGAAAACTCAAAAGTCAATTCAAAGTGCAACCACTTCAACCGACTATCATTCACTTTTTCTTAACACCCATAAGCAGTTGCCATTGCATAACATGAATACAAACAGATATCAAGTTGATGTACAAATTGTACTCTTGCTTCGGGCGGCACCATTCGCTTTCATGTCAATTTTTTTATCTGCTGCATTTGAGATAAAATTTACATTATGAATATATATATATACTTTAAATTCCTAGCAAATGTATAAATTCAATTGATGCTATGCGGGTGCCATTGAAATATTAAATTAGTACGACCATTTTTTCTTCTTTGAATTTCCTCCACTGGTCTGGTCTGCTAATGTAGTATGAAGTAATCTTTTCATCTATTATTCGTAGTATCTGCTTTAATATTATTTGAAAAAAAGGTATATCCCGCGTTTGGTAGAAAGTTAACTGAATAAAATTTATCACAATCACGTGTAAATGTACATAAAGCTTAAATATGTATGATGGCTGATTAAAATGCCAGACGAGACATAGAGCATGCATGTTTTTCGCTCGTTGGACTCTTTTATTTGTTGACCCGTGTAATGGACGTGTACGTTTCGGAATTTGAGTTAAATCAGGTGTGTAATGTTATAATTGGGTTTGCACATTGTTATTGGACATGTTCTTAAAGACTTGTCGAAAATAAGCTGCGGACCGAATAAAAAAATATATTTAAAACAGACAATGTGGACGGTTAGGTGGAATTTTAGGAATCTAAAAAAAAACAGAAATTTCCGGATATTTTTTCATTTATTATTATACATAGATACACATTGTATGGTGCAGCGATATTCAGTTTTTTGCTTCTAGAATGGTTCTGGTTTCAATGGCATCACTATGGTGATTTAAACATGCTATTTTTTCATCCCCACGGTGTCCACATACGCCAACTGGTGGAACCACCGTAATATATCATGAAACTTTCACCATATCCCACGTTTTTTATGCTTTGTGCTCATCCCTGTAGAACATTTAATTTTTCTTCGCTTCTGTTTCTAGGTGATGGCCTTAGCCTTCTTTTTCACATCTTGCATATATGAACATATGAATGAGTTTCACGCATGGCGCTTAAGCATTTGTGCTTTGAGGATGAATTAGTATGAATGAATGGAAATATGTCTAGGTCTACCTATCTCTCATCATATAATATGTACGAATACGTTAAATAATAGCAATTGCGGCAAGACATTAGAGAAGACTTTGATAAGATAGTGAATAAGAATAATGTAGATTAGCTATAGCAAAATTTATTGAATAGTGAAAGTTTAACCAACATAAAAACGCCAACTTAATTTACTCCTTTTCACCGCTGCAATCCAATTTCATTTTCTACTACATTTCATAAAATTATTGCGGATACCTTGGGAATTTTCGTTTTACACCAAACCTAATCAAACCTACTTAATTAATTCATAGCAAATCAAAGCGAGTGCAATTTAATGCATTTTCACTTCCTTTCAATGTGAAAATCAAAGCATTGCATTCAATTTTTGCTACTTAATTTCCACAGACAAATCTATAAATCTGTCTGCACTAAATTTCAAAAGAATCTCAGATCTCGTCATTTCTCCACTCTGTGCATAATTTCCGTAAAAGTTTCAATTACTAACTAACAGGCATATCGTATCTGCAATAAAATAAACGTGAAATTACTGAAGACGAATTGCATATGCCTCCTTTCATGCGCACAGCATGTCAAGATATATCTTAAAGATACTTTTTTGTCTTTTCTCTAGCGGCATGGCGGCATACCACCTATATATGTTCATTTCATTAATAAACTCCCTTTTAAGAGCCAGATCTTTGTAAATATAAAATCCCATCCACGGTCTAGCTCATTTGCCGTTAAATTGTGCAGACACACGAAATAAAAATAAATACGAGTATAAAACTAGACGTATGAATTGAGCGTGAAGTGAAAAGTAAAAGTAGTATTTATACAGTAGATATGGGTCTGCAGATATGTGAATGTTTATTCTAAAAATATGATAAACAAAAAAGAAAAACAAACGACGAGAATATATGTTTATCACTAGACAGAATAAAAATCGTCAAATGTGTGAAGGATTTTTTTTTTAGATATTTTTTTTCTCTTTATCTGTGTCAGAAGATACATATGTACTATACATGCAGAATGTCGCGAGATATCACTTAATTTTGGGGGTGTAAACATACGATTACTGCATGTAGTATTTTAGAATGAAAAATGGGAGTTTTGCTTCAATAAAATATTTAAATTTTTTTGTCACGGTGGCCATCGTCAAAGTAGATTCTAGAAATAAAATGCCAAGGACATTAATTGAAAATTGGGTTTATAAATTTCATAGAAAATATGAACATTTCCGGCAATAAAGATGAAGCGATTAAAAACGTATGCGTAAACTTAATTATAAATGCTTAAAAATATAAAACGTTAAATTGTTAATTTTCAAATTTAGTGATGACCAACATACAGTTACAATTATTGTCAGAAATTAACAAAGTTTTGTCTTTATTTATTTATTAAATTCCATTTAACAGATTAAAATAAAATCGAATCTCAAAACGGAACAAATCAAGTTAAACAGTGAAACTACAAAGAAAATAATTCGTCATAAATTTAGGATTATGAATGATACTATGTTATTAACAGATAAAGCAAAAGTAAGAAAATAGATAAGCAAAGGCAAAGGGGTTTTCATTAAAGACATAATAATTTTATCTATTAATTCAACACAGAAATATTTGAGATATTGAGTTCAAATTTATTGTGGGCGCAGTGCAAGCATTACATTTTATGTAGCACTACAGCCCCTCTCGGGACTTCGCTTTCTGCAAATAGTGTCTCCAACTGTCTCGGTCCATTGACCGCGCCCTCTAATTCCAAAATCCGAGCAGCGATGAACTGTCTTCGTCGACCGAGTCAGACCAGCATTTCCTCGGTTTCCCCACTGGTCTCCGACCTCCAGTTCTCCCTACGAATACCATTTTGGGTATCCGTTGTTCGTCCATACGATGTGTCCAGCTCATTGCAGCTTCCGCAGTGTGACAATCGTTGAGACCTCCGGGTCGTCTAAAATTTCATACAGCTCATGGTTGTATCGAATTCGCCTTTGGTCCCCGTCTAGTTTCGCTCCGATTATTCGCCTCAGGACCCGTCGCTTAAAGCCGTTCAATATGTTTGCGGATGCTTGAGCTCGGGGTCATGTTTCACACCCGTGGCATAACACAGGTCTCATCACAGATTTGTATACTTGGAGCTTTGTTTTCCTGTGTATGCAGCCGGTCTTTAAGATCGTCAAAACTGAATAAAATATTTTGATTGCTAGCTGTATTCTTTGGCGTATTTCATCTCTTGCATTACCGGTTCTCGTTATTTTGGGGTTTAAAGGCACAAATCTGCTCACATTTTCGATTCTTTTGTATCTAGGCGCCAAAATAACGAGAATCGCTAATGAAAGAGATGAAATACGCCGAAGAATGCAGCTCGCAAATAAAATATCCAGGATGTTTACAAAGACCTTCTGGCAGGAGCACTCTCCTGCTTACTCAACTTGTTTTGGGTTAGAATTCTGGCGAATTGGTACCGATGATGACCAGGGCACAAACCAATGCAAAGCTTAGGGATTCGTGTTGAGGACAAATTATGAGGAAGCCGGAATGGGGGATACGTGATCTTAATGGATTCATGCGCAGTAACCGGCTGTTGCAGGTTAGATTTAAAGCAAGGATGTAATTGGATAAGGCTACTTTTTGGACCACAAAGTTGTCTAGTCAATAGTTTTGTTTATTTGATATACGCAGGCCAATTCTCTTTTTTCTTGAAAACGTGTCGAAACGCGTCTGCTAAACCAACAAAGCAAGGCTCGACGGCTTTTCAAGAAAAAACAAAGTTTTCATTTAAAGTGGAGAGAGAGAGTGAGAAAATATGGAGTCATATTAATAATATTTTTTCTTGGAGCATGACGTGTGAAAACCAAATACCGAAAAATCTGTACGCAAAACTTAATCAGTATAACATAACGTTTAGTAAATAATACCAAGGATATAAAGTTAAAAAAGTTTTTCGAACTTGTTGAATGTTTGTTTATCAGTTCACCTATGTAGTAATCCAGCAGCCCGTCTAGGCAAATTGCTCGAAGGAACTTTACAAAAAAAGACAATTGCATAATAATAATAAGGCAATAAGTGCGGAACGATTTGATACGCAACTAATTAACATTATTATTACTAACCCATAATAAACCCCGCCACTATCACCGCTAACATTATCGATAAAAAGTTTTTCCCAAGAAAAAATAAAAAAATAAATAGAAAAATCGATAATGGCAACTTCCTTTGCGACACAATCTAGCGAAGCAATTGCTAGATTTTGTCGACGAGAATCTGCCGTTACCGCCGTGAAGCGGCTTGTAGAGAGAGACGGTAAAGGCACCCGGGGATAGCATTCAGTGTCGCTCCATTACGACGCATTTTTGATGGTAGGATGGCTTTCGCATTATCTGGGGAAATTGAATCACATGATAAAGTTCTGCTCACTTGTATTTTGTGCGGGACTTGAAATTGTGAAGCAAGAAGAAACGATTGCCTTACTGTCGCTTTAAAAGAATACGTCCAATCATCATGCAAGGGAGCTGTAAAAATTTTGTGATTTCGCATTCGCCAGCAGCGTGCTGTGATGCGTGGGTGATGCTGTGCGATTGAATACTTCTTTTGCATTACGGTTTTTACTAACCGCGATCAGTGAATTCAATTCAGAATGTAGAAAAAGACGCGGTTTCTCCATTTCTTAATTGAAAATGCAGAATTGTAGGACGCGTGGGATAGCCGTCGCGATTGTGGTGGAGTTTAGAAGCAGCCCAAAGCGAATCTATTTTGAGAAAAAGTGAATCACGCTATTCTTTTCGCGGATATTGCAAGAACAAATAGATACTCAGGTGTAACTAGAAGTGCTAAAATGAATGTGTCTTGTTTTATTCGTGAGAAATGTGGTTGTAAGAGGAAAAATGCAGTGAGTGGAATACGGTTCCCAACCGCGAAATCATACGGTAAAGTGATATGCTTTTATTGCATTGTTCTGTCGTTGCATGCTTGAGTTATCATATGCACGCCATCGTGCGGGATCTTGCATTTGCATTTTCGCATTGGAAGTTTAGTGGATCGCGTGTTATTTTGTGCACTTGCCTACTAAATACCCCAAAATATATACTTACAAAATACTGCCAAAGTGAACACTGTTCATTGTGCTACAGCTTTGTGCCAAAGAAGTCAGTTTGATTAGTATTTTCGTAATGAAAAAATTGTTGTACTATTGCGACAATTGTATTCATACATAAACTTGATAAGGTGAAAGCAATTTCAAAAACAATAAAAACAAAATGGATGAATCGGGGAAAAAAGTGAAACATGGAAAACCGATAAGAGAATATGTGTCCGATCCTTTTCTAACAATCGCATTTTCTTATATATTCCAATTAGCACACAAACTAACAAGTTTATGAGTGAATCTTCACGATTTTATTCTATATAATCTTGTGGTAAATTCATTTTTTTGAAACATCGCAGAACAAGCGATACGGATATTTAAATTTTATCGGATTCATGTCGTCGTTGCAAACGTCGCGTACCAATAAATAAAGCGTGAAACAGGGTTTCCTATGGTCCTGTCACCACCTATACCCGTGGATTATATTTTTCTTGATTTTCAATTAAGTCAGCGATTTCTCTGATTCTATTCAAATACTACCTGCCAGCCGAAGCTGCTAAAACTGAGCCAGTGTACCTAACTTTGACGCTTGAATTCCACGAAGAATTGTTATTATTTATTTAAATCAATTTTTGTAATATCATTTGTGGCAAATCATAATAATCTAATTTACTACATTTTGAATATAAAACAATTTTATTTTTGCATTCTGGGTAAAGTCCTTGTGTTTTGCTATAGGTTGTTATTTGCAATATTTTTTTTTTTATTCGCGTTTAACTGGTGAAGCATGTGGAATGGAAATATCCTTGTTAAAACGAATGAGGATAAAATGAATTGTTTAAAAACAATCCTCGGTCTTTTCATTTTTTTTGAAACTTGAACAGGTATGGCGCCCGCCACGTTGGCTGTCCATCCACTCATAAGTTAGCCATCGGGTGAGCTCACCCCTTTTTCGTTGTTACAGGTGCTCTTGCAGGGTAGAGTGGCCTTCCACTTGAGTTTCTTATTTATAAGTATGTTAAAGCCTTATGGGATTCCATCATATAAAACATTAATTTAAAAGAAAAATTCACACGAATTATGTTTGCCTGAATTTTTCATTTAAATGGAAAATATACGGCCACGTGTACCTTCAATGTCTGACGGTTCGAAAAAGACGATAGAGTAAAGTAGCTTTCGAGTTGAAGAAGATGTTTGACGCATTTTAAACGGGCAATTCGGATCAGTGGCTGAAAGATTGCTTTCGAGCGTAGTTTACTCACGTCAAGACTCACGGCCGAAGTTCCTCTCCGAACTAGCTGGTCGACAAGCAGCCACCTTAAAGTAGGCTGTGAGCATCCGAATGGGTAGGCCTTAAGAGGCACAGTTCCAGTTCATTGATGTGTCTCAAGACTTCACGTTTTTAACCGATGAGAGGCCGGTTTGGAATTTCTTCGGGAAATCTCACGAAATCAACACAGGGGTCAGACTTTTTATTGACAAAAACTCGCGTTAACTACGTCCTCTCTCTCTTTCTCCTACCGAGTTACGTCTGAATCAAGCAACTTGATCTTGCCAAGGTTGATTATAAATAATTGAAAATGTCGCAGTTTTTGAAAATGCTTTGGCAACTGCGTAGATTTATTCATTTATTAAGATGACGTTAACAAATGAATACCCTGGAACGTGTGTCTCAAGTGTAACTATTTTGAAGGTTTTGTAAAATAATTTTACAAAACCGTCCTTCCGTGTGTCACAGCGATTTCTCTCGCAAACGATATAAGGTAGAAACATCAAATTTTGTATGTAAGTGGTGCCCTTTTTAAAAACCAACTACAAAAAATGAAGATATGTCACCATATAGGGGAGTGGCCCCCGGAAAAAAAAAAATTCCTCAAAGGTAGCCGGTATGGGTATCAAAAGAAAGGCCTTGATGAGAGCATTTCAAAACACTGACATTTTTTGCCCCGAGGGGCGTACAGGGAGGGAAAATATACGAAAAATAGGTGTCCCCCCCACACGATTGGATACATTTAATCTGAAAATCTGAAAAAAATTACGGAGGTAGATGTTTATGAGTACAACAACAACAGATACCGCAGAGGTTAAAATTCGCTCAACTTTGTTGATAATAGTATGACCTGCGAAATTCCCGTTTTCCCCAATAAAATCGTAAAACTAGGGAATACAATCTCGGAATCCTGAATGCCGGGATCCCGGCAAAATTTTTGATACTGAAATCCTGGGATTTATACCTGCCAATTCCGGGATTTAAACCTGACAATCCCGGGATTTTAGGAATTGCTAAAATATTAATAATACAAATTCTACATGCAAAAATGTAACTTGGAACATTGGGATGGTTTCCCATTTGCTCGGCAGCGTAATGTATGTGTGCATTTGCACCTTTTCCGCTTACTCTTATACCCACATCGGCATTTCGCTTCTGTAGCTGGGGGCAGTGTGATAGCACAAGGCAGTTGAGTGAGTTGTGTTGTGTCATGCGATACGTGTAAAGAAACCAAGAGAAGTTGCAACTTCAGTAAAAGGTATGTTTCGATGTTCGTAATCCCTTAAAATGAGATTTCCATTATATAAATATCACAATGCATTTCTGACGATCGAATATTCCACACTCGTTTCCAATTTTCTCTAGGGGTTTCTCGTTTAAATTCTCGGATTTTTCTAGCTTCTCGCCTTCAGTTTGTTTGCCAGCGTACAATCGTTTGGCTTTTCTTTGTAAAACAGATCCGCGTTAAGTTTTGCTCTCCTATTCTTTTTTTCATTCTGTTTTGGTATTGTTGCGATTTGATTAGATTTTTTTGGTCGCGTTCTGTTTGCTATAGGAGCACGTGTATTTTTTGACGTTTTCATACAAAGGGATATGATAGTATTGTAGTGAGGACTATTAAAATGATGGCTTGCAGTTCGTATTGCCGTGCCATTGCCATATTACTTCTAATGGAAAAACGATTTCCTCAATTTTCATTTATGAATATGCTTCTTGTACGGACTTGTTTCTTTAAATTTTTCTGAAAGTTTAGTCATTTCTACACTCAAAGAATTTTTCAACCGTTCAAATGACGCTTATGATCTAATACAGCTACTATTAGCCAAGGGGTATACAGAATTACTGAAAACTGCGACAACAATTCGCAACAGAATAATGAATTTTAATGATAACATTCGGCATCACATAAAAGACAATATTAAGATTTTGAAATCAGTCGGGGTCATGTTCTCAATTACTTTTGACGAGTGGACATCGCTCTCTAGCAAAAGGTACATGAATATCAATGTTCATCCACAAAATAAATTTTGGAGCTTAAGACTGGTTCGAATTGAAGTTTATATGATGGCAGAAAACTGTTTGATACTTTTGAGGCAGCGTTTGGGTGAATTCAATCTATCTTTAGATCATACATCGTAGGTATGACCACAGATGGTCCAAAAGTAATGCTAAAAGTTGGAAGATTCATCGCCAAAACTGAACATCAACTTTGCATGGCATCTTGCTGTATGTTATGTACTTTATAAGAAACAAGACGTGGAACCATACACTTCTTTGACTGAGGTTATTAATGACTCTTTAGGCGATACCGGCGATGAGGACGAAGATCCAAATAATCCAGAATGCTGTTTAAATATCGACGGAACAGAAGCTAATACAGCTAGTGATCAAAACCACTAATAATAATGGCATTCATGATATCGTAAAGAAAGTCCTTAAAATTATATTATTTTTTAAATGATCGCCAACAGAAAATGACACTGTCTTGCAAACGTATGTAAAGTCTGCATTCAATAAAGAATTATCATTGTTGCTAGATTGCGATACACGATAAAACAGCCTATTGGCAATGTTAGAACGCTTTCTACTACTGAAAATTCCCATTCAAAAAGCCCCCCTTGATCTTTACTATCCCATTACAATAAACGATGCAGCTTTCGAGATTATCAAGGATTAAGTTGATACTCTAACACCTGTGAAACTAGCGGTAGAAGCTCTTTGCCGTACAGCAGATGCTGCACAAAAGTCAAGATAAAAGATTTACATGATAAAAATAATATAACATCTGAGAAAATGAAAGTATCGCTGTTAAAAAGAGTACAAGAAAGAAGACAATCGAAGTTATTACGTTTGCTAACCTACCTACAAAACTCGGAAAATCAAATTGATGATCTGCCGCTCAATATATAGTAAGATCTATTTTTTCAGTTTCGTCTTAAACGATCCTTTGTGACAAAATTATAAAGCTTGCACGTAAGTTTTGTCCAACTGACCCTCAAAGTAATCTATTCCAGGTTCCAGATTCAGATTCAGTTGAGAAAATAGATTCAGATTCGGTTGAGAAAATATAGTTAATATTAGAAGAGAAACTTCAGGCCGAAATAGAAAAAAGTATGAAAAAAGTTGGAGCAAAAAATATTAAAGATACAGATATTGCTAAGACTATTAGAAAGGAGATAAACTTTTTAGGAAGCGGATCTGCCATTCGAGGTCCTAATTTCGGTAAAATTTACAAATGCTTGATGACCATCCCTCCTACAAGCATTGAGCCTGAAAGAGCATTTGCTACATTGCAAACAAGTTGAGAAGCCGGCTTAATGATACCAGCATTGACAATCTTTTCATGTTGAGGTCTTATTTTCAAAGATCAAATCAATAAATATCTAAATTTATTGATTCTTTAAAATATCAAATGAATTTGCTGGTTTTATAACATTTTTTATTTAGTTTTAATGCAATTGAATATAGTTATATTGAATGACCAGATAAGTGTATTAATATTTTATTTTTAAGTTCTTAATGTTCAGATTCTCAATAAATTGGCCTATTACACTCTGAAATCAACTTAATAAAACTTTTTGCGTCATTTTTATTACTGTTTTAAAAGTTTTGCTAATCGCGGGACTAGTCCCGAGATCCCGGGATCAGTGCTCCTTGGTCTCGAAATCCCGGCATTGAAATAATGGTCCGGGATTGTATTCCCTACCTTAAACTGGAAGTTCGATATTTACCATAAGTAGTCTTATAAAAAGTCCTAATACAGGGTTTTCCAATAACAGGTGTTATTTTGATATTAAAAAAAAGATGCCATTTTTCAATATAAATGATCGGATGTTTATTTCATTATAAAGAGGAGGGTTGCCGTTAACAGTGAAAAATAAAATCAGGCAAATGAACACCACGAACACGCTTACAGGACCATATCCTTTTCATGAAATTTTTCATAACCAAATCGCAAAGTGGCGGCCCTATGTCCTCGATAGCCTCACGAATTCCATCTTTGAAGTCTTGAATCAACGCTGGGCTGTTGGCGTAGACCTTCTCTTTCACGTGGCCCCAAAAGAAGAAGTCGCAAGGTGTTAAATCACAAGATCTCGGTGACCAATTGTGATCTCCTCTTCGAGAGATAACACGGTCCGGAAACTTTTCCCGTAAAAGATCAATGGTTTCGTTGCTTGTGTGGCACGTAGTGCCGTCTTGTTAAAAGTAAACGTTGTCCCATTCCGGCCATAAAAAATCATTAATCATCTCTCAATAGCGCAATCCATTCACCGTAACTTTTAATCCAGCCTCATTTTCGAAAAAGTAAGGTCCAATGACTCCGCCGGACCATAAACCGCACCAAACAGTCACACGTTGAGGATAGAGAGGCTTTTCAACAATAACTCTTGGGTTTTCCGTGCCCCAGATGCGACAATTTTGCTTATTAACGAAGCAACCGAGGTGAAAATGGGCTTCATCACTCAAGATGATTTTTCGATGGAATTCCGGATCATTTTCATGCATTTCAAGGACCCAATCAGCAAAGACACAACTGGCTTGAGTTCTTGTGTTGACTGAACTTTATAAGCCTTAAGACCCAAATCTTTATGCAAAATACGGTGTAATGACGTTTGTGGAATGCCTTATTCCAAAGAACGACTAGAAATAGACAAACCTGGGTTTTCTTCAACACTTTCGGCTACAGTAGCAATATTCTCGGACGGGTTTTATTTTTCACATCACTAAGTTGTCCCAACAGCTTGAATTTTTCACCAATTTCTGTATTGCGGTCCGACAAGGCGCTTCACAACGACCCAAAAATGTTCGAGTTTTACGAACCGTCTCTGCCAAATTTTGACTATTTTTACAGTGAATTTTAATAATTTCAATGCGTTTTTGTAGCTTTTATCGTTCCATTTTTATTAATGACGTAGTTTCCACTTGTCCAATGTCAATATTGACAGCTTCAAAAGTGACATCTACCGAAATAGCGGGTTATTCAAAATAACACTTCTTATTGGAAAACCCTTTACTCTCTAAGTTTGTTGAAAATCGAATTATATTCACGGAAGTTATCGCCATTTGAAAGGTCTCCAATTGCAATAACAATAACACACGATTTTGGTACTTTATGGTCTTTCGATCGAATCAGACAGTGCAATTTTGATTTGATTTTCTTAAAATTTTCAAATAAAATCGATAATGTTTATAAACCTTTTTTTTGGAAATCAATGATTTGAGTGCTTTCTATTAGTTTGCAACAAAATGGTGATCGTTGAAAATGAAGAAACAATAGATTTTCTTTTAAACGTGCACATCTCTTTGACATGTTTCTTGACTGGATTCGCTGCTGGTGACTGCATTTCGTAAGTTAAGTACAAAACCTTTCTGATATGAGTGTAGGTCTGTCTACTCAACTTGTTTCCTTCTTAATTTTCAGAAGTTGTAGTGCTGTACTTGCATTAAAAATTATGAAGGGAATGTACCAACGGAATCCCTAAAATTACCTCAATTCTCGAATTCATAAACTGAAGAAATATCACTTTTAAACAAATTATATAACACATTTTACTTGTACTTTGCCAACGGACAAATGCTTGATTTATTGTTTTTTATTATCACTTGCGTAAACTATAGATAACGCTCGGAACGTAATTTGAATGATGGTTCTGGAACCGCGGGAATGAAAAAAGACAAAATTTAGATACTCCCTGTATGAAACTTTAAATTTTGCCCTTTTGTATTCTTGAACTGTCCTGCCATTGATTGTGTTGCACAATACGAGTAGCAACATAATCAATGGCCGTAATTAAACTTTCCCAGAATTATCGGCTCATTCGAATGCCTTCTCTAAGCAATGCAATGCAGTCATCGCCGATTTGTAAGACCAACACGCTTTTTTTAGAAGTTACCTAATTGAGTAATGTGAAATATGTGCACGATATCTGGCAGTTATTAATTTTTTAATAATCATTGAAATGTGTTTTTTTTTTCTTCTTCATGCCAAACTGCCAAACTGATACCTCACGGTCTAAGATTTTTAACGATGATTGCGGGTAAGGTAATCAATTCTCTTCTCAGCTCAACAATACTCGTTAATGCCAACAAACTGGTATGTGTTATGCAAACGCAGTTGGAAAATTTAATTACATCGAAAGTAGACCATGAACTCTATCGGTACTACGCTCAATTTCTTGCAACGGTGTTAAGTGAGAAATTGGTTTTAATTTCTGCAGACTGAATGATGCTAAAATCCACCTTGTTCACTTGTCTGTTACCTTGCAATAAGTTTTGGCTTCAGAAAAACAATGTACAATGTCTTCGATTTCTTCGTGAATCCAACTTGAAGCTCTTAACATTTGAACTTATAAGTACAATCTTGGATACATACTCCGTGCAACATGTTACAAGCTATTAGCTGCTATGAGTTTCTTATAGCGCAGACAATGTTGCCTTAAGGCATTCACACCAGCTTAGTTGCCTTTTAGATCTCTCTAGCTTGGCTAGCGGTGCGAAACCTCAATGTTACATCGATTGAGTAATTCCTTACTTACAACAGCGCCAATAGAAGCTCCTAACAACCAAACCGATGAAATTATGATCCGGTACAAATGACAATATTCATCGTAAATTGCCACATGGAAACCAATGAGCAACGTTGAAAATCTTGAGAATTTTTTTAATGCCAAGTGAATTTCCTCTGCGATGGCCAACAATAGAGAACTAGGGGAGTTTTTATCAGAAATCGGATCATTCGTGGGAGTATAAATTCAATACGTACTTCTAATTGAGTGTGTTGGAACTTTTTATGGTGAGATATTTATATTTTTCAGCTCCAGCTAAATGACCTTGACGAGCATGCATCATGCTGGCTGGTGCACAAGCATAGGTACTTGCCTGGTAGGAAGCTTTTGCTGCTCGCAATCGATTAGCCACACTACATATGAAATGATTTATACGTACGTGCGCTTGGGGCCGCAAGCCAAATGCCTTCGCGCCGGATAAATTGTTCATACATGTGGATTCCGGCCGTTTTCGAATTCGCGCCCATAAAAGTGATATTAATGTATCATTGTTCCACTTCCTACGGTAATAAATTTAGTTTTTACGGCTTGAAAGAATCTTTTGTATAAAGCGAGAGAGAGCAGATCAGGAACAGATTTTCCTCCACTTATTCAAAGTACACCCTTCTCAAGCAAAACCTCTTGTGTTCCACTTCGCATGGTTACATCTTTACATGAACAAGTTGTAAAGGACCACTTGCCGCCAGCAGCATGAAATTGATGAAATAGTTTTCTAAGCTGAGTTGAGAACTTCCTCCGCATTCAAGAGAGAATTATGCAAATGAAACTTGTAGTCAATCACTTGGCGTCCATCCCTCTTGCTTTAGTAGATCCAATGAAGCGTTGGAAAAGACGATTTTGAGAGAAAGTCTTGTTGGAGGTTGTGTTGCGGTAAGTCTTGATGAATGAGAAATGATTAAGACAACACAAACATGAATGTGTGTCTGATTTCTAGGTCAATCGTTCACAGAATGGTCACTTCTTGTTAGTATCTCTAAGTAGACGCCCTACTAGTCGTATGTATTTAGTGCGTACGAAAGTACGCGCACACTTGGTCGACGACTGATAAACATATGTCATACATGCCCCATTTCTAAGCACTACATGGTCTAGAGATTATTTTCGTTTCCGACAGACGGTCTGTCTTCTGAATAAAGAGTACTAATCACGTACAGTACAATATATGTTTTATTAATGATCCATGAAGAAATATGTATAGAAAATAGCTTTCTGATTTTTTTCTTCCTTCCAACTTTTAATCATCTATACATTGTCTGTCTTTCACCTAAATTTCCATGCATGAGGTGAAAAATCACTTCGCATTTTCTAGTTCATCGTCTAAAACAAATAATCTCACTCGAAAAAATGAAACTACCTCATTCAGACTACGAAAGCAATTTAGGTGGCTAATAATTTTGTAATTGCTCTGGCAATACGTCTGAGTAATTTACCCAATCTCACATGTGAAAGCTTGTGAGATGCATTGCAATGAGTAAGCGGAAATGTGTTTGCACGATGATGAATTCGATTCCCTTCACCAGAAAAATATCAAAGCAGACTGACTGTTGCCAATACCGGAAAACAGATCAGTAGTCTTTTCATGATGATGTGTGTGTTCTTTAAGATGGCACGCAATGGAATTGAAAATAAAAAGAATTTAATTACAAATTCGAATTTAGGTGACCGGTTGAAAAATATAGATTTCTTGGATTGGTTTGTGTTCTTTTTCGATTATTACCAAGTCCCTTTTAAGCGGATGTGTTTAGTAATCCTCCAGCTTGGGAACGAAAATGCCACTTCATTTTAAATACAATAAAAGATATTAAAATAATCTTCATTTAATGCATTGTAAGAAACAATCATTGATATTTTTCAACTTCGTACGAACCGCTTTGATAAAAATGATAATAAGAACGAAATTCCCAGCAAATACACTCCATGCCTCAGTGTATTATCTCAAAGCACTTAACCCTTGAGTAGGCAGGTTTCATTTTAAAACAATAAAAATGATATGCAAACCGTTAATATTTCTTCGCCGGCAATGCAGCCGATAGTCTCATATCGCCTTCAACTACTCGCGCAAATTTTGTGTGATTCTGCGTTGCAGTCCTATTTTTATATGCATTTGAATGTCATGAGCCATCAACTTTAGACGTGAAAAATTATTTGTGCTTTATCTACTTTTTTGTGAGCTTACAGCTTGTGTTTTGTACAGATTTTGTGGCAGAACAAATTATTACGTGGTAAATATACATACACTTGCCAGAAAAAGTATCCGTACAAGCAAGATAACAAAGTTGTCATTGTATTAAAAAGGATATGTCCACTTAATTTAAATGCATTCTTTTATAATATCATAAACCATACACTTCTGCATGATTCCCAGTATGCTACATAATAAAGGGTGATTCATAACAAGTGTACACATGTGAATGGGCCTTAACTCTTATTTATCACCAACTTCAGGTCCGTATATTGACAGATTATGACAGTTTGGTCTTTTACAATTCTAACTATGGTCAGAGCATATATACTAACTAGCACCTGCAATCGAGGAGCTGTCAAAATAAAAAAAAGAGAGGCAAATAAACGTGTAAAAGATGGATTAAAGTTTACCATGTGTTGGTAAAATTGCAAGCAAATTCATGTTTTTATTTACCATACATACGCACTTTTAGTCCAATTCTCTCTACTCCATAAGTACCGTAAGAAATAAAATTTGTTCTAGTTGCAGCTGCTATTTAGTAGATATGCTCTGCTATGGCGTCATACACATCAGCCGGATTATTTATTATTGTTAAAACTTTTTACAAAAATAATGAATCGCCAGTGCAAACATTTCGCGCTCTACGTGCATTTTTAGGCCCACATAATCGACCAAGTTCGCGGGTTATTTCAAGAATTGTGAAGAATTTCGAGGAGAACCATACTCTGTTGGACCAAAAAACAGTCCCTCATAAGCCAACAGTCCGCACACTTGAAAAAATTCAAGCTGTAAGCCGTCATGTTCGTGAGAGAGGTAGGGTGGAGTCATTGGTCCGTATTTCTTTGAAAATGATGAGGGAAATGCGGTTACCGTGAATTCTTTGCGCTATCGAAGCATGTTGGAAAATTTTTTTTGGCTAAAATTGGCTGAAATGGATTTGAGAGACATTTGGTTTCAACAAGACGGCGCTACATGCCACACATCACGCGAAACAATCGATTTATTGAAGACCAAGTTTGAAAATCGAATAATTTCACAAAATGGAATCATAAATTGGCCGGCGAGATCGTGTGATTTGACTCCTTGTGACTTCTTCCTTTGGGGATCTCTGAAAGGCGTGTTTACGCTGATGCTCCCCAGACTACTGAAGCATTAAAAAACAATATTCGAACCAACATACATACGCCTAATAACGCCGGAAATGTGCGAAAATGTCATCGAAAATTACAATCATCGTTTGATACTCTGTAAAGCCACGAGGTGCACATATGCCCGAAGTAATGTTTCATATTTAATTGTAAGGGACCAAGTTTTCATAATAAATAAATATTACAGCTCAATCTTCACAAAAACTATGTTTTTTTCGTCAAAAATGTGTACACTTGTTATGAATCACCCTTTATTTACTATTTAAATAGACTTGAAACTCAAACAAAATCAATTTATGGCACCAAAAAAGACCAGAAAAAGTATCCGTACAGAACAAACCGGGGGATTCCCTGTGTTATGCGATGACATATCCAGATGCATATTAATTTTTTTAGGTCCGATAATAGTTCTACTTTAAGTTGTGATAGGTTTAAAAGAGAATGCAGTTTTTTAAAAAATTTTATGCACTAGAATACATCATGATGCCCAAAATTTGTGAAATCAGTGCTGAGGAGAGGAAAATTATGCTTAATTTTAGGAGTAAAGGGAAAATTTTGCGCGAAATTGGTCAAATAGTTGCCAGAACACACTCCTCTATCCAGAATATGGGGAAAACATTTAATACAAGTGGTTCGATTATGTCAAAGCCTCGTTGTGTTTGACCCTCCATACTGACTGAACGCGAAAAAAGAAACGTTTTGCAGGCAGTTAAAAAGAATTCTCGATTAAATGCTCCCCCAAAATTGTTGCAAATATAAAAGACTATTTTGGCAAGGTTCTCCACGAAGATACCATACGAAAAATACTTAAGAGAGATAGAAATCGCTCACGCATAGCACGTACGAAGCCATACATTTCGGAAGTGAACAGGAAGAAACGTGTGGATTCCGCAAAAAAATATATAAACAAGCCACCAGAGTTTTGGGAACAGGTCTTATTCTCTGACGAAAACAAATTTTGCATATTTGGCATTAAAGGAAGAAAGTTAGTATGACAGAAGAGCGTTACTGCCCTCGAAAAAGGAAGCCTCGTACCAACTGTGAAACATGGTGGAGGTGGTGTGATGGTCTGGGGGTGTATGGCGGCAGAAGGAGTTGGCCAACTTATGTTTATAGAATCAACTATGGATAAATACGGTTACCTCAATATTTTGAAGGTGAATTTGAAGCAAAGCGTTCAGCCGTTGAGGCTTGGTGACGATGTCTGGTTCCAGCAAGATAATGATCCCAAGGACACAGCACACAATGTGAAGCTTTGGTTGCTCTACAACACTAAACATCAACTGTGTACGCCGCCCCAATCCCCCGACCTTAACTCCATTGAGCATTTGTGGGATTTGTTGGAGCGCATGATCCGTCAGCACAGCATATCCTCGTAGGAAATGCTGAAAAATGTCATCGTCAATGAATGGGCAAAATTACCAGGCAGGACATAGCCAAATTGGTTCACTCCATGCCAAATCGACTTAAGGAGATCCTTAAAAGAATATGTTATCCCGACAAGCTATTAAGCCCTGATATGTAATAAAATATTTGATTATTTATAATTAATATTGTCATGTACGGATACTTTTTCTGGTTCCTTTAAGTGCGTTTTTTTTTGTTTTTATTTTGTAAAATCTAGTTTTTAAAGGATTCCACAGGAAAAATTTATCGAAAAGATAGTTTCATTAATGAGTAAATTGTGTTGCTTAAATATTTAAATGTAGCAGCCTTTTTTAGCATGAATTTCCCGATATGTTGCTTTCTTTTGATGTTGTACGGATACTTTTTCTGGCAAGTGTATCTAGAATATGGTAATACAAATTGGATGCGAATTTGTTATTTACAATATGAATTATAGTGTGTTGAAGCAATCCCGCCTCTAGGCGGGGTTGCTGCTTTATATCAACTCTACTATGGATGCTTGTTGTAACATTTATGTATTTGTGTTTTAGGAAAATGGTGAAACATGCGTCCCGAAAATCATTTCGGTTGTCCGAAATCAGCAGGAACTTTTAACTTCAGTTCCATCGGATATCGAATCGGAGCCTGATGATCAGGAGAGAGATGATTTCGAAGGAGACAGCGATAACAATATGGATGACTCAGCTCACGAGGGCAGTTTTACACTCCCCCGACTTATTGACGTCACCGGAGCTTCTGTCACGGATTCGGAAGAGAACGGGGATAAGAGACACATCGACCGGATATTTTTCCCCCACCGTTCGTGTTAGCCTCAACCTCAGTGCAATCGACTCTATTACATCACCTGCTACGCCTTCTCGCCTGTCTCCAGTTGCATCAACATCTACAGCTACACATCGTCAAGAGATAATAATGTCAAAAAAACCAAAAACGAACCAAAAACCAAAAAAGGATTGCGTTCCCCGTTGCCATTATATGATTCATATGGCCCAAAATTCGAACCGAATGATGGTGGTTTTAATGGAACAGTTATGGATATCAGCACGAAGTCCACTGAATTTACAAATATAAAGTGGAAAAAAAAAGCACACGCAGCTACATGAAAATGAAGCGGCATTTCGTGGCACTACTAATCTCCCAGCGGATATTTGAAAACCCCATATGAATACTTCTTTTGTTTTCACCGATGCATTTTTTGAACAGCTTGTGGAGTTCAGCAACCTAAATGCCAGAGTAGGAAAAATCAACACGCAGTTTACCGTTACAGCTGTTGATCTAAAAAGATTCGTTGGTATTATGCTGCATATGTCGTTATATCGTTACCCAACGGCACAACACTACTGGGGCAAGCTAGCACGGGCTCCCATCACATCCGTAATGACATCAAAGAGATTTTTTCTTATCCGGAGATATTTATGTTTCAATGACTTCTCTAAAACGAAGAACCCGGATATGACACTCTTTTCAAAATACGCCCAGTCATTGACCGCCTCAATATTCGCTTCATCTAGTTCCGAAGCAACCTAGGCTATGTGTGGATGAGCAAATGTGTGCCACCAAAATGCTGGCGAAATTACGATAGTATATGCCAAACAAATCACATAAACTGGGCATTACATTTTTCGTATTATGCGATTCCTTTGGATATTCCTTTCGCTTCGAAATTTATTTTGGGGCTGGCAAAAACGTTATCATTGATGGGTATCCTAACATAGGCGCGAGTGCAAATATCGTTGTTCGTTTGACTTCCACGGTGCCACACATGGTGAGCCACATTAGCTATTTTGATAATTTTTATACATCATTACCACTGATGGTGCTTCTGAGGTCGCTTGGAATATATTCCCTCGGTACTGTCCGTCGTGAGCGCATCCCAAATTGCAAACTTCCAAATGACAAAGACACCAAAATAAATCGTGGTGAATCTTTGGAGTTTGTTAGCAGAGCATATGGTATCGACATAACTAGTGTGCAATGGAGACACGAAGAACGTGCGCTTGCTATCGACGTGCGCTTGTCATTTTCCA
This sequence comes from Odontomyia ornata, assembly GCA_963969285.1. Taxonomy (NCBI): domain Eukaryota; kingdom Metazoa; phylum Arthropoda; class Insecta; order Diptera; family Stratiomyidae; genus Odontomyia; species Odontomyia ornata. Next base: position 33,915,193 of record OZ017740.1, read on the forward strand.
CCATTTCATCCGAAAGTCTTTCACCACCGAAGGCCATTCGATATGACCGGAAAAAAGGAATTGGATTTACCAAATATAACCAAAGGTCGCTATAACTAGTCATTTTTAATATGTAAATGTCATTTCCTTCCTTTTGTTTTTAACAGAATATAATCATCATATCGGCGGAGTCGACCTCATGAATGCGCTACTTGGGCGGTACCATATTCAAATGCGGACGAAAAGTTACTCACATCGCATTTTTTATCATTTAATAGATATGACCTTGGTAAATGCTTACCTTTTGCATTATCGTATCCATGATCAGACAAAGAAGTAACCTGATTTCCGAGGTGTTGCTGCCGTTTTATGTAATTTTGAAACCACCGAAAGGGGGTCTGTGGGATGGCCTTCAAAAATTGTTGAAACAGCGTCTAAAGGTGGCCGTAAAACATATCTTCCTCCAGATATAAAATTTCAGGCAAAAAAAAATTGACCTACTCGAGGGTTAAGTATAGTAGTCTGCATGGTGTAGTGGTTACAGTGCTCACCCCGTAAGCCGAAGGTCCCTGGTATAACCCCGTTGGTAACAACGAGATTTGTTTCGAGTGATTCTTCAGACTGACTATGTCTGTTCAGTTATGATACATACTGATTTAAAACCAGAACATATGGCAGCTGGGTGGACGGACACACGGTCAAGAGCGTCATATTGACCATACAACACTGCCGAGTGAATGAGATACATTCCATCTCCAAGCGAAGGCCCGATAGGGGCTATAGTTGCAGTTTTTGTAGATATTCCGATGACCATCGCTTAAAGAATTCATACATTTGTCTGATCGTTTGCCAGTGAGAAAGTTGTCATGCTTGAATGTTGAGTGCAGATGCTGCAAGCACAGTAGGAGTCGAGATTCCGATAACCGAAACGTCATCACTGAGTGTGGGCCTTGAATTGAGACAAGCCTCAATCTTGGTCAACAAAGTCGTCATTTCTTCGAAGGTGAGAATCGAATCTTCAATGATTCGTTTCAAATGAAGTTTCACCGATTTCACTACCGCCTTGCAGATCCATGTAAAGAGCAGCGGGAGGATTGAAACTCCACTGGGTGCCATTGTTTGCCAGATTCTGGGCGATTTCAACACTTTGATCCTTAGCTTGTTACAAAAGGCACCGTAACTCCTTGCTCGCTCCAATGAAGTTTGTGGCGCAGCCACTGGACAGGCTAGCACAAATACTGCGTAGAGCTACGAAGCATCGATAGACGTTCAAGAAATCATCAGTTTAATATCCTTAAGCTACTTCCAACTGGACTGTGTAACGCGAAGAATTTTTATTATATAGTGTGTTCTGCAAGCTTCTGGTTTAATTATTGATTCATCATATATTTTCTTCTTCTTCGTAGCGCAACAGCCTCTTATGGGCCTTCGCTTCTTGCAAATAGCGCCTCCAACTGTCTGGTTGTATTGACCGCGTCCTCCAATTTTGAAATCCGAGCAGTGATAAACTATCTTCGTCGCCCGAGTCAGACCAGCGTTTCCTCGGTTTTTCCACCGTTCTTCGACCTTCAGGTCTCCCAACGAGTACCTTTTTGGGCATCCGTTGTTCGTCCTTTCGATTCACATGGCCTGCCCATTGCAGCTTCCAGAGTCTTACAACCGCTGAGACCTCCGGCTTGTCAAAAATTTCATACAGCTCAGGGTTATATCGAATTCACCATTCCTCCCCGTCAAGCTCCGCTTCGATTACTCGCCAAAGGGCCCGACGCTCGAAGGCGTTCAATATGTTTGCGGTTTTTGGGTCAGGGTCCATTTTTCACATTCATAGCATAGCACAGGGGTTATCACAGATTTGTATACTTATCACAGATTTGTATACACCTGGTCTTCAATATCGTCGAAAATGAGTAAAATATTTTATTTGTGAGCTGTATTCTTCGGCGTATTTCGTCTCTTTCATTAGCGGTTCTCGTTATTTTGGCGTCTAAATACACAAATTCGCCGACATTATCGATACTGTATTTGTCAAGTGTTATAATTTATGTATTTAAGGTATTTTTCCTCGACTGCGTCATGAGCTTTGTTTTATTTTCATTGATTTGTAGATCTACCAGTTTTGCTTCGCTGTCGAGTTTCAGGAAGGGTTCTTTGGCAGTTGTTAGTGACCGTGACAAAATGTTGATGTCGTCCGCATGGGCTACTACTTGGCTCGACTTGTATAGTAATGTATATATTGTATCGACAGGTAGCTTTCTTATGACATATTCCAGAACCAAATTGAATAGCAATGGGGTCACCCCATCTCTTTGCATTAGTCCGATATTTGTGTCAAAGACATCGATGAGTTGGTTATTGATGCGGACTTGGGAGATCGTCAACGTCATTGTCATTTTGGTAAGACGGACTAATTTGGATGGGATACGAATGCAAAGCATTATTTGGTACAGTACGTTACGATCAATACTGTCGTAAGCTTGCTTAAAGTCAACGAATATCCGGTGTACGTCTATGTTGAACTCCCAGCATTTTTCAAGTACCTGCTTGACTGTGAATAAGTTCTACTGTATTATTAATACGGCAACAAAATAGTGACTTTTTGAAATGGGGAAACAGTGTTTTTTCTTGAATAGGAGTATTTAATGCACACGTTATTGATTTATTATTAGTGATTGCATATCATAGTTTACGTACGAAACCCTTCTGCCAGGGGTGTACTTCTGACTACTTGACTTGCTTGTAGCAATTTTTACGTAATACGATATTTAAAACATGATTTATATGTGTTTACATTATATCTGAACGAACCCTTCTTTCTACTTTTAGCAAGATTCTCGAACGATTAGTTCGAAACAAGTTATATTCCCTTCTCCTTCCTCATCTCGCCATTGAACAACATGGTTTTATCAAAGGTAGATCCACTCTTTCTAATCTTCTTTCCTTCTCTCACACTGTGTCCTCTGCTTTAGATAACAAGTACCAAGTAGAAGTCATTTACACTGACTTCTCAAAAGCTTTCGACTCAGTCAACCACGGCCTTTTTATGAAAAAGCTTAAGGCCTTAAATGTTAATTCGTCTCTTCTCCACTAGTTATTCTTCTACCTCTATGGTCGTGAGTGTGTGGTTACGTATAGGTCTTGCAAGTCTTCCTCATACTATCCTTATTCTGGTCTTCCCCAAGGTTCAATCCTAGGTCCCTTCTTATTTTTAGCGTTTATAAATGAACTTCCTTCTTTATTTAGCTCTTTGTCGCTTGTCTATGCTGATGATTTAAAAATCTTTAGGGTTATACATTCCATCGACGACTGGTTGGGCTACCAGGCAGATCTAGAGTTGCTTTTTTCCTTCCCTTGAATATTGACAAGTGTTTCCTTATGTCCTTTCTCCGTACAAAATCCTCCATTTCATTTGCTTATTCAATCAGCGGTATTTTGATGATAAATTTCGCTTTGATCACATCTCCTTTATTGTTTCAAAGGCATCTAAAATGGCTGGTTTTATTTTAAGAACTTCTAAAGGCTTCAGCAACATTTCTTCTTGTATCTATTTCTCTCACTGGTTTGCAGTCAATTAGAGTACTGTGCTCAAGTATGGTGTCCTTATCAGCGTTACTTGATTGATGCTCTTGATACAGTACAGCGTAGATTTACAAGTTCTCTTCTCTTCAAATTTCATATGCCATATGTTGCCTATAGTGAGCGTCGATCATTCCGACACTTGTCCTCCTTAAGATCTCGCATCTCCTTCCTGGATGAATGCCTGCTCTACACAATCTTTGTGTAATAACATCTCAGTCTTTACTTCTGAGCGTGTCAGTCGATCTTCAGTAACCTTCAGTGTCCCATTTACACGTACGGAAATTTTTCTTAATTCGCCATTTCTACGTTTGCCTCGGAATCACTTTAGTCTTGGTCTTGGTCCTATACCTTCCACTTTGTATGAACATATGACTCGATTAGAAAGAGATGCCCTTGAATTTTACTATAATGATTAATTTTCTCTCATGTATTTACTTTTTAAAATTTACTGTTTTTCTTGTACTATTTTTTGATTGTATATATGGTCATTTTTTCTTAGTCTATTAAGTCATTAGAATTTTTTCTTTCTTTGAAGTAATCTTTCTAGCTTGAATTTTTTTAGTTGTGTTTAATTTGCCTATTTTTGTGTAATTATAATTAGAGTTTTTTCTGTTTATATGTACGAGTATATATAGATATATCAATAAATAAACTAAATTTTTACTTTTTAAGTTTTCATTTTCTTGGACTAAATAAAATGCATGTATAAACAAATATCTTCCACTTCTCAAATTATTTTTAATGTTCTTTCTCTCCCCAATGCATTCATTGTGTGTTCGTCGGTGACCCGGCACGAGCAAAGAGTTCTCAAGAATGATCCCTGACATAACTGACTCAATGCTTCTATGACAACAGTGAATATCGTGGTCTCCACAAAGTCTATTCAGTGGGATTCATTAACAACTTCAGATGCTGGCTATTAAGTCTTTTTGACTTGCGATTCACAAGTAACCAACTTGAGGATTTTGGGCTGTTAATCGTCAGTTTCTGATGAAGACGAAAAGTTACATTCAACGCAGATCTGTAAATACGTATCTTAGCGGTTCTTATTAAGAGCGAAGAGATTGAAAGGGCTTCCGCATCATACAAGGGCAGTACTGGAAAGAACGGCGCAATGCCGCGAAAATCACTACAAAATTATGTCAGCCAAGGGGGCTGTTAGCAGCTAGTGAAAGAATGTCAAAAGTCAGTGTAGCGGAGGATACAACATTGACCGGTTACAAATTTGAATTATTAAGTACTCAATAAAGATTATTGGGGTTTCTAAGACTGATTCTCTTCTATTCTGTTTTTTTCTTCATTCATTCGTTACAAGCCTACCCTAATAAATATTGTAAAGGACACATACATCAAGGAAAAGTCCTTGGGACGTCAAACGGGTAAACTCATACAGATGTCACAGAATAAACCCAGACATTCGAGAGAGAGACAGAATGTAATGTTTAGGATTTGTGCTTCCATTTTAAGATTTCAAGTGAAGAACGCACTCAAACTTCTATATTTTTACTTTTCCCTGGTATTGGGTTAAGGAGGCCTTTTTATTGTGAATTCTAGGATAAGATTGAATTTCACTGGAACTAGGCTATCTCCATGGTTTGATTTATCAAAAAGAATTGCCAAATTTTATAAATATGTAGAAGCTTAGGCTTAGTCCGCGTTGTGTAGTGGTTAGAGCACTCATCCCGTATTGCAAAGATCCCTGATTCGACTCTCGTTCACGGCAACGAGATTCAGTTCAAGTGATTCTTCCGACGGAATATAAGCCCGTTCATTTATGATACGTGCTGGTTTAAGATCGGAACGTATTGCAGCTGAGTGGACGGACATACAGCCAAAGCGTGAAACTGACTATATCACCTTGTGAAGACTCAACACATTCGATCATGATAATGAGATACTTCTAAGCGAGACCCGAAAGGGGCTATTGTACTAAAAAAAGGAGCTTAGCCATGCATCGTATGGATTATGCTGGACAAACTAAAATGTCAGGTAATGTTTGGTAGGAAAATAATATTGAAAACATGAGCACTACTTGAAATAAAATTAAAGGGAGAGCCATAGGCACAACATTCAGTAGATATAGAAGATGATTAAATACTGATTGCCGAAAAATCTATCATTAGGAGTTACGAACCAGCTCGTAGCCGGGATAATTAGATGACGGAGAGACCATCTTTTAGAACGAACCTTCATGTGTAGCGAAGCTCCATTCGAAAGTTTTTTAAACGTACAATTATTCCCATGGAAAACTTTTAATCGTAGAGCAAACATAATGTAATTGCTCTAAAAGTCCCAAACTATACTCGTACAAAATAAATAGGTTAACAATCTGTAATTGATCAGAAAAGTTTGTTTGGTCCGGAAGTGACCAAAAGTTTCTCAATAAATTATTAAAAGATCAATTTAGTCCTTTCATCCGGTGAAGACATGCTACACATTTAATATGCACCTTAATAAATATAATTATTCCAGTACTACTATACAATTACGCTGAGGTATATATGCATGAGTGATAGGAAATATCCACCCTAACTTTTGATACTTTTCAGGTACTCCTACCTCAAATGGATTTCGTGCTTTATGGGTGTTCTTTTTTGTAAGGATTTTCCGATTTTATAACTTCCACGGTCTTTTGAATACAAATAATTTATGCGTTTGTATACATTAAATATTCAAATACAGTTGTTATTGATTGAATATTAGTGTATTTGATGGAAAAGTCTCATTTTTAAAGGATTGAATTACATATATTGTATTTTATGTTAAATGTCAAGTCATGAAGTTTTTGAATGAAATTGATATGAACTAGAAAGAGATATCGTAGGGGGCAATGTTTGTAAAGCCTTTCCAAGGCTTTAGAATAAAGTTAGCCATTCTAGAGGATAAGAAACCTATACAGAGTGTGGTGATAGAAGAGACGCTTAAGACGAAAAGTCTCTCCCCTCAACTCGGAGCGAATAGTTAAATGGAATGAATGATTTTTTAAGAGATTTACTCAAAAGAAAACACTTTAAAATATTGAAAAGTCCTGGATAGATTCAATTATGTAAAAGATTCTTAAGTCATTAGTATACATAAGTGACTATAATTTGAATAAAGAGGAAAGAACGTTAATAAAGAACAAACACATTATTAGACTTAAAAACGACCATTGAGAAACATTAGGATAGATGACATTAGGATAGATGACATTAGGATAGATGAAGGAAAACTTGATAAGCTTGAACGTTGTCACGTATTAACGATCACTGAGATAGGGTAATGACCAGCTGGGGGAGAGAGAGTTAAGATCTTAATCTGAGTTTCCTTAAGAAGAGCATGGTTGAAAAAATCAAAGGGCTTTGAAAAGTCCGTGTGAAAAACATCCTGTTGATTAAAGATATCAACTGTAGCGTAAAGAGAGAAGGTTAAAAGGGTGGATCTAATCTTGGTAAGTCCTTGATATTCCGTGGCTGGATAAGAAAAGAGTAACAGAAATAACTTGTTGTAAAGGTTACCTTCAAGGAGCTTACTGAATGTGGAACGAATGGTTATTCTTTTTCGATAACACTAGTCCATATAGGACCTTATCCCGCCGGGTACAACACGCACAGTATTCTGGATTCATTGGCATTTTGGCGTTTTTTGCTTTTGGAGTTAGGAGGTGAATGGCATTTACGCACTGAGGGGATCCCATTCTCGCGAGCGACCGAACAGCCTAGCCTGGAATCGTTTGACACATTACTTTGGGCCAGGTCTCGTATTGCTACGCCGTGAGGCGCCTTCAAGCTGGGGTCCCTCCTCAAGCGGGAGGAGAGGGAGGAATTTCTAGATAAGTAAACCCCCAGCCTCCGGTTTATCTTTTAACACTGCCACTGGTTCCATTTGTCAACCGAACCAATCATCACCGTGATTATACTATCCGCGGTGAGCTCTCCTGTTTCTTTGTAGAGGTCCTGTCGCAGCCTGCCCCATTTTGTGCATGCAAAAAATGTGTGGCAGGCAAATCTACAGTAGAGGGACCGTGAGTTACCAAGCTTACGTAGGTAAGACTGAAAACACCCATACCCACTTAAAAGTTGGGTCAGATAGAAGTCAGTCTCACCATGCCTTCGATTTAGCCACGGTCTCAGATCCGGGATGAGCCACGTAGTCCACCATCCCTTCGCACAATTCACCCAGGACTGCTGCATATCGTTGAGTGAACGCTGTTTCTCCTCGCGTCGAATTGTCTTTCTCGTGTCCCTGTTTCGATGCAGATAAATAATGCGGTGCTGCTCCATACAGTAGCACTGACCCTGCGGCACTCATTAAGAAGCGTCTTCTTGATCGGTTGGGTGTCCCTACGTTAGCTATAAGATGACTCAGAGTCGTTACGCCTGAAGCAGCCTTCTCAACCGGTGCATTGATTTGCTTAGAGAAACTTATCTTCGAGTCCATCAGTAGCTCAGGTACATTACCGCTGGCTTCTATTTGATTAGTATATCTCGGATACTGATCGTCCTTACTCTAGGGTTTCTCCTCTTTATCAAGATGACCACTTCGATTTTTTCCAGTACAAAACTGAACCCGCATGCAGTCATCCAGCCCTTCACTCGGCGCATTAGCATACCTAGCCTAAGTTGCGCTTGTTCAACGGTGCGTCCAGCGAATAGAGCGACTCATCTGGTATTCCCAGTCTCAGTAGCCCGTCGTAAGACATGTTTCACAAGTCTGGATCAAGGGTAGATCCCTGGGCAACACCCGAAGCCACTTACATTCTTCGTTGGCCCTGTGTCTTGGCATAAAGCAGGCTTCTGTCTTTCAGGTAATCCTTCAGAAGGCGCATCAGATATTCTCCAGAACATCCACCCAAATAAAAATATTCATTATGATTGATTCAAACAGTGTAGTAATCGAGCGGTCCGCTTAAGCAAACTGCTCGAGGGACCTTCACGAAAAGAAGCTTGCTCAAGAAAAAAAAATCTGAAAAGTTTCTCAGATCCCTACTCAATGAAGCATACAGGAAAGTTTCAATTAACTATGTTAATAATAATGTTGAGATCAACAAAATCACAAATTGAAGTTTCCCGGTTAGGTTTAAAAGCGATCATAACAAACTCGGAATTGAATTTCTAAATCAGTTCAGAAAATTATTCTTGCGAAGGTTGTGGAAGCGATGATACATCGAAGTGAATTCACTAATATGCGGGAGTTGATTGAAAAACAAGAAATAAATTATGATAAAAAAGATGTAAATAAATTTCTCAAAACAATTGAATCGAAATGTAGTTATAATTACCAATATTTATGTATAGACTCATTCGAGTGCGAATTAAAATAAACAAAAAAAGAAACTTAGAGTATAAAAATAACGTAATTTATATATACAATATATGGTAGTAGACTTTGGTCGTGTAAGAAATGTTTATGCCGGTGATGAATTTTGCGGATAGTTGTTTGCTCCCTGAATTTTAAAAAATCTATTTTTTTTTATGATTGATTTTAGTTGAAAACACCTCAAAGAATCTATTTTTAATGATATAAAATTCGAAATTAATTTCTATGTTAAATGGTGAAGTTTTTAAACGCAGAGCTTCAAGGCCGTATAATCGGTGATTTTCTCGTATTTCGTTCTTTGCGCCTTTCTTTCAGAAACATCTGCTCCGTGAACATTTCTATATATATAGTTACATATTATATACTTCTCTTCTCTTATTTCGTGTAAGCCACGCGCTCGGCCACGCGCTTATACTGCTCATTTGTATCATACGTTTTCAGTTAAAATTTGTCAAATATGGGTAAAAAATTAGGAAAAAGTAGAAATTCATGAACTACAACGCCAAAAAAGAGGAGATAGTCTGGAAATCGATTTACCGGTGAACATAGTAATGAATTTACAAGTGCTTCTGCAGCAAAGTTGAAAAAAGTGATGAGTTTAATGTTTCATTTCATCCAACTTTCCATTAATATATCCTACAGTTCTGGGTATTTACTTATTTACAAGCAATTTTGAAATGTAAAGACTGTAACGGCGATGTAAAATTTTCAAAATCTGACGAAAGGGGGCTGGGTTTTAAGCTTCATGTAAAGTGTAAGTGAAGTAATCGCTTTACTTATTCAAGTCCAAAAATCGAACAAGCCTACGAAATAAATAGACGGCTTGTATTTGTTATGTGCTTGCTTCGTGCTGAATTCAAAGGCATTACAAACTTTTGTTGCTTTATGGATTTGAGAGCGTCATGGAGCAAAACAACATATTACAAATGCAGTGCTCAAAATATTGCTCAATAAAGCTACCAATGTAGAAAAGGACAAAAATAAAGCCTTTGGTAATGTAGAAAATGAGTTCAGTGCATCTGGTGATCGATCGTGGGCAAAACGGGGATTTACGTCACTTTTAGGTGTGGTCTCTTTGATTGGTAAATTTACCGATAAAATACTTGATGTTATCGTGAAGAGCAGCTTTTGTAAAATTTGTAGTGAATGGGCTCCAAAAAAAAGCACACTAGAATACGAACCATTTTATGAGGAGCATAAGGAGTTCGCACTGCTGATCACGATGGTTCTGCGGGAAAGATAGAAGCTGATGGTATCATCGAGATGTTTCAAAGATCTGAAGACCACGATACGCGATACAAGTATTACATTGGAGATGGTGCTACAAAAACTTTCAAGCCTCTATTGGATGTGCAGCCTTATGGTCCTGATTTTGACGTTGTTAAAAAAAGAATGTGTTTTACACGTAAAAAAGCGAATGTTCAGAAGGACTAACGAAAGTGAAAAGCAAATGACAATTGCTAAAAAGCAAAAAAATAAGCTGAAAAAGCAGCTGAAAATTCTGAATCTACACCGCAAAAAGGTAGACAAAAAAAAGTACACCTCAAAAAACCCCCTTCAAAATGTGCGAAACCTGTACAACTGACAATTAAATTCATGAAAAATTTATTAACGTACTACGGCTTAGCAATCCGTCGCCACCCAGACTCTCTTTGGGCCGGATATTACCATAAAATTTCCACAGATGAAAATCCGCAACATTTGAATTGCCTAATTGACAAGATTCTTCGCGCAAATTGTAATAAACATAAGCAGTCGAGCAGCCCCGTGGTGATCAGGAGTGGCTGCTCCTGAAGAGATAAGGTGGTCACCCCGTCGAAACTGCTTAGTTTGTTGTTTTACTAGTGTAAAGTAAACTGCATCCGTCAAGTTTCCATCCTTTAGGCAGAGATGAGTGGTTCACTTCAGCCACTTTAACATCTTTAGGTTTGACATTCCCCTTGTAATGCAACGACCTTCTTCGGTGAAAGTAACGGTTGCTTTTTGTGTAATGTTTGCGTTTGTCTCAAGCCTCCGTGTCCGCTAACATTAACGAGGCAAAACAATATTGAATTTCTGTAGAGTAGATTAATTGACACCTAATAGAACTTTTCTAAAGACAATAAAATTTGATCGGTGCGTCTTGTAGAGTAGAGTACGCGTGATAAGTATTTTGTAGTGTAGCTTCGTGGCTCGACAAGAACGCGCCTCATATGATCCCGCAAATGCTAGTCGTCAAGCACGCGTACGCGGTCGTTAAGCGAAGCTAGTTAGCTGAGCTCGGTGTTGTTTTAGCTCGCTGACACTTGTGCCAGACCATCGGCACCCGCGTCCTACACGGACATTTCGAAATTCATTACAAAATGGCGTAAAGCAGAGGCCGCTGGACCGGATCATTTAAAGAACTATAAACATCCAGTAGCATTAGATCTGAAGTGGAAGAGGTATTGAAACCAATTTATGAAGAATTTATTGAAGCATTGTTTGGGCAACAACACCCAAAACAGCAATGAGAGCTACAATGTATGCTTGTGGAACCTGGCCCCCAAACGCACTTTTGCCAGTAAAAATATCATTAAACTTACTGCAAATACCTCTGCATGCATCTTAAATGAAGGATTCATTACAATTTTGAAGATCGTGCAAGTTATGGGACTCACAATCGGCCCGAAGCCATGCATCATGTGGAAGTTGTTGACGCTGCTCGAATCAAGCAGGGGAATCGACGCAGCACTGAGGCGTGTAAAGAAGCGAGGACTGCTCGTAGGGATAAAAAATCATGTATGAAGGAAGATTATTAGCAGGAGGAAGAATTATTGTATGGCCCAGGCATTGCCGGCTAAATTTAGGTAACGTTTTGTATAAAAATTATTGTTAAAAGCTTTAAAGCGCTTTTTCTAGAAAATATGATGAAAAACAACTACGTTCGTTCTGAAACTTTAATGTTATTGTACACATATAAATCTATAGATTGAACTACGGATAGAACGATCCGTAAAGTATTTTTTGGTTTTCAAGGGATTTTTGGTCCCAAATATCGGCTAATTTCGAAAAAACGCCGCCATTTTGTGAATTTTGGCCAAAAAAATGTTCATTTAGTTCAATCTATAGCGGCATTGATGCTCCACTCATGAGCTAGCAATTGGATGAGCTGTCCTCTTTTTTGATTGTTACAGGTGCTCTCGCAGGGCTGCTTGGCCTTCCACACCCGATATGGGTTAAGGCAACATTTTTTGGATTTCGATCCGGTTGCAAGGGGTGCATGGGGGCATCGCCACCACCTGGATGCCCCACTCTAATTTGTGGGCCGTGATCGTCCTCCGCAAGGACGAAATCGACTTGAGTATCGCGCGCGACTAATGAGTTATTTGTCGTCACTTTTCTGTAGGTAATCGGTAGATTACTTCGGCAATTGGCACCTTTAACACCAGCCAATCGGCTCGACTTTTCACCCCGATCACCCTAGAATTCGTGAGTGCGAAAACAATTTGTGGTGGGCCCTTGCGCTGCGGGAGCCCACGACACAGCAACACTAGCTTCCAGCGCAGTCACGCGTCCCCAGGCAAGGCCAATCCAACTAAGCACTGATCTTTCGCTCACTGAGGCAGATGACCATCGCTGCAGTCCTTAACGGACTATTTAACATCCATGTAAACGCTACAAATGGTGCACGACGCGGGGCCCGAAAATGCCCGGCTGTATCAACAGTCGAGAGCCTGAGACAGATCATCGTCTCTAGGCCACCCCCACGAGGAGTCCAATTTTTTGGCGGGTAACTGCCGAAAGAAATTGCACTATACGTGTCCCAGCCTTCATATCAACTTTCGAATTTTGTGTTGTCTTCGAACATCACTTTCGTTTGGACCTGCTTTTGAATCTTACATTGGTGGTTTACCACCATTGTATGACTAGCAAAGCGAAAGGATATTAGAGTCTCTGTAAGTATTCAGAAGTTGTTCTTCTTCTTCGTAGCACTACAGCCCCTCTCGGGCCTTTGCTTCCTGCAAATAGCGCCTCCAACTGTCTTAGTCCATTGACCACGTCCTCCAATTTCGAAATCCGAGCAGCGATGAACTATCTTCGTCGGCCGAGTCAGACTAGCGTTTCCTCGGTTTCCCCACTGGTCTCCGATCTTCAGTTCATCCAACGAATACCTTTCCGGATATCCGTTGTTCGTCTATGCGATTCATGTGGCCAGCTCATAGCAGCTTCTGCAGTCTTACAATCGTTGAGACCTCCGGCTCGTCTAAAATTTCATACAGCTCATGGTGCTATCGAATTCGTCATTGATCCCCGTCTAGCTTCGCTCCGATTATTCGCTTCAGGACCTGACGCTCGAAGGCGTTCAATATGCTTGGGTCAGGATGCATGCTTCCCACCCATAGCATAACACAGATCTTATCACAGATTTGTATACTTGGAGCTTTATTTTCCTGTGTATGCCGCTGGTTTTCAAGATCGTCAAAACTGAAAACAATATTTTATTTGCAAGCTGTATTCTTCGGCGTATTTCGTCTCTTTCATTACCGCTTCCCGTTATTTTGGCGCCTAAATACACAAATTTTTTAAATATTGTATTCGCCAAGTGTGATATTTTGTGTACTTGAGGTATTTTTCCTCGACTGTGTCATGAGCTTTGTTTTATTCTCATTTATTTGTAGCCCTACTAGTCTTGCTTCGCTGTCGAGTTTCAGGAAGTTCTTAATGGCCGTGGCAAAATGTTGATTGTGTCCGCATAGGCTACTACTATTCTCGACTTGTATAATAACGTACCTTTTGTGTCGACAGGTAGCTTTCTTATGGCGAACTCCACAGGCAAATTGAATAGCAATGGGGCCAGACCATCCCCCTACTTTAGTCCGATATTTGTGACAAAGGCATCGGTGAGTTCTTTATTGATGCGGAGTTGGGAGGAACTTGCTATCTAACATATTTTGCGGAGGGTTCTGATTCGCACCCCAAACCAAGCGGTACCTAACTGTCTTCCACTACATGAAATTGATTTCTTGGATTGACGAATCTGCTAGTCCGCGACTATCTATGCGACACACGAGCTGCTTGCGGATCAGAATTCACCCTGGGCCGAGTGACTTTAGATGTACTAACGCAAGCGACCGAGAGTCGATTTCAGAGCCTGGATGTTCACAGTGTCTCAAGAGAGTAGTACCTGTAACATGTAGGGGGAACTCACCATTGGTGTTCCTGCCTGCGAGGAGAGAGAAAATGGAAAGACCGAATTTAATATTGACAATCGTTAAATATCTATAAATCCTATAATATACATATGTGAAAGAACAAAATTGATATAAAATTTCCAAAGTGGCGAACTATAACGACTCTCATAAAAAAATTATATAATTATAAGTATAACTTTTAATACTTGTAATTATATAATTTTTTTATGAGAGTCGTTATAGTTCGCCACAGACGGCCACTTTGGAAATTTTATATCAATTTTGTTCTTTCACATATGTATATTATAGGATTTATAGGATAAGAATGTCCACAAAAAGGACCCCAGAGTGGAGAAAACATAGGTCGGACGCCAGGCCGACATTGCTTTGCTCCATATGTCATGATTACGTGGACGAGTTGTCCAACCAGACGTTGGCTTGTGGTCATCGTCTCCACCAATTATGTTTGGGCCAACTACGTCAGACATCTTCAACATACCTTAGAAACAACATCCACCGAGTCAAGGCAGAGAGAAACCTTGCATACATGATGCAGAAAAGACGGACGAGATAGTGTGGGAACTTTTCCCCGCCCATCCCATCCGTGTTGACGCTGTTCATGGTGAAACAGCAGTCGAATGTCCACTCTTTACACAGTTGGAACTGGAAGAGGCAGTCCTTTCACTGAATGCGAGGAAGGCTCCAGGTCCAAACGGTGTTCCGGCTGAGGTGTTGCAGCTTATCTATCACCATTGTCCTGACTTGCTGCTCAGCACATTCAACGCTTGCCTACGCCGTCTACATAACGCCCGTTATGCTTGCTAGACACAGCTGGGAAAGTGCTAGAGAAACTCATCAAGGGAAGACTCACTGACGCGATACGTGCTGCTGGGGACATATCTCCTCGGCAGCACAGCTTTAGAGCAGGACGTTCTACCATTGATGCGATTGCAGAGGTGATGAGCACGGTCCGGAAGGCAGAGGCATATAGTCGCACCAAGCGACGGATCGTCCAGTTCGTGACACTCGACGCCAGGAACGCCTTCAACTCCGCTAGATGGGTGGATATTCTGGATACGCTGGAAAACCCTTTTCAAGTTCCAGAATATCTAATGCGGCTTTTGAAGAACTACCTAAAGGACCGAAGCCTGCTCTACGACACAGAGCCAACGAAGGATGGGTGTTAGATCGGGTGTTGCCCAGGGATCTATCCTTGGTCCGGACCTGTGGAACGTGTCTTACGACGGGCTACTGACACTGGAGATGCCAGATGAGTCGCGCTTGATCGGCTATACGGATGATGTTACCGCTCTGGTCGCTGGACGCACCGTTCAACAAGCGCAACTTAGGCTAGCTATGCTAATGCGCCGAGTGAGGGACTGGATGACTGCGATCGGGTTCAGTTCAGCACTGGAGAATCCCGAAGTGGTCATCTTGACAAAAAAGAGAATCCCTAGAGTAAGGATGATCAGTATTGGAGACATACGAATCGAATCGAAGCCATTTGTGAAGTACCTGGGGCTACTGATCGACTCGAAGATGAATTTCTCTGAGCAAATCAGGGCAACGGCTGAGAAGGCTGCTGCGGCAGTATCGGCTCTGAGTCGACTTATGGCCAAAGTAGGGAGACCCAGCCCGTAAAGAAGACGCCTCTTGATGAGTGCTGTAGGCTCAGAGGTACTGTACGAAGCAGAGATATGGGATGACGCTCTCATTAAGGAGGTATACCAAAAACACTTGGCACTGGTACCGAGAAGAAGAGTACTGAGGATTGCATCTTCGCATCCGACAGTCTCTGATTCAGCGGTGAGAGTTATTGAAGGCGTGGTGTCGCCCGTCTTGATAGAGAGCGCTGCGCTATTTACCTGCGTCGAAACGAGGATGCTAGGGAGATGGTTGTCCGCAAGGAGAGACAGCGCTCACTCAACGATTGGCAGCAGTCTTGGGTAAATTGCACGAAGGGAAGGTGTACTGCACGACTGATCCTGGAAGTGAGACCGTGGCTAAATCGAAGGCATGGTGAGACTGACTTCTATCTGACCCAGTTTTTGAGCGGCCATGGGTGTTTTCAGTCTTACCTGCACAAGATTGGTAAGCCACGGTCCCCCGATTGTCAGTTTTGCCCAGGAGAGAAAGACAATGCCTACCACACATTTTTTGCGTGCACAAAATGGGACAGGCTGCGAAGGGACGTCTACAGGGAGACGGGAGAGCTCACCCCGGATAATAAAGTCGCGGTGATGCTAGAATCGGTTGACAAATGGAACCAGGTGGCACATTATTTTCTGGGTCCTAAAAGATAAAAGGGACTCACAGCAGCCGGGGGAGTTGAGGCTAGGGGATCGCTTGTCTGGCACTTCCTCTTTGCATCTCCCCTCCCGCTAGAAGAGGGATCAATCAGCTTGAAGGCGCCTCACGACGTAACAAAATGAGACCTGGCCCAAAGCAATGTGTCAAACGGTCCCAGGCTTGGTTCTCAGGTTGACAGTGGAGGTGTTCATTGGGTAGTCCAGTCACCTTCTTGCGAGCATGGGAGTCACACACCCTGTGCATAAAGGACATTCACCTCCACAAAAAAATATACTTTGTATCCTTTCTCCGGTTTATATAATTGCCATTAACTCATAAGGTTTTGGTTGGAGGGCAGAGTTTATTGAAAAAGATGGTTTGCACCATGAAAGATTTAGGAGTAACAATTATTAAGACATTTTGTTCATCATTCACCTGTCTTTGCCTGCATATTTCGTTTAATCAACCTGGACGATAAGTACCAGTGGATCATTCAAAAGCTCAAGCGATGTTGATAAAACAATTCAATATTCGTATAATGATCCGCTGGATAGCATCTAAATCGGTCTAAACTATCAAATTTTAAAGTATCCTTTGCTGATGAGAAGCCACCGCCTACATTTCCTTCATTTTCATTTTTCTCGTATCAATGTTGAATCATTTTCCACTTTAAATCTATTGGAAAGTATTTTGTGAGTTGTTTCAATTGGACGTCTTCTAACGAGTTACCTAGAAAAGCGAATTAAAAGCGCTTCTCATTGAGAACCTGAGAAGAGGGTACACACTTTAAGCAATATATTTTCACAGCACATGACCGTCTGGTACTTTCCCATGTAGGGCAAAAGTTAGTGGAACTTTCAGTCTAATAAAATAAAAGGAAATATCTTACAGACAGAGTACACGCCCTCAAGGATGATAGTCAACAGGAAATGCTGCAAGCCAGCGAATACATATTTTGTAGAGGGCATATTGAATGATCTGTCAATGTTAGGATAAGATGGACATCCAGGCCTGATATATATTTCCATATAATATGCAAACAATGCGCGGTAAGTGAAGTTTAGCGTCATCAATCCAAAAAAGCTGTAAGACTCGATATCATGACTTTTGCACCTCCTACACAATCGAGACTTCTTGAACTCAGCGAACAACTCTTTAGGCCAAATATTTACCGATCAAAGACAGTTCCATGCTCTCAACGCGACTTGTTTTCCTCGGGAAAACCTGATTGCATTGTGTGACTCAAGTGCAACAAAACAGAAAACGAAATTCAAGTGCTCTGATTTGCCTTCAAGATTGCAACCTCCGATGCTCCACCTGAGGCGCTGACGACACTGGCTGTGTCGGTCGTCGGTGGCAGTGTCACTGCCCCGACTTATAAACAAATCAATATGCGGAAAGACAATGCCGTCTTGACTATTTGCTGGTTGTGCTGTTCCACGACGAGTTCTCGAATTGTTTGCGCAAAAGATGTTAAGGCTTTGCCATTCAGCAAAGGCTAATCAGTTCTGCTGCAAGTAACGCAACTAATCGATATTTCGCTATACCGACGACCAACTCGTCCGAGAGGAGCACTTGCATGGAAGTGTACAGAGCACAACATATGGAAGCAGCACTCGAGCCGATAAACACCCTCGCCTTGACACGCAATGTTCGACGGGCGGCCGGCGTGCCTGTGTGGCAGGATATGCATCAATAGCTGCGAATTGTTACCAAGCACGGGAAGGATCAAACAACACGCTAATTATCCCATAAAGTGGCACTGAAATATTCCTGTGGTGGCTGCAAATAAGCAATTACGTACCCGTCCGTGACATCAATTCGCGGCGATGTCGTCAAGTGCCGCACTTTGCACAATCACACAAGAATTGCTCCCGGAGGCGACCCGTCACTACGTACTCCTCGATGGATTCGGTTGAGCCCTTAAATTTTCCGGCGAGCTTGTTCGGTCTGCCCGCAAGCGATCCTTTCACACACAACACTCAAAATCGGCACCGTAACTTTGCAGCCCCGTTTGCATTTACTGCGGAAACTTCAGCTAACTCACAATCCGTTCAAAAAAGCGACATTTCACTCTTTATTCTTCGCGACGAACGACAAGAAGCTCTGACTTGAATCCACCCTCGTCGAGAAAAGGAGTCGTTGTCGGACACAATAGCGCACAACTCGACGACAGAGTATCAAACCGGGAGCCCCACAATCGAGGCGCAGGCGTTTCCAAACGGAACCAACAAATCACACGAAATTCACATCAACCGAGCCCGTAATACAGTCGACAAGTTAGCAGGGGAATAATTCCGTCCCCGTGCCTGTCATCATCCTTCGTCCTTTGGGGTGTGTTTGCTGCTGCACTCGAGACACCGCCCGTCGTCTTTCACCCGATCAACTATGCACAAAATCCGTCAAAGCCCCTCATAAACGCCCGTCTCGAGAAAAATTCTATCGCCGAATCTTTCTTTTCGATTTTATTAACTAAGCTTTTTTCTTACTAGCTTTATTTCAACTACACTACAACTAGAATCACTTAATTCAAAATTTTCTAAGATTTCCAATACTAAACAACAGGGATTAGTTGATGAAAATCTTATTTGAAAAATTGCACTACCGTCACTCAAGATCCCGAAGACACTTTTCTTCCCTCTCTATGTACTTATTTGATGTGGAGTTCGGCGTCTATTCACAATAGCCAGAGTTCATTTCAGAGAAATGAACGGATGAATTGTTTTGAAAGAGCATGAAGTTAGTTATAAGCTTGATTTGAATGGAGCGCTATTGGTACTAATTGAAATCTTGAAATGCCGATATCTTAAAAATGCGATTATTTTCGTAACTCTTACTCTTCCATGGGAAATGATGTACATCCCAGCAAGAACATTTTTAAAGATTTCATTTCTAACAAGAAAGCCCTAGCGAAAATCAAGAAAAACACAAATTATGAGGTGTTGAAAATTTTCATATGTTTGTGTTGTTCTAGTAGTTATGAATATAGGCGTTTTGTTTGTGCCAAATATAATAATAAAATTTATTAAAATGGCTGGAAATTGAGTATTTCCCGATTGAGGCAAGGGAGGTATTTGTGCAAATATTGCATAACTAGGACTACGTCCTATGCTATCGAAGACAACGATTTTTTTTTTACTTAGTATTCACGTGTCAAAATTTTTCAAATAGAAATTTGAGAACATAGTGAAAAACATAGAATTTGTCAAAATTTCAACATAAGCTGGAATCAAAAAATCAAGACCCGAGTATGCAAGATCTTGACAAATAAAGTTTTCAAGAAATTCATCGAAAAAGAAATTTAAGGAGTTAAAACAATGACAAGAATTTAGTTACGATGCCGGTTGTACTGTGGATCCTTGTACTTTTACAAACTTGCCAAATAATCATTATGACAGAAATGGAAAGCTCTTCAAAACAAGCCTTGGATATAGTAATTTAAAAGGGTGTTAGCAAATTCAGAAGAGCAACGGATAAAATAGTTTTCAAACCAATTAATAATAATGATAAATTTGCTTTTAATAATAATTTTAAATCTACTTTTAATAATTTTGATATAATAAATAGCTTCTCACCCTTAGCAAGTAGTAACATTATTCAAAATCAAACGGATAATCCTGAAATCATTTAGCAAACCCTTATGGCTTCCGCCCATTTTTATTAATAATATTAACCCTCTAGCTGTAAAATTAATTTTCAAACAATTTCCTACCTACATGTACCGGATTAACTCATTTTCGGGCTTGTTCCATAAAATTATTGTCGACAAGATCGAGACGTTTGACTTCATTCTCAATTGAATGAAAGAAAAGAAATTAGGAAGACATTCGTTCACTCTTTTAATCCGTAAGGGTTGAGCGTTTATTCCCTTTCTTCGAAATCAAAAAGGATGTCTTGTCACAAATTCCACAACTAAACAATTTCGAAATACCAAATTTATCTACAGCACAATCTCACCGGAACGATGTACAGTTAAATATATTTAAATTCAAACTTAATAATGACGATGATCTAAAAAAGCTCTTAAAAATTCATTTTTTGCTCCATCATAATATTATTTGGGGAAAAACCTCATAGGGATGATTTAACACAATGCTAAAGATGTCATCGTTTTGGGCACGTATCCTCAAATTGTGGATACGAAACATGATGTGTTGCTTGCGGAAAGGAACACATTGACCTTGACCACGTTTGTGTATTGATTTTATCTCTTCTTCCATCTCATTTCGAGAGACAGATTTCCCGAAGGAAATTGAAGTCTTGGAACGTGCCAACGGGCGTGTAGTAATCATGCAGCCCACCTAGGCAAACTGCTTGAGAGACTTTCACGAAAAGAAGCCATTTCACAACAACAACGCAATAAGTGCGGAACAATTTGATACGCAACTTATTAATATTCTTATTATTACAAGCCTGAAATAAACCCCACCATTATCACTGCAACTATTATCGATAAAAAGTTTTTTCGAAGAACAAAAAAATAACTAACAAATAAAATCGATAATGGCAACACCATTGCTACACAATTTAGCGAAGCAATTGTGAGATTCATTGGGATGAGAATCTGCCTCTACCGTCATGAAGAGGCTCGTCGAGGAAGGCGGTAAACGGAATGGATACAAAGTGGGACTCGATTTCGAACAACGAACGGGATAGCGTCACGTTAGTGAGTGGAGTAAAATTATCAGCACCAGAAATCAGATGATTAAGTCCTTGACTGGTATCGGATATGATTTACGGATGAAGATGTTGACAATGTAGCTCAAGTTTTTGTTTGTTGAGTGAATATTCTCTATGGTGAGGTAATTAAAAGTAATGCAAATAAACAGTGAATTCAAGAATCGTGCGATTAAAATAAATACATAACTTGAGCTTATCCATATGACAACAATCGTTGCGGGCTCTTACAGTAACTTTCAGACGTGTCTTTTCTGCCTACTTAACGGCTACTTCGTGAAAGTAATTTATACGGTGTCTAAAAGAGTGCCTCCGTTAAGAGTAGTAAAAGATTAGTGATCCTGCCGTATCTTCTACCCTCATTGTTGTTTTATTTGAGTTTATTTGAGTGCTTTCACCTGTTGTAAATAAATTTCTGAAACATCCGAAGAAAGGCGAATTATGTCTAGACCTAGCGGCAAATTGGATAAAGCGCATGCAACAAGTTGAGAAACAACAGCAGCGGCTACGCCCCACACTCAAAGCTGAAAGCCAAGGAGGGTGGCACTAATTGCAAATAAATTCACATTGGGAGAGAATATAATTTGTTATGGTTGACTTGAAACCTGAAAGCACTGACACGGTTTAATGAACATCCAAGGGAGGCACAGAAACTTGCTTTGAAGCTGGAGAGGGTTTGATTCACGAATTTCGCCCATTGACCATTTAGTTTGCTGGCAAAATGGTTATAAATATATTGACTATGATTGCTGAAATCTATTTTAATTCAAGTGGAAAGGCATAATTGAAGTTTTATTTAATAAAAATGTTTTCTCGTTTGGAATTAAAGAAATGTAACCCTGTTAAATGAAACATTGTGCGGAAACCTTTCACTTAAAGGATACCAGTGAAGTTCAGGGTATTTTAATGGTAGTTTTGGGGAAGAATTAAAAGTGTAATAACAGTGATAAAAATGTACACATGCTTCTTCCTTTTTCCAAGAGTGTTCTTGATCCCATGTTTACCTACTCTTTAAAGAGAGGAAATTCGTCTATTAATTGGTCAAAATGGCTTAGTTTGCATCTTAAAAATTCCTATAACAACTGCGTACGTGCTCTATTTTGTTCCATGGTGCTTGCGAGTTCACCAAAATGAAAGTCTCACTTGTTCGATTTAGTAGCGAAGCCGTCATTTCACTGAGACCAATCAAAAACTTTTTCTGCTCCAGGCGATTGCAATTAAGATGCTGGAATCAAAAGTTTGGATCATGGGGAAGGTTAATTTACGTGGTGGATGTATCTTGTCAAGAAATTGAGTGTTGGGAAAATATCACTTCAAACGAAACCTCAACATTGTTACTTATGTGACCTGCCACGAGTGCCGTGGGCAATAAAAAATGACTTTTCCGACATAGTATGGCGTGGTTTATCCGATCAAATTGAGCTCGCGCTGGATGCAGCCTGTCAAATAAAACGCCTACCCCAGGCAGCCAAGAGAAGTCACCAAAAACGGTGAAGTACAACAGTCTGGTTACAGAAGTGCAACAGTTAACGGAGTGCGGTTCAAGGATCGGAAGGTTAACTCGTACGAATACTGAGTATTGAAGGACCTACAATAACATTCATTCTTACTATTTTTGCTATTGACGTGTTGAGGAACTGAGATCAATCTAATTAAGACCTTAATTAACATGATCTTTTAAAGAGTGTTTTCTTTCGTGCGTGACCATAAAGTTTAAGTCTCGTTTGATACTATTGTTTGTGCAATTTATTTTTCGTTATAATTGTGCTCAATGAATTGCAGGTCCTTACTCACGCCAACAATGAACGTTCGTCGGAGGATACATTGCAATTTTTGAACAGATCGAGCTTTTTGCACTATTTCGCATTTAATATGCCAAAGTCAAAGTCAAAAGCGCTTTATTTAATACTAATATATATAAATTTTAAAAGAATATAAAGCAAATTGATCATTCGCATTTAATATGTATTTCCATAAGAATAAATGGGAAGTCTAATTTTGAATGTCATCTTTTTCGATTAATGTAACTATCGAATAATTTCCCAATAATTTGTTGCTATTCTGAATATTTTAAAAAGAAAACTAAATTTCTAATAGGTTGAATTTTCAATGAGTTTTTATTTGAGACAAAAAAAAATATGACGAAATGGGGATGATATTAATGATGGTGTTCTATATTTATATGAAAAAAGCAAAAGTTGTTGTTGTTTCGGTTTTGACTCGTACTCTAGAGATTTAATTGAGAAAACGACGAAAAGATAAAAAAAAGAAAAACTCGGTCTTTCCATTTCACTCGAACCTTGACCGGGTATGGGACCCACCACGTTGGCTGATCCCTCCACTCATGAGCTAGCTATCGGGTGAGCTCATCCCTTTTTCTTTGTTATTGCAGCTGCTTTTGC
The DNA here is from genome assembly GCA_963969285.1 of Odontomyia ornata. Lineage (NCBI taxonomy): Eukaryota > Metazoa > Arthropoda > Insecta > Diptera > Stratiomyidae > Odontomyia > Odontomyia ornata. The sequence goes on from OZ017740.1 coordinate 33,938,567, forward strand.
AGGTAGAGTGGCCTTTCGCACAGTTTTCTTATTTATGGTATAATTTTATATAATCGAGTCATATAACACTTTAACACTCAGGCTTCTCCTGGATGCCCAGGCTTTCACCTGGATGCCTCAATTGTAACGATGAAATCCTCTCGCATCCTGCACGCGTTAATCAGGCACGGTTAGTCGTTTTTTATTAATCCATACCATCGGTTAGTTTCATCTTCTAATTCGTGAATCCAATAATTTGTTTGCAGTGAGCCCTTCTGCTGGGGAAAAGAACTCACCCCACCACAGCACAATGCTAGCCTGCTATCACATTCACACGTCCGCAGACAAGGCCAATTCCGGCCGAGCCCTAATATCTTCACTCGTCGAGGCAGCAGCTCATCACTGGAGTCCTGAACGGATAATGAACATTCCAGTAATCACAACATATGGTACCCATCAGGTCAACAAGTCCGGACACCCCTAGTCTACTCCAAGGTGGCTGCTGTCAGGCTAGCTAGTTCGGGGAGGAATTACAGTCGCAGCTCTTCTGAGAGCAGACTTAGTCCAACATACAACAATCAGCCACTGATTCACAAGCCCAATTTTAAACGAATCTATCAACTTCCAATAATTTGACCTTACTTTTTTCTATCTTATTTCAATTCCAATGTTCTTTCGGGCACCACATCGGTGAGTATTCGGGAGCGAGTATTTTTGGTTGAATGTTTACAACCAAAAATACGCGCTCCCGAATAATCTACTCTAATTAAAAACGTAAAAACCAAACTACAGCACCGTGTACCAACCGTGACACGAAACCAACCCTTCGTGGATTATGTATGTTAAACTCTACGCCCTTGGTGGCATAATTACCTCCGCATTCGCTTCCCTCTGAAATAGAACGGGTTTCGTGAAAAGGAAAGACTGTGTTAGCTCAGCAATTCATATTTATTTGAAATTCACTTTACAAAAAGGGATCATGAGTATTTTTAACAGTACCAATTTTTCTTGTTTAGCAATTCATATTTATTAAAATCTTTATTGAAAAAAAAAAAATATATATATATATATATATATATATATATATATATATATATATATATATACTCGTATATATATTTTTCTGTTTGCACTTGCACACTAAATTGAAACTTCTTTGTCAGTAAAAGAAGTGACTTTTAACAATCAAGATTTGTTTATTTTTACAAAGTTAAAAATAATGCCAAGTTTAGTGAACATAATTTCACTTCGATAAGTTCTCTTACTATTTAATTCAACAAAAAGATGTGAATTTCTTACGGGTGTAATTTTGCTTATATGAATGAATGGATATGTAGAGATATTATACAGGTATCGTAAAGTACATTATATGATTTAATATTTTTGCAAGCTTAGCTTAAAGTAGAATAGAGATCAATTTTTTTTTTTTCACTAGAAATCGATAGTGAATTAAACATTTAATACTTTAATGCAAAGCTGAATGTATTAACGATTAACAAGATGTTTTTGTCACTATTACGGGAAAACTAAGAATTTTTATTTTTTCCTTCCGAGTTTTGAATAATTATTCATTGAAATACTTAAAGTTAATTTAAGTAAAGTGCGTCTATATGATTCCACGTTTCCTGAAACATAGACAACAAATTAATTCATTTAAGTGAGAAATAAAAGCTTAGAAATGTCAAAAGAAATTTCTCAGCTGAGATATTTTATCGTTGTTGGTTTACTTGCTTTAATGTTATGTAACTATCAATTTTTTCAACGGGTATAATTAAATCTACATGAATGTACCAATGGGATTGTTAGTTTTTATTTTTAATTATACCATCTGAACGGTTGGTCGACTAAGTTCAGAAAAGAATATGCAGCATACGTCTTTCTTAGCCCCTGTTTGGTATGCTTCCATACAAATACTTTACTCGCAATACAGTAACTTTTTTTTACTTCTCGTGACTTTATTCCATAAAACTTATACCTGCTCTGCTTTCAGTTAGTTTAATCTCAATTATCTTGAAAAATTCATTTGATACATCCAGGGCAACTATGTAGGGGTGTCGCATAGATGGGATAATATCCTCGTTAGTACCGTGAGGAATGTCTCCGTTGGCACAATATTTGAGTTATGCTTATTAATTTTATGCTTATGCTTATTAATTTTATGCAAAACATCTTTGCACAACGATACAGCTGACTGTCAGTTTTCTGCTAGACTTAGTCATCGAATTCAGCAGTTGAGCCAGATTAAAGCAGGCAATGAATTAATCATTCTGCACTAATGTCCGCAAGAAAAGTTTTATCTCCACCAAACTTGATTAAATGTCAAATATCACGCTTCGCCTCCCAAACCGTACTCGTACCACTTAAAATCCACGTGACACTGTCCACCTACACTATTTAGAACAGTTAAATGAAAAACACGTACAACTTTTTCCACTGATAGCTAGCTTGAGGAGGTAAACAAATTCCTAATCTTTTAACTTTGAATCTCAATTAAACATGAACGGATGTATGAACTGAAACAAAATTCACTTCATAAGGAATACTACGATGTTCTCTGTGGACGGTCTTGATTTCACCGTTGAAATTTGACTCGGAACTGTACAAATCCTCGACTTTCGTCCTCACATTTCACATTTCTTCATACACCGCCGTACAAATGGGTGAGAAAAGTCAGCCTACATGTGATCATGTATGCAGCAGTAGGACTTTCAGGTACATGGCTTGTTAAGCTAAAATAAGGCTTTGTCGATACCACATATCTGTCTAGGCTTTAAAGTGTGACGGCCTGATGAGACTTTATGCAGTACACACGTCGAAACATTATTCTAACATTTCCCTTCTTTAATAATTTTTCAAAAAAATTATCAATGCAACTCAAATAAGCAGCTACATGCAAATAATTTTCAGTAGTCAATTTGATTTGCTTGATACAGGGAAATTTCATTTATGCTGGAAATTTATTCTGGTATTGATACTGGGTTTATACTAGATTTCAGAACGTGGTATACTAGGTTTTACATAGTATACTAGGTCCCTATACCGCATGTCTGTCTAGGCTATAAGCAGGCGTTGGTATTACATATAATTTCCTTGAAAGCATAGACTGGGAATCTGTTTATAGAGAACACATATGAGAATTGGATATTTATATAAAGAAAACGATAGAATAAGCGTTAAAATCAAAAGAATAAAATTCTTTTCATACATCGAGCAGATGTCCGATTATACTAGATACTGTAACTGTCGGCAAACAAAAGATTACAAATATTATTTCTTGCGATTTTCTTCGGGAATGTCTTTTTAGTACCAATGCATGCCTACTTTGAGTTTGTACTAAATCGAATAAATTGGAACAAAATGCGCAACCAACTTCATTCCATTTCAGTCACATATCAAAAGTCAATTGGGGAAGTGTGGTTTGTAATAATTTTGGTGCAGGCAATATTTTACTGTGGGGTGAAGAAGTACACAATCAGACATCGGACTTTCAATTCGATATTGAAAGGATACAAACTCTAAATTTTTTCCACGTCGAAAAAATCGTGTCCGGGCATTATTGAAGCAAATTTTAAATTTTGTGTGTCAAGTGTTTCGCGTTTTGACAGAGATCTGGACTAGACGAGTGAAAAGCGGAGACCATGACGATAATTACAAAGCCATCGAACGACAAAAATGCCGAGAAATCGGCGATTCCTTTGTTTACGGAGCGAGGACTTGCTGGTGCTAGTGCTCCATCTGTAAGTAGTCCCATTCGTTATCTGATTTTAATTTTCTTTAAAATTTAAATTGAGAAATCTCCAGGAACATTTCCTAATCCAACTATGCTAATGTTCTAGAACCTGTTCTTATCTCGGCTGTCGACAAGTTGTTTTCATTCTTATGCAATTTTCTTTGAGTCGCAGCTTTTTAAATTGTTGGTGGAAATCCCCAACGTGACGATCGACCCAATTCATCTGAATTGCGCACTTTATAAAGAGACGTGGGGTCATCTGTTCCGAAGGGTTGTGTTTGGGGAGTTGCGGGTGGCAAAGGACAAGCCTCTTGCATTTCTTTCCTACAGCACTGTTGGGGAGTTTGCCAGAAAATATGGGAATATGATGATAACGAGCAAATTACCTTGTCGACAGGTAGAGCTATAAATGCAGAAACGTGATAACATTTGAGTGTGCTCACGGAAACGGATCATAATGAAAGGGGGCGAGATAAGGAGCGTTTTGTTTGGATTTGTTAAGTCTTGTGGCCAAACAAAAAAGCCAGTTGTCAATTCTTATCTTTGATATGTTTTGCATTTGATTTTTCCTTATTTGTTTGTCTTTTTGCCGGTCGAAATGCTAGAATAAGGCCACGTATGGCTATGGGCGTAGCACACAATTTATTTGGTTAAATTGAATCTGACAATATTAAGTGTACTTAAATTGCAAACAATTGTCGAAAGCTAGCGGTTGACTTATTGAGCGAGCAAGTAGTTCACTGCTAAACACTTGTTACAATAACAAAAACAAAACTAACTTTAGCGTTAAATCGTGTAAAAGGTATTAATTTTTCTCGAGTCTTCTACGATTATTATCACAAGGCAGTTTTGCAAATGAAATATTTATGGTTTGGGACGTTATCACGCACTCAATGAATGTGTAAATTTGAGACTGATATTTTTTGCATCGTTTCTTGCTGGTTTAGTAAATGTTCAATATTTAAATGACACTTTCGACGAATCGATATTTAACTGATCTAAATTTGCTCAATTTTGAATCGTTTCTCTTTCTCTCGCTCTCTGGTTAGGCTGAACTTTCCGAAGCGTTTCAAAGTTCAATAGAATAAATGGCTTTACCCATCGCTATTTTCCATCTCACGTTCCTCAGTTCGTTATTTTTTTGTTCCATTCTTTCCGCACTTTCCACCAATCATGACCTGCCATTCCAGGGCGAAAGTTAATGTTCAGAAGAAGAAGTCAATGTTCATTTTAGCACCATATATTTATTCTGGATAATAATACAATATCGTTACCTTCTTCTTCTTCTTCGTAGCACCACAGCCCCTCTCGGGCCTTCGCTTCCTGCAAACAGCGCTTTCAACTGTCTCCGTCCATTGACCACGACCTCGAAGCGATGAACTGTCTTCGTCGACCGAGTCAGACCAGCGTTACTTCGGTTTCCACACTGATTTCCGGCCTTCAGTTCTCCCAACGAATACCTTTTCGGGTATCCGTTGTTCTTCCATACGATTCATGTGTCCATTCCAGTCTTACAATCGTTGCGACCTCCGGCGCTTCAAAAATTTCATACAGCTCATAGTTGTATCCATTGGTCCCCGTCTAGATTCGCTCCGATTATTCGCTTCAGAACCCGTCGCTCAAAGGCGTTCAATATATTTGCAGATGCTTGGGTTAGGGTCCATGTTTCACACCCATAGCATAACACAGGTCACGAGTTGTACACTTGGGGCTCTGTTTTCCTGTGTATGCAGCTGGGCTTCAAAACCGTCAAAACTGAATAAAATATTTTATTTGCGAGCTGTATTCTGCGGCGTAGTTCGTCTCTTTCATTAGCAGTTCTCGTTATTTTGGCGCCTAACCATACGAATTCGCTATTTTCGATACTGTATTCGCCAAGTGTGATATTTTGGGCATTTTCGACTGCGTCATGAGCTTTGTTTTATTCTCATTGATTTGTAGCCCGACGAGTTTTGCTTTGCTGTCGAGTTTCAGGAAGAGTTCTTTGGCAGTTGTTAACGACCGTGAAAAAATGTTGATGTCGTCCGCAAAGGCTACCACTTGGCTCGACTTGTATAGTAGTGTACCTTGATTATCGGCAGGTAGCTTTCTAATGATGTACTCCAGAGCCAAATTGAATAGCAATGGGGCCAGCCCATCTCCCTGCTTTAGTCCGATATTTTTGTCAAAGGCATCGGTGAGTTGGTTATTGATGCGCACTTGGGAGGACGTCGACGTCATTGTCTTTTTGGTAAGATGGACTAATTTAACTGGGATGCCAAAGCAAATCATTATTTGGTACAGTACGTTACGATCAATACTGTCGTATGCTTGCTTAAAGTCAACGAACACGTCTATGTTGAACTCCCAGCATTTTTAAAGTACCTGCTTGACAGTGAACAATTGGTCTTTCGTCGATCTACCTGCTCTAAAACCACCTTGACACTCCCCAAAATTACTGTTGGCGTATGATCCGATTTTATTTTCTAAGATCTTTGAAAATATTTTGTAGGTCGTACAAAGCAGTATGCCTCTATAATTTTCGCACTGTAGCTTGTCGCCCTTTTTGTGGATAGGGAATATAATTGATTGCCTCCACTCTTTCGGCATATGTTCTTGTTGTCAAATGTGCTGGATGATTTTATGGGTGGCTTTCTGAACACCGCTGCCATCATATTTGATGAGCTCCACTGGAATCTCATCGATGCCCGGCGGTTTATTATTCTTTTGGGCTTTGAGGGTAGAGCAAATTTCATCTAAATTTGGTGGGGCCAATGGAAGCTCTCTGGAAACATCTATAAGCTCCGATGTTCTGGAGTTGTGAGAAGGATTAAGGAGTTTCTTGAAATATGATGCCCATCTTACCTTAATCTTGGTTGCATCAGCGATGATATTGCTATGTCATCACGACAGAATGTGGTTTTGGGCTGATAATCACGTTTCAGGCTTTTCACTACTTTTTATGCTTCTTTTCTGAATTCTAATTATCTTGATCGCTACTCTTCTTAGATTTTCGTAATGTTCTCTCTTCGTCCTGGTCTTCCTACCTACGTATTCCTTGTACGCTTGATTCTTTTTGTCATTTCTTTTGCGCCGGGCTTGATGTCCGATTGTGTGTTCTTCCACCGTCTTACGAGTAATAGCCACTTTCACTACCATCCAGAGCTCGTTGCTTGTTTTCAGCGATGTGTCTGATAAGGTGGGTGCTAGCTGTTTGTCGAGGGTCTCTGTGAAACTTTTTGCCACAGACACCGTTTGGAGCCTTTCGATGTCAAATTTTTATAGCGGGCTGGTCTTCGATGAATACGCCTTTGACATACGACATCGTAATTTGATCAAGTAATGAACTGAGTTACAATTGGCTCCTCGGTATGTACGGACGTCTAGTATGCTCGAGGCCCAAAGTTGTTGGGTCAGAACAGGGGTCGGCCTGGTTTTGTGTGTTGCCATCTGGTGATACGCAGGTAATTTTATGAATGCGTCGATGGGGGAAGCAAGCCGAACGTATGACTAGATTTTTGCTACATGCAAAGTCAATCAGGCGCTGGCCGTTGTCATTTGTTTCATCGTGGAGGCTATATCCTCTAGTCGTACCCCGATGAGATAGCTCATTGCCAACCTTAGTGTTGAAATAACCCAGAATTTTTTGTGTGTCGTTTGTAGGCAATGAGTAGACTAGTCTTTCCAGGTGATTGTAATTGTTTCCTTCGTCTCTTCGTCCTTTTCTTCGGTCGGGGCGTGAACATTAATCAGCCAGATTTTGAAAAATTTCGCTTTTATACAGATCGCACACAACCGTTCATTGACTGCCTTAAAATCAATAACGTGCGATTTGAACTCCCTATCCACAATAAAGGCGACTCCGAGGCCCGTCTGCAGTTTTCGAAACATTTTAGGGTTTTCCAGGGACGGGGAGTTTGCCTGTGCCCCACCTCCATTCCGTTATCAGGCGCGGAAGATTCGCCTTCACCCTCTTACGCCCCCACAAAGCAGGTAGTAGCATATAGTAGCAGAGTTATTAGCATTTCTCGGCATTTAATGTCCCGTTATTGGGGAACCAGTAAACCCAATGTGTGACCCCGAGAACATTTGCTACCATTTAATTGGGGGGTTTGGGATGAGGAATCATGGAAGCTGTGGGTGGCGGAAACAAAGGAGTTCCCTCCTTTCTCAAACGGGCTTGGGATCGTCTACGGCAGAGTTTATTAAAGGTTATTCTTTATTAAAGGTTATTTCTTCAATCAGTTTCTTATGGTTATATCCAACTAGTTGTTCAGGTAGATCTCCCGGGTGTTCACCAGTTCCTTATAATGTCCACTTTGTGTATGCAGTATTGCGTTAATGGAAACATTAAAATTCAATTCATCTGCAACTTTATTGTCTTTCTCTGCTTTATATTCAGTTTTGTATTGGTACTCGTCTAACTTTAATCGCCAACATACCCGTCGACTTCCCGGATCCTTGACATTAAAGAGTCAAATGAGCGGCCTGTGATCCGTGCGCATTGTAAACTCCTGTCCAAATAGATCGAGTTAGCATTACTTCACTGCTCACATTATAGCTAAGCATTCCTTTTCCGTCGTTTAGTAATTCCTTTCAGCGTTATTCAGGGTTCTGCTCATAAATGTAATAGGCTTGTAGTCAAATAGGTATATTATTATGTCCGTTAAGGACTTCAGCGATGGTCTGCTGCCTCGGCATAAGAGGATGGTAAGATCCTCCGAGATTGGCCTTGTCTGGAGACGCGTGAATGCGTTGGTAGGTTAGCGTTGCGGTGTCGTGGGGAGGGTTCTTTTCCCAGCACAAGGACCCACTACAAAAAAAAAAATCGCATCCACGAATTTCGAGGGTCAAAGGAATATCAACCGAAGTCGAAAAGGAGGTAACCTACTGAGGGTCAAAGAATATTGCTGACGACTTAGAAGGCAAACTGGGCCTGGAGAAAACAGACGGACTTAAGATGACCGTCGTTACCGACGAGACTTATGGCCCACAGATAAGAGTGGGGCATCCAGATGGTATCGGTGCCCCCTCGCACCCTCCCAACCGGATCAAGATCCAAACGTAAGCGTCGCCATATTTTTAATTTAAGTGAAAAACTCGTACAAACTTAATTTGAATGATTTTTTCCTTTAAATGAACAATATAGACGTGGCAAATTTATGTCATAGTATTATGTGAAGGAATCACATAACACTATGCCATAAATAGGCACGCGAGGGGAGGACCACCTTATCCGACAAGAGCCCCTGTTAACAAAAGAAAGGAAAGAGCGCGCCCGATGGCTAGCCCATTTTAGCGGACGAGCCTGCCATGGATGCGGGTCCTATACCCGGTCAAGTTGAACGAAAGGAAAAGACCGAAGGTGTAAATTTAATAAATCATTGCATTCATATTTTCATTTAAATCTTTTGCTACTTTAAACATAACGGTGGAACAAACAAAACTTATCCACTAAAACCTTGTTACAAAGCAAACTTCATGAACTAGAAATTCTATAAATGTGAATTTGTACGCTATATATTTTGTTCTGTATCAACCGAAAGTAAACATCAATTTTGCGTTGAATATCAAGACAAAAGAAATCATGACTTTTTTTTCCCCCTAGAAAAAAAAAATATTTCATTCCCATTGAGTTTTCTATTCTTATTTCTTTTTTCTGCACAATTGGGTTACTCAACACACATAACAAATAAATCGAAAATTTGAATACAATAATATGAAGAGTTTAAGGTATTTAAATCTCATTACTAGTTTTCGTGTATTGAATTTATTTGAATCCTCTATTGTAGAATTCCGTAATATTTATATGAATTAGAATGGAAAATCAAATGAAATGCTTTACTCGTATGTATAACAAATAAAGATATGTATTAACCAGTGTTCGCATGGATTTGATGCACTGAGTAGTCCTGTTAAGATGGCTTGCAGCTTTATCAACTCAATATCATTGAAGGTATTGAGGCCTGTGAGTTTGCCTGAGACTGATATCGCCATCAGAATAACGGATACGCGAAATTTTATCCTGCCCAATAAAATGGGGCTCTTCACTTTATTTTTCTCTTACTACTCCTACTACATGCAATATGTGCATTTTAATAAATTTATCTGCGTGGTTTTTAACGTATACAAGTCCACATATGATTCACCAAAAAAAGCAGAAATCACGAAAATAACGGATATACTCAAAATGTGAAGAGTTTAAATCGAACCAATGTCGGGCGCAGAACTGATTAAATTAAAATGTTAACCAAAACTCTTGGATTTTATGTTTTCCATGTACTTGTAATATGATACCGCCCGGTTGTAGCTGTCCCGTTGACCATGCAGCCTAATGTGGAAATAGGCGCTTAATTTCAAAAAGTCCTGGGAATGGTGCGTTCGAATCGACTCCGCCAGATATTGAAAGTCCTAGGCCACGCGGACCTTTGGTGATTTTCGCGGGAAATGTACAGCCAGATGACTGTGTGCGTCGTCCAGTTAATCCTTTTCCGGAATTTCGGGAGACATTTGATCCCCTATTACTATCATGAACTAATAAATTATCTTCGTTTGTCGTTTCTTGCTCATTTGTCTCTACAAATTCACTTTCGTTACACTCGACAGAGTTCTCCTCTTCCTTTATATTGTTTGTGACAAACGTATATGGTGAATGTTCTTTTGATTGTTGACTGCTTTTTCCATTTAAATCATTGACAGATTCATTAGTGTATGAAATGTATACATTGCTCGTATCACTCGACTCGTCCTCCGAGTCCTCCCTATGCACGACATGAGGCGAATCTTCAATCAAAATTTCATACGATCGAAGGGTTACTTGCCGGTTTACTACCGATAGATTATTGCTACTTTGAAAGCCTTCGCAGTTTGCAATATTCATACTTTGAATTCTATAGTTTCTGTTTTCATTTTCTTTTATTGTACTGGCATCGGAGATATCATTCGATGTTTCGGGATTTCGAGATATATTCAAGGACGTGACTTTTGGTGATTTAATCGATGTCAAACGTTTAACTAGACGCAATAAGACCGTTCCAACAAGAAGCTCTCATCACGCATAACACTTTCAGTACCTCGGCAATGCGCCAATGCAAATCAAATAACTTGTTTTCCGTCAAGCAACTCAGCGCTAAATCCGTTAAACCGTTGCAACGTGAAATGCACTTTTCACTTTTAATTACACATATTGCGAAACAACTCCTTTCACAGTTTAGCTTTCAAACCGTTTCACTTGATCATGACTCGCGCCACTCGCACACCTAATATTACGCCAAATTTTGCACTCCCAGTTGCGAATTGCCATTGAGTCACGGTTGGTAAAATTTTTTAATCAATATTTTTCGCCATTAAATTAAACTTCCATATCACCCGATCAATATTCATTACTCTCTTTTCTTTTCACGTTTGCGCGCATTCACGCACTTTTTCTTTTTCTATTGCCGGCGCGGTTCTCGCGACGTCTTCTCCTCGGCGATTTGAAGCCGACTCTCCGATTCGTCCAAAAGTTTGCTTTTTCTATTTCCGTTCCGCCACGGTAAATCCATCAGCTGCTCGCTCAGCCGAGTTAGATTGCATTCGGTAATGCAATACACCGTTGGGATGCACTAAATCAGTATTCCCATTTCGGAAATTTTAATTTGCCGATTTCAAATTTTTAAAGAATTAAATGAAGTAAAGAAAAAATGAAAAAGATTTTAAATGGTAATAAAAGTTAAATTTCATGAAGAATATAATTAAAGGGAAACGTTTAAATTTAATATAAATGAAAATTGATATAAAATTACATTTAATAATAATAAGAAAAAAACTATTTTATAAATTACAATTACTCGTATGAATGGAAGTAATGTAACCTTTTTTGTCTAGATCTGCAAATAAAATTTCGGATAAGGGTTAGGAAGCTTTTCGAGCAGTTTGCTTGTGTGACTGCTCGATTACTATAGGCTTTTCATTTCCATTGTCACCTTTTTGTGAAAGAACTGTGCCTATGCCAATGTTACTGGCGTCAGTTGTAACGATGACATTTTTCTCAAAGTCAAGATAACTGAGAGTAACGTTTTCCTTTAGAATTCGCTTAATTTCCTCGAACGCTAACTGCCCTTTTTCAGACCAAACGAAATCAAGGTTTTTCCTCGAAAATTTGTTAATTTGGTTCCATTATTCTAGCGTAGTTCTGGATAAATCGTCTATAGCAGCCACTAAGGCCCAAGAAAGACCACTTCTTTTTGGTTTGTAGGAGGCTTTTGTATAGCTTTCAGTTTCTTTGGATCCATAACCCCATTTTCTGAAATGATATGCCCAAAATAAGCTACTTCCTTTCTAGGAATTCGCACTTATCAGGCTAAATTCTTAAATTGTTGAATTTACGGCGTTCAAAATACCTGTCGCAATTTTATGTTATGATCCTGCAACTAATCGCAATAGATGACGATGTCACCTAAGTATATAAAGCATTTGGACCCCTGCAAGCTAGCCAACACTGAATTCATCATTCAATGGAAGCAGGAAGGCGTATTTTTCAGCCCGAAGGGCATTCTTGTGTATTCATAATGCGCGTATGCCGTGCTAAATGCAGTCTTGCATTGATCCTCCTTTTTGACACTTGATTTAACTAGTGGAAACCATAAGTTAAATCAAGTGTTGTGAAATACTTTTCACGACCTAATTGATCGAGTATTTCGCAGATGCTGAGAAGTTGATGATAATCCGTTTCCGTGACCTCGTTCAGTTTACGTAATCCACAACCATGCGCCATTTAGTTTTTCCTCTTGCGTCCACTTTTTGAGAAACAACCCACATCCGAGAATTCCAAGGGCTACTACTTTCAACGATACTTTTGTCTTTTAGTAGTTTTCCTATTTGCGTTTTTACCTCTTGCTCATTGATTTTGGGAGACCTTTATATTTTATATGTATAGGCTTTGTACCTGAAACTACATCAATCGAATGTTCTGCGAGCCTTAGTAATATTTTCAGGATCTATTTCTTTAATTCTTGAAGGATCTCCCATATGGACTCTTTCACTTCCGGAGTTCATATGTTCGTCTCGAATTTTCAATTCTATTTCCTTTTCCTTCAATTCTTCCACCCTCACACCGCAAATAATGAGATAGTCTACACTGACTTAGGGTTCGTTCTCATCTTTATTCAAAAACAATACGGAGATTTCACCATGACTATTTACTTCCACCAACATATCGGCGATGCTGAGATTTTCCCTTTGGACTCCGGAAATCAACAAATTTTTCCCAGGTTCGGCATCAATTCGCAAGTAATGAAGCACTAATCTTCGCTCGCTGAGGCAACAGACCATCGCTGCAGTCCTTTACAGACATATGAACATCTGTAAACACTACCTGTTTTTGATTGATAACGTAATATTCTTTGAAAATTTATAATGATTGGTATTGAATAAAGCGCTTCGACTTGACTTGGTATGAGGGGAAAAGTCTTGAAATTATATGAATGTGAAAAAGAGATATATTCAATTGCGCAAACATGTCACCTAAAAATTGTAAATTTACCAGAACTTCCTATTCCTGCGATAATTTTTCGTAATTTAAATTTCTCGTAGAATCATCTCTAGATCTCTATATTCATACATTCATTGTCTAATCTTGCAATACTCGTATAAACAATTAGGTCTCATTACTAATCTAACACAGCGCAAATGCATTTCAAAATTGCGCTATAAGACATCTATTAAAATTTAAAATCCGTCTATCCTCTGGCATAAAAGTTGAATTGAGAAAACATAAACTGGCTAGCTCTCCAGCAGTTTATTCAAATGTGTACACGCTGACTAAATTAAATGTCTGCATTCATCAACTCCATTCTCCTAAAGCCTTCGTGACAATATACAATGACCTTTTCCGAGGGCGATGTTGAAAGATGAGTCGAGCCTAGCCCATGCACTCCACTCATCTGTCCATCATTGACTTAATGATTGGATTAATTCCACATATGATTGAACCAATGAGCAACATGCTCAAACTGAATAATAAATACGTTCCATATTAGTTTGCTATTGGATAAATATGCAAACCATATTTGATATTATTTGTGTAACGAATAATTTTATCGGATATTGGACATACTCGATTATCGTTTAGCATATTCAATGCAAAGAACTTATTGAGCATGTGAAGATACTTCATTCATGTCAATATTTTGTACATAGAATACGAATATGTAATGAGATCCAAACAAGAAGCTCGAATCAAAGTGGAATTAACGATGATGGCATTTATTTGATCGATGGAAATCAACTTATTTTCAATAAACTTGATGATATGTGTTTATATATGGAGTTTATAATGTACTTAATCTGAAAGCTTAGTGGTACACACGTGTTTTCTACATTTCTCCATTCATATGTCTATTTGCAGTATGCACTTTATCAACTGTAAATCACTCCGACTATTGCTATTACATTCCCATTCGAATTTCTGAACTATTGTAGGGAGGAGATTGAAATGGATATTTCCATTTCTATTTTTGGCTACTTAATTATCTCTACCCTATGGAAGTTTTGATTCATTACCAAGGTTAATAGTTATATTAGATCAAAATCACGCATCAATCAAATGTCAAATGTAATGAAAATCAATTTAAATTAATGACTTCAATTGTTGTAGGGTTCTCTACATAATTGAGCCCCTAAAATTACATCAGCACATGGTTAAAATAACATATGGGAATGGAAAGTCAAATAGTGTTGTGTTGACAAATATCTATAAATATGGTTTATGATTCGTTCTCAGATAATCTTTCTGTGATACATTATTGACACCGTTAATAAAAAAAATGTAGAAATGCGTTCACTGGAATGTTTCTTGACATAAAATCAAAAATTTTATCAAATAGATGCACCATAGTCAAAACAATCTGAGTTGAACTTTCGATCTAAGTTAGATGGTTATAGTGGTTGGCTCCTACCTGGTATCCCCATGAGAAAACAATTGATACCGGGTTCATGCTACACCGCGATATATCTGGTTGTCATAGTTGGAGTCTCTGGAGTGTCAAATTAACCCCGATGCGTTCAAGAAGGATAATAACATTCCAGTCTTCTTTTTGGAGATGTACATCAGACCTTCAAAGAACGAACTGCTCGGTGTTCTTTGCCTGAATCTAGCTAGTGCCGGGTAATTACAGAGGAAGTGAACAATCGTTTCCTCTTCGCTCAATATTAATTGTATGTAATTTCCATCTTCACTGTATGGGTTCCTATCAGCTAAAAGCCTTAATTTGAAGTCGTGACTCCGAGTGTTATTTTCTAATATTTAATAAGGTTCCTGTTGCTGCAGTAAGTTTGCCATATCTTCTTTGATACAGCGCAGGAGGTAGAGTTATCCCGTCTGTAGTGCGCTTCCAAAAACTAGCGTGAGAAAATCGCCGCCTTTACAACTTCTGTCGGTGTACCAACCGCTTCCGCGAAAGAATTAAAAGCTTGGCCCACCTCACTTGTTCTTTCGCCTATTTTTCCCTTATACTCGTATAGTTCTATGTCCAGAAATTCAGAGAGAGTTACTCTAAAGCGCATAGCTACGGACATTCGCTCCCTCGACAATGTCATACTAGGTTAGAAGATGTGATAGCCAAGCTTTGTGTCTTGATAGTAGCCTGACTATCGGATCAAATAGCAACGTTCTTCCTCTATGTGCAAGATTAATCCCTAAATACACCGGAAGCTTTACGAATGTCCAGTATCTCCGCCTGGAATATACTAGCATAGTTACGGAGGTGCACTACGTAATTTCTCTAGTCTTCTCTTGATGAAAATCCATTGGTAAATGCATGATAAGGCTTAGTATAGGAATCATCTAGTCAATCGCTGTCGTGATTACTTCCTTTAGCAAGGAGTCTAGTATAGCACTGTGGCCGTATAACTTGACCAGCCAGCATTCGAATTCTCTCAGCGAAAGTGCACTTTGTGAGGCGATGTTTTTAATATAAATGTCAATTGGAAGGATATTGAGAAGTACATTTCGAACATCCGTAGGGGTTGAGTATAAAGCACCCGTAACCCCTAAAGATTTAGTTCTCTGTACTCTAGCGAGGGCTTGTTCTTATATAGTGCTGCAGTGAGGATCTAACTTCTACTGCTTTATACATCATAAACACTGTTTTGTCTGCAGACCTAACTTCCTACCAATGTGTAGTGAAAGAAGACTATAAATGTCCGTAAAGGACTGCAGCAATGGTCTATTGGTGCTCGCCGGAATTGGCCTTGTCTGAGGACGCGTAAATGCGCTGGCAGGCTAGCATTGCGGTGTCGTGGGGCGGGTTCTTTTCCACAGCACAAGGGCCCACTACAAAAAAATTTCGCATTCAGGAATTAAATGGTCGTAGGACTCTGTTCGATGGTGTCGAGGCCGAGGTAACCTACTGAAGGGATGTATTGCCAAAGCAAAACGACAGGCTAAGCCTGACGAACGCGGGAAAGACGAGACGTTCTCATCTTTACCATGTATACTTACAACCCCCGAATAAGAGTGGAGCATCCAGGTGGAAGCGTTGCCCTCTCACACTCCCCCATCCGCATCAAGATCCATTGTAAACGTGGCCATATACAATATTTTCCATTTAAATGATAAACTCATACAAACATTATTCGCATGAATTTTTCCTTTAAATGAAAAATATTAACGTTTCAAATTTATTTAATAATTAATTAATTCGTGCGGTTTTTTTTCGAAAATTGAAGCTTTATTGTGAAAAATTGCTTTTAGACGATTGGAAATGGTTTGTTGAGCGACGCCAAGTGATTTTGCAAGTTTGGGACGGACTTTGGTCGAGCAATGTCTCCAATTTGTGATCTTCAAACTTACTTTTTTTGCTGTCCGAGCCGTTCATCGTCCTCCAAGTCAAAATTGCCACTTTTAAGCCGTGCAAACCACTTTTGGCACGTACGCTCAGCTGGAGCATGCACACCATACACATCCGCCAAAATACTATGACTTTCGGCAGCCTTTTTCTTCAATGAAGAAGTACTCCTCGCAAAAACACTTTATTCGGCACAAATTTGACATTTTCAGAGATAAAAAAAGGATTGTTGTTTACGCTTCAGCTAAATGACACATACTGATTCTGAAACTATATGACAGTAGCTTTCCAACACATATTTGGAAAGGTGAATTACTGGAGTAAAAATCAAGTTACGCCATCTGTTAGAAAACCGCACGAATTAACCGGTACTCCTTTTATATGAATTCACGTGTTTTTTTTCGACCAAAAAAATAATTTGTTATTAAATAATAATCGTTTCAACCACTTTCGTGGTCTTCTTCAGGATAATAATATCACGGAGTTTACATTTTATTCATACATACTACAAACTTTTAGTTACCCTAATTACTTAACAGGCCGCAGTACGCATCGCTAATTCCATTCGTGTCCGTTTTTTTGTTCATTGTATTTGCCGTCGTTCTTATGGTTAACGCCTCCAGAATCAACATTTTTTAGGGTTTTGTAAAATAATTTTACAAAACCCTATTGTCCTGTCTGTCCGTCTGTCCGTCCGTGTGTCACAACACTTTTTCTCGCAAACTTCTTAAGCTAGAAACATGAAATTTTGTATACAGGTGTAAAGTGGTGCTCTCTTCAAAGTTCAACTACAAAAAATTTTTATAAGGTACTTAAGGGGGGGATCGCCCCATATAGGGAAGTGGCCCCTAAAAAAAAAATTCATCAAAGGTAGCCGACATGGGTATCATCAAATGAAAGGTCTTGATGAGAACTTTTCAAAACAGGTCTTAATTTGATACTTTTTGCTTCGAGGAGCGCGCAGGGACGGGAAATACACGAAAAATTTGTGTCCCCTCCCTCGCGATTGGACACCTGTGATCCGAAAAATCTGAAAAAAATTATGGTGGTAGATGTTTATGAGTACAGCAACAACAAATACCTTAGAAGTCGAAATTCGCTCAACTTTGTTAATAATAGTATGATATTCGAATTTCACGTTTTCCCCAATAAAATCGCGTCGGTACCCTTAAATTGAAAGAAATTGGATATTTACGTAGTCCTGCTAAGGGTTCTTAAACTTTGTAAGTTTGATGAAAATCGAATGATGTACCCGGAAGTTATAGCCGTTTGAAATTTCTCCAATTACAACAACAATAACACCTGATTTTGGTATTTAATGGACTTTCCATCTAATCAGTCACTGCAGTTTTGATTTGATCTTCTTGAAATTTTCCAACCAGATCAATAACATTAATATTTTTGAGAATTCATGATTTGAGTGATTTTTGTTGGTTTGCAACAAAATGGCGACCATTGAAAATAGAAAAACCTCGGATTTTCTTATAAACGAGCACCTCTTTGACATATTTCTTGAGGTTATTCATAGCTGGTGACTGCATTTCTGAGAAGTTGGGTACAAAACCCTTCTGACATGAGCGTAGGTCTGTTTACCCAACTTGTTTGTAATTGCGCTCCTCGTCCATTATTGTTGTGTTCGAAAAATCAGGTAGATGTCCCAGTTGTGCGCAATGTGCTGTCAGTGCCGTTTTGTTGTTGTTATCGCTCCGTAGGTCCGATTTGCGACCTGTAATTTTTTTTTCATCCATTTTTTCGTTGTTCCAATGTATACCATATTGCAGTTGTTGCATGGGCTGTTGTAGATGATGTTTGGTCGGTACTCTTGCGGTATCTTGTCCTTGCTTGCCGTGTATATTGAGCTCAGCCTGTTTTTGATTTTGAATCCCAGTTGTATTTCTGCGCAGCCCTTGATGACGCTTTTGAATTTTCCGGAGAATTGGACGCCTTTCTGTTTGCTGTGCCGGTGTATTTTCGTTTTCCATTCTGTCGTACTATTAATCATTAACGCAGTAAATTTTTACTTCACTACACCGCCTTTTAATTCATGACGCCCATAGATGGTTTCTTTCACAAGGGAATATTTATATCCGCTCAAAAGGCGCACAGTGATTCTTTACTTTTTGTTGTTTGAGCTCTGGCGACTGGAAAATTATCAGCAACACAATCATTTAATTCCCAAATATGATTGACAACAAATTGAATCCTTATATTCATAACTTCACTTCAACGTTATGTAATTTGGTGATATTTATAGCAAATTTCATGACAAGTGCATCTATGAAAAACATATATTTTCACTTTTGAATGGCAACAGAGCGCGAAATTCCAATGTTTAGGAGGGTTGCAGTATACAACGACGCGGCTAACTTCCACACACGTTTGTTTTGCGATTGAACTTGCGGGAAACCGATGGTGAGGGTTTTCACGGAATTTCCCAATTAAGCAAACAAGTAGGTTTTATTAATATCCAAACGCGTCTGGTTGCCATTCCGCGGTCGTCGTTATGCTCACGGGCACACACTCACTGACTACCCTGTAAACAATACAATCACTCAAAACTCTTCGCACTCAATGAGGTATGTGGGGCTCTTCGATCGAAGGGATCTTCGCGTCCCGTAACCAATCCTGCTCAAGTTTTCACGAGACACCGTCGTCAAAGCGATATCCACGTTGCTTGTCCGATGTCGACAGCGAGAATATCTATGGAATGCGTCGCGTTAATTCCGGACGATTACGACTCCGAAAAATTCCTCACATCAAATTGTTTTCGGGCACCACAAAACTCACTTTTCCCAAAGAAAACGAGAGATGCGGCTGCATTCAAATTTAAGTTTAGAATTATTGCGCTGCTGCTGCTGCCGCTCGTTGTCTTCGTTTGTCGTTACATACTTTCCTCCGCGAACATTCAATAAATCCACGGCACATTTCAGGGGAGCACTTTCCCACAGGTAATCGCGCGCGTAACAAACCATTAATGGCCGACTATCTCGAACGGTTTTCCACCAGATGATGCCGTCATCAAATCCTATCGAGATTGCCCGCTCACCCTTTGCAATGCGACCCCCCGCTCCGAAGCAATCTTTTCGCTTATCTCAACGAGCCTCTTGCATGGCGGTAGCGGAGGTTTTTCTCGACGAGATAAACCGCAATTCTTTGCTAAATTGCGTTACAAAGGAGTAGCCGTCATCAAAATTTTTTATATTTTTATTTAATTTTTTCAATTGTTTCGTTGGGAAGTAGTTCTTCTGGTAATGGTAGTGATGGATCGTAGTACGGAAAATGGTGTTTTCTCCGCATATTTTCTTCGAGCAGTTTGCCTTGGCGACTGCTCGATTACTACAAAAGGTTGTGCTACAAGCGTAGACGACACTACTTGATTTCTTGTCATGATTTTCTATATTTAACCTCTTTTTGAGCCCCGAATCCAAAATAATTTCAATATAACATACTTGGCGCTGTAGGATGACGAGAGTTAATGGCCACTAAGCCAGGAAAGACTAAAGTCAGGGATTTTGGTTTTTATGGTGCACAATTTCCATTTTCCCTGTTTTTATGCTAAGGCCACAACTAGTAGCCCTCCCATTCAGAGCTTATTCTGTGATCGTACTGATTAGAGAAGGGAACATACCCGGAATCAATATTATCAGATCTTTGGCATACGCCACTATCATTATCCCCTCTCTGTCTAATACCAACAGATTATTATTCATCACAAGTATCCAATGTAGGGGAATTGTTACACTTCTCAGGGGTGTGATCCCAACCTACGGATCTCATTATGCGACTATAAGTTAAATCCGATTGGATGGACGGCTCTAGTTTGCAGTACCGTGGCTTAACAGTTACACAGGAATCCCTCCACTTCTACTTGGATGAGAGTTTTGGACGACTCTAATTCGGTCGTTTTCTAAAGCTTTCTCTGTATTTAGAAATGTAGAAGTATGGTTAATTGGATGTGTTTCCGTGCTCAATAATAGTACGCACAACCTCATGATTTTTTTCATTTTAGATATATAGACTTAGATAACGGTTTTATTTCCAGAATCTTTCGCAGATGAATCATTCTTTATTCATTACATCCATGCTTCTAGAAAAAAAACATTGGCAAGCCTTAAAAAGAACAGTTCTTTTTAACCTTCATGAGTCTTACAGGATAAACCCAAATCGACATTCACATTGACTTTTCTAACCTTTAATCAAAATTTATTTTTAACTAATTAAATAAATTGACTGTTGAAACTAAAAAAATTGTCAAAAAAAAATTTAAGATCAAAACAAAGCTCAACGTAAAAAAAATCATATATATAACCAATAGTTTCCCGTCAATGCCAGGGGAGTTGAACGGAGAAAAGCTATCGATAGCCCATGAGTCTCGTTTTGGTATGTTGAAAGAACTTTCGATATAAAAAAAGAAATGAAAAAATTGTAAAAAAATTATTTAATAAAATGTTCCTCCACATAATCGATTTTTCCAAAATTTCTTCTATTTTTGTTTAATTAAAAAAAAGCTTATTTTTTTCTCACTGATTTCAAATTTAATAATGGATGTTACCACCACGGGCTCTAATGATTTCTTAAAGCCTGTTTGGAAGACCATCCATGACACCCTGAATGTCCGACTACGGGATATTGTGCCACTCCTCTAAAACTGCGGTCTTGAGCTCTCCTTAGGTAATAGGCACTGGTACTTTTGCCTGAACACGTTTTTTAAGGTTGTCCCAAATGTGTTCAATAGGATTGACATCGGAACTACGCGCTGACCATGACAAAGTTTGAATACCGACTTCATTAACGTATTGTGTCACAGATCTAGCGACATGGCAACGTGCATTATCATGCATTAACCTGAAATATTCTCTAATAAATGGAGCAAACGGCACGACGTTGTCTTGGAGAACTTCTTCCACGTACCTTTGAGCGTTCACACTGTCGCCATCAAAGACGACATGATCGGTACGGACCTCATAAGAGATGCCTCCCCAAATCGTTAATGATCTGACCTGATAACTAACTGTTTCGGCTATAGCGCAGGGAGCAAACCTCTCATTTTTACGTCTGTAGACACGCTGACGTCCATCTGGACCACATAGGGCTATTCGGCTTTCATCTGAAAACAGTACGTTCTTCCATTGCTTCATAGTCCAATCATAATATTCTCGCGCAAAACCAATCTAGCTCTACGGTGCTGTGGGAGAAGTTGTGGGGCGCGAGCTGCACGAAAAGCCCTTAATCACTTTCACCCAGTTTTCTTCTAATCGTACGTTGACTTGCACTAACATTTCTGACTTCGAAGAGACGCGTACGAACTTCAGTAGCAGCGCAAAAGCGATTTCTCAACACGTTGCTGACGATAAAACGGTCCTCTCGATTGGAAGTGCAACGATGTCTGACTTGACATGGCCTCTGGGTATATGATCCAGTCTCTCGATACCGTCTAATGCCATCCCGTACCGCGGTTCGGGGTACACCGAGCATTTGGGCGATGCGGCATCAGCTAAAGCGACAGGCCTAGCTGTACAAATCGCATCCAACGGCGTTTTTATTATTTCAAACACTAAGCATAATCTTAAAGAAACAAATTAAATAACTTTTACTCTTTCGATGAAAATAGAACAAGAAATGTTATCTCGGCAACGTCACGGTAATAACGGCGAAAAATGACATTCGTACAAAACCTACCGCGACACAAATTTTAAAACCAACTAGACAGCCTGTTTATTTTTCTTCCCAATTATCCACTCGATACAAAACAAAGCCTGAGATAAGCTATACTTAATGCGAACAAGCAGGGTGACAAAAAGTGTAAGCGGGCGGTTAATAGCAATCTATTATAATCATTTGTTTTCCATGTACCCAAATCGTGTCACGCAGTGTAATTAGACCAGTAGGCTATTGGTTCTACCTTTTTGTACACCACAGTCCCTTTCGGGCGCTCGCTTAGAGATAGTTAGAGTATCTCTATCATGATCGAATGTGTCGGCACCCCACAAGGTGAGATGGTCAGTATCACCGTCATCTTCGTAATATCAGATTCGTAAATCGCAACATCGGATTCGGAATCGTAAAATCGTTGCTAAATGCTCTTGTCAATAAGTGACATTTCTTCGACTCAACAACGCTACGAATTTATCGTTAAATTTCGGTGAGCGTAGCTTTTCTTTTTTTTGAGGTCGCGAGGTGAATTTAATTTACGCACAGTGTATGGGACTCCAATAGTCGCAAGCGACTGGACTACCCACTAAACATCTTCCCTGTCAACCCGAGAACCAAGCCTGGAAACGTTTGATACATGATTTTGAGCCAAGTCTCGTTTTGTTACGCCGTGAGGCGCCTTCGAGCTGGAGGATCCCTCTTCTAGCGAGAGGGGAATTGCCAGACAAGTGATCCTCCAGCTCAACGCCCCTGGCTGCTGTGAGTCCCTTTTATCTTTTAGGACTGCCCGAACACAATGTGCCAACTGGTCTAGGGTGAGCGTACCTTAAAGAATTGCTGTAGTGAAAACAATTGTGTTCACTGACCTACATGCGTAGTCTGTGTGGTCTAATGGTTAGAGCATGAACGCATAAGCCGAAGGTCCCAGGTTCAAATCTCGTTGGGAGCAACGTGATTTAGTTCAGGGGATTTTTCGGACAGAGAGTGTTCACTTAGTGGTGAGATCATACTCATAGCTGAACAGACACACAGAAGCATGGTACTGACCAAACTAACTTCCGAACAAATCAATACGGTCATGAAAATGAGATACTCTAACTATCTCTAAGCGAAGGCCCGAAAGAGGCTGTAGTGCTACAAAGAAGAAAGAACCTAGATGCAAAAAACATGCTAAATCATTCTCTAAAACTGATGAAATAAGTTAAAAAGTTGAAAAATGTAGTGCCGCGAAATGTACGTTTGTGAAACCAATTGCTATCACTAATAAAACTTAGAACTTCGCTTTCCGACGTTTCAATACATAAACCACGCAACTTCCATTGAGAAACTATTTTTAATCGCCAAGATTTAAGTCGAAAAGTTAGCGACCGAAAGAAATGTCACTGCATTCAGCTGTTCAAAAGAAAGCAAAAACCTGACGACGTCATTATTGAGTGTAAGCAGCTGACATTTTGATCAGCTGTGAATACGGCCATTATATAACGAAGGCGACGGTGTGACGTTTTGGCCGTGTGTCGGTCCATCCAACTGCGATACGTTCTGATTTTTAAATCAACACGTATGGTAACTGAACAGACTTATAGTCCGTTCGAAGAATCACTCGAATTAAATCTCGTTGCCGCTAACGAGAGTCTAACCATGGTCTTTCGTCTTACGGGATGTGCTGCTCGGGTATGTTTTTGAGGCCCCACAACTGACAAAATGCAAAATGTTACCAAATTCAAGTGTGCGTTTTGAAGGATGGAGAAAATTTGGTCCTTTTATTTTTTGTAAACTCGAAACAAAATTTCAACAAAGTATTTTGACCTTTTTTTTAAGGAAATTAATACATTGGGTAAAAAAATTAAATTTTTTTTATTAATTTAAGTTTCATATGATTTTTTAACCTACTAAATGGACTGATGGCCCAGGATGTTTCAATAGGTTGCTACACTGGAAAATAAATGTGACTCATTTAGAGAGGCTCATCCGTCACTAGTTTTTGTTAGAAGTTTCATGACATTTCGTCCATTGATTTACCAGCTAAAATCGTTAGAGTAACGCTACTTTCCCTTTCGTAAAAAAATGGAAAAAACAGGAATATCGCATCTTGATCAAACATTGTTTTTTATGGGAAAATTTGCAATGAATGTAGAAATATTAACCCACATCTACTCCTTTGAGAACAATAGTTTATCGATGGTTGAGTGAATTTAAAGTGGGTCATACAAATACCAAAGATGCACCTCTTTCTGGAAGGCTTAAAGAGGCTACGAATTCGGAAATCGTAAGGCAAGCACATCAAATTGTTTTGAGTGATCGTAAAGTGACGTTCCCCGAGTTAGCTGCGGCCGTGGGGATCTCAAAGGAATGGACAGGATACATTATGCTCGATGTATTGAAGATAAAAAAGCTATCGGCGTGATGGATGCGGCGTTTGCTAACCGTCGACCAAAAGCAGCAGCGCGTTGATGATTCAACAGTCGCATCGTAATCGAGCAGACTTTTTCAACTTTTATGAAGGTGAATGAAACGCGGGGCCATCGCCTTACGCCTGAGTCCAATATGCAGTCTACAGAGTGGCTGAAAAGCCACAAAAGCCGACCAAAGCAGCCAAAAGTCCAACGTTCGGCCGGGAAGGTGATGGCCTCTGTTTTTTGGAATGCGCATGGAATAATCTTCATCGATTACATACAGAAGAGAAGACCAGTCACAAGAGAGTATTATGCAGCGTTATTGAACAAACTGAACGACGAATTAAAGATATGGCGAAGAAAAAATTTCTGTATCATCACGATAACGCATCGTCACACTTGTCCTTGAAAGCGATGGCCAAATTGGACCTATTACCATTCTAATTGGTTGCTCATCCACCTTATTCTCCAGACTCCTCCAGAAATTCCTTGCATCATTTACTTGCTTTACGAGCTACAAAATCAGCAGTGGTACACCATGTTCTTAATGATGGGCATAAAAAAGTAAATGTACAGCTCGTAAAATAAGTAAATGATGCAAGGAATTTGGATGCATGTGAAGCTTTTTATATACAAAATAATGACAACACTTGAATTTCTATCAAGGAAATATTCAATCAATTCTTTTAAAAAAATTAAAAAATAAAGGACCAAGCACACTTAGAGGATCAAGATCAGATTAAAAATTAAAAATATCAATATTCAATCGAGTTTAATGATGGGATATGTACTATATATTGCATCTCGAAATGCATTTAATTTAAATATTGGATAGTCTAATAAGTAAGCCTTTTTTGTCACTAGATGGTGTTCGTTGTCATATATCGGGCATTACATGACATTCCAGTCTACAATTTTCATATGGACAGTTTTGTATGTCGTCATTCGTATCATAAATCTCTTCGTTATTCGTATCATAAAGCTCGTAAAAAAATTTGTGCCACAGCCAAGAGATGGTTCGATCGCTTTCGTTCTGGAAATTTTGATGTCAAAGATGCACCTCGCTCAGGTTGACCAATCACTGAAAAAGTCGATGAAATCTTACAAATTTTACTTAAGAAGACCGACACATAAGCGGCCATGACATTGCTAAACTGAATACCCATCACCAAACAGTTTTGAACCATTTGCGTAAGCCTGGATACACAAAGAAGCTCGATGTTTGGGTGCCGCATGAATTAACACAAACAAATTTGATCGACCGAACTTCCATTTGCGAAATGCTAATAAAACGCAACGAAATCGAGCCATTTTGGAAGCAAATCATTACGGGCGATGAAAAATGGGTAAGATACGAGAATGATCATGGTCAAAAAAAGGTGAATCATCACAAACGACTTCAAAGCCAGGATTGACACCAAATAAGATTATGTTGTGTGTATGGTGGGATTGGAAGGGAATTGTTTATCATGAGGTGCTAGAACCTGGCCAAACACTCAATTCGGCTCCGTACTGTCAGCAATTAACCAGATTGCCAGAAGCAATTCAAAAGAAAAACCCGGCCAGAATTGATCAATAGAAAGGGCGTTGTCTTCCATCATGATAATGCCAGACCACACACATTTTTGATGACCCGACAAAAATTGACTGAGCTTGGCTGGGAAGTTTTGATGCATCCACCGTATAGTCCAGACCTTGCACCAACAGACTACCATTTGTTTCGGTCTCTGCAAAACATCCTTAATGAAAGAAATTCACTTCAAAAAGGGACTGTGAAAATCACTTGGCCAAGTTTTTCGCCGCTAAACCACAGAAGGTCTGCACAGATGGAATTATGGCTCTACCCCAAAAAATGGCAGAAGATCATCGATAATAATAGACAATATTCAATCGAAAAATGACAAAAAGGCGTTTAATGAAAAATTCCAAAAAATTTTAATAATTTTTCCCGAACCCAATATTTCTGACAAAAAAAAAAGAAACGTCTAATCAATGTGATTGCTCCGTTTATTTTCAGCATAAACAAGAATGGAAATAGAATTAAATGAAGTGATGGGTTGAAGAATGTGGATATAGCTCATAATAATTCAATTTTAGATATAATTCAGCTACGAATGTGTTTT
Source organism: Odontomyia ornata (assembly GCA_963969285.1). Taxonomy (NCBI): domain Eukaryota; kingdom Metazoa; phylum Arthropoda; class Insecta; order Diptera; family Stratiomyidae; genus Odontomyia; species Odontomyia ornata. The sequence continues at coordinate 33,965,250 of OZ017740.1, forward strand.
GCAAATGCACATGAATTTTGTTCCATCCTAAATCAAAAATTATGTTCTAACCTGAGTTAAACTTTCAATCTTGATACAAATATTTTCTATGAAGTTAGAACAGGCTTAACATATGTCTAGATTATTATAATATAAATTAAATAGTGATGAAGGCGCGCACTCCTTTGTTCTCTGCCCGCTATATGATGGCTGAGTCAAAATTTTATTATCTTGTGTTTTGAAAACAATGCGGTTATTATGTGTTTGATAGCATAATTTTTCGTGCTAAATGTATCAGTTTCTTTCTGTGAACCTAATCACAAAATGATTCGGAGACAAGTGTGCATATGAGACCTCGCTTTCAGTTAGCATTCATAAAGAATACATCCACATTTCTGAGTATTCTGTTTTTAAAATCACGTTGTACAAAATGTGTTGAACTCAAGTCGGGTAGATATATTTACATGAAATTGTTATTTCAGCAGAGTCTGTAATCAAAATAAAAAATGTTAGAATAAACATTTAACAAAAAATACAAACTGTGGGTTTTAATATGCCTACACACCTTCAAATTGACTACATACTTTCTTACAAAACATTTAAATCTAAAGTTCTTATCTTAATTACCTGATAATTACTAATTCAATTCTATTTTTAATTGAACTTGTCTATCCTTAACATGTCGATTGTGTAATTATTTTGTTGCAATTACATTTACACACATCATAAATGAATGTTTAAGGTACTTTTCTTATCAACAAAATTTACGACTTTGTACATTATTTTATTTATTTTTTTAAATACTTTTAGCCATCACCAATGCCAGATGATGTAGAAAATCCGCAAGCTGTTGAATCACATCGTCGCAAATCATCGGCTACAACGCTATTCCTATTTTTATCAGCATTGGCTGTTATGTGTATGGGAATACTTGGCGGTATTGCCATTTATCGATTATACGTACCTCCGTCAGAAAGGATGCGCTTCCATGGATATTGTGGTGTACCGTATGACAGTCAAACGATGACCGATGTCGATATGGCTCGAATCAATAATAATCTACGCGCTGGAATAAATAGCAATCCATTTGGCTTAGATGATTTCAATATTTACAGGTATGAGTACATATTATGATGTCATGGATTTTGGTTAAAGTATAATTATTTGAATGTCGCGATCTAAAACTTTCGATGCATACATAACAATTCAGGAGTCCTTCAATTAATGCCAAAAATTCGATCATTCGATAAAATTTTTGCTATTTTCTCGTCATTAAGATGTAAGTTACTAACTTGTTACTCCTGCTGGGTATTGTATCCTGTCCCCATATTTTCATTAATATTTAAATCTGGTCTGACTATATTGGTAGTCAATCTATTTCATACTGTTCCTTTGTAACGCTAAAATGTTCTCACGCCATGAAACTATAGTTATCCTGAAAACACATTATGGAAATGAATAATATATGCAGACGTAGTTATTATTAAATAGACCGTAAAATACTTAAGAACTCCATTAACCTGATTGGAAGCTTTTTTCGTGCACTTTTCAAAAAAGTTTATTTAAGTTTTCTTTCTTTGTCCTATTTTAAAGAGGAAAGTTTCTGGAAGGATGCCAACATAATTATTCATTCAATACGTTAATATTTTATGAATAGTCAATGTTTGAGTGGTTAAATTATATTTTCTGCAGCTAGTTATGTGTTAGCCTTATTGAATAGTTGGGACTGCAAAGAAATGAGAATTTTCCAGATGTGAGCAAAAACCAAGTAAAGATTAATCCATGTTAAATTTGTTAACAATATGTTCTAAAACAATTTGTTTCGATGACTGTTCTCATATATTCGTTATGGGCATTGAGGAATAAAAAAAGAGAATAAGCACGATATAGTCAAATTGCCTTCTAGTGGATCGTAAGGTTTTTCGGAGATATCATGAAACCAACGTTATTTTTGGATTGATGCCGTTCTTCAACACTACTAATATTGTGAGTTTACCGATCATTATGAGTGTGTGCCGTGGCGCTTTATATAGGGTAATCAATATACTATATCTCGTACATTCGCCGAGCCGAAAAGAACCACTAATTTTAATTTTACGCTCTCCGTATTCTCTTTTGAAAATAAAATAAAAAACAAATTTTTTCGATGCAACAAGTAGTCTCTAAGATATGAAACGTTAAAAATTTATATGCGCGTGACGTCATAGTAAAACATTTACGCAGTCCATCGCACTAAAACTGTACACGACGAACTCTGTCACGCAAAGTTAAGAGTGAGAAAAGTGTTGGAAAGTAACTACACGTCGATGTCCATGAAAATTTTTATTAAATTTAAATGCCTGTAGAATCATAACTACTTGGAATTTTTGAATGAAATAATAACTAGTGAATTTGTGTACATAAGCGCCCTAGTAAAAAGGTTTAAACGGTATTGGATACTTAGTATTCTTCTCAGTTACCAGCCACGTACTTGTTGTTGTAATTACGTAAGCACTAATGGTGTCATTCGTGTTTTGATTACTAACCCCGTATTTGTTTCTGCAAACGTCGCAAAAGGATGGCGTCACCAGTCCCATACTTGTAGTTGTTGTAATGATGTGTAGTGTTTACAAAGATTGTTAAAAATTTCTTGCCTGAAACTTCACAAACTCTAGTAATTTTTCGACCGATATGATGCATCAATTCCATTATATTTCAAATTGGCACAGCTAGAGGGATGTTATATTCACTTGTAACAAAAAAACCATCTCGGGACACAGGAATAAATAAATTTAAGATTTAAATAAATTTTCCTTAAGCAAGCTTTGTTGTGTGAGCAAACACGTCTGCTCACACAACACAGCGAGGCCGACGGCTTCTCAAGAAATAAAATATTTGTTTTTAGTAATTCACGTTTAAAACTTCCCGCAAATTGCATTGTTAAGCAAGATTAACGTTTCATGTGCACTTTTACTTGAATTTGCAATGAAACTCGGATCACCTTATTAATTTTCACCTCCCTCGCTCCACTTGTTCGTTTACCTCCCTTTCCAATCCTTTGCCCACAATTTAGTCAATAATTGTTTATATGCAAAATGTAACCATTTAAAGGGGTAAGCATTTGCTTTGCTTTCAAATCACTTAATCCCATACTTTACTCTTCCGTTCGGTTGTTGGATGTTCCAATAGAAGTGGCAGGGAAAACGCTAAGTCACGCGCCCCTTTCGATACCGTTGGGTTATACAACTCCTTAACCAACTCAAACCCGATATCACGTTCAGGGTCGGCTATTTCGGGATTTCCGAATAGCACTTGGGTTCCCTAAAAGATTTTCGATCTTGGGATGGTGATTGAAAGGGAATTTCACTTTTCCACGGCGAATCGGGGCTGGATGGAAACACTTGGGGTCTGCTTTTCGCCCAACGATTTTTCTTTTCGAACGGTTTCCGCGTCGCACGATTCCATTTCAAAGCCGATTTGACTAATAACCAAATCTGTATAACGCAATGAACGTAATCCTCGATTAACAATCACGAATCGACAGAGAAACTAACTAAAAGTTTGCCCGCAAACCTTTCTTTCTTTTCACTTATTCCAACCGTTCTTTTTTTCCGTCTTTAATTGCACGTTCCTTTCCCCAATCTTTCATCGAACTATCGCTGTTCGAGACCTCGCAGCAACTCTCCGTTCCTTCAACCGCCAAGCAACTCGTTGTCATTCGTTCCCATTGTTTGCCAGAACGGATTACTTTCAATCTCATTGGAATTTTTTCTTTCCCTAATGGGAATATTTTGTGATGCATCGTTTATTATAACTTGCGAATCATCATCAGCCAATGGAATGTTATCATCATGTAATTTTTCCAATTAATAACGTATTTATGAATGGTTTTAAACGCAGCGAATACGAGTGTTTTAAGATTTTATGAATATGATTGTTTCTTACATCGTTCGAACTACCCATCGGATAATAGCAACAAAACTATGGGCATTAGTATTTATGCAAAGTAATGCAAGAAGTTATCTAAATTAGCTTCCACCGCTCTACTTGGCTAGATGTTTAAGATGACGAGTAAGCGCCAATAGCGGATGTTGTAGGCATATGGTAAATGGGGGCTTGCGCGCATGCTGTTTCAATGTTTCTGAAGGAGTATTTTGGCTATAGTTTAGTGACGGGGAGGGAGGCTGTTTTAAATGAATGTGCACTTCCTCTGTTTGCGAGTTTATTGTTATGATACAACGATGGTGTTTTTTGTTTATATCCCATGTTTGATGTTGGATTGTGTTTTAGTGTTTTGAGTGAAAAGTGTAAAAGCCGGCTGTTGATGGAATGTTCAACTATCGAGAACCTCGGCCCGATAAAGATCCAGTTTTTTGATTAAACACAATTTATTTCCCTCATTTATCTGGTTTATTGGGATGATAGTAGAAATGAGCTTAGTCGACGGTTATCGGTAGCGATTTACTTTCCAAAAATATCAATATCATTTCGTAAACGTATTATTTATATGTACACTATTTAAAATCCAATTTTTTTAGATTGATTCGAAGCAGCACATATTATAAAGCATTAATTGTGCTAGCTGCTAGTTGATGTGTCAGAACGGTATCATTGCATCAGTTTCTATTAATTTTCTTTCTAAACAGTCATTCTATATCAATCACTCGTTATTGTGCCTATTAATGAGCTATATATAATTCAAATTATTAAATGATTGATTATTCGAATTATTGAATGCTTCTTGATGCATGGTCGATGCTGCATTGAAATAAGCAAACATTTGATTTTGCGGTGATGACGTTGTTTGCGGATTTAATACCGTATCGGACAATACCAAAAGGACTGAAATTGCTGCAACCAATCTGAACATTTCGTCCCTTTTCGTGAAGGTCCCTCGAGCAGTTTACCTAGGCGTACTGCTCGATTACTACAGATGTAAGCGCCGGCGTCGCATTTTGGAATTAATGGGCAATCTTTCAAGTATATTCTTGATCTTTCCAGTGATGATTTATTGCTTGCAGTGTAATTTGTTTCTTTGTTGGTGATGGAATTATAATGTTAACACAGCGTAGCAACAATAACATACGATTTTATCGCAACATGTAACAATATGTTGTTTTCTATCATATAATAGGAGTAATATTTGTCTTAAAAAATTTAATTATTTATCCTATAAAACTTCATTGACTTGTTTTTTTTTGTGCCTTATGATAATATAATAATTAGAGTTGTGACATGGTATAACATCTCATTTCGTAGCTTTAGTGATTTTCTAAATATGATCAACAATCACCAAATTCGTTGAATCGGTACCTCATAGTCAATGCATAAAATAAATCGAATATTGTCGGTTTGTCCTAAGCGCCGATTCATCGAATGTCGAAAGCAGTCATGGAGTACTTGAAATAGTTTTTATTTAAGAAATTGGTCAAGAAATTTCAACCTACTACTGTTTTTAGGCACGTTTTTTAAGTGAAAACTTCTATAGGCACAAAATAACATTAGCGCTGGGAAAACAATTTGCTGTCTCATATTTAAATGCTCAACTACCAGTCCTCAACATCATTGCAGACGAGGAAGCCACAATCCAGAGAGGACGAAATCCGAATCACTAGGCAAGTAAGGGGGACCTAACAGTGGCAATGTATAAATCAGAGTATGGAATGAAAATGAAAAATATAGCAGAAGACAGAACAACATATAAAGCCAATCTACAATCTATAATCCGCTCAATAAGTTGCAACAGACTACGAGTAACAACGAAATAGTCAAAAAAATGCACCAACAGAGAAATCGACGACACAACGAAACGAAGCTCCGGCCGTACTCTGCATAGATATCAAGGATGTACGGGGATGCACTAGTAACCAGGGAAAATGGAAAGCTCATAGTGAACTGGTACCGGGAAAAACAGCGTCAGGAAATATTCTACATTTCAGGTCGGCTCTTCCAAAGCGCCAAATCATTAACACGGCACCCAACACAACACATCCAACACAATATAATCCTCAATATAAGCGACGACTGTTATAAAGTTAAAAAAACAAACAAACAATCGATATATTGATAATCAACGGCTTTCCAAGGAATGTGATCAATGGGCTCATAGAAAAGTACTACACGAACGATAAAGAACATGTCCTGGAAGCAACATAGAAAATCATCCGCAGAGGCGCGGAAATTGCAGAATAGGATAAAAAGTGAAAAAGACGTTTGGCGCATGACACACAACCAGGAAAGACCAAATACCACAGGACTGCAAATCTAGCATTATCTACAGTATCCCCTGCGACGACTGCTATGGCATATATGGGCTCGACGAAGCAATGGCTCAAAAACAGAATTTCGGCACATAAATCATGGCAATAGCAGCCGAACGGTACTAGCGACGCACTGCGCGCACACCACAGACTTTCTACAAACAAAAATGCTGGGGGAGGAACACAACTATAATAAGAGGCTCATACTTGAGGGGCTTAAAATAATGACAACAAAGAACGCAATGAACAAGAAATGGACACTGAGGGTATAAATGAAGTTTATTAGCGTATTTAAAAACTAATTAAGGTCAAAGTTAATTAAAGAGCATGTCTGATCGCATGGACTATTCGATGTATTATTCTGAAGACGATCACGAAAGATATCGAAACGTTAATAAAATCTTTTTCTTTTTTTTTTATAAAAAGCCGATGGGCCTTGCTTTTTTTGGGTGGGCAGGGGCGTTTCGACTCCATTCTCATATTCAGTGTCTAAAGAATGAATGGAAGGAAATGGCGATGACACAAAGGAGCCGAAGCGCGTCTGCTCACCCAACACAGCAAGGCCCAACAGCTTTTCAAGAAAAAGAGAATTGAACTGCGGATATCAAATTAAAAAAAATTATTGACTAAAATCTTACTCTTTTAAATAAGTTTTTAGTTTCAATTTGGTCAATCAGTATGGAAAACCAATAAATAATTGTAAAAACGAAGACAATTACAAAATAAAAAATTATGATCAACAACCACTAAATTTGTTGATGCAAATGCAATGCAAAAAAAACTCGGAATATTTTTGGTTTTTCCGAAACGCCGATTCGTCAAATGTCGGAAGCAGTCACGGAGTATTTGAAGCAGCTTTATTCTTTAACAAATTGGTAAAGAAATATCAACCCACTACTATTTTTAGGCAGTTTTTTGAAGTGAAAACCCATATAGGCATATTCGTTGTATATAAAAAAATGCGAAATTTTTTTGGAGCAGGCAGATAGCGAAACAACAGTTGCACAGCAATCAATAGCAAATAGCGCAAAATTTCTATGAGGAAATTAGGTTATCGCCGTGCAAACTTCTATCCACACCTTCGACTATCGTTAAAATAAAATCGATTTTACCTTAAACCACAGAATTTATTTAATAAAAAGGTAAATGTACATTTCGGAAACAATCGTGTTCCTTCTTCAGTACCAACTGACTTATTTGTCTAAAACATCAACCTTATATACAAACAATATTCAATGAACGAGAAAACCAATTAAATAGTAATTACAAAAGACAGTCATAAAAAAACCTAATTGCTGAGGATATACTCAAATGAACTTGAATAGGGGTGATGATGCGTTACCTGTATCATGATTCATTCGCTGTTGTTGTGGGATTTTTTGAATCTCACTACTTTCGATGATATCTAGCTTCCGTATGTCGCTTACCTGACTTATGACCTTCAAATTGTCCGTCTTGATCATATGTCCTGATTCGACAATGTGTTGCGCGACTGCCGATCGTATGTCGTTATACCCTCTTCGCTTTTTAATAGCATTTTCCGCCTCGCTCAGATGTTCTTTGCACCGTGTAGTTGCTGGAAGTCTTGTTTGTCCGATGTAGACCATGTTGCATTCGGGACAGTTGATCTGGTACACTCCGCTTTGTTCGTTGACTTTGCGAGGATCCTTGACCGACCTGAGAAGGCTTCCTAATTTTAGTTTCCTGCTAGATGGTACCATTAGGAAGCCTTCTCAGGTCGGTCAAGGATCCTCGCAAAGTCAACGAACAAAGCGGAGTGTACCAGATCAACTGTCCCGAATGCAACATGGTCTACATCGGACAAACAAGACGTCCAGCAACTACACGGTGCAAAGAACATCTGAGCGAGGCGGAAAATGCTATTAAAAAGCGAAGAGGGTATAACGACATACGATCGGCAGTCGCGCAACACATTGTCGAATCAGGACATATGATCAAGACGGACAATTTGAAGGTCATAAGTCAGGTAAGCGACATACGGAAGCTAGATATCATCGAAAGTATTGAGATTCAAAAAATCCCACAACAACAGCGAATGAATCATGATACAGGTAACGCGTCATCACCCCTATTCAAGTTCATTTGAGTATATCCTCAGCAATTAGGTTTTTTTATGACTGCCTTTTGTAATTACTATTTAATTGGTTTTCTCGTTCATTGAATATTGTTTGTATATAAGGTTGATGTTTTAGACAAATAAGTCAGTTGGTACTGAAGAAGGAACACGATTGTTTCCGAAATGTACATTTACCTTTTTATTAAATAAATTCTGTGGTTTAAGGTAAAATCGATTTTATTTTAACGTTTGTACGTACCGCAGCAAAAAAATTCCGACACTATACATATACCTTCGACTATATAAAATTTCTGGATGGGGAAAATGTTATGAGTTCGCGTCACGTAACGAAATGCGATGCCGTTAAGGGGCACGCACATAGCGACACGGTAGTCGCGCGGCAATCAGTCGCGAATAGTGAAAACGTCTATATGCAAATTAGGTGTTTTTTAGATGGGTAAAATATGAGTTCGCGTCACATATCGAGAGAGTATTATAGAACCGTTTAGGGAGCGAGGATCAGGGATGACGGACTACGAATGATATTGAATACTGGACGGATAATGGATGACGGATGAGAGCAAATGACGGCTGATGACGAGTGATGCCAGTTGGTGGCTGATAAGGGCTAAGGATGACGAATAACGGCGGATTAGCTTAGATGATGGCCAATGATGATAGATGATGGATCATGAAGGCTTATGATGTATGATGAGCGACGACAACGGATAACGGCGAGTTATGGCTGATGATACCAGATTATGGCGGACGAAGGTGGATTATTGATGATTGCAAATGATAGCTGGTGATGGTGGACAAGCCCGATGATGGCTGGTAATGCTTCTTGATGGCGACGAACAACGGCTGATCATGACGGTTGAGGGCGGTTGATGGCCGATGAGAGCGAATGATGCCGGGTGGTGATTGAAAACAACAGATGATGGGTGGTGATTGCTGATAATGGCTCATGACGGCGTATGATTACGGATAATGTGCTACGATGGCTGATGATGAATGCCAACGACGGATAAAGACAAATGATGACGGAAGACGCGGGTGATACAGGATGATAACGGATGATGGCCTTTTCTGAGAGATGTTCTCGGATCAGAGCTGATGATGTATTATAATGGCGGCTGATATTTGATGACGACGACGGATAAAGGTGAATGATAGTAGATGGTTGTGGATGACGGCTGATGATGGTGGTAATGACGAATGATGGCGTATGAGGGCTTATTATGGTGAATGATGTCTGATTACGGTTCATGATGACGTGTAGTGCCGAACTATGTCTTACGATGGCTGATCAGGGCAAATGATGGTTGATGACAGCAGATGATGGTGAATAATTGCTAATGATGGCTGATGATGATGAATGCGGGCGGATGAAATTCTTACATTCAGTAAAATTGCCAGTTACAATTAATTTTAATTTAATCAATCGTGGCTCGTTTGGTTTTAGTGCTCTTGTGACGAATACGAGTTGCGTTTCACGTGAACATGGTTGGAAAAGTTTCCTTTGAATATTCTATTTACCACATAATACAGGGTTTTCCGATAAGAGGTGTTATTTTGATATAAAAAAGTGCCATTTTTTAATATAAATGATCGGATGTTTATTTCATTATAAAGAAAAAGGTATGCCGTTAATAGTGGAAAATAACATTAGGCAAATGACCACCACGACCATACTTACAGGACCATATCCTTCTCATGGAATTTTCCATAACCAAATCGCAAAGTGGCTGCCCTATGTCCTTGATAGTCTCACGAATATCATTTTTGAGGTCTTGAATCTACGCTGGGCTGTTGGCGTAGACCTTCTCTTTCACATGGCCCCAAGGGAAGAAGTCGCAAGGTGTTAAATCACAAGATCTCAGTGGCCAATTGTGATCACCTCTTCGAGAGATAACACGGTCCGGAAACTTTTCCCGTAAAATATCAATGGTTTCGTTGCTTGTGTGGCACGTAGCGCCGTCTTGTTGAAAGTAAACGTTGTCCAGATCAATACCATCCAATTCCGGCCATAAAAAATCATTAATCATCTCTCGATAGTGCAATCCATTCACCGTAACTGGTGCTCCAGCCCCATTTTCGAAAAAGTAGGGTCCAATGACTCCGCCGGACCATAAACCGCACCAAACAGTCACACGGTGAGGATAGAGGGCTTTTCAACAATAACTCTTGGGTTTTCCGAGCCCCAGATGCGACAATTTTCCTTGTTGACTAAGCTATCGAGGTGGAAATGTGCCTCATCACTCAAGATGATTTTTCGATGGAATTCCGAATCATTTTCTGCATTTCATGGACCCAATCAAGACACGACGTTGTTAATGATCGACCGGCTTGAGTTCTTGTGTTAACTGACCTTTATAAGCCTTAAGACTCAAATCTTTATGCAAAATACGGTGTAATGACGTATGTGGAATGCCTAATTCCAAAGAACGACGAGGAATGGACACACCTGGGTTTTCTTCAACGCTTTCGGCTACAGCAGCAATATTCTCGGCTGTTCTTGAGTGACGTACACGGGTTTTATTCTTAACACCACTATGTTGTCCCAACAGCTCGAATTTTCCCACGAATTTCTGTATTGCGGTCAGACAAGGCGCCCCAAAAATGTTCGAGTTTTACGAACCGTCTCTGCCAAATTTTCACCATATTTGTAGTGAATTTTAATAATTTCAATGCGTTTTTGAAGCGTGTATCGTTCCATTTTTATTAATGGCGTAGTTTCTCTTTGTCAAATGTTAAAAAATGACAGCTTCAAAAGTGACATCTACCGAAATAGCGGGCTATTCAAAATAACACCTCTTATTGTAAAACCCTTTACATGGTATTGTTGATCTAGGGCCACTGCAATGTTTGAAAACTGCGTTGTTCAAAATTGGAAATCCTGATTTCGCTTCGCCAAGAAAGGTCACGGTTACCATATACCTGGTTTAATTGTCAGATATAAATGCCATTCTTTGATCTACAGGGTCTGAATAATAAGTAACCGGACTGACCTCAGGAAATTTTTTATTGGCAAAATATGTACACTTTTTCTTTAGAAATCTACCATTGGAGTCGATAACACGCTGATACCGGATTTTCCAATCCCCGAACGCTCCCTGGAAGTCGGCAACCTCGATGCTGTCTAGAGCCCTCGTCGTAGCACGTTGAACCGCGTCCCCTTAAGGTGTCCCTTGATCTTGGGGAACAGAAAGAAGTCCGCTGGTGCCATATCCGGGCTGTAAGAACTCTGGTTCGATTTGCAGTCGATCAAGGATTTCCGAAGCGACAGCAACACGACGCTCCTTTTGCTCATCAGTCAGGTGTTTGGATACCAGCTTCGCGCAGATCTTCCTCATGCCCAGATCGTTCTTAATAATGTTGTGAACGGTCATCTTATCAATTCCAACCTCATCTGCGATAGCCCGAATGCTCAGACGACGATCACTGTTCAACACACCACGCACTTTTTGCACATTTGTGTCTGTGTGACTCGTTGATGGAGGACCGACGCGCTGTTTGTCATGGACGTCATCGCGGCCCTCCCGGAAATTTCTGTGCCACTGAAACACGAGTTCTGGACAGAGCAACCTCACCGTAAGCTTCTTGAATCATTTGAAGAGTTTCCGTGGCCGTTTTCTTGAGTTTGACACAAAATTTGATGCTAACACGTTGCTCGATCGTACGCTTCATTGCTGCAGCCCGGTTCCCTTTATCTAAATCCCCACCACCACTACAGCACCAGATACCGGTTAGCAGACGCTTTGACGGCGCGGTTACTTATTATACAGTTCCTGTATAGAAAAAAAAAAAAAATTTGAGTTTTGTACTACTTTTTATAATTTAAAATTCTGTTTAGGTTTAAAGAAAAACTCGGAAATTCGGGATCAGCCTTTTTGAATTTAAAGTGCCCAATGGTACGTTCTTTGTTTAAATCGATTTACTTTTTTATGGATGGATGGATGTGGTAAGGTTTCGAAAAACTTATTTTATCCTTTTTAGCAAACTTTGAAATAATTTTCTTTAAATATTTTTAATTTCTAATTTTATTTTTAAATAATTTTGAGCTGTATAGTTTGCTCAAAACGTGTTTAAATCACTTTCTGATTTGATAATATGCGATTGCTAGATAAATATAGTATAATTGTATCATATTCAAGGAATGTACGTCAATACCCACAAGAAAATAAGATAAAAGAAGAACCAAGACCTGAAAAGCGATCAAAATATATTTATATGTAAGAGGGAACGAGCTCAATCAAATGATTATAGTTCAATTTCATAATTAGTTTGTCATATTTTTAATTCTATTATTTATAAATGAACTTTTCCTGTTATATTTGTTCGTTTATTTTTACAAGTGTATTCAAACTATTTATTTTATGTAATTTAAACTCTTGTTCTTAATAATAATTTCTAAATATACTTCGTCGTTTATTTACTATTTACGTCTACTGAATTATTTTTGAACTGAAACATAAGTTTTCCTTTTAAAATTTATTACATTAAATTATTCCTCTCAGTGGATACTGGTTTTTATTGTACTTGTATAAGAAATATACACAGTGAATGAACGGGTAGAGTAATTACTCATCACTGTTACGAATATGAGGTTTAGTTAAGGACGTAAACATAATTACTTAGTTCACATTTGAAAATCTGAAATCAACCGAACGCTTCATTTCAGAGATTTCCCTAGTATTCTACAAGATGATGAAGTTCGAAATACTTTCTTCCCCGAAGCATTTGAATTGGATTTGAGCGATGAAGAAAGTTATTCCAAAATTGACGTGCCTGTCTTCAAAGGTGGACGTCGTGGACGTTTTATTCATGATTTTAAAATGAATCAAACTGGCATTATTGACGCTGACACAGCACGTTGCTTCATCATGCCATTAGATCGCGACACTGTGTTGCCGCCAAAAAGTCTCTATGATCTTCTCATCAAAATGTATGATGGATACTACAATATCGATACCGAACGCGTTCGCAAGAACTTCCGCGTAATCACACCTGAATTAGATGATTTATCGTCAGTTTCACCAAAGATAGCAAATGAATGCAAGCAGAAGAAAGTTTACATGCTCGAGAAATACGTTTCAGGAGGTAAGAGTATCCTAGATTTTTTTTAAAGAATTTATTAACATCTATTTGTCCGTTACAGTATTCAAACGAGATGTAGAAGCTGCTGATCCTGTCAAATTTGGTGGATTTGCCGGTAAGCATATAGTTGAGTTTGGTTTACTCAATCTCGATGAAATCGATCAGCTCGAGAAGGCAGCTAAGAAGTAGAAGTGGTAAATTTAAATTTTTTTTGAATGAGAATTTATGTATTGATTTGATACTGAAAGGAAATGAAATGAAAAGTAGTTGTCGCTGGTATGGAAATATGTATTTTTCGATTTTTCTCAATACTGTTAACTGTTTCGAAAAAAAGGCATATGATAAAATAAATTTAGTAGATAATGATGATAATAATACAAATAATTAGTATAAACGATAAAAGAGTAATCTACCCACACCTCAAATCTATAAGATAGCTCTAGTTTTATACCTTGGTTCTATGTTTTTGTTGATTTTTTACTGATTTTAGTGATTTAGTTCAACTTTCCTTTCCTATGCCTCTCGAATCTTTTATATTTCGCACTTGTTTTCTTCCAACAATCTTTTAGTGCTTATCAAATACTATTAAAAAATTGGATCTTAAACTCAATTAACGTTTAAGTAATGAATTGAGTGGAATAAAATCAACAAACTCAATAGTTTATGTTTGTAATCATTCCTAAATAGAAAAGAAAACAATAAAATTTTACAATTCCTGTATACATCATCATTGTACGTGTAAGTGAAAATTCGATGAAAACTATTTTTATAGCCTTACATGAGAAGTAAACAAGATTTATAAATCAAAGGGCTTGATTATAGCGCTAGCGATTAATTTTTGTGCTGTCAAAATATATATTATAAAAAGATTTCAAAGAAATGAGTTTCAAATTTGAATTAGATAAGATAATGTATTTTCTAGGAAGTGATATATGTTTGGAATTCAAATTGATTTATATGGAACGAACATGTAATTTAATAGTTCTTATAGTGATTTAAAATTTTAACATTCTTTCCGAAAAATTACATCCACATAATGAGTCTATAAATTGAGTCCACATTTGGAGTTTTTGTGGAGGTGGGTGTTTTAAATCGCATAATTATATGATTGGATTTAGTTATAATTAACTTGCAGCCAATCATACATACTTTTAAGTGTGAGGAAAGAACAATAAATTTATCTTATACTAACAAATGTGTTTTTGCTTTGTTTTGACTTTTTTATGCAGGAGATTACAATTTAAATTTTTTCACCACCTCACAAGCTATAGCTCACACCATTCTAATGTGATTGTTTTCGAAAGTTTAAATTGTCTTTGGTGATTCGTTAATCAAATTGAGATTTATTTTAATATGGGTGGCTATGTTAACAAGCATGATTGACATCAATTTGGTACGAGTAGTGGAGTGTTCGAAAATCGTGCTGGAAATAATATGTTTGTGTCTAAAATTCGGGATGTAGGTGGAACATTGATTTTTTTAGATTTTGATACATGCAATACGGCCCGTCGAGCATTCGAATATTTAAATATTAAGTTCAATAACCGTATATTTGTCCGCCGCGGAGCCCTTGGCTTGATTTCATGGGATATGTCGCACTCACGGTATACACCGCAGTCGCAGACCTGAATTTCGGCAACTGCCTTAGATCGTCGGGTGGTATCCTAAGCCGGCTAGAGCTTAGCCGAGGCGGGGTTCTTCGGGGAAGGCCGCTGCTCGTACGGGGCCACCTAATACAAAACACACACAAAAAGGAATGAAAATATTAGGGAGGGATCATCGTAAAAAATGAAAAACTTGTTGGTTCTTATCGAACATGGCCGTTCTATTCAACAGCACAACAAGAAAAAACAAAATCCAAGATAATGGAAAAATTAAATGAAATCCAAAAGATCTATTATCTATTGACCCAAAAAAAAACAACTAATTTCAATATTAAGTAAAAATTTGGAGAGAAATAATGTCTAATTGCAACAATTTCAAAAAATTAGAAGTAAACAGAAAAAAAAACCATAACTAACCCCGTATCCTGCTTTCTGAGCGCTCGGCGAAGCGAAAGGGGACGGGGCGCCTGAAAAGTAAGCTGTTTAAAATTAAAAGCTCTTACAATCAATTTACTCGCATTATCAGGCCATTAGCGTTTTGGTGGCATCACCCGTTGGTATAAAACGGTCCACGAAAATGTGATTCCGTGTTTTCTTATTTATTTGTGAGGATACATTCACTTCTTCTTTTCTTATTTTTTGTTATGTACCTTAAGCATTCACTGTAACTTTTGGATTGTTTTGTAATGATTATTTTTAAATGTCCGTGTAGGACACGGGTGCCGATGGTCTGGCACAAGTGTCAGCGAGCTAAAACAACACCGAGCTCAGCTAACTAGCTTCGCTTAACGACCGCGTACGCGTGCTTGACGACTAGCATTTGCGGGATCATATGAGGCGGATTCTTGTCGAGCCACGAAGCTACACTACAAAATACTTATCACGCGTACTCTACTCTACAAGACGCACCGATCAATTTTTATTGTCTTTAGAAAAGTTCTATTAGGTGTCAATTAATCTACTCTACAGTAATTCAATATTGTTTTGCCTCGTTAAAGTTAGCGGACACGGAGGCTTGAGACAAACGCAAACATTACACAAAAAGCAACCGTTACTTTCACCGAAGGAGGTCGTTGCATTACAAGGGGAATGTCAAACCTAAAGATGTTAAAGTGGCTGAAGTGAACCACTCATCTCTGCCTAAATGATGGAAACTTGACGGATGCAGTTTACTTTACACTAGTAAAACAACAAACTAAGCAGTTTCGACGGGGTGACCACCTTATCTCTTCAGGAGCAGCCACTCCTGATCACCACGGGGCTGCTCGACTGCTTATGTTTATTACAGGGCAGTCTCTTCGATGCCGACCCAGGCATGGAGAGACTGAAGGATTTCGCTCTACACTAGTGAAGAAACAATTGTTTCCGCAGTGGAGAGATGGTTGTTATAATTTTAGGCCCCTCTCCTTGAATACAAGTCGCTGTCTTCTACGAAAGTATGCTAATAAAAACCGCTAACCAATCATAAAAACAAATCGGGTGTCGGTCAGGACTAATTGATGATGCGGATTTTATCACTGCCGGTCATCAGATTAGCTCCCAGCAAAAACTGACGCAATTCCAAGCAATGTATTTGAAAACCCCTAGCACCATCAGTTTGTTCAAAATTAGAACTGTCCGACTTCAAACTGTATAAAAATGTGCAAAACTTTCTTTTGGTAACATTAAGGGACGCACTACTCTATAACATCATCGGCATGTTCAGGCGACTGAGCCACCACGAACGAAGAACTCCAGAAGATGCTATAGACCTTATTATACCGAAGACAAGACAAACAACACCAAAAGAGAGTTTATCGGTGACTCTATCTTTACTTTATGGAACCCTCCAAAGTATGCTACGTTAATATCAAATGGTGAGGGCGACAATAAAAATTGAATCGGTTCATCTGCCGACAGTAAAATTAAAAATGTGAGAACTCGAAGGAGAGTGGTGTTGTTTCCCCTTCGGGCCCCACGTTGGGCGCCATTTGTAATGATTTTTTTTAAATGTCCGTGTAGGACACGGGTGCCGATGGTCTGGCACAAGTGTCAGCGAGCTAAAACAACACCGAGCTCAGCTAACTAGCTTCGCTTAACGACCGCGTACGCGTGCTTGACGACTAGCATTTGCGGGATCATATGAGGCGGATTCTTGTCGAGCCACGAAGCTACACTACAAAATACTTATCACGCGTACTCTACTCTACAAGACGCACCGATAAAATTTGATTGTCTTTAGAAAAGTTCTATTAGGTGTCAATTAATCTACTCTACAGTAATTCAATATTGTTTTGCCTCGTTAAAGTTAGCGGACATGGAGACTTGAGACAAACGCAAACATACACAAAAAGCAACCGTTACTTTCACCGAAGGAGGTCGTTGCATTACAAGGGGAATGTCAAACCTAAAGATGTTAAAGTGGCTGAAGTGAACCACTCATCTCTGCCTAAATGATGGAAACTTGACGGATGCAGTTTACTTTACACTAGTAAAACAACAAACTAAGCAGTTTCGACGGGGTGACCACCTTATCTCTTCAGGAGCAGCCACTCCTAATCACCACGGGGCTGCTCGACTGCTTATGTTTATTACAGTTTTTCCTTCTATTCGTATTAAACTTCTCACAATTGTAATGTTTAAAAATGAGATGTTAATTGTACGTTGACTGCAGTGGTGTTCTGCTGCCTCAGCGAGTGGAATTAATGCTACGCTGGAAATGGCCTTGTCTGGGGACGCGTAAGTGCGCTGACAAGCTAGGTTTGCGGTATCGTGGGGCGGGTTCTTTTCCCACAGCACAAGGGCCCACTACAAAAATATAAAATATTTCTCGTACTTACGCTTTATTAGATGACTGGAGTCAAAATACAAAACAAAAGGTGCCAATGGTCGAGACAATCTACCGAAAGGGATTACAGGGAAAAACGCGTGTGTACTAATTAGTCGTGATAACTGTCACATACTCTCAACAAACTACATGCGAAGACTGGTTTGGTGGAGGCAAGAAGCTGCATTCTGTAAGCAAAAAGTGACAAGAGGCAATATCACACAAACGAATAAGGATGAGTACTCCGGAATCGAACAGCGCTGCATGCCAAAATCAGCAGCAATACACAATAAGTGCAGCAGATCTTCCGAAAGAAGCTGCAGCCATCAAAGAATTCAATAGACTAAGGCATTGCGATCTCTCATTTATTAGAGAAGTCGAACTAATAATGTCCATGGTAAGCGGAAATCAAGTGATGTATTCAGTCGACACATCTTGAACAAAATACAAGGACCAGCCCTGCAAGCAATTAGACACGAATAAACAACAACACTAAATGTAGCAATAATGAGCTGAAACTCAAAAAACGAAATAACGAAAAACACCAAAACTGAAAATAAACACGAATAATTTAGACATTGTCATTCAGCCACCAATACCTAAATTGCCCCGTCTGCACTCGATCAGCTTCAGCGAATCTAGCAAATGAGTATCTCCATTGGAATTGTTGGTCTCGTGAACTCAAATTCGGAGGATATTTTATCTTCGTATCGGTGGCCCGTCGATATATGTGATATATGACTGGGACGCCGTCAGAATCACAAACATATCGATTCATGTCCAAATACACGAATGCTTCTGGCGGAATCAAGCCAGTAGATTTTTTTTTTTACGTCTAGCACTCGTTGCGTGTAGACGTGTTTTTAACCGCTCCTGTCATTAATTTTAAAAATTAATTAATTTTTCACAAAAGTCGGTTTCAGATAATTGAATTAATTTTGTACGAGTCAGTCAAAAGCAAGTTTTGATTTTATTGGGGAAGAATTAATCGTCGAAGGCATCGACCAACCATACCAATAAATCAAGAAAAGGCAACGAACCAAAGACAACTCGGGACTGCTGTATGGAGGAGCTCGACGGCTTCCCTCCGTTGGGGGGCCCCGGGGAGAGTGACGGTGTGAAATTGGCGGCAAGTGTCAACAAGCGGAGACACACGAGCACCCAGGATACCGTAGATGGCGGCCGTAAAACACAAGTGCTCGAGGATAGACAGGAGGTGTGTCGCCTTCGAAGTGAAATCGAAGAGTTAAAAGCAAGAATTCAAACGTACGAAGAAATGTTCAAGACGGCAAAAAAAGTTCAAGAGAGTGAACCGATACGAAAAACAGATTAGCACGCAAAACAGAAGAAAGCTGCAAATTCAATAATCACTGAAGAAGTATTAAGTGCTGGTGGCACCAACGAAAGCCAGAACTACTTTGCAGCGCTGGATGGACTCCAACAGGATATGGAGGTAGACGAAGGTAATAAAGATGATAATTTTATAATTTATTTAAAAAATAACAATAATGTAAATAGAAATGAGGAGAAGAAACCAGCCCATAGTTCTGCTGGTCCTCCTCAAAAAGTAGCCAAGAATACCGAGAAAGTTCCGCCAATTAATGTCTTCGGTCAAAGCGGAAAGGACATGGTTCGGCTGTTGGCAGTCGAAAAAAAATTAACAAATTTCGAAATCAAACGAATAAATTCCGAGAAGCTATCAATTAGAACGAAATCACTGGTTGATTTCAAATCAGCGAAAAATGCTTTGAATTCTGGGGAGGTTCCGCACTTCACGTATATCCCCAAAAGCGAGAAGAACCAGACGTTCTTGCTGAAGGGCTTGGACTGCGGAGAAGATACCGTCGATCTTCTTTAGGTTCTCAAGGAAACAGCACCACAAATCGAGTTTATCTCAGTTAAAACATTCGCGACAAGAAGGTCGACGGTAGAAAAAAAAAAAAATTTACCACTTTATTTAGTACAAATAACAAATAAGAGCAGTCCAAGCGCTCTTCCGCAAATCAGATATTTAAATTTTCGAGTGGTGAGGTGGGAACGCCTCCAGAAACGAAAAATCAACCAGTGCTATCGCTGCCAACGATTTGGGCATTCGGCTGCCAACTGCGCCATGCATTACCGATGTGTTAAATGCAAAGACGTGCATGCTCCCGGTGAGTGCAAATTGGCTCAGACGGAGCCAAAAGAGAAATTATATTGTGTGAACTGCGGTGTTTTTGGTCACCCGGCATCATATCGAGGATGCTCCCGATATCAGGATGCAAGATTAAAATCTGTCCCAAAGCGAACACAAATACACCGCAGTGTCTTAGCTCCGAACTTCGTCAAGCCCGGAGTATCATTTGCACAAGCCGCTAGAGGACCAGCAGAAAATGCGGAAAATAGTGTAAATAATGTAAGTGGCAATAATGAGCTGCTTCTCAAAATTTTACAGAAATTAAATTCCTTATCAGAGCGAATCGATAAACAAGATTCGAAAATTAATCTTGTTTTTCATCGTCTAGGGGTTCCAAATGCCTCAAAATAATTTGTCATCCAGTCACATTCCCATGGATAGGATTCATCTCATCTCGATCAACGTCAACTCCATTGTTACTAGACATCGGCGTGATTATCTTCTTGAATTCATTGCCAGACAAAAGCCTGACATCCTGCTTCTAACCGAAACCCACCTCAATTCATGGCACTCCATGACATTCAAGGATTTTGAATGCTTAAGAAACGCTAGGGTAATAGGTGATGGGGGAGGTGGCACCAAAATATTGAAAAAGTCGAATTCAAAAGCTTTGAATCTCTTGAAGTGTCCGTTATCAAAATCTCACTGCCAGGTGGGGATAACCTCTTCGTTATCTCTGCCTATGCAACTGGTGGAACTGTTCTCAAGCTCAAGGAGGAACTCAATTCCTTGTTTGAAATACTCGAATTGAACAGGCTGCATAACTATTATATTCTTGCTGGTGACCTGAACGCCAAGCATACATCATGGCTGAACGCCACCAATAATCCAAGAGGTGTATTCCTGAAATCATGGATAACAGAGAACCAAATTGAATACAGGTGCAATCTATATGGGTCGGAGTTCCCAACATACCCTAGGACAAATTCATATTTGGACCTTTGCATTGCTGACGCAAGACTCGAATTCAACTTTAATAGTCCTCAACGGAAACTGCAGGTGCTTCCTTATGATAGCGACCATAACGCAATCGTAATGGAAATCAATCATCACAGGGATGATTTCTTCCTCATTCCAGTTCAACATGAAAATCATCGGTTGAATTTCAAAAAAACAGACTGGGGAAAGTTTCAAAAGAAGTTTAATCGCGAGTACCAGAAGCAATGTCCCCCTTCTGATGGTGGCAACTCTTGCTCAATGGTTCCTAATGACAGGAATCTAACTAACGATGAAATAGATGTCTATTTGTCGAAGTTAGAGAAGCTGACGTTGGAAACGATTGAGAAAGTAGTTCCCAAGATTAAACATCGAAACAATATGGAAGGATATGAAACACCAACCATCGTAAGGTTGAAAAGATTGAAAAGCCTCCTTCTCACACGCGTCAACAATATTTATCGACGATTTTTGGACTACAACCATCCCTCATTGTCTTTGTTGAAATTACATCTGAGGAATGTCCGGAACTTAATCCGGTCATACTTCAGGAGTGAAGTCAGCAATCAATGGGCGGAAAAATTGAGGGGTACTAGCCCATAGGACCCAGACGGCGTGTTCGCGAAAGTGAATAGCATATTCCACAAGAAGTCTCGAGTGAAGGTATCGAATCTTGAAGTCACTAGTGATGAGATAAATCTTCTCGATAGGGCTGGTATCGAAATTGATAGTACGACTCCGGATAGAAATGGAAACAGGATTATTTGTGAAGGATTGGATAAACTTGCCCTGATTGGAACACATTTTGAATTGGTTCATCTACCAAACCCTGAGAGAGGGAACGAAATTTTTTCAGAGGTCGTTGAAGCAAAAGTTTCCGACTTCAAATCAAGCCTGAACGGCCAATCAATTCTTCATTTCAATGAAACATTAACATCTGACCTCATACCGAGCTTGAATCTTATTGATTATTTTGTCAGCTATGAAGACTTGTGTTTCATATTTCGCAAGATCAACAACAAGAAATCATGTGGTAATGATGGTATTCCAAATGTAGTTCTCCGACATTTGCCTGAGGTTGCTATTAGGAACTATTGCATATTGTTCAACAACATGTTGAGCAATTCATATTTCCCAAATGAGTGGAAAAAGGCTAAGGTATTTCCGATCTTGAAGAAAGGAAAAGAATCTTCATGCCCCAAAAGCTATCGCCCAATCAGCTTGCTGCCTAACATCAGCAAGGTGTTTGAAGTGATACTCAACAGAGCATTAAACGCCCATATTGAGGAAAATGAGTCGATGCCGAATTGCCAATTTGGTTTTCGTGCCAGGCATTCGACCACACATGCAATAACGAAAGTAACCTCAGACATCTGTTGGAAACTAAATGATAGACAATGTGTTGGAGCATGTCTCATTGATATGGAGAAAGCCTTTGATACGGTATGGTTAGATGGACTTATTTTTAAACTTCTTCAGGACAAGTTCCCCAGACACCTTGTCGCCATGATGTGTAATATGTTATACGGGAAATCGTTTGTTGTAACTGATGGAAATCTGACAACAATGCGCGAGTTCAAGGTCTTGAATGGTCTACAGCAGGGAACAGTTACTGCGCCTCTGCTCTTCTCAATCTTTATTCGCAAGTGAAATCCAAGTGTTTTCACTCACAGTCACAGATCTTGCGATATGATTCCGAAGAAGTTTCAATATGAAAATATCGACTCTAGTCACTTCAGCAGTTTGATAAATTCTTCTTTTCGATACATAATGTTTCCAATCCGTCTTAGGCTTTCTGTACAAACCAGTACATGCACGAAGACATTTCCTTTCGAAAACTCTTAATTTTTCCATAGTACTAGCACTCTGGTTGTACCAGATCTGACATCCATATGTCAAAACTGGTCTAACCAGTGTCTTGTAACATATAACTTTGACTTTTTGATCAATGTTTCTGGAATGAAAGAGCTTTCGAAGGGCCATGACTACTTTAAGTGCTTTACTGAGCATGATTTTCACATGTTCAGTATAGTACAGATACTGATCGAGATGAACACCGAGGTATCGAGCACAGGATTTATGTGGAACCCGTTCAAGACTACCCTCACCAGCCATGATGTGGAAATCTTTCCAATTACGTTTCAGGTCTTGACTGACCCCCTGCAGCGTTGTCCGAAACAAGATTGTTTCACACTTTTGCGCATTGATTTTCATTCGCCAATTGTCAGTGTACAGCTGTACATCATTGAACATTTTTTGGAGATTGCTCTGAACTATTGTAGCTTTTCGGTCTGCCGTATAGATGATCAGATCATCAGCAAACGCTACCAATGATCGCGTTGGCGAGACGTTAAAATCAAAGCCGTTCAATAGCTTGCGAATGAAGATTGAGAAGAGCAGAGGCGCAGTAACTGTTCCCTGCTGTAGACCATTGAAGGCCTTGAACTCGCGCATTGTTGACAGATTTCCATCAGTTACAACAAACGATTTCCCGTATAACATATTACACATCATGGCGACAAGGTGTCTGGGGAACTTGTCCTGAAGGAGTTTAAAAATTAGTCCATCTAACCATACCGTATCAAAGGCTTTCTCCATATGAATAAGACATGCTCCAACACATTGTCTATCATTTAGTTTCCAACAGATGTCTGAGGTTACTTTCGTTATTGCATGTGTGGTCGAATGCCTGGCACGAAAACCAAATTGGCAATTCGGCATTAACTCATTTTCCTCAATGTGGGCGTTAAATGCTCTGTTGAGTATCACTTCAAACACCTTACTGATGTTAGGCAGCAAGCTGATTGGGCGATAGCTTTTGGGGCATGAAGATTCTTTTCCTTTCTTCAAGATCGGAAATACCTTAGCCTTTTTCCACTCATTTGGGAAATATGAATTGCTCAACATGTTGTTGAACAATATGCAATAGTTCCTAATAGCAACCTCAGGCAAATGTCGGAGAACTACATTTGGAATACCATCAGTACCACATGATTTCTTGTTGTTTATCTTGCGAAATATGAAACACAAGTCTTCATAGCTGACAAAATAATCAATAAGATTCAAGCTCGGTATGAGGTCAGATGTTAATGTTTCATTGAAATGAAGAATTGATTGGCCGTTCAGGCTTGATTTGAAGTCGGAAACTTTTGCTTCAACGACCTCTGAAAAAATTTCGTTCCCTCTCTCAGGGTTTGGTAGATGAACCAATTCAAAATGAGTTCCAATCAGGGCAAGTTTATCCAATCCTTCACAAATAATCCTGTTTCCATTTCTATCCGGAGTCGTACTATCAATTTCGATACCAGCCCTATCGAGAAGATTTATCTCATCACTAGTGACTTCAAGATTCGATACCTTCACTCGAGACTTCTTGTGGAATATGCTATTCACTTTCACGAACACGCCGTCTGGGTCCTGTGGGCTAATACCCCTCAATTTTTCCGCCCATTGATTGCTGACTTCACTCCGGAAGTATGACCGGATTAAGTTCCGGACATTCTTCAGATGTAATTTCAACAAAGACAATGAGGGATGGTTGTAGTCCAAAAATCATCGATAAATATTGTTGACGCGTGTGAGGCTTTTCAATCTTTTCAACCTTGCGATGGTTGGTGTTTCATATCCTTCCATATTGTTTCGAAGTTTAATCTTGGGAACTACTTTCTCAATCGTTTCCAACGTCAGCTTCTCTAATGTTTTTCATCGTCTAGGGGTTTCAAATGCCTCAAAATAATTTGTCATCCAGTCACATTCCCATGGATAGGATTCGTCTCATCTCGATCAACGTCAACTCCATTGTTACTATACATCGGCGTGATTATCTTGGGAACTATTTTCTCAATCGTTTCCAACGTCAGCTTCTCTAACTTCGACAAATAGACATCTATTTCATCGTTAGTTAGATTCCTGTCATTAGGAACCATTGAGCAAGAGTTGCCACCATCAGAAGGGGGACATTGCTTCTGGTAATCCCGATTAAACTTCTTTTGAAACTTTCCCCAGTCTGTTTTTTTTTGAAATTCAACCGATGATTTTCATGTTGAACTGGAATGAGGAAGAAATCATCCCTGTGATGATTAATTTCGATTACGATTGCGTTATGGTTGCTATCATAAGGAAGCACCTGCAGTTTCCGTTGAGGACTATTAAAGTTGAATTGGAGTCTTCCGTCCGCAATGCAGAGGTCCAAATATGAATTTGTCCTAGGGTATGTTGGGAACTCCGACCCATATAGATTGCACCTGTATTCAATTTGGTTCTCTGTTATCCACGATTTCAGGAATACACTTCTTGGATTATTGGTGGCGTTCAGCCATGATGTATGCTTGGCGTTCAAGTCACCAGCAAGAATGTAATAGTTATGCAGCCTGTTCAATTCGAGTGTTTCAAACAAGGAATTGAGCTCCTCCTTGAGCTTGAGAACAGTTCCAGCAGTTGTATAGGCAGAGATAACGAAGAGGTTATCCCCACCTGGCAGTGAGATTTTGATAACGGACACTTCAAGAGATTCAAAGCTTTTGAATTCGACTTTTTCAATATTTTGGTCTTCGAACCAATATCCCGGTGCCACCTCCCCCAGCACCTGTTACCCTATCGTTTCTTACGAACTCAAAATCCTTGAATCTCATGGAGTGCCATGAACTGAGGTGGGTTTCGGTGAGAGGCACGAGTTCAGGTTTTTGTCTGGCAATGAATTCAAGGAGATAGTCACGCCGATGTAAAGTAACAATGGAGTTGACGTTGATCGAGATGAGACGAATCCTATCCATGGGAATGTGACTTGATGACAACTTATTTTGAGGCATTTGAAAGCCCTAAACGCTGAAAAACAATGTTAATTTTCGAATCTTGTTTATCGATTCGCTCCGATAAGGAATTTAGTTGCTGATAAATTTAAAGGAGCAGCTCATTATTGCCACTTACATTATTTATTTTATTTACATTCTCTGCTGGTCCTCTCGCAGCAAGTGCAAATGACACCCCGGGCTTGACGAAGTTGGTAGGTATCACACTGCGGTGTGCTTGATTTTGTTTTGGAGTTACTTTAACCTTTGCATCTTGATACCGGGGGCATCCTCGATATGATGCTGGATGACCAAAGGCACCGCAGTTCACACAATATAGTTTTTCTTTTGGCTCCGCCTGAGCCAATTTGCACTCGCCGGGAGCATGAATGTCTTTGCATTTAACACACCTAGATTTCATGGCGCAATTGGCAGCCGAATGCCCGAATCTTTGACACCTGTAGCACTGGTTGATCTCACTTTTCTGGAGGCATTCCCTTCTCACCACGCGGAAGTTCAAGTACCGTATTTTCTGCAGGGCACTCGAACTACTTTTGCTGGAAATCTGGACTAAGAAGTGAGGCAAGTTTTTGCGCTCCACAATCGATCTTCCCGTTGCAAAGTTTTTAACTGAAATAAATTATATTTCTCGTGCAACTTCTTGGAGCACCTGAAGAAGATCGACTGTGTCCTCACCACAGCCCAGACCCTTCAATAAAAAGGTTTGGTTTCTTTCGCTTTTTGGGGCTAACGTGAAATGCGGAACATCTCCAGAATTTAAGGCACTTTTTGTTGCCTGGAAATCAACCATCGACTTAGTCCTAATGGTCAATTTATCGGCATTGACTCTTTTTATTTCAAAATCTTTTAGCTTATTTTCGGCTGCCAAAAGTCGAACCATATCTTTGCCCGTTTGCCCAAATACATTGATTGGTGGGACTTTTTCTTTTTTTTCATTAATCTTAACGGACGGACCAGCAGACAAACCTTTTGGTTTTTTCTCCTGATTTTTAATTTTAAGGTAGTCTATGAACTCATTATCTAACTTAGAAGTTTTACCTGGATCGTCTTCAATGTTCATCGTTTCTTCAAGACCAGCTAGCGCTGCATAGTAATTTCTGCTGTCGTTTGCGCCTCCTGCGCTGAGGACATCCTCTTGATTAGCTTCTTCCTTTTCTTCGGTTTTTGAATTTGCTTGTCGGCCTTTCTTGGTTTCTTTATCTTTGTTGAACGTTAACGTTCCAACAAGTGCTTCTAATGATTTAACTGGAAGCTTGAGCTCTTCATTTTCTTTTTCAATTTTGTCAGCTTTTTCTTTGTCTTTGATCAGCTGCTCGATTTCGATTACCGATAGGATTGTCGGTTTTTCTTCTTTATCTTCGTATCTTCTTTTAAGTTTTTTTTTCGCCCGTCATCGTTGGCGATGGGCACGAACCTTCTGGTTGATGGCTGGAGCCATCGGGCTCCTCCTCGTTGCTTTTGCAGCGAGACTAGAGGGAATGTTCTCAGACAGGGACTTCCCTTGAACGTATTTCCACTTTTGATATTTCTTCAGGAAATGAATTTCAGGTATTCGATAAATGCTCGAATAATCCGACGGTGATGGTTTTCCCAATAAAATCAAAATTTGCTTTTGACTGGCTCGTAAAAAAATATTGCAATTATTTGAAACTGACTTTTGTTAAAAATTAATAAATTTGCAAAATTAATGATAGGAGCGATTAAAAACACATTTACACGCAACGAGTGCTAGACGTAGAATATGGTAACGAATGATTCAAATCAACCAGAGCCAGATCCGGTAGCAGCTCGACGCAGAGTTCTTCTGCCGATAATCACCCCGCTAGAAGGATAGAAGACGTATCTACCCAGCAAAAAGCTACTGCAGCTTAGCTTAAGCATAGAAATCAACAATATTCTTCCCGAATTTAGCCTCAGTTAGATTTTCGCGAGACTGAATGCACCGTTTGATTACGCTCTACAAAATCCGACAATCGACCCAAAAAAATGACAATTCATCACATTTTGTTTTCATGACATTTCTTCGGCTGACAATGTCCCTCAGCAGGGAGTGATGTAGCGCTACAATTGCACATTGCCTGTAAACTCACCTCCAGCATTGAACGTGCTAAGAAGAAGAGATTCGTCACAAGCTTGTGTAGTGAATTTAAATGTTTCAAAAGTCTGTAAAGAACTGCAGCGATGTTCTGCTGCCTTGGCAGAAGAAGATGGAGGTATTTGCCGAGAATGCCCTCGTCTGGGGACGCGTGAGTGCGCTGGCAGGCTAGCATTGCGATGTCGTGGGGCGGGTTCAGTACCCCAGCACGAGGACCCACTACAAAAAAATTTCGCACTCACGAATTTCTTGTGGTCAATCTAACACGGGGCGACCGAAGTCGCAAAAAGCCGTTCAATAGCTTGCGAATGAAGATTGAGAAGAGCAGAGGCGCAGTAACTGTTCCCTGCTGTAGACCATTCAAGACCTTGAACTCGCGCATTGTTGTCAGATTTCCATCAGTTACAGCAAACGATTTCCCGTATAACATATTACACATCATGGCGACAAGGTGTCTGGGGAACTTGTCCTGAAGGAGTTTAAAAATTAGTCCATCTAACCATACCGTATCAAAGGCTTTCTCCATATCAATGAGACATGCTCCAACACATTGTCTATCATTTAGTTTCCAACAGATGTCTGAGGTTACTTTCGTTATTGCATGTGTGGTCGAATGCCTGGCACGAAAACCAAATTGGCAATTCGGCATCAACTCATTTTCCTCAATGTGGGCGTTTAATGCTCTGTTGAGTATCACTTCAAACACCTTGCTGATGTTAGGCAGCAAGCTGATTGGGCGATAGCTTTTGGGGCATGAAGATTCTTTTCCTTTCTTCAAGATCGGAAATACCTTAGCCTTTTTCCACTCATTTGGGAAATATGAATTGCTCAACATGTTGTTGAACAATATGCAATAGTTCCTAATAGCAACCTCAGGCAAATGTCGGAGAACTAAATTTGGAATACCATCAGTACCACATGATTTCTTGTTGTTTATCTTGCGAAATATGAAACACAAGTCTTCATAGCTGACAAAATAATCAATCAGATTCAAGCTCGGTATGAGGTCAGATGTTAATGTTTCATTGAAATGAAGAATTGATTGGCCGTTCAGGCTTGATTTGAAGTCGGAAACTTTTGCTTCAACGACCTCTGAAAAAATTTCGTTCCCTCTCTCAGGGTTTGGTAGATGAACCAATTCAAAATGAGTTCCAATCAGGGCAAGTTTATCCAATCCTTCACAAATAATCCTGTTTCCATTTCCATCCGGAGTCGTACTATTAATTTCGATACCAGCCCTATCGAGAAGATTTATCTCATCACTAGTGACTTCAAGATTCGATACCTTCACTCGAGACTTCTTGCGGAATATGCTATTCACTTTCGCGAACACGCCGTCTGGGTCCTGTGGGCTAATACCCCTCAATTTTTCCGCCCATTGATTGCTGACCTCACTCCTGAAGTATGACCGGATTAATTTCCGGACATTCTTCAGATGTAATTTCAACAAAGACAACGAGGGATGGTTGTTGTCCAAAAATCGTCGATAAATATTGTTGACGCGTGTGAGGCTTTTCAATCTTTTCAACCTTGCGATGGTTGGTGTTTCATATCCTTCCATATTGTTTCGAAGTTTAATCTTGGGAACGACTTTCTCAATCGTTTCCAACGTCAGCTTCTCTAACTTCGACAAATAGGCATCTATTTCATCGTTAGTTAGATTCCTGTCATTAGGAACCATTGAGCAAGAGTTGCCACTATCAGAAGGGGGACATTGCTTCTGGTACTCCCGATTAAACTTCTTTTGAAACTTTCCCCAGTCTGTTTTTTTGAAATTCAACCGATGATTTTCATGTTGAACTGGAATGAGGAAGAAATCATCCCTGTGATGATTGATTTCCATTACGATTGCGTTATGGTCGCTATCATAAGGAAGCACCTGCAGTTTCCGTTGAGGACTAGTAAAGCTAAATTCGAGTCTTGCGTCGGCAATGCAAAGGTCCAAATATGAATTTGTCCTAGGGTATGTTGGGAACTCCGACCCATATAGATTGCACCTGTATTCAATTTGGTTCTCTGTTATCCACAATTTCAGGAATACACCTCTTGGATTATTGGTGGCGTTCAGCCATGATGTATGCTTGGCGTTCAGGTCACCAGCAAGAATATAGTAGTTATGCAGCCTGTTCAATTCGAGTATTTCGAACAAGGAATTGAGCTCCTCCTTGAGCTTGAGAACAGTTCCACCAGTTGCATAGGCAGAGATAACGAAGAGGTTATCCCCACCTGGCAGTGAGATTTTGATAACGGACACTTCAAGAGATTCAAAGCTTTTGAATTCGACTTTTTCAATATTTTGGAAACGATAGGGTCTTGGAACCAATATCCCGGTGCCACCTCCCCCATCACCTGTTACCCTATCGTTTCTTACGAACTCAAAATCCTTGAATCTCATGGAGTGCCATGAACTGAGGTGGGTTTCGGTGAGAAGCACGAGTTCAGGCTTTTGTCTGGCAATGAATTCAAGGAGATAATCACGCCGATGTAAAGTAACAATGGAGTTGACGTTGATCGAGATGAGACGAATCCTATCCGTGGGAATGTGGCTGGATGACAACTTATTTTGAGGCATTTGAAAGCCTTAAACGCTGAAAAACAATGTTAATTTTCGAATCTTGTTTATCGATTCGCTCCGATAAGGAATTTAATTGTTGATAAATTTAAAGGAGCAGCTCATTATTGCCACTTACATTATTTATTTTATTTACATTGTCTGCTGGTCCTCTCGCAGCAAGTGCAAATGACACCCCGGGCTTGACGAAGTTGGTAGGTATCACACTGCGGTGTGCTTGACTTTGTTTTGGAGTTACTTTAACCTTTGCATCTTGATACCGGGGGCATCCTCGATATGATGCTGGATGACCAAAGGCACCGCAGTTCACACAATATAGTTTTTCTTTTGGCTCCGCCTGAGCCAATTTGCACTTGCCGGGAGCATAAATGTCTTTGAATTTGACACACCTATACTTCATGGCGCAATTAGCAGCCGAATGCCCGAATCTTTGACACCTGTAGCACTGGTTGATCTCACTTTTCTGGAGGCATTCCCTTCTCACCACGCGGAAGTTCAAGTACCGTATTTTCTGCAGGGCACTCGAACTACTTTTGCTGGAAATCTGGACTAAGTAGTGAGGCAAGTTTTTGCGCTCCACAATCGATCTCCTCGTTGCAAAGTTTTTAACTGAAATAAACTGTATTTCTGGTGCAGCTTCTTGGAGCACTTGAAGGAGATCGACTGTGTCCTCACCACAGTCCAGACCCTTCAATAAAAAGGTTTGGTTCTTTTCGCTTTTCGGGGTGTACGTGAAATGCGGAACATCTCCAGAATTTAAGGCACTTTTTGTTGCCTGGAAATCAACCAGTGACTTAGTGCTTATTGTCAACTTATCGGCATTGACTCTTTTTATCTGAAAATCTTTTAGTTTAGTTTCAGCTGCCAAAAGCCGAACCATATCTTTGCCCGTTTGCCCAAACACATTGATTGGTGGGACTTTTTCTTTTTTTTTCATCAATCTTAACGGACGGACCAACAGACGGACCAGCAGACAAACCTTTTGGTTTTTTCTCCCGATTTTTAACTCTAAGATATTCAATGAAATCATTATCTAATTTTGACGTTTTACCTGTATCCTCTTCAACGTTCATCGTTTCTTCAAGACCAGCTAGCGCTGCATAATAATTTCTGCTGTCGTTTGCGCCTCCTGCGCTGAGGACATCCTCTTGATTAGCTTCTTCCTGTGGCTTTTTAGTTTTCTTGTCTTCAGATTTTGAGTGTGGTTGTCGGCCTTTCTTGATATCTTTATCTTTGTTGAACGTTAACGTTCCAACAAGCGCTTCTAACGATTTAACTCGAAGCTTGAGTTCTTCATTTTCCTTTTCAAATTTTTCTGCTTTCTCATTTTCTTGGATCAGCTGTTCGATCTCGATAACCGATAGGATTGTCGGGTTTTGTTCTTGATTCTCGTATTTTCTTTTAAGTTTTTTTTCGCCCATCATCATTGGCGATGGGCATGGTCCTTCTAATTGATGGCTGAAGCCATCGGGCTCCTCCATCTCGTTTCTTTCGCAGCGAGACTAGAGGGAATGTTCTCAGACCGGGACTGCCCTTGAACGTATTTCCACTTTTGATATTTCTTCAGGAAATGAATTTCAGGTATTCGATAAATGCTCGAATAATTCGACGGTGATGGTTTTCCCAATAAAATCAAAATTTGCTTTTGACTGGCTCGTAAAAAAATATTTCAATATTTTGAAACTGACTTTTGTGAAAAATTAATTAATTTTTAAAATTAATGACAGGAGCAATTAAAAACACGTCTACACGCAACGAGTGCTAGACGTAGAATCTCCGACCCGTACTCTCACTCATGGCAAATCCGTCCTAGTATGAATCTTTTCATCAGTCGCCGCTGGCTGTGTTTCAGGTGGGGTGCATACCAGCTGAGTTAATGCTAAGCTTGTAACATTGCACTGCTGTGTCCCAATCGTTACTCGCACGTCTGTTTCATCCGATGCTATATTCAAGTTTCCTCCCTCAATTGTGCTGCGAATATTTTGAAAATATTTGCTAAGATCCCGGACAGATTGTACATTGTCCATTATGAACCCGACTTGCAAGCTCAACTGTGTCTCTCGCGATTTCAGGCTAGCAATCTCGTTACTGCTATTGGGTATGGAATAGTACCCAATAGTTGTTAAAAGACCAACATTGTTTCCATCATGTATCACTATACAACGCTTACGACCTTTAAGGTTTTCAGAAAATGCCGGTTGCTCCATGCTGTTTTTATAGGAGATGAAGCGTGCATTTACAGCCGGCGACGGACATTCCATTTGGTTCGAGTTGATTACATAGCATGAGCTTTTATTTACACGTTCGCCATCATAGAAGACTTCAATTTCGGGCTTTTGTATTGAATCCAAATTTGTCCCATGAACAGTGAGCATCCTTCCGCCACTAGCAAAGCTTTCGAGTGGCTTGATTTGCATGATTCGCGGGTCCACTGTATACATAATTGTAAATGCTACATGCCATCATATTGTAGGGTAGCTATTGCAAATGCTATACGTTCTATTTGCACCATCAACGAATAGGGTTAACGCCCGAATCGGTCTTGGCTCAGGAGCGGCAGATGTTATGCATGTCAAACGGCTACTTGAAGCTTGCGTAACATTTATGTAACACTCAAATTCATCTAAGTACGCGCGAATGTTTGAACCTATATTCAAGTATCTACCATTCAGCGATACTTGAGTGCCACCAAAATTTGGACCCATTGTTGGCTGCAGCCCCTCTAATTTAATGTTTTTTTTTTTTTTTTTTAAATTACCTCCATTCCCTACCACTCTCTCCATCACTCTTTCTTCGTCAAAGTCAAAGTCAAAGTCAAAAGCGCTTTATTTAATTCTAATCGTTACAAATTTTAAAAGAATATAAAGCAAATTCCAAATAATAACAATCAAAAAACTTAATGGCCCAAATGGCTCTCTAAATTTGTACGTTATCATAAACTCATTTCATCAAAAAAAAAAAACTATAGCAAATGCAATTAATTACGATTATAACATATTTTTACAATTCAATTGGAAAAAGGAGAAAAAACCAACCAACACTATCCAAAAATTATTTATAATTCAAACACAACAGTGAAACTTTGATCCTACACCTAATATGTTGTAACTTATTTCTAATAAAATACAATCAAAAAAACTTTATCTTATACTAAAAATACTATAACAATATTCCTAACCTAAGTGTTTAATCTTATCTCTAACGGAATATAGTAAACATTACATATACCTAACCTATACCTAATTTTTAACAAAAATATATAACACTAAATGTAGCAATAATGATTGCGCCGTCTCAACTCTATCAGCCTCAATGAATCTAGCAAATGAGTATCTCCATTGAAATCTTTGGTCTCGTGAACTCAAATTAGGAGGATATTTTATCTTCTTATCGGTGGCCCGTCGATATATGTGATATATGACTGGGACGCCGGAGAACTTATCGGTGCTTGACAATTCAATGGAATATTAATGGGAACACAACTCATTCTCATTGCACATGAAATATCAATTGTTTAAAGGATTATCAGGCGATTTTGAATAAAAGCATTTATGAGACTTCTGTTTATAATTTTTTTTTTTTTTTTTTTTTTTGTAATTACCTCCATTCCCTACCACTCTCTCCATCACTCTTTCTTCGTCGCACAACGCTCGTGCGATCTGCATTCACATTACGTCGCTTGGTCCTTTGTGCCACCCAGACAATGTTTAACACATCGGTATAAGGGGGCACACAATATAATGTGAACTAGTCCTTTTCGTGAACATCTAGTCCAAAAAATCATGATCAGCTCTCAGAGATAAAAAAAAATTCAATATCATACGACGCATTCAAAAAAAACTCTGAGTAACTGTCACTTCAGTATCTCGCCGATAGGGTCAAAAAGAAAAAAAGAACGCCCTAAGATACTGGGCTCATAAAAGCAGAATTACAGGTCCACGCTTCAATCAGTACTCATTAAATGCTCCCTTAGTCTTTTCTTAAATACCAAAAGTGAGTTTGCTTCCTTAAGAATTTCTGATAGATTGTTATATATACGCAAAGCATCATTCGTTGCATCGTTCTTTAGTCGATCCGTTCTGGCAAAAGGTATTACGAATTGATTTGCATTCCTCGCATTATATGGGTAGATCTGTGATACCTTAATTAATGGCGCTCGTTCCGATCCATTAGTTTTTAAATTTCTGTAGATAAACTTCGCTTTCTCCATAATAATAATTTGACTAAAGGTTAATGATTTTGCCAATTGGTAAACCAAACTAGTTTGAGTAAGCATTGGCAGCTTCAGAATGTTTTTATACGCTTTGGTCAGCAGCCTGGATA
This sequence comes from Odontomyia ornata, assembly GCA_963969285.1. NCBI lineage: Eukaryota > Metazoa > Arthropoda > Insecta > Diptera > Stratiomyidae > Odontomyia > Odontomyia ornata. The sequence continues at coordinate 33,999,965 of OZ017740.1, forward strand.
TACTGTTTAAATGTTGCTTCGCTGATTGACTCCAAATAAGTACTCCATAATGCAATTTCGCCAGGACAAACGCATTTAGAACAAGTTTCTTGATGTGCATTGGAAAATCCTCATATCTTCTTAACAATCCTATTATTGGGGCTAATTGCCTTCTTAAGCTATTTATGTGTGGTAACCAGGTCATACGATGGTCTATGATAAGACCAAGATATTTTATTTCTAGCACTCTTTGCAATTTTTCGCCGTTAATATTTAGTTCGACATCTATGTCTCCTTTGTTCTTTTGCTTAAAAACAATATATTTTGTATTTGATGTGTTCAATACTAGTTTGTTTCCAATTAACCACTGATGGAATTTTCCTAGATCGTCGTTGATAGTGTTCTCAATGGCAGTTTTGTCTCGTACTGAATAAAGTAGAACTGTGTCATCAGCATATAATGTGTGATATCCCGTCAGCCCACATGTATTTAGATTATTTGTATATAGCAGGAACAAAGTTGGGCCCAGTATTGAACCTTGGGGAACTCCTGTTTCCGTAGGTGCATGGTCGCTCAGGACATTGTTGATTAAAGTTCTCTGCGATCTTCCCTCCAAGTAACTCTTAAACAACTGCTTAGGACTACCCTGAATACCATACGATTCAAGTTTACGAAGCAAGAGATCATGATCAACTGTATCAAATGCTTTTTTCAAATCCACAAAAATTGCGATGACATAATCACCTCTGTCAAGTCCTAGATTGATGAAACGTGTGACAGAATGTAGGGTATCCAAAGTACTCTTGTTCTTTTGAAAACCAAACTGATGTTGGCTTATGATAGAGTTTTCAACTAAGAATGATGTTAATCGATTGTTTAGTATTTTTTCAAATATCTTACTAAATCCCGTCAGCAGCGCAATCGGGCGATAGTTATTCGGGTCAAGATGATCACCACCCTTAAATATAGGAACTATTTTTGCAAGTTTTTCTTCTTCCGGAAAAGTCCCATTCTTAATATGCACGTTTATAAAATTTGCCATAATCTGGGCTATGTCCTCCTTAATTATACTAATCTCATTCATCGTGATGCTATCAATGCCTGGCGCCGTATTCTTTTTCAATTCATTGATTACATTTAAGACTTCCCTTCTATTTGTTTGATGAATGTGAAAGATGGAATTTATTGCGATATTTATATTATTTACATTGCCTGCTGAACTGGCAACGATTTCTTTAGTGATTCTTCCACCAATTGTTGAAAAAAAATTATTCAATGAGTTCGCCGCGTCACGTGGACACGATTTTTTAACTGGAATTGCACGCTTGATTCAGTGTAACCTGCATCATTAGCAACCTTTATCGGAGCGGTAAGCTCGTCAATAACTGCTCCGGTCCTGCATTCAATTTTCACCGAAATTTCATAATTTACCAGTTCACAAGGAACGTTTCCTATGCTTATTCTACCACGCACATCTTCTTCCCGTATACCTAAGTTACTGCCTTCTATTGTTACCAAAGTCCCGCCTTCTATTGGTCCACTCAAGGGTTTGATCATGTCGCGTACTGAACGGAGTTCACAACCGTACCTACTCGATTACTACACTTGAGGAAGACGTCCACACAGCCGACAGCAATCATTCGGCACAGATGATTCTCGGATGACGGAATAAATCACGTGTTCGAACTCTAGCCAACCTTCCTGCGTAATCATCATCTGTCAGACCGAAACCCCCACACACAAAACATCCAAAGTCAGAAAATCCATAATCACAAAATCTATCTATTGTCCATAATTTTTGCGTATGCGTTTAATATTTCAAATCGCTTCGAAATATTTGACAATAATTGTGTTTAGTGGTTCTAATTTGTTTATGAGTGAGTTAGGAAACAAATTAGTGACATTCCTGAAATGTTATCAAAGCACTATAATTTTATATTAAAACAATTTTTCCAAAATAATCTTGCGAAAATGCTTACTATATGTACGAGTATATTTAAGAAAATTTTTTGTTCTTCTATCCCAAAAAGATTGAGAGTGGGAAAAATAAATAACTGAACTTTATTTTTTTTTGGATTTTGTCAAGTATCATTTTGTGCGTGTGAATACGATTTTGTGATTGTGAGATTTTTCGGATCCCGGGTCGTGGGATTTTATCTTTATGGATTTCCTGGTATTCCAATTTCCTCTTTGGTTACAGACTAATAAGATCAAGGAAGCAGCTTGTCTACTTGAGGCAGATCAAATTTTAGATTTTTTCGTGTGACCAGATGAGATTCGCGCACGCAAACTATATAAGTTACTCGAAAACATATGTATCTGGATAAATCGTTGAGGAATACTCAATGACTCATCATCAAAGCAACCAGTTCCTTCATGCTCTTGAATTCGGCTTTACCAAATCACAACTGCCATTAAATTATTTTATTTATTTGATTTCTATGCACATTCCCAGACGATTGTTATTGTACTATCTGAACTGGTTGCTTGATTGAAAGGTCGATGGCTGCAGGCCAAAGATAGTTGACTAATTATATAAATATATACAAAAACAAAAAAAGAGCTACAAAAAAAGCTCTGATTTATTTTAGATTGCAGCTGTAATTCGCTGTTTGGGAGATTCACCTAGATTTAAAAAAATCGAATCGCTAATTTATTGTACTATTATTGCCACCATTTATCTGATTTGCATTTCGTTATTCATATAAAGTGATTTAGGAATGTTATTTTATGCATTTGAGACTTCAAAATGCATCAATATATTACTTAACAACTGCTTGGAGTGATGATAAAGTTATATCCCATTGTAGTGTATTCTGATTTGGCACTTTTTTGTTTTTGAATCCAATTGAGACATACGATCTGCAGGTGTGAAATTAGGATTAAGATTATTTATCCGCATTTGAAATATCAAATGAAACAATATCAAATATAAAATTCACTGTATATATATTTCAAGAATTTTCGTTTCTTTATAATAAAACTTACAATAAAATGTTTTTTAATTTCCGTGTTGTTTTTTTCTTTTCTTTGTAGTTGTTGTGCATATATTACATAAATATAACATTTATTCGCTAATTCGCTTAAATAAAACTTACTAAATTCATTTCATAAATAAATAGTAAATCTTTGCTAAGATTTTAGTATTATTATATATAATATATATTTAACATTTAAAAAAATCTTCAAACATAGGAAACAGACCAGTCTTTTGCATTATATTTTTGTATTGTATTGTTTTGTATATATACTCATATGTGTAAATAGAATAATATTTATACATGTATTTATTTTGTGTTGCTGAAAAAATATATATTTTAAGTCGATTTTAACATTCATGATTTTATGTACAGGGGAGTGTTATGTATTGTATTTATATATATATAGAGAACAATCCTTTGAACATGCGTTTGTTGTATTTGTTTTTTATTTGCTTGATATTTATTAATTTTAATTGTTTTGATTCTTATTAATAAATGTTTTTATTTTCACATTTGGACAAATATTAAAGATTTATTGTAAGATGAAAAAATCTTATGATGTCTATTTGTAGAAATATGGAAGATGATTGAAAATATTTTATGAACATGTTGAGTATGCAGGAAAGTCATTTTATCAAAAGGGTTTAAAAAAATAATAGTATTATGCGGTCGGATGTTAAAGTACGAATCATAGTATACTCAAATAGTATCCACACTTCATCACACAAGCCGAACAGCAAGCCATAAATCTTCTGTAGTAGGTCTAGGTAGGTAGGTAAATCCTGACGCCAGGATTGGCGCGAATATGAACATATGCTTCGGTGAGAGATTTCAGGACTGCCATATCTCAATAATCAATAACTTTGGAAAAAAAACAAATTCGTTCCATGCAATATTTTAGTTTTTTTATTAGGATCTGGCAGCACTTCCATGTTCTGAAATGCGTAAAAGAGCACGTGCGTCGGAAATTTTATTTGCTTGTTGCTTTGTTTCTTGAGCGCGCCAAGCCTGGGCTCAGCTGTCGTGCCCCCAATCAGCTGTCGTGCCCCTGGGAAAATTCAAAAAGTGTGCAACAGGGTAAATGAAAGGTGTGGGTACTCGGTGAATGTACTATGGTACGAATATCATGGACAGAAGAGATTTGCATACATTCTGATAGATTAACAGCGTAATTTGTAGACGAGGCCTTAGCTTGGTGAAAATTCATTTTATTCAAATAAAGCAAACAACAATTTTGTTTAAATTTTCACTATATTAATTTCCTTTCACTATCGTTTCGTAACAATCACTATTAATGATAAATATTTACAGGGCTAAAGTATAAGGATAAGCACGTTGATAAGGTAGTGAATGACCATATGTGGATAGAATATCGTTACTTTGATGATGGTAGAATTATTTAGATTTCATCGGTCCCTTGAGGAAATACGTTATTAATAATAGCATCTACCAAGTCTCAAATTAGGTGACATTTATGTGCAAGCTTCACAAACTTCTCCTATTCCTCTATTTTCCCCTTTTCTCGACTCTTTCCCCTAATTATTCCCAAAACGAAAATTCCTTTCCCCTATTCCTCTATCTTCCCCTTTTCTCAACTCTTTCCGTCCAAACGGACTATTAGTAAGTAAAAACATCCATAGTAGCTTTCATGAAAACAAGTTTTACATTAATGCGCATTTGAGCCAATATTTTAAAAAGCTTTTATATCTTACCAAAATGTTTGCGAAAGAAAATAATTATAAGTATGTATGGTTCAAAAATGACGCCATGTTACTAAGAAAATCTGAGCTAGGAAATATCCACAAAATAAATTTTGAAGACGATCTTAATATTAATATACTAAAATGAGTACAATAAATTTCTTACGTCTAAAGTTTTGCATTATAGTAGTATAGTTATAGCAAATGTTTGAGTTCCTAAACCCAACGGATTTAATTACTTTTGAAGAACAAAATGTATTTGAAGTAGAAACTGCACATACTTGTAAAGTATTATTTAGTAAGTACTCACTCAACAGAAATATAAAAATTCTTCACTTGAACATTCGCAGTATAAAAAAGAATTATAATGAGTTAGTTATCCTATTGAAAGATTTAGAAAATGATATTGATATAATAGCTTTATCTGACACACACCATAGTAGCTATATCGATGATTTTAGCTCTTTAGCTCCGACTCTCCAATTGCCTCAATACACCATGTTCTATACAGAAAAATGTAGGAACAAAAATGACGGAGTGATAGTTTATGTAAATGAAAATTTTAACGCTTTATGTGAAGACATAACCTGCAATGAATTCACTGGTCTGAAAATAAACATCACTTTACAAAATAGGAAAACATCTGCAATTTATGCAATCTACAAATCGCCATTTCTTAATGAAGAAGAATATACTCGTATTCATAAGCTTGAAACTATATTAGGTAGCTACTTAAAGAGTGATTTAGACATCATAATAGGAGACATCAATATTGACATCTTAAACCAATCCAGAGCTTCGAACGATTATCTAACGACTCTTGGTTGTTTAGGCTTTTACCCCCTTATTAATAAGTACACCCGGGTAGAAAAAAACCATAAGTTTTGTATTGATCATGTTCTAGTTAGGAAAAGCTCCAACTCAATACATACAATTGTTCCAATAATAATCCAAAACTCAATCACTGATCATTACACCATAGTAGTCAATATCAACATTAATAATTTGGAAAACCTGAAGTTTAAATCTAAATACAAGATAATTACGAAGATTGATTATGTTAAGCTAAAAAAAAGCGATTGGGATGTAATTATTAGTACCCATGATAACGCGAATATATCTGCAAACAAATTCATAACATCATTAAAAGAGTCCATAAGTGATGCTTCAGTAAAAGTTCACGTGCCAAGCAAACTTAAACCTATTAAACCATGGGTAACTTAAGGCATCATTAAATCAATTAGAAACAGGGACAGAATCAAACAAAAATTAAACAAAGAACCCTTTAATTCTGGATTAGCCTCTTTTTATAGGAAATATAGTAAAAAATTAAACCAAATAAAGAAGAATGCGAAAAGAAATTAATACCAGAAACAAATCGAGCTAGCTGGTAATAGTAACAAAAAAGTCTGGGAAATAGTTAGAAATAATGCCGAAATTAGTAATAAATGTAAACATGAATTGGATGATATGCTCAATAAATTGAAATCACAAAGTATAGACCCTGATGCGGAAATTCAATCCGAAGAAACGCTAGCAAACCTATTCAACAACGTTTTTTGTTGTGTTGGTGATAGAATTGATATTGTGGAAAACAGTGAAATACATAAGGAATCCTACGGCGTTGACCTATTGTCTAACTTCCATTTAAGCAAAATTCCGGAAAAGGAAATCAAGTTCATAATTAATGCTTTAAGGACAAACACGTCTCCAGGATGGGATGACATAAGCATTTCAACAATAATAAACATTCAAGATGAAATCCTTAAACCTCTCACAAAACTCTACAACAAGTGCATTGATGAAGCTACTTTTCCAACCGATTTCAAAAAGGCTATAATCATCCCCATTTACAAAAATGGAAGTAAGCTTGAAACTAGCAATTATCAACCAATATCTCTATTGCCAATGTTAGCAAAAATCTTCGAGCGTTGTATCAAAAGTAGACTGATGAAGTACTTATCTGAAAACAACATTATTTCACCGCAACAATGTGGTTTTCGAGAGGGCTTAAATACAGAAGATGCTGTCTTATCAGTCACAAACTTTGTATATTCAGAATTAGATGTCAGCAATAAACCGTTGGGTATATTCATGGATATTTCGAAGGCCTTTGATACGATTCGACATGAGATGCTTGTACTAAAATTAAAAAAAATTGGCATAAGTGGAAAAGCATTGAAATTGTTTCAACCATACTTGGGCCCAAGACAGCAACGAGTTAGGGTGAAATACTCTTTAAGTGAGTGGATTATGAAAGACACAATAGGACTTCCACAAGGTACTGTATTGTCACCCATTCTATACGACATATACGTCAATGACCTTTGCAATATAAACCTAGGTACCAAATGTAGGGTAGTGGCCTTTGCGGATGATACTGCCCTGTTAGTTTCATCTCCATCTTGGGTTGAAACTAAACAAAAAGCTGAAGAGGCGATCAGAAAAATTCATAATTGGTTGCACATACACCAATTCCGCCTCAACACCCGGAAAACTCAAGTCATGACCTTTTCGCTGACATCGGTGGGACAGCCGCTGTATAAATCGATTAAACTTCATCATTCAAATTGCCAGTGTATTGATGACGCAAATGCAACGTGCAATTGTCAAGATTTAGATACTGCTGAGAGTAATAATCGACAAAAACATGAAATGGAATTTTCATGCAGAGCACGTAAATACAAAATTAAGGAGATGTGTTTTCCTCTTCAACTCATTACGAGAGTTTCTGACTATACCTCAATTAAAGGTTATATATTTTGCATTAGTCCAGTCAATTATCCAATACTGTATAGCAGTTTGGGGAGGAGCGCAAAATAATTGCAATATCCAAGAAGTTGGGCAGTATTGACGTAGTCGATACCAATCGATTTCGCTGCTTTCAAATATTGGTAAGCTACTTGAAAGGGTAGAAAATTATGAAGAGGATTTAGAAAGTGACAACTTGGCAGTGTTATTGGCTGAAATGTGTAATAATGTTTAACTCTTGTACGGTTGAACATGTCATAATGTTCACTATTGATAAATGTGAAGACACTCTTAGGTCAAGTTGACATATGTTTCGACAACTGCATTGTTAGTCAGTTGAGCATCAACCTTCAATCTATAAAGAGCATATTAAAACGGCATCGTGATCAATTACAAACATTGCGATCCATTTAATAATTTTCCTAATTATTAATAGGGGTACCGGTTTTCTAACAGATGGCGTAACTTGATTCTTATTCCAGTGATTCACCTTTCCAAATATGTGTAAGAAAGCTACTGTCATATAATTTCAGAATCAGTATGTGTCATTCAACTGAAGCGTAAACAACAATACTTTTTTTTTTACTCTGAAAATGTCGAATTTTGTGCAGAATAAAGTGTTTTTGCGGGGAGTACTTCTTTATTGAAGAAAAAGGCTGCCGAAAGTCATCGTATTTTGGTGGAAGTGTATGGTGTGCATGCTCTAGCTGAGCGTACATGCCAGAAGTGGTTTGAACGGTTTAAAACTGCCAATTTTGACTTGGAGGACGATGATCGTCCCGGACAGCCAAAAAAGGTTGAAGATCACGAATTGGAAACATTGCTCGACCAAGATCCATCCCAAACTTGCAAAATCACTTGGCGTCGCTCAAAAACCATTTCCAATCGTCTAAAAGCAATTTTTTACAATAAAGCTTCAATTTTCAAAAAAAAACGGCACGAATTAACCGGTACCCCTATTATATGGTGACAGAAGTGCTGAGGACTGTGAAATACGTAATACAGTATCACGTGGATCGAATGGTGGCGGAGCAAAACACAAAATCGTCGTTGAAAACCAGAGTATTCATCGAGCATCGAACAACATAAACAGATTAACGTGATAAATCAAACTTCGGCTTATTTTTTGGAGTGTTAATTATCGATCAATAAAGGATTGTGAATCTCGTGTAATTGAATTTTAATTGTTTTGGTCACTTTTCAACAGTATTTCCAATCGTCAAGTAGGACCAGTTCTAGCAAATATCCACGGTCATCAACTTTATGCATAAGAACTTTAGTTACAACTTAAGAGATTAAATCGAGTGGAAGGCTACGTTTCCTTGACGTTTTGGTTTGTGGAGAATCGAGTGGACTAGGGTTTGAAAAATACTTTAACGGACTTGATGTGGGTTATCTTTTTCATCGAATCATTGCCAGCACCAAAAATAGGCAACATTTAACAACCATCTTAACAAAATGCGATGGATTCCATGGAAAAAGGAAGGAACTTTAGGCAGTGAATGAAAGAACAAATAGGAAATGATGAACATAAGGTCGAGAGTGGCGAAGCATATGATACAAGAAAACTTCAAAATTATTAAACTATAAAATATTGAATATAGTTTTTAAAAGTTTTCTTTAGAACTGAAGAGGTCCTCAAGTAGGGGTGGATGCAGCAAATAGTTGGTTTTATCATTGCTGTAAAATATGTGGGTATACTCTATTTTTACTGCTAGAAAATATGCAAAGTAACAAGTATCTAAAAAGTGCAGATTAATTAAAAATGTTTTTTAAAAGCTCGTAATCAAAGAAAAGCACATGAAGAAGTCTTTGGACTCAGAAATGTCGATTGAGATGCAATTGCTTGTATTAATTCGAATGACAATGACACGAGTTGCTATTAAAGTACAGTTTCCATAAGACTAATGAACATTTCAAGAGAGTTGTTTAGTGTTCTCATGTTTATATGATTGATGCATTGATGAAATCCTTAAAACGAAAACAAAGTGACTGGTGTTTGACGTTCATATTCATTATACCACGATAATTCTATTCAATAACAACAATTAACTTGTAGATGCCAGTAAGAAGTTAGTTTAGTACGAAGCCCTTCTGCTAATAGCACTCTCCTGCCAACTCAATTGAATTTGTACTCTTTTCAAAAGGGGGACCTAAATTTTGTAAACTTCTTAAGATGATATTAGAATTTTGTGCGATTAGATCCTTTGATTGACATTTTAAAATAGGAAGATCGTCTACCTTTGGAGATGGCTGATGATATAGGCAAACTTATAATTATAATTCTGAAATATTAATTATTATATTTATATTAAATGACTTGAAATATTCGTGCATCTTCCATATTTCTACAGCGCGACATACTTGTATGATAGTAATTACACATAAATACTTAATCACTAGTATTAAAAAAGGACTTTAAAATATAAAAACCTTACATCGAATGGAGTCACATCTAATCGACCTACTCCTATAAAAGTGTGTTATCCTGTCCCGCACTTTCAACATCGATTGGGCTATTCTTCGGACTATTCTTTGGACTATTGCTCGTCTTCTTGCCAATTACATACATGGGCACGTAGCGCTTCAAGCTCAGTGTACTGCTCGTTACTTCAGGATTTTGTCGTAGAAGTGGTTCCATCGGACTGTATGAGGTAGCTAGGGTATTATCATCATTGGTAGTAGGATCAGGTAATACGTTGAGATTCTTAACGGATATAGGAGTTTCTACTGGACGGGTTTCGTTGCAGGTTGATTGATCGAAATTATTGATAGCAGCTGAGCGGGCAAGAATATCTAGAGTTTGTTGTCCACTATTTATTCGCTTGCGAACACGTGGAAGTAATTCCATTTGATCGCTTTCCGTTTCCGGCATTTCCACTGAGGATATGGGGACATCCAAGCATGGTGTGAGCAGACGAGGATAATTCGAGACATATTCAAGAATTTCAGACGCTGAAGGACGTTTTTTGTAATCTTGGCTCCAGCAGGCTTTCAATAGACCTTCGAGATGGGGTTTAGTACCAGCTGGGATTTGAAGAGTTTTCCCGCTTTTAATGTATTCTAATACTTCATTGTTGGTTAGGCCTTGATATGGGAATGAGCCAAACGTTATGATTTCGTAGAGAAGAACTCCAAACGACCAAATGTCTGACGCTGGAGTGAAAATTCCTAGCGCAAGAGATTCGGGGGCCATCCATCGAACAGGCAACATTCCTTTGCGATTGAATCGATAGTAGTCGCTCTCGAACGTTGGACGAGCCATTCCAAAGTCTCCGAGCTTCACAACCTTTTGAGCATTAACAAGACAATTTCTGCAGGCAACATCACGATGCACATACTTCATGTCAGCTAAATAAGACAGAGCTCTCACAATGTCCAATGACATCATGGTGAGTCTTTTCGGACTTATGTCGGAGTCGTCGGTTGTTTTTTCGTATACAAGATGACGGCGTGCTAGCAAGAATGTTTTCAAATCGCCATATAGCATGAATTCCATTATTGTGTAAATTGGTTCCGACTGCAAACATACACCAAGCAGCTTAACAATGTTCTTATGGTCAAATCGTTTCATGGCTTCTGCTTCAGATAAAAAGTCCAAGCGGTCTTCTGTGGAAGCTCCTGCTTTAAGAGTTTTAACGGCCACAGCAGTCCATCCACTATCATTTAATTGTGCTTCTCCACCGTAAACAGTTCCAAAGGCTCCTTCTCCTAATCTTCGATTGATGACCACCTTCTCTTTCGGCACTTCCCATTTATCTAATGTATTTACCATATTTGCTGAAGGTGACAGTAGATCAATTCCAAAGTTTTTCATCACCTTCGCTGACTGCTTAAGCTTCATGTCATATTGTCGCTTCCAGAACATGAACGAGGCCATTGATACCAGTACTACAAAAATAAGACAACTGAACGTAATCAGTATCAGTGTAACGTTATCACAATCTGTGTCTAATAGGTCAGCTAGCCTTTGCAGCTTGCAGACGAGCGCTCCATCAGTTGGTCTCTCATTATTGTGTAACCAAACAATCTTACTCTCATTCAACTGCAACGTTCCGCTAACAATCCTAAACTCGTCCTGGTCTATTTCTGGCTTATACAGACCAACTTGTCTAAACTGTCCGTAAACCCATTGCAGAATATTTATATTTGTAATTCTAGAGCCTCCTTCCCCGAACTTAATTCGACCCGATACTCCGTTAAAATCAGTTTTCCACATAATTTCCACGAAATCATTGACGACTTCTGGCTTTCTCAAATCGTCTAGGGCGCTAGGATTTTGCTTGAGAAGTTTATCTGCAGCCAGAGCATATACCCAAATCGAATCATACGCAAATCCTGCATAATCCGAAAGGTCGGTGGAGTTCAATCTGTCGGAGTAATCCTGTAGCCATTGTCCGACAGATCGATTTTCCGGCATGATTGTCTTGTTCGAAGCAAAGGGTGTATGTGCCAAGGAGAAATGTCCGTTGATAGCCTGCAAAGGGAAATTAGGTTAGCATAAAAAACATATCCTTGCGTTGTTTTTTTCATCTGTTTCCGAGTACGAACCTCATACAGTTGTTGCGATGTACAACTAACATTTTGCATTAGAATCAGCTCATTGTCGACAATCCAACTCTTTGATAGCCACATGGGCAAGAACCAAACATAACCATTTTTCGGTGTCATCTGCAAATGAAAGTAAATTTCTTATGTTAATATTGTTGGTGTTGAATTTATTCATGAGATTGTTTGATCAATATTTATGTGGGAATTGGATGAACTTATTCTTATTTAACGGAGAGACCGCGCGAAACAAAGCGAGAGATAGGGATGGAGAAAAAGGAGAGTATTTTTTTCTTAATTTTCAACGGAGCTAGTCTGATTTTTTTTTCTGATTATTATTCATGTCATCTTTTTCCAGCGAATTGGTCGACAATTTGTTGGATGTGGATCCTAAGTAGCTTACATTAATTTAAATTGATGAAAATATAATGCCAATTTCAAATCGTGGATGAGGAGGGATGAAAATAGAACGAGCTTTATTTTTGTGTAGGTATTAGGCTTGGGTGCAGAGGGAATTGAGTAGGGTTAGGGAAGATTCAATTTTTTTGTGTAAAAAAATGTATATTTAAAGAATTGATTAGGCTAGTCAAATCCATGAATTTATTCAATACGGGGAATGAAGTCATAAATATATTTTTTAATGCGAATGACATTATGGCTACTCATACCGGTAGCCATTATTCTATTAAGGAAAGGAAAGTACAAAATAGTCGAGTGCCTTTCCTTTCCTCAATAGAATAACGTTTACTCAAGGACAACAAAACTATCAGTAAAGCCTTGTTCACACAAATGCAAATATTTAATCGAGTGAAGAGTATTTTAGTAGCTAAAAGACTAAACTAAACAACTTACTATTCTATTCGACGAAATTGTTGTTCAACCCGTTTATTTACCAAACGACTTAAAAAAAGCATAGTTGCGAACTAGGCTTGAGGAACATATAGACAGTTAAAAAAATCATGCATATCACAGGCAGAATAGACCTGAGCCGGTCGAGCAGCCTACGTGCCACAAGCAGTTTTTACGCCTGCGTAGTCTCTTAGCAGCAAACCAGCACAAGTCAAATCCCGACACCAGTAGCCTGGTGAGATGCCTCTTGAGAAGAACTCAGCGGATCAGTTCAGTATACTAGTTTGCAATTTTGCACCTTGCAATAAGCTGTTTGTTTATATGATGAGTTTAGTTTTCCTTTTTAACCCCTCCGCACGTATCCCGGCAGCTGTCAGCCCTAGGAACAATCAAACTGGTTGTTGTTGTTGTAGCATTACAGTCCCTTTTGAGCTTTCGCTTAGAGAGAGTTAGAGTATCTCATTATCATGATCGAATACGTCGGCATTCCACAAAGTGATATGGTCAGTATCACGCTTTGGCCGTATGTCCGTCCAGCCAGCTGCGATACGTTTTGATTTTTAAACCAGCACGTATCATAACTGAACGGGCTTATAGGCCGTCCGAAGAATCAGTGGAACTAAATCTCGTTGCCGCCAACAAGAGACGAACCAGGGACCTTCGGCTTATGGGATGAGTGCTCTAACCACTACACCTGCACCTAAAGTTTGATGGTTGTCCGCGAGGAGAGACAGCGCTCGCTCAACGATTGGCAGCAGTCTTGGGTCAATTGCACGAAGGGAAGGTGGACTGCGCGCCTCATCTCGGATGTGAGACCGTGGCCAAATCGAAGGCACGGTGAGCTTTTGAGCGGGCATGGGTGTTTTCAGTCTTACCTGCATAAGATCGGTAAGTCACGGTCCCCCGATTGTCGGTTTTGCCCAGGAGCGGAGGACAATGCCTGTCACACATTTTTTGAGTGCACCAAATGGGTCAGGTTGCGAAGGGAACTCTACAGGGAGACGAGAGAGCTCACCCCGGATAATATAGTTGCGGTGATGCTCGAATCGGTTGACAAATGGAGCCAGGTGGCACATTATGCTCGGGCAGTCCTAAAATATAAAAGGGACTCACAGCAGCCAGGGGCGCTGGGGCTGGGGGATTGCTCTTCTGGTATTTCCTCTTCCCCTCTCCCCTTCCGCTAGGAAAGGGACTCCCCAGCTGGAAGGCGCCCCACGGCGTAACAAAACGAGACCTCGCCCGAACTAATGTGTCTAACGGTTCCAGGCTGGGTTCTCTGGTTGACAGGGGAGGTGTTCAGTGGGTAGTCCAGTCACGCATGGGAGTCCCACACTCTGTGCATTAATAGCATTCACCTCCCTACCACAAAAAAAGGGGGTGAAGGCGAGTCTTCCCCGTCTGATAGTGGAATCGGAAGTAATAACCATGCCACCAGAATGCAAGCTGGGCAATGGGCTAGCTCCCCATCCCAGAAAAAACTTCATTGTTTTGAAATCTGCAAAAGAGCCTTGTAATGAATTGGACATACAGCAAAAATTTCGCAATCGAAAAAAGGACTATGACATGGGTGCTGGAATGTCAGATCACTGAGCAATATCGTCGTTAGCTATCAAGCGCATCTCGATTCCTGTCTCTTTTATTTTGTTTGGTCTATACGCTTCGGTGAGATATTTGACGTCCGCTTTTATTGATGAATCATTGATACGGCACATGTCAACTTCATACTCGTCTGGATTCGGGCTGTAACTTAAGGTTTTCAATTGATCGTAAACGCTTTCGTCATTCGCTCCTTATTGATTGATGATTTCTTTCAGGTGTTGATTGACGTTGTTGATTGTTGTATCGTTCTCGTTCTTTGTTGATTGTTGAATTGCTTCGGAGTTATTTTCGCCTACAATTCTTACGGTAGTACTGCGATTTTTTATTGTTACTTCTACAAACTCCGTTAATCATCGCCAAGCAACAAGTAATATGGGAAAGTCGAACCCGGCACTACATGAATCGTAAGAGTTAAATGAACACAGTCTATTGTAACCGTCGTGGTAAAATGACCAAGAGTTTGCTGACTACCAGAGCCGATGCCACCAAATCTAACATAATTTTCCTCAAGACTTGGAGCGTCTAGTCCGTCGTAGATACTACGTTTTATTAAATGGAGATCACTACCTGAATCGTTTTTTGGCATATTTGTATGTCTTTATAAGTCTTCATATCCGCTAATCGTAACACATCACATCTAACCTTGGGGATATTCACTCGCGGGGTTGGACACTTGCTTGCAATATGGCCAAAACCGCCACATGAAAAGCATTTTGTTCCCTTTCTTTTATCGGGAAAGTTTTTACTAAGATGATTGGGATTTCCATAGTTAAAACAACGTTTGCCAGACTTAGTATCCGGTATATTTTTTCCATGTAACCGACACATTGCTTATGTTCGCGGTTTTATAGCCTCGTATTGGACTATTTTTTGTCGTAATTCCTTTATCGAACTCGCGCCATATAAAAATGTTTTATTACGCTCGTTGAGTGGAATACCGTCAATTATGTTTTGTGTCATGGCCTCCAACTCGATTTAGGCGTGACTCACGATATCTAAGACACGTAAACATATTCGTTCAAACTTTCAGTCGGCAATTTTCGAATTTCAGTCAATTGTTTGTGAATGTCTTTACTATGTCTGTCTGTGCGAATTTTACTCACAACAAACTACGTAATTGACCCCACAATTTTGCGGACTACTCGACACCGACAAACAATTTCGCCGATCCACATAATAATTTCTTCGCATACACCACCTATTCCATATCATTCAGCCATACATTCCTGACGTTTTTTCAAAGTTTTTTAACCAACTTTCAACATTTTGGTATTTGTTTCCATTAAATTTTTCCAACGAGTCTTCAATATCGCGATATGACAACATTTTTTGTCCAAAAGACACCGCACTACATTCAGAGGGCATTCAGTCAATTTAACTTGCAGCCACTTCCTCTTCCTCGTCGTCCTTGTTCTCTGATATCGTCGCAGCACGTATTCGTACACATAAAACTGTCTTTTCTCCGCAATTCCAAAGTACGCAATCACTCTCTGAATTCTTCCACAGTCAACGATCAATATCCGTCTTAGCAACGGCCACCGAGCTCCTAAGTCGTTCGCGTAGCACCACTTGACTTCCCGTTAGTACTTCACTTTCCACATCCTTCATATTGTCGCGTGTTATGGTTCACAGCCAATAATTTTAATGTTCCGGGAAAGTGAAAGCGCACTGTCTTTTATATTAAGTTAAAAGAGTTTATTTACTAAGAATGCACAATCATTAATTTTACTATTTTCACAAAGATTAATTAAAATGTTATTTTGCACTTGTCTACAAATTTAAATTCCAACTGTCTATACCACGAAAATCACTTCACTATCAATCAATATCGCCTTTAATTCGCACTCCACACTTATCGCAGTTTTACTATATCCCCCGATTCATTCAGCTCGGCTTTATTTAGGGTCTCTAGTCATTCAATCCATTTCTCGTATAATGGCGAATGTTCTGGCGATAACTAACTGGAATATTCGAGCAATCCTGAATACCCCGCAGTGACGTCACTTTCAGGTATTGATCATGCTTGATGGGTTCTTGTGCTTTCGAGTGCATTCGTTTATTGATCATGATGTTCTTAATAGTTGCAAAAACAATTGCGACAGTAGCTCGCAGAATTATTTGCCGCGAACAGATGTGTCGCCCGTGGTAGTTAAGTCTCCTTGGGTGTAATATGGGGCAAGACGGTCCCGGTTCACGAGTTTCATTTTGGGTCTCGGCTTACGGTGTTCCTGTATGCGATGTACGACGTCGTTGATTCGCTTTGTAACTCGGTATAGTCCCTCCCAATTATTCTGCAACTTTGGAGACCCACCCTTCCACCGTTGTGGGTCATATAGCCACACCAAGTCATCTTGCTGGAAGCGAGTAGAATTTGCCTTTAGATCATACCTGGTCTTCATGCGGTCAGCAAGTGTGAAGTGTTTTCACACTGTTCGATGTATCTGGTTCAATCGTTGTCGTAGCTCACTTGCGTACTCCGAGATCGTTTGAGGTTTCTCAGGGGGTGTTCCGAACTTTATATCAGCCGACAGACGAATAGTCTTTCCAAAAATGACTTTGGCTGGTGTTTCGCCCATCGTTGCATGTTCGGCAGCTCTGTGCGCCAACAAGAATAATGGGATGTGCCAGTCCCAGTCCCTTTGGTTCTCATCAACCATCTTGGCCAGGTGTTTATTGAGTGTGCCGTTGAAACGTTCGACCGTTCCATCGGATTGGGGATGCAGTCGTGTTGTCCTCGTTTTCCGTATTCCCAGCAGCATACATATTTCGCCAAAAACTAGTGATTCAAAGTTTCGGCCTTGATCCGAATGTAGTTCACAAAGTACGCCGTACCTACTGACCCAATTTAACACTAGCTGTTCGGCTACAGTAGTTGCTTCCTGGTTGGGAATGGGGTAGACCTCGGGCCACTTGCTGAAATAATCGGCCACAACCAGCGTGTATCAATTTGCCCACTCGGATTTAGGAAAGGGTCCTGCGATGTCAACAGCAATCCTTTCAAACGGTACTCCCACGTTATAGGTTTGCATTTGTCCTCTCAGTCGTCGCTTTGGACCTTTGACGGAAGCGCAAATTGTGGATCTACGACACCAGTCTTCTACGTCTTCTCGAGCGTGGAGCCAGTAAAACTTTTCCTGCAATTTCGCTAAGATCTTGTTAACACCAAGGTGGCCTCCCGAGGATCCTTCGTGCATTTCCTTAACCACATCATGGATTCGGCTTTTGGGAAGTATAGTTTGCATCCTATTGGAGCTGCCATCCGCCGATTCCCATTTCCGCTTGAGTGCGCCACCCTCCACCTGATGGGATTTCCATTGTGCCCAATAACTTTTCAGGGTAGCGCCATGCATCGAAACTCCTTCCAGTTGTCTCCTTCCATACGAGCAATGGTCCGATGTCTTCATCCGCTCGCTGGGCATTCCGAATTTCCTTCAGTGACCAACCTTCATCGAATTCGGCCGTTATCACTTGCAGATCAACGGTCGGCTCCTTTTCCTCAATCCGTTGGCAATGCTTGCAATTAGCTAGACATGGACGACGATTTAGAGCGTCAGCATTTCCATGAACTCCACTCTTCCGATGAACAATTTTGCAGTCGTATGACTGCAATCTTTCAATTCACCTCGCACCTTGTTCTTCGGGGTTTTTGAAGTTAAGCAGCCATCTCAGCGATGTATGGTCTGTTTGAAGAACAAATTTCTGGCCTTTTAGGTACTTGTGGAACTGCTTGGTTGCCTCTATTATAGCCAATAGCTCCTTTCTGGTCACGCAGTAGTTCCTCTCACTTTTTGAAAGAACTCGACTGTAATACGAGAGGACTCTTCCTTCTCCATCGATCTGCTGGAAGAGTACAGCTCGAATACCACTGTTGCTTGCATCGGTGTCAACTACAAACATTTTTCCGGGTTTTGGATATGCCAGCACACACAACTTCTCCTTCAAGGTCTCAAAGGCTTCCTCGTATTGCTCATTCCAGATATACGGACAATTTTTTTCGGTTAACTGATGGAGATACTAAGCTTTTTTGGCAAAGTCTTTGACGAATCTTCGATAGTAGGTCACCAGACCCAGAAAACTTCGTAGTTGGCGCTTGTTGTTTGGTGTTGGCCAGCTTTTTACGGCTTCAATTTTCTCAGGGTCTGATTTGACCCCTTCTGCTGATACAACGTGTCCCAGGTATTTTACTTCAGCTGCAAAAAGGGTACACTTGTCGGGACTAAGTTTCAGATTTGCCAGTCGCAATCGGGAGAAAACCTCGTCTCAGTTCCACACATGCTCTTCGAATGTTCTCCCAATAACAATGCTGTCATCTAGGTACACCAAGCAGGTTTTCCAGGTCAGGCCTCGTAGCACGTATTCGATCAGGCGTTCGAGCCCAACTGACATCACCACGAATTGCCACAATCCGATCCCAACTGAAAATTGCGGTCTTTTCTCGGCCCTTCTTGTCGATTTCTACCTGCCAATAGCCACTTGTCAGGATGAGTGTACAAAACTATTTTGCGTCGGCTGTCCATGATGTCTTCGATGCGTGGAAGCGGGTAACTATCTTTCTTAGTGACGTCGTTAAGCTACCTATAATCGACACAAAAACAAGTGCTGCCATCATTTTTCTTCACTAGAACTACTGGCGCGGCCCATAGACTGACAGAAAACTCGATAACACCTTGTTTTTCCATGTCCGAGATCAGTGTGCTCACTTCTCCTTGTTAGGCTATAGGAAGACATCTTGGTGCTTGCCGAATCGGCTTGGCTCCCTGTGTATCTATGACGTAAGTTACCATACTCGTTCGGCCTTGGTCACCCGGAGGTGCTGAGAAGATGTCACTGTACTTGGTGACCAGATCAGAGGCTTGCTTGAATAGCTGCACTGGCAATTTGGTCTGCTTCAATATTGCAGACGTGGATTCCCGGGCTTTGTTTGTGTCTTGCCTCTTTTTCCAATGATGGTCGTGAAAAGCCTCCAAAGAGGTGATGGTGGAAACAAGCTGACAGCTGCCAACGACTTCGCTCGCTTTGATGCTCGTGGTTGAGTCTGCGGTGTTGACTCTAACCGGCACGTATCCGTTCCTTATAGATCTTACAAGGCTTCGTCCTACAAACAAACTGCGCAATGCCGACGTCTTCGTTGGCTCTATCAGATAAGATCGGTGGTCTCCAGAGTCACCATCAAGCTTGGCCCATACAATGCTCTCGGAAGATTTCGGTACATCAGTGTCGGCACATGCTACCACATTCATCTTGGGAATTTGGACACTGGGATCCTCCATCAATACTTCGACATTCCGCCATTTCAATAACCGTTTGCCCAAATCCAACGTGATTTCATGTGGTCGCAGAAAATCCATTCCTAGAATGCAGTCATCCATAATGTTCGCGACCAGAAAATTATGTCGGAACGCAAGGTCTCCCAACTGTGTCTCGAGGTTGACCTCTCCATGGACAGGTGTAGTTTCTCCCGTAGCTGTCCGTAGTGAGAAAATCCTGCCTTTGTGAAGTAGTTGTTGCCTCAATTGGTCTGGTCGGATAATCCATCGGGTTGCACCAGTGTCGATTGTTATGGAGCAATGCTCTCCGTCAACTTGACCCAGAAGGCATAAGTCTGCTCCTCCACGGTGTAGTCTTGACACGGTGATGGTGGTGCTGAAGACGTCGATCCTCCTAGCCAACCTCTGCCCCACGAAATTGGCCCTCTCAGTTTGAAGGGCTTTCATTTTGGTTTCCTGTTTTGGTGTGGATCTCCTCCACCCTTGACAATAGCTCGGTTTTCTATGCTTCTTGCAGTCTCTTTGCAGATGTTCCTTCTCACCGGAATTCCAGCATCTAGGTGCGCCATTTATCTGTCACTCTTGCTCAATTTCCACGTGCTCACACCTGCACTCGTCTGTCACTTTCTCGTAAACCCGGGCAGCAATACGAGTCACATTTTTCGCTGCCTCCACGTTCAGACTATAAGCCAATGCGATCTTAATCTTTTGCTTTTGAGCTGAACGCACGGCTTGTTGCAATTCCTGGTCCTTTAATGTGCTGATGATTGCTTCTGTTGCTGCGTCATCTCGATGTTCTGGGTCATAGGTTGGGTAAACCAATTTAGACGAAAAATCATGATTTCTGTTCTGATCAAAGAATAGCTCAGATTTGGGCGAAATTGGATATAGAGGTTCATTAAACTATGTGTTGAGTCTCACGATAAAAAATTCAAAGCCGAACCATCTGAAACAAAACGGCGGCTGCTTGAAGGTCGAAAAACGTGTAAAAATTTATTATTGTGCTTGGTAAAGAGAGTGCCTAAAGAAGAATGAAAAAAAAAATGAAGGTCAGATATCAAAAGACAAAATGACGGCTAGTTGAACCTTGAAATTTCAAAGGCTTCTAGGAGTCACAATTTTGTATCGATTTACACTAAACTTGATTTTAAGCTAGGAAATTACTATGTCTAAAATTTACTATTTTGGTGATCATCTCCATATATGCAAGTTTCATAATGGCGGCAGTTCAAATATGCGATTTTTTCAGATTTTTTGGATTTTGGTTTAAAAACACGGCAACTAGCCGTGTTTTTAAACGGATGTTGATAAAACTTGAGATTATTGATCAATGAGTTAAGTTGTTGTATCAAAACCGGATGAAAGATAAAGAAGACGAAAATTTAAAATTAACATTTTTAGCTACCATTTTCACTAAAAATTTAATAATTTTGCCCTGTCTATATTAAAACTCCGATTTAAATGAGATTTGGTGCAATGATTGATAAGATTCTAGGTTAGACATATTTTAAAGTAATCGAAAATCAAATGCATAAATTCAAAATGGCGGCCCTCAGAGTTCAGAAAGTAAGCGCAATTCGACATATTAAACTAACTAAACTAAAATGTTGAATTTTTTATTTTAAAAATTTGAAATAGCTTAAATTGAAAGTATTTACACAACAGAACATGGTATGGTACGAACGGGCTTTAAAAAAAAATATTGATTCTTTGAAAAATTAGGCAATTCTCCTTGACCGAAATTTATTAATAACGGAAAAACATGTTACATACCTTAAGATGATATGCTTCACACATCACAACTTGTGCTATATCGTTATAAATATCTCCGATGATAATTTTTGCTTGTTTTCGTTTCATATCAACCAGATACTGGAAAGAATCGAAGCAGGTGTTTTATTATAATCAGTTTGTAAAATAAAACTACTCTGACTACCTTTTGCATTTCAGCTGTGGATATGTCTTTAGGAAATTTTTTATTCATAATCAATTCCATGTTGTATTGTTTCAGCTGCGTTTCCAGGTGCGACAAATATTCTGTATACTTTTGCCCATCTTCAGTCAGTGCCGCAACACGTTTCCACTTCAGATGCTGCATAAGTTTAATGAAAACCGCTTCGTATTGGCGATTGGATCCAATCGTTCTGAAGAAATAGGGATAAGTGTTCCGGTCAGTAAAGGATGCACCTTCTGCTGAATAGGATACCACAGGCATACGAAGATGTTTAGAGATGCCTGTAAGAAGTCAAGAATTACCTTATAAGCACAGTTAAATTTTATCTTTTAAGGACCTACCTGCTATAGGTTCAATTGTTTCACTGCAAGCTGGTCCAACCACTCCCAGCATTGGTGCCACAAAATTGAAATAATGAATAAAATACTTCATCACAATGTCCGACTGACACTTTCCATCATTTATTCGCATTTGCAGATTATAATTTGGTAAAACTGAGGTATTCGCGTTGACTGCGTTGATCGCCATTTGAACGGCAGGCACTAAGTGTTTGTACGCATCTCCAGTTCCTGACAATGGGAAAATCCCTCCGAGCAGCAGCTCCACCTTTTCATTTGAAATCCATTCCGAGTAAACATCCTTATGACTACGTAACCAATTACAAGCTACTCGATCGTAAATATCTGGGAGAATGGGCTGCAGGTAAGTTCGTTTGAGGTCCTTGACTTCGGCAAGCATTTTATAGAGATCAGACTGTTGTATGTAGAAGGCGGAGAGGGCGTCGTGGACTTTGTTCGAATCGCGTAATTTTACAGAATAATACTTTAGCAGGGGAGTGAGTTCATATTTACAAAGAGTGGTATCGGTCGTGCTTAACTTTTCACAAGGGGGCATGGTTAAAGCTTTGTATTCGATTTTTGCATTGATTATATCCGACGGCGTCCAGTGCAATACCGCGAATTTCATACTGCTTTGGTAGTTCTTTGATGTATCCTGATAGTGGTTCTCGAGAAGGAAGTCAATGGCAACATCCAATCCATCGCCGAGCCAGAATACGTTGCTGAATAGATTCAATTCGGTAATGTGATTTTCGATGAAGGCAGTGTCGTTGTAGTGTCCTGACAGGAACGTCACACAATGAATGCTCTTGCAGCCATTCGCTATGAATTTCTTTTCAACTCTGAAATATGAAGAAACATTTTTAACAATAATTTTGGGATGATAGCTAATATGTTTATACGAGTACTTACCCAAATTTCTTCTCCAATTGTGTTAAAACAAATCCTTCTATAACAAATTGCTTATAAAATTGTGACGAGGTATTTTGAAAGGTACTAAAATGCATGATTGTAGGTTCTTCGGTTGCATTGCTGAGTAGTTGGGTAGGAACGAACACCCCATAGCGTCCAGGTATTGTTGCAAGACCTGCATCGGAGACTCTGGGCGGATGTGAAGTTTTGTAATCTGGAGGTATCCAGACTTCCAGGTCCAATATCGGTACAGTCCATTCATCAAATCCACTGGAAGGTTGTTTAAAGTTGAATTCAAAATCAATATGAAAAAGGTTGAGTAGTTTGTACTTACGCCACTAAATTGTACAGGGTTACATGTAAATGTTCAATTTCAGTTTTCTTAAGACGATTCAGTTCAACAAGCGTTACATTCGTGTATCCCAAAATTTCTCGCAAAAATATTGCGAATATTCGAGACATCAGCTGATGCGTAGCCCTTTTTGATACTTGCATTCCAATAATGTTCTTATGAATAACGGTGAGGTTTTGATAATGATCTGTGGAGAAAGAAATTATAATTTGATGAGACTGCATTGCTAATAAATCTTATGGCGCCAGATTAAAATTTAATATAAATAAATTAAAGTAAAATAGTGACGCGATGCGATGCCGGAGGGAATTCTGCATAATGGAATGGAGAACGTATTCAAGCCAAGTCTACCATGAGACACTTGGGCGTGTTCCTTTACATTCGCTTCCAATCCATCCAGCAATAAGCAATAGCCTGAGAAGGCAAGAAAGACTTTTATGTCTCTTCGCAGACTGTTCTACACCAAACACCTTAATCTACACGTGGAGATTATACGAGTACATTATCAATGTCTTTTTTAGCGTATTATAAAATATGCGTTCTCTACATAGTTGAACCAAAGTTCTTTCGCTATACATAGAAGAAATCAGGGTAATCGAAGTAATAAGCTTACGACTTTGTCTGTAGTATCTAGGAAAGCAGCAAACTAATCCTGTATGTATTAAATATGGAGAGTTCCCAGAGTCGAGTCTTGTATTGTCCATCAAATAAAAGCAAGTTGGGTAGACGGACCTACGTTCATGTCAGACGGGTTTTGTACTTTACTTTTCAGAAATGCAGTTACCAGCAACGAATAAAGTCAAGAAATATGTCAAAGAGATGTACACGTTTATAATAAAATCCATTGTTTTTCTATTTTTAACGGTCGCCATTTTGTTGCCAAACAAAAATCACTCAACTCATGAATTCTTAAAAATATTAATGTTATTGAGTTTATTTGAAAATTTCAAGAAAATCAAATCAAAACTGCAGTCACTGATTCGATGGAAAGTCCATAAAATACCAAATTCATGCATTATTGTTGTTGTAATTGAAGAAATTTCAAATGGCTATAACTTCCGTGTATATCATTCGATTTTCATCATACTCACAACGTTTAAGGACCTTTTGTAGGGCTACTTAAATATAAGTTTAAGGATACCCATACGAATTTATTGAAGAAAATGTGAAATCCGGAGATCATACTATTATTAACAAAGTTGAGCGAATTTTGACTTCTAAGGTATTTGTTGTTGTTGTACTCATAAACACCTATCTACATAATTTTTTTCAAATTTTTCGGATCACAGGTGTCCACTTTTTTGTGGTGGGACGGGACGAGTTGCTTTGAATAGGTGGCGTAAGCCTGCGACGAAATCCTGCAGGCAACTGGTTGAACGAATTTACCTGGGATTCATGGCGACCTGCCGAAAACCATCTCTGCTGGGAAGTTTGCAGTTCTTCCTTGAACGTGATGTGCAAGCCCAACAGGATCGCAGGAACTGCTTGCAGCCTAGGAGTTTTGGAAACGCACTTCAAAGAACTCTTGAGCGTTCGATGCATCCGTCCCACCATGTCATTGGCTTGTGGATAATATGGTGTAGTATGGACGTGGTTTGCTCCCAGAAGGCGACCGAGCTTATTAAGGAGGTCGGCTTACAACTGATGTCCTTGGTCCGAGATAATCTCGTGTGGCGTGCCGAATATGGCGACCCAGTGGTGCTGGCCTTAATGTCGCACACTGGTATTGCTTGAGGTCAGCGTGTATACTAGTAGATGATAGTAAGGCAGTTCTTGTAGCCGTCACACTGCGGGAGTTTAAGAAGGTCGACGTGGATGTGGTTGAAACGCACATCTGGCGTCTTGAAGCCAGCTAGCTCGGCGTGGTTGTGGCGATGGACCCTTGAACGCTGGCATGGTATACCTGCACACTGCTTGGCCCAGCGATAAACATCCTTTCGTAGACTTGGCCAAACGAGTTTCAGTGATACGTGTTTTGCAGTGGCGCCCTCTCTACACGAGGGAGCGTCTTCTCCTGGTGTATGCTCCAATCGTGCGTCGAATTGGCCGATGAAATCTAACTGTTTGCTTAGGCGGGGCGAGGCTTTGTCCAAACATTGTGTAAGGGCAAAGGGAGTGGTCTATAGTCAGTGTAGACGATGAAGTGCCTTTCCTCTGGAATGCGCTGCAAAAACTTGATTGCGGCGAAGACTGCTAAAACCGGTCGTAGGCGGGGTAGCGCTGTTCGGTCTCGGATAACTTCCTCGATAAAAATCGCCGGGGTATCCAAATACCGTTGTCCCGTTGCTGGTCTAAGGCTGGCTCAATGGCGGTATTGGATACGTCAATACGTAGTGCTAACTGGTGCGAGGTCGAGAGAAATGGTGCTGTAGTTGCTGTGGCGATGCTTTGCTTGCAGCTTCCAAAAGTGGCTTCAGCGTCGGATGTCCAAGTGATTTGCGATCTCTTGGTGCTACGACTTCTTAGCAGCTAGGGGCATGTGGTATGCGGTGGCAATAGAACCCCAAGGAGACGTCTCAACAGTGAGGAGTAAGCAGGTTTGGGAAAGTCTACGATGGCTTTCGTCTTGGGAGCTGGTGGCGGAAACCTGTCACGCGGATGTGATATCCGGTAAAGATGACCTCGGGTAGGCCGACCTTGCATTTATTTCAGTTGGGCTGGAGCTTTGCAACTTGCAGTGTGGAAAGAAGTTGCTCGAGGTGACGCTGGTGATGGTTGTAGCCAGCCGAGAACGCTAGGATGTCATCCTGGTTGATGCGTATGAAGTTCAGCTTCCTCAGCAGGTGGCTGAGTGTCTGTTGCATGGTTTGGGCTGCATTGCGTAGACCAAGAGGCATTCCTACAAACTCCAACAGCACGAGGGGCGTGGTGACTGCCGTTTTGCAGATGTTTTCTGGTATTACCGGAATTGATAAGAGACCCGCTGGAGATCGATGACCGAAAATACTGAACCTATGGCCTCCTGGATCAAATCCTCGATAATGGGCAATGAGTAGCACTCCGGGCAGGTGTGGGCATTTAGTTGGTGGGAATCCCCAGTAGAGAGTCCCCAGTCGCCAACGGACACAATCTTTGGGCACCATGTGCAGGGGACTGGCCAATTGGCTTGACGAAGGTCGAATTATGCCTCAATCTAACAGTAAGTCGAGCTTTGCTTTCGCTGCAGAATGGCATTCTCCCGCGAGGCAACGTGATCTTGCGGAGACGGGTGGACCGTGAGTGACTGTCTTGTGGTGAATGGGAAGGTCAGCGATCGAAGCCTACTCACCGGGTCCTGTAGGTTTGCTTGGGCACTTTGCGATGATCTGCTTGGATATTCCTCCGGCAGTGCCTTCCAAAGTCGATGGATTGGCCACGGCGCTGATGCTGTGCACTGGTGGAACTGAGCCGAGGATGCAGACTGTAGAGAGGCTGGTGCGGTAGTCCAAGAGGCGCTGATTTCGTAGATAAGTCCATCAGCTCCCAGGGTGGCTGTCTGGACGTTTGCAATAACGAAAGGTCAGTGGAAAAGGTGGCGTAACTCAAAGGCCAGCATGTGTTGCTGGCTGCTGAAGGTGACGATAGGCATACCATTGGCTGCCTGTAACACGAGGCTCTACTTCTGAAGAGGCCTGGCGATGAGGTGCCTTGGAATGATGGAGAGGGCAGAGCTGGAATCCACCAGAAAACGAGCTTTTGTGGTGCGATCCAAGACATACAGGTGCTTTTCAAGTTTGTTGCCGGTGGAGTAAAGCACCGGTAATCTTAGTTTTCCGAACGACCAGTAGCGGTGCCCTGAGTTGAAAATGTGCAGGGCTGTTTGCATCGGATTGCTAGGGCTCAGTGTTTGCTGTGATAGCAGCAATATCCCGTATGTGGCTCGGGATCCGGAGTGGCGTGCCCTTCCTTGGTGGCCGTCTCGTGACGAGCAGCGCCCGCGCTGCGTGCTGGCACTGGTGAATGGTTGTTGGAGTGCTTTGCAGGTCAAACCTGTCAACTGTACAGTTGCTAAGCGCGACGTGGCTAGCTCGACGGCGACCTAGATCGGGGAGCTGCGTGTTGAGAAGAAACCAGATGAGGGTGTCATGGAGCGCGTGGTTGCCTCTGTGGATGTGGCCATTACTGCCGGGACCATGTCGTGTGCCTCGTCTGCAACCGCGACGAGCTCCTCCAGCGCCTGGTTCCTGATCAAAAGCAGCATGTGCTGCGTCTGCTGTGGCAGGAGGTAGAGCCATTTGTCCCGCAGCACATCGTTACTTACTTGCAGCCAAGCGAGGGAGCGCATGTGACCCAGCAGCTGTGACGGCCGTCTGTCCCCGAGCTCAACACCTATGAGGAGCTTATATAGTTGGGCGTTGGGGGAGTCCATCAAGCGGGAGATGATGGCCACTTTGAGGCACTTGTATTTGTAGAGATGAGACCGCACTTGAAATTGGGACTCATCCTGGAAGGACCACAGCTCCAGGCTAGCGCGCCAGAACGATGGCAGTTTACAGTAGCCGACACCGTTGAGCTGGTAGCTGCTGTTGGTTGAATTGTCTTTGAGGCAGAGGAGGCCGCGCTTGGCTTGCCGATGCTGACTGGCAATGGCGGCTGTTGCTTCTGGGAAAGTAAGAGCTCTGGGTTGCACATCGAGTCGTAGTACGCAGCATCGCCGTCGTCTCGTCCAAGAACCATGCTGGTTATCCATTCGGGGTCACCACTTTAAAAGTCAATTTCACTCTTTTTAATACATTAAAGTGATTTTGCTCTTTATTTAATGAAAATATAGATAGATTTTCCTGGGGGCTTCTGACGAAGGCAATGATGATGGAGACGATGTTGTTGATGAATATGATCTCGGTAACGAAGACAATGTCGATGATGACTATGTCGATAATCATGATGACCACGACGAAACTCATAGGAAGTTTGCGTAGGTTCTCTTAGGTATATTGATTTATGAGAATCTAGAAGAGCGGCCAAGCAAATTTTCCTTTTTCTCACGGGAAGTTGCTTCCACCGCTGATGTGTGAACTCGACGGCAGGCGAAGGTTTCTCGAGGGGCGAGGATCTGCTTGCGCTGTGAAGAGTGCGCTGGCGTAGTGACATCCCATGCCGCCACAATGGTATATGTGACCCAGGAAATTGAAGGGTGGGTGAGAACGTGTCGAAAATGAAAGTCATGATGAAGGCCAAAGCTCGCTTCTCAGCCGGAAAAGTACTTGCAACGATTTCATTTGAGGGAGCTTTACACATTTTTGAGGGAGTTTTGTACATTCATTTCCTTTACGATCAACAAAAAGTGTGTAGTCTGCGTAATGTAATGGTGAGAGTACTCGTTGCGTAAGCTGAAGGTGTCTGATTCGAGTCCTGTTGGGGACAACGAGATTTGTTTCGAGTGATTTTTCGGATGGAGTACAAGCCCGTTCAGTTGATAAGTACTGGACATACAGCCAAAACGTGGTACTGACCATATCACCTTCCCGAGTGCCAATAAAGTCGATCAAGATAATGAGATACTCTGACTATCTCTAAGCGAAGGTCCAAATGGGGCTGTAGTGCTAAAACAAAAAAAAAACAAAAACAGCGAACGCGGCCCACTATTGTTGCTACTTATTACAGTCAGCGAAAACCTCCTATTAGAGAGGTCCGCCTTCTTCATGACAACATTAGGCCGCACACCGCGGCCTTGACAAGGGATAAACTGGAAGAAATGAGCTGGGAAACACCCGAACACCCTCCTTATAGTTCAGAGTTGTCCCACTGTGGCAACCTTTTGTTCACGATTCAGCGATTCGAAAGCAATGAAAGACTTTTAGAGTACGTGCATAATCGGCTGACAACTCACCCTAAAATTTTTTATGAACAAGCAATATTCAAGTTTCCAAAACGGTGGCAAAAGTGGTAGACAACGCAAGAGACTACGTCAAGAGATGTTGATGATATGCTTTACGTGTAATATTATTCAATAAATGTATAAAAAGTTACCGTTTGTATTTAATTCACTGTCGTACCAAATATGCTGACAAAATACAGAGACACTAATACTAGTATACGCTAACAATCTTGAAAGTACAGATGGTGAATTACCTAGAGATATTCGGTGGATATGCATAAAACGCATAGAATGGTCTAGAAGTATTAATGACTGGAAATTGAGTTTCATTCATTGAGTTTCTGAAGTGCCGAGATTATTTTATAAATAAGGTGAACTGATTTCGTGATATTTTATGTTATATTCAAAAGCCCCGACTAGAAAAAGGAAGTAATATCGGATAAAATTTAAAACAAACAAGAAAATAAATATACAACGTTGTATTTTATTTTAAGACTGAATAGCTCGAAAACACACTAAAAGGTTGCATTAAAAAAAATTAAAACAATAATAAACAGTAAAAAATCAGGATTTTAATGGTTTCATTATACTTTTTTTTTGCATTTATACAAGGTGTGTCCCATGGAAAACGGAGCTTTTTTAAAATAAAGACAAAACTCAATATTCCGGCAAATCTCATCTTTTTTATTCAAAATAGTCTTCTTCTGCATCAATACAACGTTTTGCACGATCAATTAACATATCGAATGAGTTTATGAGACCATTTTTATCCATCGACTTTAGTATGTCGGTCGTCGCTCTTTGGATGGTCCTACGTCGGTATATCGTTTTGCTTTCATAGGCAAGTGCAATTTGGATAGTAAGTAGAAGTCGCACGGAGCCAAATCCGGCAAGTACGGTGAATGGTTGATGGTTAAAATGGAATTTTTTATCAAAAAATCCGTGATCAAGTTCAATCGATGAGACGGAGCATTATCATGGAACAAACGCCAGCTCCCTTTTTCACGGTATTGTGGCCGCACACGACGAATACGGCTGAGCAAACGCTTCATAACACCATGATAAAACACAGCAGTAATCGTTTGACCAGGTGGAACGATTACCCTCCGAATAATAGAAAAAAATCAACATTGTCTTCACTTTTGACTTTTTTCGGATTGGGCTCGGTTGGGTGCTTCTATTCAGCACTTTGACGCTTGGTTTCGGGATCATACTGGAAACACTATGTCTCGTCATCAGTCACAATCGAATATTTGATGTTTGTGTCCTTTTTTGACTCTTTAATCAAATCCTCACAATGGTGAACTTAATATTTGCTCTTTGTTCGAAGTTCATTTTTCTACCGATGCCACAAACACACTGTCACTTTGAGCGCGATATTTTGGTTTCCATTGAACCAACTGTCATAAAATTTTGACAGGATGTCAGTTAAGAATGGACCTTTCCATTGCTAATATCCACAAATAGGTGGCGCCAGTATAAATCGATGTTTTGAAAAAGTTCCGTTTTCCATGGGTCACACTGTACATATGTCACGACTGAGCATGAGCTTTGATGTAATAACAAAGACATTTAGGTCTTTTGAATAATTTTGCTTTCATTTTTCACCATGATGATCATCAATAGTATTTGATGATGATCTAATTATCCATACGGCAGGCAGAAAAGCATCAGTAGTTCAAAAGAATCTTCCAGAAATGTTCAATGACGTTCACTTCTACACGTTCAATTGGCGAATGAAGTTTCACCAAGAAAAGAAAACTGAGGGGTTGGACCTGAAGGAGGCAAATCATTCCATACATCAGACCAAGAGAAGGTAAATCAGGCGATATTGCCTGAAGAGCTGGAGCCGGAAAAGGAAACCGTGCAGGAGCTAGACTTTTCTATCATGGAGACCAGCTCTGACAATAAGGAACACAGTAGCACTGATCAGGTGGCGAGAGAAGTATTGGGGCTGGAACCCGAGTGCTTAAATCTCCAATGATGAGCGGGGAAGTTACCCAAACAGCCCAAGTGAATCTTCATCAGACCAGAGCTGCTTTAGTGGTCTAAGCTAGAACATTCACAGAAAAACAACTAGAGCTAGTACTGATTCAAGAATCCTGGACCTAGGCAGATCAAATTCGAGGTTTGATCACTCGAGACCACATTAATTTCAAGTTTAGGACAGGATACTCCCAGGGTAGGCAACTGTTGCCCTATATTTATTTTGATATAGGGCAACAGTCGCGGCATCGTTATTGCGTCAGCATACTTTCTTGAAGACATAAATTAAACTTCTACAATGGGGGTAAAAAGGCTGGTGGAGTATTGTGAGAGGAGGAATCTACCTATTCTAGTTGGGTGTGATATCAATGCACACAATCAATTGTGGGGTAGCAATGATACCAACAATAGAGGTAGGGATCTATTTGAATTTGTACTGAAATCGAATATGATCATTCTCAATGTGAGGAATATACCCACTTTCATCACAAGAGCAAGAGAGGAAATACGTAATATTACTTTTAGTAGTATAAGTATTGCCTCTATGGTAAGGAGATGGAAGGTATTGGCAGAGCCTTCAACGTCTGACCACAGTACTCTGAGGTATGATGTGGAAGGGTTGATAAAAGAGGGAATTTCACTCAGGAATCCTAGGAGAATAAATTGAGTCTTGTACGAAACCATTTTTTGACGATAACTTACAACACATTTTAGTGAGGAGAACTCCAAAACACCCTGTGGAGCTGGGACATGCAGTAGAAGAACTCAACGAGGCAATAATTACTGCCTGCGAAGAAAGCTGCCCCATTCTCACCATAAAGAAGGATAGAGAATCCAACTGACAGAATGAAAGGCTAGCGCAACTCAGATTGGAAGCACGGAAACTGTACAATGCACCCTAAACGTAACATTAACTAGAATGCATACCATAGGGCTCGAACAAACTACGGCAACGTAAAGTAAAACGCCACAGCTTCAGGCCCTTTTGTGAAAATGTTGCGGCAACCCGTGGCGCAGTGAGGCTCCATAAAGCTCCAGCAAAACAGGGAAAAACCTAAACATTTCATTAAGGAAAGCGTTTCTCCTTATTAAGTCCCACTTCCCAGGGCGTGAAATTATAAAAGAAAGGATTGACGAAATGGACTTAGTTGTGAGGCAAAATCGTACAACATGGAAGAAGGCTATCATCTTCTGTACGAAAAAGCGTATAAGATGGGTATTAACCCCTTTCAAAGCTTGTAAATCACTTGGTGAAGATGGGATATATCCAGTGCTTATTCAGAAAGAATATATAGAAGTAGCCTAGTTTTGGGAAGTATACCAAAGCGGTGGAGAGAGGCAAAATTTATCTTCATTTCAAAGGTGGGTAGAAGTTACACCACCAACCCAAAGTCATGCAGACCAATCAGCCTAACATCGTTTTTAATCAAAACGATGGACAAAGTAGTGGAAAATTATATCAGGACAATGACACTACACCCCAATCAACATGCATACAGGACGGGCGAATCTACAAAACCGCAATCTATGCATTGACAAGGAAGATCAAATAATCCTTGGAGCACAAAGAAACTGCATTATGTGCATTTCTTGATATTGAGGGGGCTTTGGACAATGCAATTTATGTGGTGAGGCAAGCACTAGTGAATAGGCAGGTAAACCTTATTCTATCCCACTGGCTGACCCAATCCCTCGCGATAAGGATCGTTGCATATAAGGTGGGAGCTAGAACCAACCTTATGCGTACGACACGGAGTTGTCCAGAGAGTCACCCAGAGGGAGGGGGTCCTGTCAGCTCCACTATCCAGAGGGGGGTCCTGTCAGCTCCCCTATCCAGAAGGGGGTCCTGTCACCTCTACTGTGGACATTTGTGGCCGATGGTATTCTGAAAAGGTTATCTGGAATTGGCATACGCGGATGATATTGCCATTTGGGTCCTAGGAAAATACAAAGAAACACTGTGTGACATCATGCAGAGAATACTTCATATTGTCAGTAACTGATGATAACAAATTGGTTTGAGCCTTAATCCTGCTAAAACCACGCTGATGCAGTTTACGAATAAGCGAAAACTGGAACAACTTCACACAACAAGCTTAAATGGAGTGGAGATAAAATTCGAAAAGAAATAAAGTATCTTGGAAAGTTAAGTTATCCAAACTGTTCTCATGGATCAGTGCACTGGTTGACGGCATAACAACTCAGTTCATTTTTGACAAAACGTTTTATACGTAGTTAAGTAACAAAAGGGAATGGAGCTCTGAATTCAGTGTACACCTCATAGAGCCACATGCTATCAAGCAGTGCACAGACGGATCAAAGACCGCAGAGGAAACAGGAATCGGAGTGTTTGGGCCGGGTACCAAATATTATGAAACACTGGGAATGATGTCAAGCATATTCCTGGCGGAGGTCTATGCAATTGCAGTTAGTGCACAATGTTGCCATCTTGTCCGACAGCCGAGCAACTATTAAAGCCCTTGAATGATCAACGATAAAATCGAAGATGGTTCAAGAATATTGTACAAAACTCAATAAACTGGGAGTGACAACAAGATTACTCTGTACTGGGTGCCAGGGCCGCAGGAGTTGAACGTAATAAAAAAGCAGATTTCTTAGCGAGTCTTGTGTCTTGAGTGGAGACACCTGGAGGAAGTAGAAGCTAGATAGCGCAAGAAATACTGGAGTAATTATCCAGGCCTTAAAACATCGGAAGCATTCCTTAGTGCCTATGATGAGAATCGATGCAAATCGTGCATCAAATCAAGCAAGAATCAACTAAGGGTTCTTAGAGTTTCTCACGGGGCATTGTAAGCTCGGAGGACCTCTTAAGGAAATGGGCCTTAGGGAAAACGGCAAATGAAGGTTCTGCAAGTTTGTAGATTAAAAATCAGAACATCTTCTGACGTGCCACGGAGCTCTGTTATTGAGAAGGAGAGACATTCTGGGAACTTACTACCTAGCTGAGGAGCTACTTGGACACCTAGAGCCAATGAAGATCATCCACTTTCTGAGAGAGGCTGGTCTGTTCATAGAACTCTACGCACTCCAATGGGAATGTGGGCACAATAAATCTGTCAAAGGTTGAGGTGCAGGACACTCATTGCATACAATCTTCCATGGTCAATATTTGCTGACACCCCCTTCACCCAATAGAGATTGAAGATCAAGTTCCAATTGATGCCGTGTGATAAAATGCTTGCATTAATGATATTGTAATGGGGAATTTATTATGCGTTTGAAGTGGTACAAGCGTCATAAAGGAATTAGATGGTATTGATTATTTTATGACTACTGTTCCATTGCAATGATGAATGGGAACAGCATGTACTATGGGAGAAAATTAAATTTACTACTGGAGAGAGAAAAGTTAAGTTGTTTGTTAAAGAAATAAAATGCAACGGAAAAAAATTGAAATTTATTTAATGGAGATGGCAAGCTTGATTTTTTGTTAAAAACATAATGGGATAATATTTCGAGTGGTGATAGTAAGAGATTCAGGAAGGGGAAAAAATTATTTGAAAAAATGCGTGCACAAGGAATTTAGGTTCTCGCAACAACATTCCATGAGAAGCGTAGCTTCAATATGATATAAAATATTTTACTCTATTAGCTGAATTATAGTTTTTACTTTCCATAGCACCTTACACATGTAGTATAACATTAATGAATTCAAATGTCTTTGCCGTATAGTTTATGCTAACCATCTTATTTTTAACGTATACAATTCCAACATGGAATTCGCGGAATTTTAAACAATATAAAAAAACTTGTGAATCTATTATCATCAAAATATTTTTGTAGATCCATGCTCTAAAAATATTATTTTCAGAGCATTCAATTCATTGAACCAATATTTTATGTTTGAATTTTAAATAGCTCAGGTGTTATGAAAATTCCGGTTTGAAATATGATGTAAACATGCCAGCGTTAAACATAATTAACGACTAATTAGTATGAATTTCATTTCACTCCATTTGGGGTCTTGTATATCGCTTGTCATAAAAATAATCCAAGCTGCCAATAAACCAGAAATTTCCGTTCAAAAATTAATAATTAAACATATTGAACTTGATGAGCATTTCAAAAAATTTCCGCCGAATCGTTTCACTTTTCGCCGCAAGGTTAAGTATTGTCGAAAATTCAGTTTTCCACTAGACCAAGCAATTGAATGGCTTAATGATATGATAAATAATACACAAGCTAGTGAACGATTTAAATAACAATACTCGATTGAATGATCAATTTGAATTTGATTAGACCTAAAACTACCAAGTCAATACACCAATCATCGATTGGCAGTGGGAAGAGAAACGAAATCAATTGTTCCTGTAACAAGAATTATTCAAATAGTTTCGGTGTTATGCGAGTCACGTGGCTGGAAATGATTCTCATTAAAAATAAACTGTAAATAATTGAAGTGAACATACCATTCTTTATAGGTACAAGCATGAGTGGGTCGTACTCGTACTACGTTTTTTTATGTCGATTCACAATAGTACGTAATTCCAGTCAAAACAACGCCATCATATCAATGAAAGAATGCATAAAAAAAGCGAGCAGTAAAGTTGCTTTGGAATTAAGGAAAGTTGTTTACATTTTCACAGTAAACAAATCTTAAGAAACGGAAAAAAACAGTCAAATCGATATTCGGAAATTCGTCTGGGGTTCAATGTGTATGCGGGGCTTTGCTCTTTTAACCTTTATTCGACTGATAGTACCTATCTAAGAAAAAGTTTCACGATTACCTTCACTTTTTTTATTTGCTACATTCCAACGGCATTATCTTACATTCGCCGACATTCAATAATCGGCGATTAAATTCATTTGCAACGATAAATCGCGAGATTGCAAAAATTTTTGAAACCATTTGATTGAGATTCTGGCAATGAAATATCAATTATTTTGCTGAATCAACCGTTTTTTGAAATGGTTTTGCAGATATTTCTCGCGGAATTTGACACTGAAAGATAAAATCTACTTTTACACTTTTTACCATTGCTTCGTTGGTGATTAATCAAATTACAATACATTCAAATCGGAAATTACAAACAGTTTATTGCCTGGAGTGTTCGAATGGTACATTGTCATTTAATGTGTTCATTAAAGGATTTTCAATTTCTACAAACAGTTACACGTTTTTTAGGAATTACTGAAGAATGAAAAGGTCAGAAGTTCATGCGAAGTTCAAAAAACTTTATTCGTGACCTGTCATCCGGCTTAAATATCCATCAAACCGTTTCAGAATCAGAAAGTATAGTTGCGTAAAACTATCATGGACTAAAAATTACATCGGCACGGCGGGTGGCACGCAGCCACGTGAAAGTGAAAGGAAGCATTGTCATGAATTTGATATGATTCTGCAGACAAAAATGTCAAATTCAGGAAAAAAACATTTTACTGACACAAGGCTACAGGTAATATCGAGTGTCCATTCTTTCAATAATAATCAGTGAAAATTTCACAAATTTACGGATTCGCTCCGAATCTTCAGGAACGATTAAGTTGGAATTGAGAACACTTATGAATCTTTGCAACCCTAACACAAACGTGTAATGTAAATAAATGAATGTTGGAAATTGGGATTACTTTTTGGGGGGGTTGATAAGAAAAGTTTCACAAACTGTACCGTGCAACGTATCAAATGAATGGGCTTGTTTTGAGAGTGTCAAATGTATTTTTGAATAATTTTAGAAAAAATAATACAAAAAGAATAGGTGTTATTTGACAATTCTTCCCTCTCTTTTGATCTATAGTTTTTAATCAAAGACACAAAAAAACTTTGAAGTTTTCACCGAAACAACTGGCGTGAGCGGACCTCCAGTTTCTCGTTTGAATTATTATTGTTGTAGCCGTCTCATTTTGAAAATAAAGTTGTGAATTGTTAACTGTGTGTTTTCTCTCGGAAATAGTCTTATTGCGTGTACAAAACTAGTACATTTTGGTGCCTCCTATAAGGAAAGAGTTGTGGCTAATTGTGTGTAAAAGTGCGCCTTGGACAAAAATGGCCGCATTAAATCTGAAAACGGCTGCAAAGTCATCCCTGGTACAGATGAACGCGCTTGTGACCTCCGAACAGTACGATGCCGATTCTGTGGAGATCGAGCATCAACAACAGCTACTGGAACAGCACTATTTGCGATTTTGAGCTGGTCGCTGCTGCCAAAGCAGAGAAACTACCGGCACATGAACAGCTGCAGGTAGAAATAGAGGCTCTATATTCGAAGATATGGACAACATTACGTCGGATATCCACCAGTCTGAAATCGGAATGTCGCGGATATGCGGTTGGAGCCTGTTGCTCATGTTTCGTGATATGTTCGAAACGATGGTCCACTCGAGGTCAGACTTATCTCCGACATACAAACTGGAGAAACTCCGTCAACACGTCAGGGCGGAAAGTGTCCCTTTAATCGGCGGACTGTATATGGGGGGGTGTTACGAAGAGGTCTGGGCTAAACTCAAACGGCGCTTTGACAACCCTCGCCTGCTCACGGACCCACATCCGATAAATTATTAATGTGCTGGAAAATCCACCGGGCACGGAGAGAACACTGCGGGACATCATTGACTGTGTCCGTAACTCTATGCGGGCACTCTCCGTGATGGAACCTCCCGTGAACAAGTGGGATGCTCTGACAGTGCAAGTTCGTTTGCCGAAACTTCCCAGTATCAAGCGTGGCGACTGGGGAATGAGTCTCCAATCCAACAACATACCACCGCTGGAAGATTTGCTGCTTTTCTTGGAACACCGTGCCGCGAGCATGCCGAGTGCCGTGAGCAACAGCCTCGCTGCCCGCGACCTCTGACGCTTTCTTACCGCGATCGTCCATTTTCGGGGACAAGTTGAAGGATGGCATGTGCCGGTGCTGCCAGGAGCGACATCGGATGACACGGTGCCTGCAATTTAAAAATCTGGCGGTGACAGAACGATGGAGTGTCGTGAAATCGCTCGCGCTTTGCTATAACTGTCTAGGTGCCGGACAAAGGGTACAGAATTGTTATTTGCGCGGGTGTATGCTCAGTGGACAAAAACATAATTCGTTGCATTCTAGCGGTACGTAATGACAACGCGGTGTCATCCGGTTCTGTGGAAAAAGTGACCGATTCGACAATCGCAGCTACGACGTCAAGAGCCCCACAAAACTTCGGTTGACAATGACTAACCCACCCACTGTAGTCGTTCATGGTACAAAACGGCACCATTCTCCTGCTTGCGACTGCAAATGTGTTATTATTGGACATTTATGGAACACCAGGTCTCAAGTAAGCATTTTGAAAGATGAGTTTGCTACATATTTGAAGCTCCGCGAATCGGCCGTAAAATCACCATAGGAGGGATTGGGTCCACCACAGCCGTTAGTACTTGTGGTCTAACAGATGTCATCATGCGATTGACATTTAACAACATATTTGAATTGCAATTTGAAGTATTTATTTTGTGCACTATCGCGTCAACCACTCCGGTGACCACGGTAGATGCCACCAATTGACCCATTTACACAAGTTAGCGCTGGCTGATCCGGCATTTGACGTCTGTCGTGGTATTGATTAATTCATTGGTGCAGACATATGCGGATCATCGGAGCTGGTAAGAACGAACCTTGCACAATACGGACTCGCCTTGGTTGGGTTGTGTTCAATCCAACGTCAGCCACCACTACATGCCTAATGAAGCAGCACGGATTTCGTGCTTGCAACTGTGTCAACAACAACGCGCGAGACCGTTTACTTCACAAATTTTGGGAAGTCAGGAAACTACTCTCGAAAACTGACAGTTATCATACCATTTGCAAACAGACATTTTTGGACATCTTCACTAGTGACAGCGAAGGTCCATACAGATTGCAGATTCCATTCTAGAGATGGGTCCTACTGTATCAGTCTGATACTTTGTCACTGATACATTACTGTACCTGATACACAAAACTGATACAAGCGAAATGTATCAGGTACAAAAAGTATCAACTATCAGTATCAATCGATTCAAACATTAACATGCACATTTGCTTGCTGTTCAGGGTAGGTTGTTGATGTAGCTCTCGCTGCGCTAGCGCTTTGGGTGCATCTTGTGTCTTCGTTCATGTATCATTTTGTGTTCATTATGAAGCGTTGGAACTGATACCGTGCATTTGATGTGAATTGTGTTGGGGAATGGGATTAGCAATTTTAATAATGCTATTTATTCTTGACGGAGTGTTTCAAGAGTTGCAGGATAATTATTTAATCGTTGAGTAGGCATGCTGGTAAAAGTGTTAACTTCTTTTTCTTAAGGCGAGTATAAACATAAACGCAAATAAAAAAGTCTAGCTAAAAGTTTGATGATTTTACTAGAAACAAACTCCTTTAAAGATTCTATTTATATGAAAATTTATCTTCTGAGTCTAACTCCAATAGATATTTTGTATTTAGGTACGAAATTAAGCCTTTCTTTCTGGTATTTTTGTCGCAGCTATGAAATAAGGTTTTTATGTTTTTTTTTAAATTTGATTCGGTACACACAACGGTGACATTCAAAGGTTTTGTAGAAGTTTGCTCTAATATTTGTTATTGTATTTTAAGAAGTTTTTATTTGAAAACCAATATCGATTCAATGAAAGTAATAACTTTGCATTTAAAGAAAGTTAATATATATGAATTGATTCGATAACTAGGGTTTTTGGTGAGCAAAAGGTAACGAAGGATGAAAAAATATATCTAGAGAGCCGTTGAAAGTTTGTATGTAACATCACAAGATAAACATGACTTTAATCTTAATTTTGGGCAAATTAAACATTAAAGTCGTCGTCGCTGTAGCACTACAGTCCCTCTCAGGCCTTGGGGACTTAAAGTGGTCAGAAATTTTTCATGATGGACTGTCACATGCGCATAATCTTTTCTATTTAAAAAAAACCTGAAACTAGAAAATTCCAATCATTTATCGATTTCAACGATCATGGCCATTTTAAGCAAAAGTGTGTTATTATAGTAAATAATAAATTATAGTGAATAAAGAACAACAAACATAGCTCAAAAAAAGTGTGAATTTCTTACAAACATAATAACATTCAAATAGAACAAATTCTTATTTAAAAGAAAAACTAGTGTGACAAAAGTAACTTAATAATCATAAATATTATGGAAACACAGTTAGGCATCATTGTATTTTAAAAAAACTAACATTTTTACTTTGTCTGCCGATCATCTGGAACGACGCTCATTTAAAATATTTCCTGTTTTAGAGAAAACGCGCTCACAAGGAACAGATGTGCTATTAGTACAAAATTTTTCTCGAACAATTTTACTTAAATTTGGAAAGTTTGAGCTTCGCTTCCTCCACCATTTTAATGGGTCTTCGCGTTCTAATAAGAGTGGTTCTTCAAGATAACGTTGAACTTTAGTTATGGCTCTTGAATGAAATGTTTCAGTAGAGTTGTAGCTTAAGGCTCTCCTTTTGAAATTTGTTAGAAACGATGCGGTTGGGTTTCCAGCTGGCGGTGATGTGTTCACTATTGATTGTAGACTTTCATTATGACTCAAATAGTTTTTTTCGACTTGATCGCTGTCCTGTTCAATACGTTTGCAAACAAAATCAATTAAAATATCTTTTGTTCTCTCCATAGCTTCAATATTAGTGAAGGCTGCATTTTTGTATCTAGGATCCAAAAACGTAGAAATAGTGAGAAACGATTTTTTTTCCAGGTCTGCAAAACGGTTTAATAGGCCATCCTTCAGATTGTGCACCAATTGACGACAGATAACATTATTGTATAGGTCATAAGTGGTAAGAAGTCCGTCAACATAAACTATGATCGAAGATGCAGACGTGTATTTTTCCCCACTGATTATATCGGTGAGTTCCTTCATAGGCCTTAAAATGTCCCTGATTTTTGGCAAAATGGACCACTCTTCCGCATTCAATGTCACCAATTCTTTGTTAAGGAGTGCAACAGTTGTCCTTACAGATGTTTCCAGCTCTAAAAATCGATGAATTCCATCTTGTGGCAACATCCTGTATTAATTTTTTAGGCTCAAGCCCATTTTGTTTTTGGAC
The DNA here is from genome assembly GCA_963969285.1 of Odontomyia ornata. Taxonomy (NCBI): domain Eukaryota; kingdom Metazoa; phylum Arthropoda; class Insecta; order Diptera; family Stratiomyidae; genus Odontomyia; species Odontomyia ornata. The sequence continues at coordinate 34,041,011 of OZ017740.1, forward strand.
TTCAAATAGCTTTCTTGTCGACTGACTACTATGTTTAAAATGTGACACAATTGCTTTGATTTTTTTCAAGAGTGTCGCCATTGCAAGGTCTTTTTCAACTGCAGTTTTGACAACTAAATTGATGGTATGAGCGAAGCATCCAAAATGCTCCCACTTTAAATGGTGTTTGACTGCTCTTGTAATATTTGCCGCGTTGTCTGAAATGCAAAGCAAATTTTTTTCTTGCAATCCCCATTCCAACACTATCCTTTTAAGCTCGGTTGCCAGATTTTCACTGGTATGAGCAATTGGAAAAGAAGTGCATTCTAGGACATTCGACTTCAGCTCAAAGTTCGAGCTTATGTAATGTGATGTAACAGCCAGAAAACTTTCTACGTTGATTGAAGTCCAACAGTCCGTCGTCAGTATTACGGATGATATCTCAGACTTATTGTTAATGTATAATTGCTTTAAATTATTTAAAGCTTCTTCATAAGCCGCAGGTATAAGTGCTTGGAAATAGTTTTCCTAGTTGACAATGAGTACGATGGATTCAACACATGAAATGCCTCCCGTAGACCTTCATCCTCTACAACACTAAACGGTTGTAAATCCTTGTAAAATATTTTCAGCACAGAGCTGTCGATTTTTTTCTTCTGCGTTGCGGATATCTTAGGCCTTAAGAATGAAAAAACCGTTGGTTGGTTATTTATCCTTATAGTTGCTGTAGTTGACTCGTCACGCTGACATACATTTAAAATAGAATTATTTTCATTTGGAACCGTTCTAACTTTTGCCCCTGGCTGTGCAACTGTCTTCAGAAGTTGAACTGTGAGGTGCTTTCTTTCCAAATGTTTTTTCAGGTTTGTAGAAGAATGCTTATAACTAAGCGTACACTTACATAGGTTACAAATCGCGAATTGACTGTCCACATCGACACTAAAAAAATTCCAAACTTCGGACATTTTCTTTTTCTCCATTTCAAATATTTAATCACTTACACAATTTGTACCTAGTCTTTTTTTCACTTACACAATTTGTAGTCTTTTTGAATCAATCAAACAGATGTTATCATAACACTAATTGCGTGCGGAGATGACACTTTTCTGAAAAGAACCAAATCCATCATCCACATAATCGCTAACATAAACATAAACCCAACTACTATGTTGTTGATGTTGAGTTGATTCACACTACAGTATAGACCAATATAATGTATCAGATGCGAACAGTATCAGGTACAAAAAGTATCAGATAAAAGTATCAGGTACAATCATGTATCAGTATCAGATTGTATCTGATACAGAAATTTGATGTAACAACCCATCTCTATTCCATTCCGCCCCGACGAGCCAGAACTGGGAAACTCTCATCGAATAGCCTTACAACAGTTTCATCAGCTTGAGCGTCAACTGCCAAGCAACTCCGAATTGCGGGACAAATACTGTGCATTCATACGGGAGTATATCTCGTTGGAATATATGGAATTTGCTACTGATGTGGGTGATGACACTTGATGTTATTACATTCCGCATGCCGCCGTTACGATTAAATTCCCTCCAACAAAACGAACAATGGAGTATCACTGAATTATACGCAGCTTGTTGGACCGAGGTTGCAAGATACGCTCCTGCAGATACTACTCCGTTTCCAGCGATGCAGCATCGCTCTCACCGCAGATGTCGAGAAGATATTTCGACAGGTCGAGGTCGATCCACGCCACTGACGTTAGCAATGGATACTTTGGCGAGAATCCCCAACGGATACGTTGTTAACATATCAGTTAACGACGGTGATTTATGGTATGGCTAGCAGTCCATACAATGCTATACGGGCACTACGACAATGCGCTATGGACAATTCGGAGGTTTTCCCTGACGCATTGCGGGCAGTCACTGCTCAGGACAGTATATTGAGTAACTTCTATGTAGAAGGATTTTGGACAGTGCTGATACGCCGGATGATGCAAGAATGTTAGCACACATTATTGACAAGATACTCAGCAATAGCAATTTAAGACTGCGTAAATGGAATTGTGACGACCTGGAGACTCTTTGAGGCAATAATTGTGACAACGACGCGTTCAGATGACATCGATCTTAGCGATTCCAACACCACAACGGTACTCGGCTTACATTGGAATCCTATACAGGACGAGTTATTTTCTAAGATCGATATCAACGATACGGACACATTACTGACTAAGCGAATCATACTGAGCGACGTAGCAAAACGCTATAATTCGTTCCTGATCACGAGAATAATTCAGCGGAGTAACTGGAGGAGCGGTTTGCCTTATTGTGATTTACTGACGCTATAGTTGTGATGGGAACCATATTATTTGGGTTTCTGCTTATTTGCGGTGGTTTGCGGTCTCAGTAGGTATCTTGAGTTGCTCTTTCACTTGAAATTAATTTTGACCAATCGAGTAATGACTACAATATTTAATTTAACTCAACATTCGCTAGAACAATAATTTATAGTCACTCACTGTTTGCACGGTAAGAGAACAACACAGTCTCCCGCTTGGTCCCCCCTTGGATTCATTTGCTTCCACCAAATGCAGGCTGCGAAGAGTACTCCCCGATGATGAAGTTCTTGAAATTTAATTGGAATTTATTTCTAACTTTACCTACCTATTATATATTCTTACGGATGAACTTCGGGGTTACCTAGTTTTGCTTGGCTCCGAACATTACGATACACGAGCTTGTAACATTTTAATCGAGCTGCACTTGACTAGATTGTTGCGATAATGTAATATTGTAGGCCAGGGAAGAAATTGTATCTTTAGATTGTAAAACTACTAATTTTTAATATCACTAAAAGCAGCACCATGAAACATTTTTGTTTTTAAATGTCATATAAATAAGCTTAGCTAGGTAGCTGCTTCAGAATTACACGCCACATCATAGACAATGCTAAGATTGTAGTATTCGCATATCAAACTCACTTTCACATTAGTTTGAGAGTAGTATTGAATGGAATTTACAATTGAAGAACATGGACATCTTACCTTTCTTCCTGCCTGGATGGTAACATCATGCCGCTGCACATTACTACCGAATCATCAATCCATGGCGCGACAGCCCAAGCCCTGCCTTGGCCTCCAGGATTTATCTCCTCCAATCATCACAGTTCCGCGACCTTGTCCGCCAGTTGTTTACTCACAATGAGAATCTGCTGTCAGCTTCTATCGTGTCTCCCCATCGAATCCTTGGTCTTCCTGCCGGACGTCTACCTTGTGCTCTACCCATTAATGTTCTTTTGGGTAGCCGGTTTTCTTCCATTCTTTCTACATGTCCCACCCATTGCAACTTACGTAGCTTTACGCGAGAGGAAATAGGTGGATCGTTAAAAAGTTCATACAGCTCATCGTTGTAACTTAGTCTCAACTCTGTTCATTGTTTCATTGGAGCGTAGATTTTCCGGAGCACTTTGCGTTCAAATACGTTCACTGCCTTTTCAAATTGGCTCGTCAGGGTCCATGTTACACTTCCATATAACAGCACGGGTTTGACTAGTATTTTTTTAGATGAAGAGCTTATCATCACTCTGAACCTTAGAACGGGAAGTATGGAGTAATGAGTTTCCAGTCTAATCTCGTTCTTTTCGGCGCCTTTCTATTCAGGTTGCCTACAAGGTTAATACCCCCCTAAAGTTACTGAGGGTACTCGGGCTGAGGGTTCCGCTTCCGGGGTCGCTCGTCGAAGGACGGGCGTGGGCGCCATTCGCTCCCAAAAAAATTGAATAATACAATTAGGCTGAGCAAGAAAAATACTTAGCTTAAATTCGATATCTTCTCGATGTTAGGGCCCCCTTTTCTTTACGCGATGCTTCCGCTAGAAGTAGAAACTCCTTCGACTTCCACTCTGCTGGAGTACCCAACCTGTCCCAGTCTGCAGGCACTCAAACTCCGCTCGTTTGCAGCGCAATCCTACTTATCGCTTAAAAATTAACTCCTCTGTATCACAACTCCGATCCTCTTCTGCTTCCTCCCAGGAATCTCATTGATTGAAAAAAGAGACCGCTCCACTGACTTACCGTCCTTAAATAAATTCTCCTTAACGGTACACCGGTTCAATTTCGCCGTCAACTGTGCGGCGGTTAATGCACTTGTCTCGGAAAAGTTGTCGGCGGAGAAAAGTATTTTTTTTGGGAATCACGGGCTGAAACCTTTCCAGTGGGCACTTCTACATTACCATTGTGGAGAGTCTCCATGATCCTCCATCTTATGGGCATCGTCGTAATACTGGAAAGCACGACGGCCAAATAACAGTTGGTGGTTTGTTTACCCCGCGGAGTGTTTTGATTTTGCGGTCCAGGCTAAGGTTTTCGAAAAATGAAGCTCAATCAGTACAAATTAGTGGTTTGAATGTGTCGTAACGCGGCGATGTGGGAAGCAGTTGTAGCCGGAAAAGTTTGATCGTAGGATCTTAATATCCCCTAAGATAATGTATTGGTGTTGTTCTTTCGGCCAAATTCGGTCAATTTCATATTTTGGTGTTTTTATTTTGGCCAAATCATTTCCACTTCAATATCCCTATTACGCTATGCTCTTACTCGGACGGTGGCTCTTCCCCCACATTTTCACGTCGATGTTTATTATTGTCCCGAGTAAATAGTCACGTTTTTCCTAATTGTAGGGGCATAAATCACCGCAGTTTCTGCGCTAAATGACTCCACACTTCAGTTGTTGAGGTGTAATGGAGCTGCGGTACGCCATAATCTTCTACGGACTATGTTGGGTGCCATTGAAAGTACCATATGTCAGCGTTCATAGCCGGAATCGGATCAAAATTTATAGGTAATATATGTTTCACCTTGCTAGTTAAAGTTTACGCTAATTATCAGGGGGCTGATTCATTCCTCCTTACTTCTGACAGTTCTTCACTAATAACCTGAAATTCCCTGTCTGAATTCTTAACACAATTCCTTAATTTAATCACAAAGTTGTTTGAACTTAAAGAAACCTGCAACTACTGATTTGCGTAGTGGCTCGGGTGGTTATGGTGTCTTTTATGAATTTTTTTTTCTTAAAACAGGTTCATTTATTTTTTTTTCACTTCTCGCCATTGTGGTAGGAAGAGTGACCCTAAGAGAAAAAGAAAAACGATACCGTAACAAGGTATACAAAGTTATCCACACTTTCTAGGTTATAGACGCCCACGGTTAGGTTTTGTCGAATTGAAGTTTTCATTCTCGTTTGAGTCATGAATTTGGTTTTACTTGCATTTGCTCTTAGGTCAATTCAGTTTGCTTCAGATTCTAGGCTCAGGAATGCTCCTTTGGCATCTGAGATTGAATGTGGCATAATATCCGAATCACTTAGGTTAATTTTTTGCACGGCAGGTGTAAACAATTGTATTCGGGACGTTTACGCACTACCAAAGAGGGAATTGAAGACCAAATGAACAAATTCGTATAGGTCCTAGCTGCCGCCTGTGTGAAGAAATAACAAACTGTTAATCACTACGAACGACATACTATAAGGGAGTATAGAAATGTCGATAATGAAATAACGTCACAAATATCAACGCTAAGGTTCGAGCCGGATTAGTGCGAGAGGATTAATATTATCATTAATTCACGTCGATTTGGAAACAAAACTACTGATAGATCGAAATGTCAGTCAATCGTATTCAGCTCGTAGTTGGCTCTATTTCCACCAGAGACCGCTGAGTGGAATATATTTTGAGTAAACCGAAGTGAGCGGAACTACTCCTGTGGACGGAAAAAACCACTCCTGGAGGGTACTGAGCCTTGTAAATGAAATTTTCAGGTGGATGAAAAGTTGCCCTTAAGCAAGGCTATTTAAGACCGGGAAGGCTGGCGCACTTTTTTCTTTTTCCTTGGTACTTTTCCAGTTAGACGAGATGAACTGCGATCATCGAATTTTCTTATAACGAGTTCAAGAGTGGAAGTTTATAATAGGTCCACGAGTGGGAACCAACTGAAAGAAAAGGAACGTGCCAGTAAGCGGACAGTTGGGAGCAATCTCGTGAATTGGAGAATGGCGCTGGATGCGGTAGAAGATAAGCATAGGGAGTAGAATAAAGTAAGTGACTCTTATTTATTCCTTTAATCAGACAGTTATAAGTTGAAAATTCCTGTTGTTCAATATAAATGAAAAAAAAAGACTTGCAACCTAGAGTTTGCTTTGAAATTTTGGTTTCAAACTTTGAATTTTCTGCTTGTTAATAGTATATTTCCCGAGTGAAGGGAGTGTGTTCGGGGAGGCGAAGAAATTTAGATTTAACATTTGCCCGGCTTGAGAGACAGAATCAAAGCATGAAAGTGGTAGTGCTAGGGCTACTTTTTAATAAAGTGGTGACGAAAGTGAGAAAGAGTGATGCAGTGTTTTTGAATTGAGCGAAAGGGGCACAGGTAATATAAGCCTATCCATCACTTTTAAGTTTTTACATGCTTTCTCGTTTGGACACCTTTTTGGGGGCTTGGTAAACCAAACGGGTGGCACCCATGCCCGTCTTTGGGTGAGTTGGTCGGGACCGGAGACCATCAGCCAGAGTAGTTCCAATAAAGGGGGGAGTGGTATGAGAGGCACGGACATTCGGGAAGAATGTCGGCAACAATGCATTTTTATATTTTCTTCACTATTTTACAATTGGAATTATAATTCCGTAAAATAATCTGATTTATTAAATAAAAATGATAAAAAATAAATCGAGTTCAATTACTTTTGTCCAAAAAATAGAATTTTGCTCTTAATAAATTTGTTTCATGAGCCATAACAATTTTTTGGCGAGTGTTTCGCAATGACTTCAAGGACTTGTAATATTCACGAATAAGTTCTATTCTATAGTCTAAATGTTAAGTCAACCACCACAATGCTTCAAATTAATGTTTAAGGTCACGTAAAAGCTTCACAATATAAACATGCACCTGACTGTACAGTTGAGTCCTTACAATAGGATATAGGACATGAAAAACATGCACTCTAAAAAGACTAGATGTAATTATCTAATTTCTTTGTTGGATGACATATTATATTTTTTTGGGTGAACTGGCAAACAAAGGTGAAGATGAATATAAAAAGTAAAATAAACTACGACAGAACCTTTAACTTTGTCATGGTGAAATGAAACATTCTTACGGGTACTTGAGTAAAAGTAGACTTTCTCCTAATTTATTGTTGGATGGGTGTTGAAGGTCTTTTCTCAAATATTGTATTCACCATACCTTAAAGTGGAATATCCTGTTTAAAAACAATGTTATTCGTACGCTAAATAAATTCTTAGCAAGAAATCAATCTTTTCCACTTGATAACCATGAATAGATACGAGTCCCAAATAATAAAGTTAACGAATACATCATATTCGATTATTGTGTAAATATTGTCACTGACATATGAGTAAATGTTGTGAACATGAGGACCTACTCAGACACACATTATAAATAATTTAAGGAGGTCTTGTGGAAAATTGATAGATCGGATCCGCTTAATGGATATACTCGTATACATGATTATCTACACAGGCAAGAAATCTAACAAATAAATCGATTTCACTCGACGATGAAAAGGAAGCGTCGACACTTACTTCCTTTGTGGGAAACACATGTATCAATAATGTTATGTGAAAGGACTCCTAGAATGTCTTATTCGATTTCTATTCAATAGATAACAATGTTTATGCTTAAGAAATTTCCCTTGGAGGTTTTTAAAGTTCTAAAGAATAATATGTTTCATATTGATTTTTTTCTGCGATGAACATTTCAATCTTTGTTATCCTTTCATTGCAATGTTTCATTTAATTGTGTGCATTATTAACAATTCATACTTGAAATGGATGGGACTACAATGTGCTTATTGAAAAATAAAATCATATAAAATTTACATTAATTTTTGAAAGTAATTTTAACGCTTTCGGCGCTACCCATCAAACTTTTATAAATTCGACCTGGCGAGGGAATTCATTAATTTATCTTGCAAGCAGAATGTCTATTGAGTACAAGGTGATAATGAAAGACTATCAAGGATATTTATTCTATGACGGTTATCTGAAGTTTTACATTGATTTTGAACTTTGAGTTATTTCGTAGAAAAGAATGTAGTCGATCCTATTTAACAAAACGCACTGATATATTTGTACAAATTACGTCAATTTACCGTAAATTTTTATAGGTGCATTGTTGCAGCCACGGCATCTGATTCAATGACACAATTTCAATGCATTCACTGTATAATGATTTTCGACTGAATTTCCGTTTCTTATTTTTCCCTTCTCGATATCTCATTTGTTGAATGGTAATATTCTCACGCGCATACATACTCGTACACATCATCGTATACACAGCTGATCAACAATTATTCATCGATTCATTCATTTGTCACTTGTTTGTTAACTGTTTTGTTAATCAGACGTATAAATAAAAGGTGACACTTTTCAACTCAGTTTATTTATCCTTATTTAGAGACTTCCCAACCAATTTTCTACAGACTATGAGCCCAGTTGTGAAGTTGGAGACCTAGTTAAATAAACTGAAGTATAAATTCCCAAAAACAGTTTGCTATCATCAATCGTGAGGCGTACATAGCCACAATATGTATTCGGCCGGTTCATCTCGATTTGAAGTGCTAAGTAAGACGAATTCTGACGTCTGGCATCTGGATAAAATCGGTGCTAATTAGATACGATGAATGGGGATACGCAAGTGGAAATATTGCTGCTCCAACAACCACCCCCAATGACGAAATAAGTGCGAGCGAGTTGGTAAAATGGACTGTAAATGACCAGAAAGCGATGGCAGACAGTTTTTTATCTTTAGGATGAGAAAAACGGCAAGCGTGACACTCGGAGAGTGCTCCAGCCAGAAGGGTTTTGTAAAACAATAAGTAAATCAAACAATATGTTCTGCATATCAAAACTTGACTAATATACAGATTCCATAAATTGAGTTCGAAAAATTAAATACTGGTTATTATGTTTTAAAGTCACCGCTATTTTGTTTCAAGTGTTTTGACCCATCACTGTGTCTAGATCCGTTGCAAACGTGTATCTCCCTAGTATCAAGTGATGTTGTAGTAATTGTTAAATATTCAATCGGCTGTAACTTAGCTGTTTATAATAATAATTTTCGAGTGTTTCCCCTGCACCCCTCAAAGTAAAACTTTTCTATTTTGAAAAGTTCTTATCAAGACCTTTCATTTGATGCCCATATTGCTTACATACGATGAAATTTTTTTTTCAGGGGCTACTTCCCTACACGGGGAGACCCCTCTTAACATCTTATCGATGTTTTTTTGCGGTGAAACTTTGAAGAGGGCGTCAATTTACACCTGCTCACAAAATCTTATGTTTCTAGCTTACGTGGTTTGCGAGAAAAAGTGGTGTGACACACGGGCGGACCGACGGACGAACAGACTTACAGATAGGTAGCGATTTTAGTAGGGTCTTGTAAAATTATTTTACAAAATCCTAAAAACTAGTAAAAAATTGAGAAATATGGTACCAATACAAAACCCACAAAATTCAAGAGGAAGCATATAATCCAGCAGTAGAAAGCAAATCAATCCAAACATGTCACAATAATCTACAGGTATGTCTAGAACATTTCAATAACCAAAACGTGTTTATTAAACTAAAACAAAACTACGATTGGAAAAAAAAGAAGAAAATTATAGTTCAATATATTTGAAAGGCAGGAAGTATTCAAAAAACTATTGGGATTAGATACACAAATGAATTGTTCATCATAAGAAATACACCGACATTTGAAATAACCTTTTGTTACATAACATATCCCTGCTAGCCATTATTATTATTTAATAACTTGAGATATATTCTTACAGTACTTACAGTAAAATGTTAATCTTTCAAATCTAGAATTGCGCTGAAGGAAGTAGATATGTATGTTGAAACTATCGAATTATTATTATTGTACTTTAATCGAACACTGTATCTAAACAAATATTTTGATTCTTTAAAATTTTAAATAGAAGCAACTATTTGGCACAAACTTTAAGGTGAAATATAAAACCTTCCACTTTTCAAATAAGATATCTTATACAAGAAGAAACATGAACACAAATAAAACAAAGTCCTTTCCATGATCCACGAAAATAAATTCACGTAAACACAATATTTTAATTCATTGAAAAATACAATATACAAAAGAATAGAATATATAAATCAAATCACCCAAAATTGTATTCAAAAATAAAACAGTATCCATATTCAAAATTGTCATGAACAGAAGTATATACAAATCAATGTGACTATAAATAAATCAAGTAAAAATTATTTACAACAAATATAAAAACAAAAAAAAAAAACAAGATACGATGCACCAAAATATGTAAATCCAAAACTTGATTTAACTTTGAAAATATTCATGAACAAATTAAAATTGAACACGGTAAGCCTAGTACGTGTTTCCCACTTTTAAGAGAAGTAATTACTTACTTGCTACCTTCAGTCTTGTTGGAACTATAATCAAGAGTTAATAATAAGATTTTTTGAAAAAATAATCAATCAACATAAAATGGCCGTGAGCTATACGAAAAAAATTTTTTTTTTTTTAAACTCAAATCTAATTTCAAAATTTTTTTTATCTTGAGGGTGTGAGTGTCATAGATTCCTACAAAAATAAACTTTAAATGTATGATCCATCATGATCCACATCTATTATTATTCCACACATATACTACAATTACTTATTGGACCTATACTCCGCCGACTTCTAACGCTCGTTTTACGTGTTTATTCTAATAGCGAGAGTGTTCTTACAACTCGGTTGTTTTATCAGTAATTTTGCGTACAGTCGCGAGGGTATTTCACTCTGTTTTTCGAACATTTCACTTTTTCCGTGCGCTTATATAAACAACATTAATTTTCTTTATTTGGAAGTTTGCGAAGCCCTAAACTGTTCTTTACGCAATTGTTTTCTGTAGCGACAAGACAATAACAGCTGAGGTGGTGTACAGAATTTCACCGCTACCATGACGAAGCGCTGTAATCGTTTTAAGGAAAAAGCGATAACTTCTTTTTTCACTCGAGCACGAACGCTAAACGTCCTTCCTTCTACCAGCCCCTATATTGTGTGCGTCGCTAATTATAATTATAAAACAAAGATTATATTTTTTTTTCTTTAAAAGCCGTCGGGCCTTGCTTAGTTGTGTGAGCAGACGCGTTTCGACTACTTTGAGTCATCTTCAGTGTCTAAAGGATGTGTTGAAGGGAGCGACTTTATATAGTCGTAGGATGGGTAATTAGCGGATGGGTAATTAGTGGATGGGTAATGAGGTCAGGAAGTAAATTACTCAATTATATCACGTAGGGGGATATTATGTTTTTGTTTTTTTGCTTGTTGGCTGTCCGTTTGTTCTGTTTCATCTCGTTTCCGTTTTCGTCTAAGAGTGTGGTCTAGGACTGAGAAAATTGCGTCGGAATTGGTAACAAGTTGTTCGTTGATAATGTCACCGTCTGTCTTTCTATGTTTATAAATTTCAAGCCTTTCTAGGATGTCAAGTCTCGGTCCTTTGTTTTGTTTGTGTAGCAATTTCATAGAGTTTGTCATAGCATCAGGCTCATGTGCGTGGTTTTGTAGGTGCGTCGCATAATTGGAGTCTGCCTTGTTGTATAAGAAAGATCGTGGGTGCTCTTTGTATCTTGTCGTTAGTTTTCGTGTTGTCCTTCCTATATATACCATGTCGCAGTCCTTGCATGTCAGTTTGTATATGCCGCTGCCTTCGTATATCGATGTGTCATTCAGTTTTGGCTTCAGTTTGTTTCCAATGTTGTTGTTCGTTTTGAATGCAGTTTGCAATTTGTATTTCCTAAGGAAGTTTGATAGTTTGTATGTCTCTTTGCCTACGTATGTTAACGATACCCACTGTTGGTCGTTCTTATGAGTTTCCGTCGGTTGGCGTTCCTGTTTTTGTTTGTACTGTGTGACTGTCAATGTCGCATTGTTTGTATCCGTTATTATTAGCTATTCTGTAAATGTTGTTTAGTTCGTTGGAGTAGTTAGTAGGAGTCATGGGGATGGAGTGAAGCCTCTGCACCATTGATCTGTACGCTGCTAGCTTATGTTGTGCGGGGTGGTTAGATGTTTCATGGATGGTATGATCAGTTGTGGTTGGTTTTCTGTATATTTTGTAGTCCAATCGTGTTTGTTCACGTGTCACAGTTAGGTCCATATAGTTGAGTTGTCCGTTTGTTTCTTTTTCCATAGTGAACTTTATATTCGGGTGAAACAAACTGAAGCCAAAACTGAATGACACATCGATATACGAAGGCAGCGGCATATACAAACTGACATGCAAGGACTGCGACATGGTATATATAGGAAGGACAACACGAAAACTAACGACAAGATACAAAGAGCACCTACGATCTTTCTTATACAACAAGGCAGACTCCAATTATGCGACGCACCTACAAAACCACGCACATGAGCCTGATGCTATGACAAACTCTATGAAATTGCTACACAAACAAAACAAAGGACCGAGACTTGACATCCTAGAAAGGCTTGAAATTTATAAACATAGAAAGACAGACGGTGACATTATCAACGAACAACTTGTTACCAATTCCGACGCAATTTTCTCAGTCCTAGACCACACTCTTAGACGAAAACGGAAACGAGATGAAACAGAACAAACGGACAGCCAACAAGCAAAAAAACAAAAACATAATATCCCCCTACGTGGTATAATTGAGTAATTTACTTCCTGACCTCATTACCCATCCACTAATTACCCATCCGCTAATTACCCATCCGCTAATTACCCATCCGCTAATTACCCATCCGCTAATTACCTATTCGCTAATTACCCATCCTACGACTATATAAAGTCGCTCCCTTCAACACATCCTTTAGACACTGAAGATGACTCAAAGTAGTCGAAACGCGTCTGCTCACACAACTAAGCAAGGCTCGACGGCTTTTAAAGAAAAAAGAGGATTGGCCTGCGGATATCAAATAAACAAAGTTATTGACTATAAAGATTATATATTTATTGACTTTGAGATTCTTTTTATTATTGAGTGGTGCAGGACCTCCACAGGGGTGGATTTACGACGTGATATTGAATCTTTACAAAATGACTCAAACAAAATTCTCAGTGACACCATTAATTGTCGAAAATTGCTACCGGACCAAACCCCAAAAACTTCAAAGGGTCCGCCCATCACGCCCAGACCTTCAACAAGTGTGAATATTTTTGTAGAAGCATCGCAAATAACAAAATTCCCGACTTTTTTCAAACTGGACCCCGAGTTTTGGTTCGAACAAGTGGAAGACACATTCCACACACATGGCATCACGCAGGATGAAAAAAATTTAAGTACGTGATACAATACGCCGAGCCAGAAATATGACCGCATATCATTCCCGTCGCAAGAAACCCAACGCTAGAAAACAAATTTAATGCTGTTAAGGAGCGTATATTAATAGCGATCGCAGAGTCCAACGAATCGAAGCTGAGACGCTTATTTCAAGGAAAAAACCTGGACGGAAGGAAGCCATCACATTACCTGCAACATCCTGAAAACACTGGAGGACAACAGGTGACAAACGACATGTTAGGATAGCTTCTTTTAGAGTAGCTACCTGAAAATACTCGGGTTGTGTTGGCTATTTCAACCAAGCCCGACATTGACAAACTCGGAAGGATGGCCGATCTGATGATGGAATTAGTATTGCATCTACACAAAGGCAAGATAATGTAAATAGCGATGTGCTACAACAAATATTGAGTCGTATTGACCGCCTGGAGCTCCGGAAGCAATCTTGATCAAAATCAACGTATCGCAGAATAAGGGAACGATCAAAGTCTAGATCAGACGACCGATACTGCTTTGACCATAAGCGCTTCGGACAACGCGCCAGAAATTGTCGACAACTATGTCAGTGGACAGTCGAAGAAAAAGCGATAGCGGGAAACTAATTTCGTCATCCCGAATTGTGGCGAGCGAGGATGACCAACCACATAACAATCGCCGACTTATAATTCACGACCAACAAAGTGGAAACCGATTCCTTATTGACACTGGAGCTGACGTATCAGTCCTTCCACGAGACAAAAATCAGAATATTCCCACGAAGTTCCAACTGTTTGCTGTAAAAAATACATCAATCAAAACCTACGGCCACAGGATTATACCTTTAAATTTCGGATTACGACGACCATTTAAATGGAAATTTGTGGTTGCAGATGTACGGCAATCAATAATTGGAATTGATTTCCTTCAACATTTCGGTTTAATAGTCGATCCACACAGGAAAAAATTAATGGACAGTGAAACTTATATAGTCACGACAATACTATGTACGGATGAGCCAAGTCCATGTATCTCGACTATAAACAAAGACGTAAATGATCAAGACATCCTTCAAGAGTTCGTCGATGTCCCAATTGCTTCCAATACCCAAAAAGTTGCTGCACGTGGGATTTACCATCATATTCTAACGCAAAGACCACCGGTTGCTGAAAAAGCAAGACGTTTATCTCCAGAAAAGTTGCGTGAAGCAAAGGCCGAATTTGAATATATGCTTCAAAAAGGAATTTGTCAGCTTTCGAGCGGCCCGTGGGCAAGCCCATTATATATGGTGTCTGAAAAATCTGGACAACGAAGACCTTGCGAGGATTATCGCCACCTCAATGCTATTACTATCCCGGACCAGTATCCTATAGGTCACATTAGTGATTTTGCTCACAATCTTCACGGATGCACCGTGTTTTCAACCTTGGACTCAATGAGGGTATGAAACCAAATTCCAGTAGCACCGGAAGATATTCGCAAAACAGCAGTGATAATACCGTTTGGACTGTACGAGTTTAATGTAATGACGTTTGGACTTGGCAACACCACGCAGACATTCCAACGATACGTCGATAACTCTCGATGTGGTCCAAATTTTTTTTATTCATATATTGACGACATCCTCATCGCGTCCAAGTCAAACGATGAACACCGTGGACATTTGAAACTTGTGCTGAACAGATTTAAGGAATATGGATTGTCGATCAACATAAGCAAATGCACATTTGGCGCTTCAACCGTACAATTTCTGGGTTACCTTATCGATAAAAACGGTATAAAACCTCTTCCTGAACGTATAGAAACAATATTAAACTTTAAAAAGCCATCAGCCATATTGGAGCTCAGAAGATTCTTAGGGGCAATCGATTTTTACAGGAAATCACTAAAAAATTCAGCATCTGTTCAAGCACTTCTACACGAATATCTGATTGGAGCAACGAAAAAAGACAAACGAGCAATAATATGGAATCCACAAGCGGAATCGGCTTTTGAGGAATATAAGCGGCAAATTGCTCATGCAAAATTATTGTCCCATCCCATCGGTCAAGTCCGATGCATCCGATACGGCGATGGGAGCAGTCCTCGAGCAATTAAACATTAATTCTTGGGAACCACTCGCATTCTTCTCAAAAAAGCTCAGCAAAACGCAATGTAAATATATCACTTACGACCGTGAACTGCAAGCAATTTATAGCGCAGTAAAATATTTTCGCCATATAGTCGAGGGACACCCGTTATCATCAAAACAGACCGCAAGCCGATCACTTACGCGTTTAACCAGAAGTCTGACAAAGCATCTCCACGTCAATTAAGACAGTTAAATTTCATTGATCAGTTTCCACAAACATCGTTCACATCACTGGAAAAGAAAACGCATTGATAGTATCTTCATGTCACTGATGACCACCGTTGAGGATTTGGCAAAAGCTCAGGAGGATGATGAAGAATTAAAATGTCTACTCCAGGCTAACTCAAGCATAAACTTTTGGAAAATAAGATTGACCGACGATGGTACATTGATCTTTTGTGATGTTTCCACGAACGAGATTCGACCATACGTTCCAAAAATACTGAGAAGGAAGGTATTTGAGCTAACGCATAACCTTTCTCATCCCAGCGGACTTTCAACGAAAAAAGCAATAGCTAAGAAGTATGTATAGCCTTGTTTATCGAAAGATATATTGGATTGGGCTCGTACATGCCTTGCATGCCAGCGCAGCAAAATAGGAAGGCATGCCAGACCTTCACTCGGGCAGATAGAAACCCCTGACGCAAGATTCCGTCAGGTCCACATCGACATCGTTAGATATTTAAAACTTTCGAAAGGATGGATATTCAAATGTTTTGACAATGATTGATCGCTTCACAAGGTGGCCCGAGGCGGTTCCGTTAAAGACAATAACTGTTGATGAAATCGCTGCTGCTTTCTACTGCAACTGGATTGCTCGCTTTGGAGCATCGACTTTGCTAACATCGGACCAGGGATCACAGTTCGAATCCCTCATTTTTCCAATCGCTGACTTATTTAGTGGGCCATTATAACCACGAATGGATGGACGTTTTACCAACAGTCTAACTAGGATTTTGAACTAGCATTAAAGAAGACATCGGAGCAATATCTGCAGAATTGGTCACAGAACAACGCTACGAGTACCCGGATAATTTTTTTCGACGAAAATATGCAACCAGACCTAAAAGTGTAAGTTCAAAAGTTCCGCGAGTATATGAAGGAAGTCCGCGCAACACCTGCATCGCGCCACGACAAGCGGGCAGTATTCGTCAACCAAGATCTGGCGACGTGCTCACATGTATAAAGGTCTGCTATTTTCAGTTTCCGTTTGCGATTGCAAGATTACGTTTCATATACTTTGCATACATCAATTATTGTGATCAATTCTTGTGAGCTATTTGTAAGTCTCCTACTCTTCCTTGTTATTGGACAATTTTTCTTTTTTTCGACAATTTTTCTTTTTTATAATTTGAAAATCGCAAACTGCTTGGCTCATGTTGGGATCCTTGCGGTCCTACTTTTCAAGCAAAATGCGCAGATTTATTCAACACAATCGCAGACAGCACTAACAATCCGAGCAGCAATCTTTACTGGCTTTGTCTGAAGTGTCGTGGTTCTCCTGTATTATTCCTCGTGGATAAGTTGAACCAAACGCGAACAATAATAGATGATCTAAATAATGGGTTCAATTTGCTGCGCGACAAGCTGAACTCAGCGCGCGACAAATTATAGCTTCTTAGCCAACAAGCCAGAGTTGATCTGCCACCTTTATCGACTTCCAATGCAAAATTTGCTGGCCCTTTAAGTGCTGTCAACATGGTTTATGGTAATTTGAAACCAATCATTATTGCAAGAAGCAAGCAAAGGCTTCAATCTAATGGTTCAACCTCTGGAGTATCATCGCCATCCAGGAACGTTCCCGAAATCAACACTGAAACTTTATGTTCATCTAGAGTTGTAGTGAATGATACCTCAATTAAACCTGGCAACCCACTGCATGCTATTTCGTCCCCCTTACAAATCTTCATATCTAGATTGGACTACAACACACCGGTTAAAGACATCATATTAAGTTTAAATCGGATTTTATCCCAGATTCGTTCCAGTTCACTCTGGACGGGAAGACGCGCTGTTTAATTGCTTCCTACAAAATCGTGGTTCCAGCCAATCCCGATTGCCTGCTGGGGAAAGAATTTTGGCCTCTTGGAGTACTGGTGAAACAGTTTTTTGCTAATCAGAAGCGAAATAACTCGGTGTTCTTTCGTAAAAGGAGAAACAAGTAATAAGTCTCACACCTCTTCACATCGTAAACGTCGTATAATTTCTACTTTGTCCTGTTATTATCAAAATGTCTGTGGTTTGAGGACTAAGACATCTGAAGTTCGTATCTCTTCCATTATATATCCACATCAAATCATCTGTCTAACTGAGACATGGCTGACAAATGATATTTATAATAGTGAACTCCTTCCCAATCATCTGCTTTTCCGCAGAGATAGAGATCGTGTTGCCATTTGCAAATCTAATGGTGGGGTTGTTTTTGTGGGTGTACATGTCTCTCTAACTGGCAACTCCTGTGAGGATTTTATACCTTCACTGCCAGTGGAGTGAATTATTGTGCAAGTCTCTATTTCTGATGCTCTCTCGCTTCTCGTTTTGTGTGTCTGCATCCCATGCAGCAGCTCTGTTATGGTGTACATATGAACGTTTCTTTGTGGAAGTCTCTAGCTATATCCTAACCCACTTCCCATCTTCCCCTGTTTTGCTCTGTGGGGACTTCAACCTTTCCTCCATTATTTTAGATGATAAGTATATTTCCATACTGTCTAGAGGTAATTTGTCGTTTGCCCTTTCCGCGTTTCTTTCCGTATGCTCCTTCACCGAATTCGATGCTAGTGCAAATTCCAATGATAAACTTCTTGACCTTGTTATTTTCCAACTTGCCAACCTTTTTTTTCTTGTTGCATCCGCCTCACTCTCACCCTTCATTAATCCAAATCCTCACCATTTAACTCCCTTCATGGAGCTTTCTATCTCCTCTCCACCTTCACCTAGAAATATCGGGTTATCCATTTTACGCTTGGGAAAGTAAAGCTAAAGAAAACACATAAAATTTTCAGATAGAAATTAAATTTTTTATTCAATATAAAGATTAGACCTTGCCATTATACGTCAAATACAACATCATTCAAATGTCCTCCACGGGACCTCTTACAGGCCTCAATCCTTTTGAGGTAATTTTCAATGACTTTTCGGCACTTTTTCGGCATTATCTCGGCCATAACTTCACGAATATTGGTTTTCAATTGCTCAAGATTTTGAGGATTGTTTGCGTAAACACGATCTTTTGCATACCCCCATAAAAAGAAATCTGAAGGTGTTAGGTCGCAGGATCTTGCGGGCCAATTGACATCACTCAATCTCGAAATTACGCGTGCTGGAAATTTCTCTTGCAAAAGTGCTCGATTAGCCTGTGTTGTGTAGCTTGTTGCTCTGTCCTGTTGGCACCACATGTTCTCCAGATCATCATCTTCAATTTCTCTCCAAAAATAATCGGTGAACATCCCTCCATAGCGGTCGGAACTGACTGTAATGGCTCTTCCTTGATCGTTTTCAAAAAAATACGGGCCAATAACACCACCAGACCATAAAGCACACCAAACGGTCACTTTCCCGGATGCACAGGCCTTTCTGCGATCACCTGAGGATTTTAAGAGCCCCATTTGCTGCAATTCTGTTTATTTACGTAACCAGTGAGCGAAAAATGAGCCTCATCACTGAACAAAATTTTGTTCGAAAAATCGTTATCAATGGCTTATTGTTCAATCACCCAATTTGCATACATTCTGCGTTGTGTATGGTCTTGAGGCTTAAGTTCTTGAGTGAGTTGGATTTTGTATGGATGGAGATGCAAATCCAAATGCAAAATCCGCCACAATGAGCCGTAAGACAAGCCCAAATGTTGAGCACGTCGAGGAATCGACAAATTCGGGTCTTTCTCCACACTTCGAGCAACGACAGCGATATTTTCAGCAGAACGAATGTTGCGATGATGCACAGGCCTTGCAATATCAATAACCGATCCAGTCTCTTCAAATTTTCTGACTGTGTTCGAAATTGTTTGCTGTGTAGGTCGATTATGTCGACCGTAATCGGCGCGTAAAGCCCTAAATGTTGATACAGCAGAATCACCATTTTTATAATAAAATTTAATAATTTTAACGCATTGTCGACTGTTAAACGATCCATATTTCTAAATGGCAAATCCTCAACTAAAAAGAACACGCTTTGGATGACATTTAATTTTGACAGATGCCAAATGACAGGGTTATACTTTCCCAAGCACAAAATGGATAACCCTGTACATCACCTTGCCAATATAAGTTTCTGAAAGAGGATTTATGCAGTATGAATTCTAGTATTAACGCAGTTAACTGGTATTCTTTCTTCAGTAACCCTAACCTTGAAGAATGCGTTGATAAGTTTTATCTGTTTCTCTTGTCCTTAAGTACTTAATTCAGCTCTTTGTTTCCCCCAAGGAGGCCTAAAGGTGCTCCTTGGTTCAACTCAGAAGTTGCCAAAGCCATTAAGGCGAAGGATGCATCCCGGAGAAAATTCCTCTCCAGTGGCTTCCCTAACGCCTCGCCGTTTGCAAGCAGAGACGTGCTGAGGCTAAGAAAATTGCACATATTGTTCTTCGGGCTTACGTCAACCATATCGAAGTTGCACTTGAATCCAATGTTAAATTTTTAAAGAGTTCTCATCATAAACCAGCAAGTTTCAGCTACGACAGCTTTACGTCATCTACCCCTCAATAGTCCTGTGAACTCTTTGCATCTTTCTTTCCTTCCTTTTTCCAAATTTCAAAGGCTTCTTCTTCTTTCTATCCTTCTTCTTCTTCCTTTTCCTCTCCCGTGATTCATACCCATCCCTTGCAGGTTGAACTACTCTTAAGGATACCAGTACCAGTGGTGGCCCAGACGGTATTCCAAACTTCCTTGCAAAATCACTATCTTCATCTCTCTGTGCTTCACTTTCAATTATTTACTATTTGAGCTTAGCTATTGGGATTTTCGCTTTCCAGTGGAAAATTGCACATATTCTTCCTATCTTCAAATCTGGGGATCGCAATTCCGTTGCAACTATCGTCCTATATCTCTCCTTCCCTGTTTTAGGAGAGTCCTTGGAAAAATCGTTCTCGATACTCTGTTTCCTCTTATACTTCCATCCTTAGCAGAACAACAACATGGTTTTGTTAGAGGTAAATTTAGTATCACTAACTTGCTTTCTTTTACCCACCACATTGCTGTTGGTCTTGACTGTCAGCAACAAATAGAGGTTATTTTCATGGATTTCTCTAAAGCGTTTGATACTGGAGATCACTAACTTTTATTTCAGAAACTTGAAAAGTTCAAAATTGCTGATCTCCTACACTCCTGGCCGTTATCTTGTCACTCATAACTCCTGCTTCTTCTCTACGTTTTGCTCCAGTTCAGGTGTATTGCAAGGTTCCATAATTGGCCCCATTGTACTCGTATTACTACTACTTGTCAATGATCTTCCCTCTATTATCACTTCATCCTGCCTGGTTTATGCTGACGACATTAAGATCATTCGGGTAATTGACTCACAATGTGATGTTGATACCTTGCAAAGTGATCTATTGCGTCTAAGTGAATGGTGCAAATCTCTCCAAACGCCACCAGATGACATTCTCCTGTAAAAAATATCCTTTTCCCTCCACTTACAGTCTTGTTGGAACCTCTTTGTATAGTGTAACTTCCTTAAAGGATCTTGGTGTGATTTTTGATTGCAAATTAAAGTTTGACCTCCACATAGCCCAAGTCAGCAACAAAGCCTCCCGCCTTTCAGGGTTCAATTTAAGATCCGCTTCCTCGTTCCAGCATGTCACCTCCTGTGTGTGCCTTTATCTTTCATTTGTTCGCAGTAACCTGTAATACTGCTCCCACATATGGAGTCCTCACCACAGGAATCATATTGATGCTATTGAGTTGGTTCAACGCAGATTCACACGGTCTCTTTTCGTTAAATTCAACCTCCTTCACGTCCCCTATTGCGACCGTCTTCATACTTTGAAACTCTCTTCCCTTGAATCTAGGCGATGCTTTCTTGATGAACGTATCTTGTACAAGCTTTATCACGGTCGCTTACCCCAAACTTTATGCAGTTACATTCGAACATTGGACACTAGTCGCCCTAATAGATCCTCTGATTAATTCCTAGATCCGTATGGACGCACTAACATCTTCTTCCATTTTCCCTTACTACGTCTATCCTGCTTGCGTAACCAGCTATGTCTTGGTACTCTACCAAAGTCGCTTGTCGCTTTTAAAACTTGCTTTCAAAATAAAATTTATAATTACAATTATTAATCATGGTCATCGATATAACTGCTCTTTTTTCATGTGTTAGTAAGTAAGTAAGTAATTACACTATTTTCTTTTATTTTCTATGTCTTGGATTCCTTCTTTAACTTCTCTTCATATGTAAATTTCTATTAATAATAGCGTTAGCTGTAATATGTATTCAACTTGTAATTGGACCTCAGTCTGTTTATTGATATGATACTTAAATAAATAAACAAATAAAGAAACAAATTAGTAATGACATAGCTAAGTTTAGAATGAAGTTCCTTAGAAAGTTTTTTAAAGTACAGTTTGTTACGGTATCATTTGTTCAACCTGGAAACTTCCCGCCATAAGCACTTGAGCTCTGACGCAGAAGCGAATACGCGTAAATGCATATTGCATTGAACGTCCCCACCAATTGAGCCACGGCAAATGCTTCTTCTTCTTTGTAGCACTACAGCTCCTCTCGGGCTTTCGCTTAGAGATAGTTAGAGTATCTCATTTTCATGACCGTATTGATTTTTTCGGAAGTTGGTTTGGTCAGTACCATGCTCCTGTGTGCTTGCTCAGCTATGATACAGTACATATCACTACTGATTGAACACTCGTAGTCTGTCTGGAAAATCCCATGAACTAAATCACGTTGCTCCCAACGAGATTTGAACCTGGGACCTTCGGCTTATTCGTTAAAGTAAAGAAAATTTACTTTTAAAAACTAGTATTTAATAAATTGTACTATATGGAAAAAAGCTTAAGTAAGTTTAAAGTAACTTAAAGTAAATTTTTGCTGCATGTTAGTAAGGTTACAATCGCGGATACTATTCGTATACTAAAAGAGCATTCTAATCTGCTGCTGGATATTCGGGGTCGGATGGAGCATTCGCTGGCTAATGCTAATTTGAACAGTGCCGCAACTCAATCTGCTGCAATGCATCCTACCACATCAATTGTGGCTATGTCGAGCGATATTGTTGCTCAGCCAATTGTAAATGTTCTTAAAGATAAGAGCATGGGAGCCACTCCCAAAAGAGCAACAATTAATTCAATCACTTCTCCTTTATCTTCTAGGGATATGAATATTGTTGATTTTCTCTCGTCGATATCAGCGGAGACTTTACCAGCTGCTCCTGCTCCTAGCAAGGGAGCCATTCCTAAAAAGACTGCAGTTAATTCTAACACTTCTCCTTTATCTTCTAGAGATTAAAATTGTACAGACTTACAATCGTCGGCGTCAGCGGAGACTTTGCTAGCTGCTCCTCCTCATATGTCGACTTACGAGTATCATCTCAGCTTCCGCACTGGATGTAACTGCTCCACCTGCGCAAATTTTTATATCTCATCTGGCCTATAATACGAGTCCTGATCTTATCAAAAACTACGTTATTGCGAAATTGGGATTTGAACCTTCTTTACTGCTCTGCAAAAAACTACGCCTGATAACCTCACCGTGCAGAGGATATCATCGTTCCGTATTACTTCAAACATGGAACACAAAGCGCTCCTAAGACCTGATTTTTGGCCTAATGGTGTGTTTGTTAAGGAATTTGTCACTGACATACGGAAAAATTTTCCATCAAGTGTTCGTCAGCGAAACAGAACTTAAAAACTAATTTAGATAACTCGTTCTCATTTTATTATCAGAATATTCGAGGCTTACGAACCAAGACCAATGAAGTTCGACTTTCCTCTCTTGTGTCCTTTGACAACTTTGTTTGCTTCCCGGAAATTTGGCTCACTGAAGATATACATGATAATGAAATTTTGGCTTCTTATAATTTTTTCCGTAATGATCGTAATCGCTTGAGCGTTGGTAAGTCTGATGGTGGTGGTGTTCTAATTGGCGTTCACCGATCAATTCTTGGTGCCTATTCTTGCGACGTTCTACCCCCTTCTCCTGTTGAGTGCATTAG
Organism: Odontomyia ornata; assembly: GCA_963969285.1. NCBI lineage: Eukaryota > Metazoa > Arthropoda > Insecta > Diptera > Stratiomyidae > Odontomyia > Odontomyia ornata. Next base: position 34,064,571 of record OZ017740.1, read on the forward strand.
TGTCTCAGTTCCCCTATCGTCTAATATTTCTTTATTGATCCTCACAGTCTATATCCCCCTGGTTGCTCTTTACATGTCTATGAAACATTCTTTTTGGAACTCTCCTCCTTTATTTTCTACCGCTTTCCTTCTTCTTAGCTTGTTATTTGTGGTGACTTTAACCTCCGCAATGTCGTGTGGGATGCATCATTTTCTGAAATAAGCTCAATTGACTGTCAATCCATTTCCTTTTCTTTATTTCTCTCCATGTGTTCACTTGCCCAATTCAACAATGTCCACAATTTTAATAACAAAGCTTTAGATCTAGTCTTGTCTAACATTCCTAAACCATCCATTTTTCTTTCTTCTTCGCTAAATGAATACGTTAACCCTGATCCTCACTATCCTCCACTTCATTTTTCTATTTTCTTGCCTTGCAAAACTGCTCTGAACAAAGTCTTTTCTCCCCGCTTTAATTTCGTGAGAGCTGAATATAGTCAAATGGAGGCTGAAATAAACTCCATTAATTGGTTTTTCTTTTTCTGTAATTTAAATATTAATGATGCCGTACAAAAATTTTATAGCTTCCTTAAATGTCTGATCTCACAGTATACAGGTACACCTGTTTGCTTTCGAAAGAGATCAAAAGACGCTCTTTGGCTTAATAGGAATATCACCTTTATCTTAAAAGCAAAGAATGCTTCTCGTACTAAGTATCGTCTTACTGGCTCTGCAATTCATCTTCTCAGCTATAAAAGTTTACGGAGAGAAGGTTAAAAATTGGTTAATATTGCCCAAAAAAGTATATTGATTATGTTGAAGATTAAATTAGAACGAATTTGAGCAAACCTTTCTGGTCATATATCAAAGGGCTTAAAAAATCAGGTGGTTTGCCGAATTCGATGCACTTAATGGATTCTCTTCATCCAATCATTACGAGATTTGTGAACTCTTTGTTCAACATTTTTCTTTATTTTATGGTATTTCAACTCCTGAAAATTTTGATCATAGTTTCAGTTTGTCCTTAAATTTTTCCTTTGCCTATGTAAGTCCTATTGACATAGAACCATTACTTAAAGGTTTAGACAATAATATTGGCTGTGGTTCGGATGGAATTCCTAATATTTTTGCGAAATCTTTGTCATCTTCTTTGTGTGTTCCCCTGTCCATTCTTTTCAATCGTAGTCTTTCTGACAATGAATTTCATGTTCTTTGGTAAAAGGCTAATGTATTTACGGTTGACAAATTGGGGGATAAGTCTACTACATCTAATTATCGTCCTATCTCCCTACTTCCGTGCTTTAGTAAGCTTTTTGAAAGAATTGTGTATGATCAGATTTGTCCCTTCTTATTTCCATCCTTTGCTAGTGAACAGCACGGCTTTATCAAAGGTCGGTCCACTCTCACGAACTTGCTTTCATTTTCAAATACTATTGCGTCAGCTTTCGATAGAGCGAAGCAAGTATACGTCATTTATACAGATTTTTGTAAGGCTTTCGATTCAGTGGAACATCGTATACTTATTAAGAAATTAGGTGATCTTGGTGTGGGCTCATCTATTTGTCGATGGTTCCACTCGTACATTTTCAACCGTAATTGCGTAGTCACTGTGAATTCCCAGAGTTCTTCTCCTTTCTCGCCGGGTTCTGGAGTGTCTCAAGGGTCAATTCTCGGCCCATTACTATTCCTCGTTTTTATCAATATGCTGACGATTTAAAATTTTTTTAGGGTAATTGAGTCCTCGGAAGACTGTGTCTGTTTACAACTAGATTTGAAATCTCTATTAGATTGGTGTACGAATAATCGTCTGAAACTAAATATAAGCAAATGTCATAGCATGACTTACTCACTGAGAAAGTTTACCATTCCTTTCGATTATTCCTTATCTGGTACTTCCCTGGAATCAGTAGTTCCCCATAAAGATCTTGGAGTACTCTTTGACACTAAGCTGCATTATGGGCAACATATAGCCGAGGTGGTTTGCAAAGCCTCTCGAATGTCAGACTTTGTATTAAGATCCACCAAAGGGTTCAAAAATATTTCTTCCTGTATTTGTTTATTTTTCTCACTGGTAAGAAATTTATTGGAATATTATTCGCAAATTTGGAGCCCTCATCAACACAGTCTATGTAGTACTGTGGAGACTGTTCAACGTAGGTTTACCAGCTCTCTTCTCTTTGAATTTCGCATCCCCTATTCCCCTTGCAATGATCGTCTATCCCTCTTGCACATCCCTTCTTTAGTCTCGCGTTGCACATTTCTTGATGAATGCTTGCTCTTTAAAATGAACCACAAACTGAAATCTCTGTAATGAGATATCCACCTATACTGCACAGCGCTCAAGTAGATCGACAACGATTTATTTAACGTTCCCTTCGCCAGAGCCAATGTGTTTTATTTTTCGCCATTGATACGTTTGCCACTTAATCAGAACTCTTTTGGTCTTGGTCCGATACCTCATTCTTTTGCGCAGTATAAAAATAAACTTAGACAATTCGTTCTTCTTTATAGTTTCGTAGGTTAACTTAAGCTTAATCTCTAGATTTAACTTTCTTGCTTTGTAATCAAATTTTCTAGTTTTGTTTGGATATGTACGAGTATTGATTGATTATTTCTTTAATTACCTCTACTTTTTCTATATTATAATTGGATTTTGCTAATCTGTAAATAAATAAATAAATAAAGGCTAGGGACCGCCAGTAGCAACAAAACAACCGGCCAACAACAATGCTCAAAACAGTATCAACCGTTGACATCGTAGACGAATTCCGTCAAAAATAGCAGTCCTTTTCTATGAATCCGAGGATGAAAACTAAGCAAAGAAGATAATAACACTCATGAACGAAGTCATTCTTTTCTACGGGGAGAAATTGAAAACGATAGTAGGAGATCATAATGGGTTTTTCGATTTGGAAGAAGACTTACATGAACAGATATTTATTTAGCTGGCATTTTGAATTCAGTGAACCCCAGGTGCCAAAAAGAACCTGATTGAAAACTACCCGGGATCGGTACTACAAAACTTATCATACCTAATAATCCCTAAACAAACATACATTACCAGCAACTACATATAGAATGAATATAATACACAGTCACACTTATTAAATGCCAAAAAATGTTATCATCGGAAACGGAAACACACCATAAAGCGCAAATGCATAGTCAGAAATGCCAACAAATCAATGTCAAATCATCATGTGGTGGAACATGGAATCACAGGCATAAGACTTAAAGTGGATGAGGTGTGGAGTGGTTTGTTGTATGTATATGGTGTGAATGCAATTTCATCCACGGCGATTTCCAATAAAAATGCAATAACACTTCTTCTAATGACCTCGACATTGAAGCAGGTCACCGCTATGCACGAGGGAATAAAAGAGGCCAAAGCTAACGGATGGCCTGTTTTCCAAACGAGTGAGAACCGAGGCAGTATGAGCCAAAGTTTGTTGTCTTAGAAGTACGAGCATAGTTGGAGTCTGTTGGCTATGGGGATAAATGGTGGACATCGAGGTTCAAGGAAAGTTATCGGGGTGTTCTTTGAAGTATGAACTCAAGTTGGAGTTCATGCGACACGGCAAAGAAATGTGGTGCACGTCAAGGCGCAAGCGGCTGCTGGCGGTTGACGTCGTTGAAAAGGGCCCCTCAACGAAGTCGGGAAAGATATGACAGCGATAAGTAGAATTTTTGAATTGATTTGTTTTTTTGGAAAGATTCGATTACGGAATAGATACCTATTAAGAGACAAATTTTGCATCCTTTTATTTATTAACTTTTACATTCCAGCCGTTTGATTACCTTGGTGATATTGGTGCGCGTATGAAATCGGTTGGATTTGTTTGGTAGTTTTCTTCTCGTGGTTTTCGTTTACGAATTGTTCCTTCCAGCTCTTGCTCCAGTGGTGGGAGGTGCACGCTAGTTCGTTGGAAGTGTATTTTGTTCCAAAGCGAAATTCCTCCGCGAAAGGTGTTGATATTATTACTGTTAAGCAGCGCGAATCTTAATTTAGGTTAAATTTTAATTTCAAACACCAGTAACTTTCGATGTGCAATTAATTTTGTCACCTTATGTGACTCTAAAACTTTTGAAAGCCACTGTATGCTAAATTAAAATTTCTTAACTGACGCACACGTGTCAGCAAAATATTGTTCAAAGTTTATCTCGTGTATCAGATATCATGCAATGTGAATCTCCACATCAGACGCGAGCGTCAGCCGTTTCCATGCGAGAGACACTTATGAAAGCTCAAGAGTCAGCGTTTTCTTGCATAGGAACTTCTGACGCTTGTCAGAAGATAAACACTAAAGTGTTTACTTTAATGACACTTGAAGACGCATAAAATGTATTCAATCCTGCTGAGTCGTTGAAGGAAGGCGAGTCAGTCTAGAAGTCGTTGAAGGTGTCGATTAATGTAAAGTGGCTTGGTGTATAATTAATTATTACGGTTGAATTATAAACTTATTGAAATTTAATGTGAATTTAGGTTGTTTTGGATAAGAATTTTGAGAAAATACAGTATCAATACTAAGTCAGAAGCCTTATTTGAAATTATTTAAAGAAGAGCTCAATTAAACATAACCAGCTCGTTAAACAGGATATTCGAAATTACTATTGCTACTGAAGGAAGAAAAGAAGAGGCCAGGACAAAAGTGTCCTGGCACAAACAATTACTGTCAGTGCTGCCGGAGTTTGAGAACGTAGCCTTTGCGCGCGTTTATCGGTGGTGGAAGGTAAGTCTTCCACTGGCGGTAGTGGTTTGTGGTGCCTCTGCATATAAATCTAGCGCCAGTGGTAGGTTCCACCCTTTAGGCAGGTTTCTTGATTAAAGAGGAATCATCTGGGGAGCCGCGTTCTCACTTGGCGGCTCGATTGGGGTTTACGGACACAAGCTTTGACGCCTGCGCCCGTCACCGGACGAGCTTCCGGGTCCGAAGCCCCCACCAGAGTTTTTATGGTTGCCGGAAAATAATCGGTGGAAAATATTCGTCTACCGAAAGACAAGGTTTTATATAGTATATAAGCTGAAGAATTAAATCAATAAACTCTCTTTTACTTACTATCGACGTAGGTTGTTTTATTTGGTAAATTATCTGCGCTTGCGTGGGAAAAACTAAAAGTGTATCCGACAGCTAAAGCGATTGCGCTTGCGTGCGATCAGAAAAAAGAAAAATAAAAATCAATAAAAATAATTGAATTGAAAAACTTGATTCCTACTATAAAGACAGTATGCGCTTGCGTAGAAATCCATTAGTCATTTTCAGAAAAAAAATTTTCACCTCAATGGCTATATTTTCATCTTCTCCAACATAAATTGGTCATTTTGTATCGGAAAACCGGCCTGCAAATTAGGGATGTAAACAGATTTCAAGCTATTCCTCTATTTGTTGCTTTCTTCAACTCTATATACTGTTAGAAAGCGTTGGTTTCGTATATTTTGCCTTTCTGCACATCTCGATGCAGATTTCATAACTTTAAAACATAATGCTAATCAAGACCTTTCATGCCTCTGAAATTGTCGTGCCTTAACAATTTTCAAGAAGTCAATGTTCAGTCTTCTCATGACAAAGCAGCGGCGAGCAAAACTATTATAGTTTCCAGCCTGATACACATACACATATACATATAATTTTGCATCATGTACAAGCTACTCTCATTGGCAATTTACCATTTTCGTTTATAGCCTTTTTCTCGGCCTTTGTTCCGCTTGCATTATCGATTTAACTTTAAATAAATTCTCGAAACAAACTTCAAAAACGCTTGAAATTTCTACATGGTCCGTCGAGCCGGATAATTGTCGCACTGCAGTTTTCGTTCTCGGAATTAATTATCTAAAGCATTTATCGCTCATCGTTTTTCGCTTGACAATTATCTGTAATCGCAAAGTTTTCATTTCCCCTTGTGATTTGCGTGATCATCTTTGAAACTTTTCGTGAAAATTCATCGCGCTATCAGTGAATTCAATTGTGCAAAATGGCCGGTGGCGATAATCCAAAACTCGACCCCAAGGTCACCTGAAGTGCCAAGGCAATATCGGAATTGCGTATACAACGTGGCGTCATCTTGGCCCAGCAAACTCGGATGAAAACCTTTCTCGATGGCAAAGTGGATAATATAACCGTTTTCGAGGCCGAAAGCAAACTCGGTCTACTTGAGATACAGTTCAAAAACTTTGAAACTATTCAGTGCCAATTCGAGGTTTTAGACGCAGAAGAGCCATCATCTGAGAAACGGGACTTATGTGAAGACAGTTATTGCGAACTCAGGGCTAATTTGCTATCAATTATCGAGAAGCTTCGCCCGAGGAAATCAGTCGATGCATCCACCATTTGGAATTCGACCGCTGCCTCCGAAAACTCATCAACCAGACTTCACTTGCAGAAACTGAATTTGACCAAGTTTTCGGGTTCGTACAGTGAGTGGTTAGGTTTTCTTGGGATGTTCGAGAAATTGATCAACTCCAATACCCACTTATCGTCTTTGAAAAATTCCAATATCTTCGTTCTGCACTAGCCAGTACAGCTGCTTCAGTGATAGAGGGGATTGAGCTTACCGAAGAAAATTATTCTAAGGCAAAGGAGCATTTAAAAAGGAGATTCGACAACAAGCCATACATTTTCGCTTCGCATATCAACGACTTGCTTCAAGTGCAATCCATTCGTCATCCGTCTACTAAAGAATTGCGTCAGATGACTGATGCTATAAACAAGCATATGCGCTGTTTGCTGAGCTTCGGTACAAAGGAAAATATCGCAGATGGATCCTTGTTGCACATTCTCGTATCAAAGCTTGATGCTGAGTCCCAGCTCAAATGGCAAGAATTAATTACCAGCTGTTCTCGATCATCCATAGAATCTAGCGCTCAATTTCCAACTTGGAAAAGCTCACTGATTTCTTGAATCTACGATGCTCAGCGCTAGAATTCGTAGAAGAAACAAAATCCAACAACAAACCTCTTTCAATGTTAATAACTAGTTTTATTGCTAGTAACTGTGATACGAGAGCGAAGTGCAATTTTTGTGATTCACGCAGCGGACACACATTATTCGACTGCAATGGGTTAAAGAGCATGCCACCCGACCAAATTTACCAAAGAGCTAAGCAATTGAATTTGTGTTACAATTGCCTTCGAAAGGGGCATTCATTGAAAAGTTGTTTATCGAGCAAGTGTCGTACATGTAACCGCAGCCATCATACTCTACTCCACGGTAACGTAAAGAATTCAGGCATCTCTCAAAGATCTCATCAGTCGACTGAAATTGAAACTCCAACAACCAGCGAACATTCGTCGCTGATCGGTCAAACGAGATCTAGACATCAATTGTCCCGCCTCGAAGAAGATGCTCAACCCAACAACATTATTTTGGGTACTGCTATTATCAGAGTCAAATTCACCTGATGGAGCTTCAATCGAATGCCGAGCGATATTGGACAGCGGTTCCCAGTTGCACTTCATGACAGAGAGACTCGCCCAGCAATTTCGTTTACGACGAGAAAAAACTGATGTGGCTATGAGTGGAATTTGTATGACGACATCCCGATGTATTTTGAAAACCGTTGCCACCGTGCAATCACTACAAAACGATTTCAGTTCATTGCAAGAGTTTTTCATCGTACCAAATTTCGTCGGATTGCAGCCATTGCAAAGGATCAATACATCAGACTGGAATATTCCTAAGAACACTCCACTAGCGGACCCTCAATTCGACATACCTCGGAAAGTTGATATTTTGATTGGTGCTGCCTTGTTTTTCAAATTACTTGCTGTTGGACAGATTGATTTAGGCGTTAATCGGCCTATCGTGCAGAAAACTCTTTTCGGCTGGGTGGTTTCGGGGCCACCCAGTACTTCATACAACTCACTCAGTGTAAACATTAGTGCCGAAAGTAACAGTGAACCGTGCGAACAAAATTTAAATAATATCGTCGCTAAGTTTTGGGAGCTAGACCACTGTAATAGTGAAATAGACAAAAGCTCAGCTGAGGAGATTGCTTGTGAAGAACACTTTCGTGTCAATACAATTCGTGATGCAACCGGTCGGTTCGTTGCGAGATTACCCTAAAGGCAAGATGCGTCAGTGCTTGGTGACACATACGAAATCGCATTAAAACGATTTTATAGCCTTGAAAGAAAACTTGAGAAATGCCGTGAATTACGCGTCAGTTACTACGATTTTATGAATCAATATTTATCGTTGGGATATATGGAGGAAGTCATTGATTCACAGTGTGTGTTACACAAACCTCATTATGTTCTCCCCCATCATTGTGTTGTAAAGAATTATGGCAGCAGCACTAAATTACGCGTAGTCTTTGATGGTTCTGCGAAATCCTCTAGTGGTGTATCCTCAAATGATATTCTAATGGTAGGACCCACAGTTCAAGATGACCTATTTTCGATCTTACTTCGATTTCGTTTCCATCTTTATGTAATATCAGCTGACATAGAAAAAATGTATCGGCAAGTCATAGTGCATCCCAGTGATAGAGACCTACAACTAATAGTTTTTCATAATTCAAGTCATGATCGTGTGAAGCTCTATCGATTAAAAACAGTTACTTATGGCACTGGGTCTGCTCAATATCACGCAGTAGAATCTATTCGTCAAGCGGCAGAAGATGCTAGGAGTAAGTTTCCGTAGGAGCATTGATTATCAAGCGAGATGCATATGCTGATAACTTATTGACTGGAAGTGATGACTTGGATGAAGCTGCAAAGGTCAGAAACGAAGTTACCGATATCCTACTATCTGGCGGCTTCCCCCTTAAAAAATGGGGATCAAATGAACGACCGTTGCTAGAAAAAATCGATGAAAATGACAAGGAAGTAATGACTCGACTAGATGACAAGGATTTCATCAAAACTCTTGGCCTAGCCTGGAACCCAACTGCCGATGAATTTCTGATTACATATCACTCGCCAGAAATACGAAGTTCTGTGACCAAAAGAATAGTGTTGTTGGAAACTGCTCGATTCTTCGATCCATTAGGATTACTCAGCCCAGTGATTGTTACCGCCAAACTCTTTCTACAGGAGTTATGGAAGCTTAATATTGATTGGGACGAAAGCTTACCCATCGAGATGCAAACAAAATGGCAGTCTTTTCGCTCGGATATGGCCAAGGTCAACAACTTTAGTATCCCTCGACATGTTTGTTTGTCGAATTCCAGCCTTCAAATCCATGGATTCGCTGATGCCAGTCTACGCGCTTATGGAGCTTGTCTATATATTCGAAGTGAAACTCCTGATAAGAAAGTATCGACGAACCTGCATTGTTCGAAATCCCGTATAGCTCCATTGAAAACTACTACGATACCGCGTCTAGAGCTCTGTGAAGCCCTAATACTTTGCGAGCTCATAGAACGTGCTACGAAGATTATCCCCCGTGATCTCACGGATGTCGTGTGTTGGAGTGACTCACAAATCGTGTTAGCCTGGCTAAGTGCACCTTCGTACCAATGGTCCACTTTTGTAGCCAATCGTGTGTCCAAAATTCAAGCTGTTACATCCGTTACATGGCGCTATGTTTCAACGCAGCATAACCTAGCAGATTTGATCTCGCGAGGCGCTAAATCAGAAAGTCTGCAAGGGTCCAACTTATGGCTGCATGGTCCAAGCTTTTTATCCGCATCGTCATCACAATGGCCATATCATGGAAATGTTCCGGATCAAATCGATGTTCCAGAATATCGTAAGCTGAACTTCACAGTCTTGTCGTCTTTTGCAGTGGAAGACCTAGTTAAGGACACAAAATATATTAACTCATACTGGAAAACTCTTCGAGTATTTGGATACGTTAATCGATATCTCAAATTGTTGCGGTTGCGAGCACGTAGTTCAACGAAACCTAGCTTTGCGTTATGAAGCTTTACGGTGTCAGAGTTAGAAGAAGCAGTCACGGTTATCGTTCGTTGCATACAACGAGTATATTTTAATCGTGACTATACTGACCTCCTTAAGGGTGCATCCGTAAATGCGAGAAGTCGAATTTTACCTCTACGTCCTTTCCTTGATGGAAATGGAGTTATTCGAGTCGGTGGACGTATTACGAAATCTGATCTACCCTTTGATGCGCGCCATCAAATGCTTCTTCCACAAGCGCATCCCTTTACAAACACATTTTTAACCTTCTTACATGTTAACTACTCACATGCTGGCTGCCATACCTTGGTAAACATTTTTCGGCAAAGGTTTTTGTTGATCAACGTAAAGTTGGAGGCTAAACGAGTTATTCATCAGTGCACGATATGCTTTCGAGCGAAGCCTCGCTTCTTTCAGCAAATAATGGGAAACCTCCCATCGGATAGGCTGAAAGTATCACATCCGTTTGCGGTTACCGGTGTAGATTTTTGTGGACCGTTTTTCATGCGAGCTCAACTACGAGGAAGATCTCCAATCAAAGGCTACTTATCGGTTTTTATATGTTTCGCTACCAAGGCTGTACATTTTGAACTCGTTTCAGATTTATCGACAGCAGCATTCATTTTATGCCTTAAACGATTCTTCGCTCGCAGGGGAAAATGCAACAAGCTATACTCAGACAACGCTACTAATTTTATCGGTGCCAATAACCAGTTGCGAGAGTTAAGAAAACTTTTTTCAACTCAATCACATATTGACCAAGTCCAGCAAGCTTGCCTTCTGGAAGGCATTGGATGGTGTTTCATCCCACCGCGCTCCCCACATTTTGTTGCCTTGTGGGAGGCGGCGGTGAAGAAGGCAAAATTTCACCTTACCAGAGCAGTCGCCAATGCATCGCTAACCCACGAACAAATGCTTACGGTTATCTATCAAGCGGAAGCGATCGTTAATTCTCGACCCATCACGGAGATGTCATCAGATCCAACTGATTTGGAAGCCCTGACACCCGGACATTTCTTGATTGGACGACAAATTACAAGCTTACCCGAACCAATCATCACACAACTTAAATTCGATTCCTTGGACAACTTTCGAAAAATATCCTTCATCCAGCAATCCTTTTGGACTCGATGGCGCAAGAACTATCTTCACCTATTGCAGTCGCGATCTTAGTGGACCTCAGTCGATAGCAATGCCAAGGTTAACCAACTTGTATTAATGAAACATGAAAATCTTCCATCTATGAAGTGGCCTCTCGCCAGAATTATCGATGTGACACGCGGCGAAGATGATAAGGTTCGAGATGCTACAGTACGTACAGCTTCGGGAATTTTCAACCGGGCCATCGCGAAGCTATGTCCATTGCCTATCGAATAATTGGATGAAAACAGAAGTTTTCATGGTGGGGAAGGTGTTCAGTCTTCTCATGACAAAGCAGCGGCGAGCAATACTATTATAGTTTCCAGCCTCATACACATACACACATACATATAATTTTCCATCATGTACAAGCTACTCTCAGTACTGGCATCACCCCAGTACATACTTACGACAACAGTAAATCTTTTTTCTATCGGGAGTGATGCTAATACTGCGATTAGTCTTCCGTCGGTTCAAATTTGTCGTTATCATAGTGCGGACATTGGAAATTTACCCTTTTCGTTTGTAGCCTTTTTCTCTTGCATTATCGATTTAACTTTAAATAAATTCTCGAAACAAATTTCAACAAGTTGGGTAGACAGACCTATGCTCATGTCAGAAGGGTCTTGTACTCAACTTACAAAATGCAGTAACCAGCAACGAATAAAATCAAGAAGCATGTCAAAGGCGTTTTTATTGGAGAAAATGTGCAATTTTAGGATCATACTATTATTAACAAAGTTGAACGAATATTGACTTCTGAGGTGTTTTTTATAGTTATACCCGTAAATATCTCCTTTGATAATTTTTTCAGCTTTTTTAGATCACGGGTGTCAATTCGCGAGGGAGGAAATACATTTTTCATGTATTTCCCCCCTGTGCCCCCATTGAAGCAAAAACTGTCAGTTTAAGAACTGTTTTGAAAAGCTCTCATAGATACTCATATCGGCTACCTTTCATGAAATTTATTTTCAGGGGCCACTCCTCTGTACTGTAATCATCGATTCATGGCCTGTTTTTTCGAATCCTAGAATGGTTACAAAACCCTTTTGCTAGGAGCTCTCTCCTGCCTCTTCGACTTGTTTCAATTGTATATACTCATCTTCATGATACCTATCACTCCTGAAATTTTCATGCAAATTCTAGCAAAGCTGTAGTGTCTAAGTCGGTAAAAAGCACATATGGCTCCATAGCCATATGTTTCCATAGTAATACACGGCATATTGCTCCCTAGTAATACAGGAAAACTCAAATCGCTATAACTTCGGTAAATACTATTTGATCTTTATGAAACTTTCAGAAATGATCAATCTTATAAATAGTCATCTGTTTGCTAAATTTTATTGAGTTTAAAGGTGCCGTTTAGATTTTATTCAAGAAAATAGAAAATCGATAAATCATACTATTACTAACAAAGTTGGGTGAATTTTGACTTCTCATGTATTTGTTGTTGTTGTACTCATAAAGGCCTACATTCATGATTTTTTTCAGATTTTTCGGATGGAAGGTGTCCAATCGCGAGGGGGGGGTACGCGAAAAGTTCGTACATTTCCCCTTCTCCTGCACCCCTCGTTACTTATAGGGCAATTTTAAGACTTGTTTTGAAAAGATCCCATTAAGACCTCTCCAATGTCACCCTACTTGACTACCAATGATGAAAATTTTTTTTTGAGGGGTCACCTCCCTGTATGGGGAGACCCCCCTTAAACCCCTTTGAAAATTTTTCCACCCTTGAACTTTCAAGAGGTCGCCACTTCTGACCCTTCTACAAAGTTTCATAGCTGTGGCCTCTATAGTTTCGGAGAAAAAGTGCTGTGACATACAGACGGACGGACGGACGGACGGACAGACGGACACAGGTCGTGATTGCAATAGGGTTTTGTATTTTAGTACAAAACCCTAAAAACGCTTGAAATTTCTACAGTCAACGTTTCAGATCTTTTTACATGATTGTAGCTTTTATAGTTTCAGAGAAAAACTGCTGCAGCCAGACCGTTGGGCCAATTAGTATAGGGACTTGCAAGCCTCCCTTACTACACCGTATAACCAATTATATTTAGTTTAGTCGATATATTGTTGTCTCAACCTCTTGAAAATATTAAAAAAAATTCTCAGAAGTTTTGGAATAATAAAGAATTTAAGTAAAGTGTCTAAAATATTTTTCAATGTGTAGTTGGCTTTGAAATTGCGTATACGAAGTGTGTTCAAAAAGTATCACGAATTTTGAATTTTCGCGGGTTACGTATATTCGAATTTCGATTTTTTTGTGGCGTTATGTTGGTACTCCTGTCTGTCACTTATGCCGACAAGCTCGGCCATTTTGAATGTTCACTTGATTGGTGAGAGCTGCTTTACTTGCACGTGTTTTCAATCGTCTCTGATTTTTACTTATTCAAAAAAATGGATCAAAGAATGTGTATCAAATTTTGTGTGAAAAACGAAATTAAATGCGCGGATGCATTCCGAATGTTGACTGTGGCATACGGAGAAGCTACCTTGGACAGAAGCAACGTTTATCGGTGGTACAAAATGTTTTTAGGAGGCCGAGAAGATGTGAACGACGAAGAGCGTGCCGGACGCCCGAGCACTTCAACAACAGACGAAAAAATTAATGAAGTGGAGAAAATGGTATTGGCCAATCGTCGAATCACCGTTAGAGAAGTTGCTGAGGACCTAAACATATCGATTGGCTCGTGCCATTCGATTTTTATCAACGATTTGGGCATGAGACGGGTCGCCGCGAAATTCGTACCAAAATTGCTCAATTGCGACCAAAAACAGCAACGCATGAACATTGCTAATGAGATGTCAAACTCTGTCCGCGACGAACCAAATTTGCTCCAGAGGGTCATAACTGGTGGCGAATCGTGGGTTTATGGTTATGACGTGGAAACCAAAGCTCAATCATCTCAATGGAAGCTGCCGCATGAACCAAGACCGAAAAAAGCGCGCCAAGTTCGGTCGAATGTGAAAGTTTTGCTGACAGTTTTCTTCGATTGCAGGGGCGTGGTGCATCATGAGTTCTTGCCACAGGGAAGAACGGTCAATAAGGAATATTACCTGCAAGTAATGCGCAATTTGCGCGAAGCAATCCGCCAGAAACGCCCGGATTTGTGGGAGAACAAAAATTGGCTTTTGCACCACGATAACGCCCCTGCTCACACATCGTTGCTTGTGCGCGACTTTTTGGCCAAAAACAACACACTAATGATGCCGCAGCCACCGTATTCCCCAGATCTGGCCCCCTGTGACTTTTTCTTGTTTCCTAAACTGAAGAGGCCCATGAAAGGACGACGTTACGCTACGCTTGACGAGATAAAGACGGCATCGGAGGAGGAGCTGAACAAGATTAAAAAAAATTATTTTTTGAAGTGCTTCGAAGATTGGAAAAACCGTTGGCACAAGTGTATAATATCTCATGGGGATTACTTTGAAGGGGACAAAATAGATATTCATGAATAAATAAATAATTTTTGAAAAAAAACAAAATTCGTGATATTTTTTGAACACACCTCGTATAAGTAATTTGAACTTTTATTGGCCACGTGGCGCAAATAAATTGCGATAAAATGTTTAAGAAATCAAACCAACTAATCTAAGATGCTTTGAATCACTTCATTTGCTTTATCCATCCATCTTTGAAGATTTACAGGTTTTTATGAGAACAAACTGTAGAGAGATTTTGAAATACCATTGTCATCTACAGTACAGAATTCTTGTTTGTAGACTCTCAGCAATAATCTCTTGCTACACTCTTTCTTTACAATTGGAAAATTCTACTAAATTACGCAGCATTGACCTAAAATTTACTAATAGTTGTCCGTGATAAAATTAAGAATAATTTACCTTCCAATAAAAAATTGAGCATCAATATTAAAAGTTGTGTAGACCAAATACCGGAAGCTCTCAAAAAATATTCAGATCGTATCCATGAAAAAAAAACCGTCGGAAAAATTAATTCATCACAAAAAATTTCGTGCGTATTTAAGTCGTTAAAAAAACTTGATGTGACAAACATCTTATTTAATCCGTTATCAGTTTTAACAAAATATTCCCGCCCACTTCATGCGTACCCGAACATGGAAGCTTTGTAGTGCAAATTTTCGCACAATGATTAATGTTATGAATGTACCTAATTAGAATAATTGATGAAAAATAGCAGGAAAAAAAACATAATAAATAAAAGGCTGATTTTAAAAATACTGCGCGACCATTTATCGTGCTTTTGAATGAAATAGAATAAAATGAAAGGTGAATACTATTTTGATTTTTCTGTGCGTTTTACGTTTCGGATTGAGTGTGGGGTGGATTAAAATATTTCGTGATGAAAATACTGGTTTTAATTTTAGGGAGCTTTTAGAACGATTTTTTTTAGATGGTCAAAGAGGAATGTATGTCACTTTGAAAATAGGTGAATATGCTATATATGAAGGTGTTGACGGAATGATGATGGTAATCTGGTTGTGATTTTGTTTTTTTTTAATTTAATTCATGCAAACCTACTGTAGTGGTGAAATGTCTGAATTGAAAGCTTCACATTAATTTTTAACATAAACAATTTGAAAAGCAAAAACGTTTGAGTACATTTATCTTCATCATTTGCATTTTTTATCAAAAAATACAAAAACCTGCCTCTAATTCTTTAATATGTTGAAAAATTTGTTTGTTCACAGATATATTTATGAAATAATTTAAGTTGTTTGGGTTTCCGAAATAAATGCAAAATATTCATTGTTATATGCTTGCCTGCAATGATTAATGACGTTTTTTTTTTGTTTTCAAAGCACGAGAAAGTATGAAAATTTTCGTACGTGAGGAAACCAGCTCAAGGCTAAAGACAACTTTGAAAATTATGCACTAAAAATTTCAAAAAAACATTTTTCTTTGCGTGTGTGTTGATCTTAATCCTGTATAAATTTTTGTCTTAATTTTTGGTATGACATTATTTTCAGGCCTAAATGATTCTGAAAAAAAAATATTTTTAGCTTATTTTAGAATGGCTTTTAAATTATGGCGGAAATTTCAATTAAAGTTTTGTGATATAAAATCATTAATTTAAAATGCATGAAAAACAAATAAATCTAATTTAAATGGACTTGAACTTTCCAAGGGTAAATTATATCGTTATCGTTATATCGTTAACATTTTAAAATTTTACCGGTAGCCAATTATACCAGCATTCAATTCTATTAATAAATTTTTACGTTGAGTGGTAGTCATAAAAAGTATTTTTACAACTTAGCCCTCATTATTCAGGAAGAAAAAAACAGAAGTCTTTTTAAACGGCATTGGACGAATTATTAATATCCTCTAAAATGTTTATTGGGTTGTAAAAAAAATTTTGTTAATATTTTGCGTTTTATTTTTGTTTGTAATGTTAGTTTAAAATTAATCAGGTGATATTAATAAATTGTCGGAGATACGAGTAGTTTTATGGCGCTTTAAACGCTGTTGGATATTTTTGGATACTTTCATTACGCTAGTATGAGGAGAGTATTTCGATAAAATAGAAATTGAATTAATTTATTTTCAAAAGATGGATTAGATTTACTGAAAACTAAATTGACAGCTTGAGGATTTAGCTCCGTTAAAATTTGCCTATCCAATCACAGGCCTTTGCTTTTTAAAGAGATGTTTTTGAGAAACTAAGAGTCTTATCCAAAAATCCTGGACGCGTACCTAAACTAACTAAAAACCTCGGACGCATACCTATACTGTCGATATATTGAAATAAATAAATAATTTCATAGAATGAATGCGTTGTATTTATTAGAATAACTTACTGTCGTGACTACAAACAATAATTAACAAAATGTAGAACAACGAACATAGTTTTTTTTAAGTAAATACAAACTTTGATCAACAAACTGTAAAATAACGCAAATAGTATCATTTTTCAAAATAAATACCAACGAAACTTAATAAATTGTAAAATAAAGAAAATAGTTTTTTTTCTAAAATGAATATTAAAAAGAGCTTCTAGGGATTATAACATTTGTACGTTTAGCCATCAAAGTTTAAGATCACACATTTTTTTCTATGTAACTTTAAGTGCTGCCAATATCATTCAAAATTTTTTTATTACCTTTTAAAAGATGGTTGTAGAATTTTTGGCATGACTGTTAAAATTTTATTTAGTTTCTATTATTTTGGAAATCATTCTTTATTCGTTTTTTCCTTTTCTTGGTCCATTGAATCACGATTAACGAAAAAAATCTTTCTACATGGGAATTATGCGCCGGTATACAAAAATAAAAGTCCACATTTTTTTAGTTCTTTGTAGTGAAAAGGTTGATAAAATATTGCCCGTTAAGGACTGCAGCGATGGTCTGCTGCCTCGGCGAACGAGGATGGTAAGATCCGCCGAGATTGGTCTTGTCTGAGGACGTGTGAATGCGCTGGCAGGCTAGCGTTGCGGTGTTCTTTTCCCCGGCACAACGACCCACTATAAACAAATACCACTTCCACGAATTTCGAGGGCCAAAGAAATATCGACCGAAGTCGAGAAGGAGGTAACCTACTAAGGCTCAAAGAAAATTGCTGACTCAAAGGACAAACTGGGCCTGGAGAAAACACACGGACTTAAGATGGGGGATCCAATGGAAGCGGTGCCCCCCGGCACCCTCCCACCCAGATCAAGATCCCAACGTAGACGTAGCCCTGTAATTCCCATTTGAGTGAAAAACTCATACAAAAGTACTTTGTATGACTCTTTCCCTCAAATGAGGAATACAAACGGGACCGATTTAAGCCATGGCATTATGCAATGAAATCACATAACCCTATATCATAAAAGGGCACGCGAGTGCGAGAGCCCCTGTTAAGCAAAAAAAAGGGAAAGCGCACCCGATGGCTAGCTCATTTTAGCGGAGGAGCCTGCCATCGATGCGGGTCCTATACCCGGTCAGGTTGTATTAAAGGGAAAGACCGAGTTTTCAAGTTTTAACAATCCAATATTATTTTATTAGCTTCTAAAATTCATCCGTCTATCTCAAATAGTTATAAGCTACTGACTACTTTCAGACAATTACACATCTGTGATTGTAAAACAATTATTCTTGCATCCGATTGGTTATTAGTATTTTCACCCCAGAGGTCATTAAAATGCACACAAAATATTGTAAGCCTTTGGTACGCAAATTTATACTATTGTAGAAACGCAACAACTATAAAATATTTCTAACAATTAACCTGGGTGCAAGAATTTTTTGAACATACCTCATTTTTTGAACATACCTCATTACGTTTTTTTTAGCTAAATCTTCATTATGCATACTTTTTAAGTGGCGTTGAAATACGAGTAGATCTTATGAGTAGATTTTTTCCTTTTTTATTTAATGAGAATGGAAGTATTTTTGGTTTTAAAAATTTATACATTATAATAATTCCCTTTTGATTTTGGTTCTTTATGAATATTGTTACATGTACAAATAATTCTGCGAGCTACTGTCGCAATTGTTTTCACAACCATTAAGAACATCAACAAATGAATTTACTCGGAACTACGAGAACCCAACAAGCATTATCAACATCTGAAAGTGAGTCACTGCTCCATTCATTCACTGCTGGAATGTTCCCGCTAATTCACCAATGTACGAGAACTGAGTTGAATCAGAGACCCTATATAAAGGCGAGCTGAATGAATGGGGGAATCATTCATTCGACCGCGATAAGAACTGCGATAGTGTGTGGGAAGTGATTTTCGTAATAGTGAAGTGATTTAGAAGACAATTGCGATAAGAAATTTATGG
The DNA here is from genome assembly GCA_963969285.1 of Odontomyia ornata. Classification (NCBI taxonomy): domain Eukaryota; kingdom Metazoa; phylum Arthropoda; class Insecta; order Diptera; family Stratiomyidae; genus Odontomyia; species Odontomyia ornata. The sequence continues at coordinate 34,083,300 of OZ017740.1, forward strand.
ACAAGTGTTAGAATTTTTTAATAGTGAAAATTAAAATTAGTGAAAGTGTTAAACTGATTATTGTGCATTTTTGTAATTGAATAAACTCTTTTAATTTAAATTAATAGACATTGCCTTTTCACTTTCCCGGAACATTAAATTATTGGCCGCGAACCAAATACACGCGACACCATTGTCGCGTGTATTTGGTTCACGGCCAATAATTTAATGTTCCGGGAAAGTGAAAACGCAATGTCTTTTAAATTAAATTAAAAGAGTTTATTTAATTCGTTAAAAATGCACAATCACTTTACTAACAATTTCACAACTTTAATTTTCACTATTAAAATTCTACCTTCCACTTGTCCATAAATTTCTATCGCAATTGTCTTCTCAAAATCACCTCGCTTTTACTTGATCGCTTTTCAATTCGCTTTCCGCACACTATCGCAAGTTTTTATCGCGGTCGAATAAATGATCTCCCCTTTCATTCAGCTCGCCTTTATATAGGGTCTCTAATCATTCAACTCAGTTCTCGTACATTGGTGAATAAGCGGGAACATTCCAGCAGTGAATGAATGGAGCAGTGACTCACTTTCAGATGTTGTTCATGCTTGTTGGGTTCTCGTGGTTTCGAGTAAATTCGTGTTCTTCATTGTTGTGAAAACAATTGCGACAGTAGCTCGCAGAATTTTTTGTACATGTAACACTGCCTCCACCTCAGTTCTTTTCACCCCGAAAAGATGTGTCACCATTTGTGGTCAATTCTCCCTGGGTGTAATATAGGGCAAGACGGTCCAGATGCACGATTTTCATTTTGGCTCTCGGCTTACGGTATTCCTGTATGTGATATATGACATCGTTGATTCGCTTTGTGACCCGGTATGGTCCCTCCCAATTATATTGCATTTTTGGAGACCTACCCTTTCGCCGCTGCGGGTTATATAGCCAGACCAAGTCATCTTGCTGGAAGCCAGTAGAATTTGCCTTGAGGTCGTACCTGGTCTTCATGCGGTCAGTAGCCGACTCGAGGTGTTGTCGCACGGTCCGGTGTATCTGGTTCAACCGTTGCCTTAGCTCACTTGCGTACTCGGAGATGGTTTGGGGTTTCTCGGAAGGTGTTCCGAACTTTATATCAGCTGGCAGACGAATAGTCCTTCCAAAAATGACTTTGGCTTGGGCTTGGCCCGTCGATGCATGTTCGGCAGCTCTGTACGCCATAAAAAATAGTGGAATATGTCGGTCCCAGTCCCTTTGGTTCTCATCAACCATTTTGGCCAGGTGTTTACTGAGCGTGCCGTTGAAACGTTTAACCATTCCATCGGATTGGGGCTGCAGCGGTGTTATCCTCGTTTTCCGTATTCTCAGCAGCTCGCACATTTCGCTAAAAACTAGTGATTCGAAGTTTCGACATTGATCTGAATGTAATTCGCAAGGTACGCCGTACCTACTGATCCAATTTAACACTAGCTGTTCAGCTACGGTAGTTGCTTCCTGGTTGGGAATGGGGTAGACCTCGGGCCACTTGCTGAAATAATCGGCTACAACCAGCGTATATCGATTTCCCCAATCGGATTCAGGAAAGGGTCCTGCGATGTCAACAGCAATCCTTTCGAATGGAACGCCTACGTTATAGGTTTGCATTTGTCCTCTCAGTCGTCGCTTTGGGCCTTTGACGGAAGCGCAAACTGTGCATCTGTGACACCAGTCCTCTACGTCTTCTCGAGCGTGGAACCAGTAAAACCTTTCCCGCAATTTCGCTAAGGTTTTGTTAACACCAAGGTGGCCTCCCGAGGATCCTTCATGCATTTCCTTAACCACATCGTGGATTCGGCTTTTGGGTAGTATAGTTTGCATCCTATAGGAGCTGTCATCCGCCGTTTCCCATTTCCGCTTGAGTACGCCACCCTCCACCTGAAGGGAGTTCCATTGTGCCCAATAGCTTTTCAGGGTTGCGCCATGCATTGAAACGTCCTTCCACTCCGGTCGCCCAGTTGTCTCCTTCCATACGAGCAATGGTCCGATGTCTTCATCGGCTAACTGGGCTTTTCGAATCTCCTCCGCTGACCAACCTTCATCGAATTCGGCCGTTATCACTCGCAGATCAACGGGCGGCCCCTTTTGCTCAATCCGCCGGCAATGCTTGCAGTTAGCTGGACATGGATGACGAGATACGGCGTCAGCATTTCCATGAACTCTGCCCTTGTGAAGTAGTTTGGGCCTCACTACGTCTGGTCGGATCGTTGATCGGGTTGCGCTAGTGTCGTTTGTTGTGGTGCAATGTGCTTCGTCAACTTGACCAGGAAGGCATAAGTCTGCTTCTCCACGATGTTGCCTTGGCACGGTGATGGGGGTGCTGGGGATGTCGATCCTCCTATCCAACGTTCGCCCCACGAAGTTGGCCCTTGCAGTTTGATGGGCTTCCATTCTAGGCTCCTGACACGGTCTGGATCTCCACCATCCTGGACAATAGCTCCGTTTTCTTCGCTTCTTGCAGTCTCTTTGCAGGTGCCCCTTCTCTCCACAATCCCAACATCTAGGCGCACCATTCACCTGCGGCTCTCGCTCATTTTCCACGCGCTTACACCTGCACTCGTCTGACACTATTTCACGGACTTGGGCAGTGGTACTAGTCGCATTTTTCGCTGCCTCAAAGTTCAGACTATAAACCAATGCGTCTTTAACCGTTTGCTTTTCGGCTAAACGCACGGCTTGTTGCAATTCCTGGTCCTTAAACGCACTGATGAATGCTTCTGTTGCTGCGTCATCTCGATGTTCTGGGTCGTAAGCTGTATAAGCCAAAAGTGCCAGCCACTCAATGTCTTGGGCTAGCTGCTGTAAGGTTTCGCCAGACATTTGCATCCGATGCCGTAGCTGTGCTCGGTAAATCTGCTTCAGATGATCGTCTCCATAACGCATGTCAAGCGCATTCATTATAGCAGCCGGGTTTGAATGCAACTCAACGGGGATAGTCAGCAAAAGCTCGGCAGCTGGGCCCCTTAGAGCAAGAATTAATGCAGTTGCTTGTTCCTGCTCATTCCAGTGATTTATCCTAGCGGTGGCTTCAAACTGGATTTTGTAAATACTCCAGACCATTTGCCCATCGAATATTGGTGCTTGCACATTTCTGGATGTGCTTTGCGCTGCGGTTATAAGCGGGGCTGGTGAGATGGTTACTACTGCCTTCGCTGCTTCCAATTCTTTTTTCACTTTTTCCATCTCATGTTTCATTCTCTCTTCGACCTGGCTGACCTCATAGTTGATTTTCTCCTCAACCTGGCTGACCTTCTCCTCGACCTGGTAAACCTTTTCCTCGACGCATTTAATTTGATTGTTCAGGCTACCGAGCTCCACTTTTATTTCGGTTGACTGTTTTTGCACTTCCTTGATTTCGATCGCTTGTTGGTCCAGCTTCACTGATTGTTCATTTAACTTCGCTGATTGTTCATTTAACTTCGCTGATTGTTCATTTAACTTCGCTGATTGTTCATCTAGCTTCGTAGTTAAATTGGATGACTGTTGTCGCTGCTCTTGCTGCATCAGCATTAACATTTGCATCAACGCATTTTCTGGTTCCTTTGGTTTTTTTGTTTCTGCTTCACCACCTTCTGCGCCTTTTTCTGCATGTGAGGGCTCACCTGAATCCAGATACGTGCCTTCCGATTCAATTGCGTCACGCAAGCGTGCAATCAGTGTGGCCTTTGTACCTCGCGTAGCCAGGTTTCGCTGTTCGAACTCTTCCTTAAGCTCCGACATGGTCAATTCATTAATTTTTAAGTTTAAGCTTCGTGGCATTTTTGATGTTTCTTTAAATTTTCCTATTGTGCACTATAAAAATGTTCAAATTTTCACTTTCAAAATTTTAATCCCACTTCTGATACCATTGTCGCGTGTATTTGGTTCGCGGCCAATAATTTAATGTTCCGGGAAAGTGAAAACGCAATGTCTTTTAAATTAAATTAAAAGAGTTTATTTAATGCGTTAAAAATGCACAATCACTTTACTAACAATTTCACAACTTTAATTTTCACTATTAAAATTCTACCTTCCACTTGTCCATAAATTTCTATCGCAATTGCCTTCTCAAAATCACCTCACTATTACTTGATCGCTTTTCAATTCACTTTCCACACACTATCGCAAGTTTTTATCGCGGTCGAATGAATGATCCCCCCATTCATTCAGCTCGCCTTTATATAGGGTCTCTAATCATTCAACTCAGTTCTCGTACATTGGTGAATGAGCGGGAACATTCCAGCAGTGAATGAATGGAGCAGTGACTCACCTTCAGATGTTGTTCATGCTTGTTGGGTTCTCGTGGTTTCGAGTAAATTCGTGTTCTTCATTGTTGTGAAAACAATTGCGACAGTAGCTCGCAGAATTATTTGTACATGTAGCACATGTAAACAAAATCAATAACTTTTACATAAGATGTGTCATGAAAAAATCGTACTCTATGTCATTAAACACCTATTAGGTAAAGTTGAAAATATCACATATCCATTTGGACACATGATATGTGGACTATGCAGGTACGACAAATCACGTAAGTATTCGATGTGTACTATCTACTGTTTGCTTACTTTATTTCGAAAGTGTTTGTCTCTTCAACTGCCAACGTTAGTTTTTCCAATAAAAATTTCGGCTGTCTGGTACGGTGGCTAATCTTATCGATTGAAACAAGTATGCTCGCGTGATTGATCCTCGAAGCGTAGAGAATCCTTCGTGAGGTATGCTTGATGTTCCCGTCACAGGCAATACCTAATAATGTTTCAGGATCATCGTCTTCTGTCTACCTCACAGAATTACTCGTCATTCATTATCAAAATAAAATCAACACAAAATTTAATTGTTTGCTCTTTTGCTTCAATTTCTCAATAGTTCCCGAATTCAACAATTTTCATAATTTATTTTTCACTATATCACGTCTAAAAGATTGTCGATCATTTCTCATTTCTATGTAGCACTCTGTTCATTAAACCGAAAAAGCAACACCGCTTCACGCCTTTACACGAAAAGCGGCACATGGACTAAAACTCAAACAAGTTCCAGTCTTCCGAAAAGATACAATTCGGACCAATTACCTTCCTGCAGCTCAAATAAATTGGTATTATCTAGAGGAGCACATTGCCCTCTTCCTTTAACATGCTTTTTGTTACGGATGTTAACACCCCTTTTAAGGTTTTGTTGCAAAAGCTTGAAAGGGGTGTTAACATCTAACTAACACTAATTGTATCGTGGTTTATAATCCTGGCTATTCTATTAATATGTTCCATTTACCTCCGTTTTTTCACAGAGCAATCTCTAGTGGAATGGTGGCATCACCTTCTAGCGTAGTAAAATATGAATTGTGTAAGTTAAATAGATATTAGTGTTAGTGAACGCATGAATTGATTTCACATATCCCAACATAACTTTTCCCGATTTCTCTACACAATAATTATCTAGAAATCATTAAACGCATTTGCGCGCGATTCATACGGACAAACGAGCGCAATTCCGCACCGCTCACGCCGGAGAACAAATTCTACCATTTCCATAAATACTGACGGCACGACAGTCAACCTTTACACACACTCGTATAGAAGGCGGTCGAGAAACGTTTGTAGTTGGTTGTGTCTTGAACAAAACTGACGTTAGATAGGAAGCCATATGGTAGCAATTTTCATATGTATTAGTCGGCCTACTATGGACAAGCTTCCGGGAGCTGTCACCCAACTGTGGCATTAGCAAATGCTTATATTTCGTCATATATACTGTTTTCCGAACAAAAAAAAAAAACGTGCGGAACGCATTCCGTGCATGCTATAAATTCAACTTGTATAGTCCACTCCTAAGCTTTTCAAGACGAGCAAATGAAGCACACGTTTTGCACCTTCGACTGATAGCTCAGCGTTGAGATGTAAACAAACTCCTATAAATTCACTTTGGAAGGCGATAAAAACTAAACGAGTATAAAAACTGAAATAATTTTCACTTCACTAGGAGCGCTATTGTGTTCTCCGCGGACCATCTGGATTTCACTGTAGAAATCCGTCTCTAAACCGTACAAAACCTCGAATTTTCGTTAGCACCTCCAAAATTCTTCACATAACGGCATGTAAGTTAGCCAGCAAAGGAGGCCTACTTATGGTCATGTGTGAGGTAGTAAGCGCTGCTGCCATATGGCTTCCTACCTAACGTCAGTTTTGGTCTGGAAACCGTACGATTCACTGCACTGCAGTTGCCTTTATGGAACTTCAACTTTTAAATAATTCGAAAACACATGGCACCGATCCAAATGGCGACAAAACTTATCGAATTATAAAGGAGTCTTATCGAATAAAAATTCGCCAATTTATCCGTGGTTCTTCACGATCTCCTGTGGACTCCACATCCGTCCAAAACTTTTCTTTTTTTCCCGTGTCAGTGTTCCCATGTCCGAAATTTTAATTTGCAGATTTAAAATTTTTCAAAAATTTACAGAAGTAAGGAAAAATAAAAAAGATTTTAAATAATAATAAAAGTTAAATATCACGAAGAATAAAATTCAAGGGAAACGTTTAAATTTAATATAAAGAAAAATGATATAAAATTACATTTATTAATAATAAGAAAAAAAATATTTTATCAATTACAACCATGAACAGAAGAAATTAAATCTTTTTTTCCTAAATCTGCCATTAAACTTCGGATAAGGGTTAGGAAGGTTTTCGAGCAGTTTGCTTGTGTGACTGCTCGATTACTGCATCTTGGCAGAGGTTGGTCCGTTGATTGTATTTGAAAAAAGAGCTCCAAAAATTATTACAGTTCTTGTCTTAAGCAACATTTTCATTAATAAGTTTTTGAAGCTAAGAAGCTCGTTGAATAGATTTTCATCGTTGATCATTATATTATGAGGTTTTAAAAACTCTAAACAATGTCCCAAATGTGCCTATTCTGCAGATATAAGCTTATTGATGTCCATCCAACCAAATATTTTTATTTCCAAAATTCCAGATAATTTTTATGGATAACAATTTTGAATTAGTTCCTTGAATTCACTGTTTCCTTTTGCATCTAATGTATTTATTAAGCTTTTCACTTTCAAATGGACAAACTTCTGCCGAATCCATTCAATAAGATTTTGTACAATTGATTGCAACGTATTTCGCACCTCAACGACAGAATTGACAGCCTACTCTATTGCCTCCATATTCGTGTGCATGATATTCATCGTAGAATGAGTGATAAATAAGTGAGCTACGTTTGAATGATTTGAATTTTCAGAAATTTGGATAAATTTTCAGGCCTCAAAAAATAGTTCTTTGAAGATTCAAAAAGTTTTAAGTACTCTCCACTGCGAGGTATAAGCTCAATCATTTGTTTTTTTAAAGGTATAAAAATTTGAGTATTCTACGTCCGCTTGCTGGCAAAAGTCTTTCAAGGCTTCCGTTCGAATAGTATTTATCGAGAACTGATTATATATTTTCAAAACAATCGATCCAATATCAATTGTGAAAGTATCACATCTTTGCCGACGGTGTTGTTGATAATGTGAGCTGGCCAACCAATGCTGACTATTTGCTTTTTAGGGCCTCTTTTAATTTTGCAAAGATATTGCACTCACTAGCTCTGACTTTCTCAATTCAATTCCGCCGTAGACGGTCCCAAGCCCGGTTGAGAAAGGAGGAAATATCGCGATCCCAAGCCCGTTTCAGAAAGGAGGGAACTCCTTTGTTTCCGCTACCCCTAGCTTCCATGATTCTTCATCCTAAATCCTGCGATCAAATGATAGTAAATGGTCTCGGAGTCGTATATTGGGCTTACTGGTTCCCCAATGATGGGACACTAAATGCCGAGAAATGCCAATAACTGCGAATATACCTATAGCTCTGCTGCTAAATCCTCCTAACACCCACCACCTTTGCGGTGACGTAGGAGGGTGTAGGTGAGCTGTCTGCGCCTGATAACGGAATTTAAAGTAATAACCATGCTGCCGAATGGAGGTTGGTCGATGGGCTGACTCCCCGTCCCTGTAAAATCCTACTTTGTTTCAAAACCTGCAACAGGGTCTCGAAGTGGATTGGATCTACGGCAATGTCCTCGCAACCGAAAACAGGACTATGGAATGTCAGATCACTAAATTACTCTGGCGCTGCTAAAGACATACTGGAAATCCAGGAAACGAACTGGACTCGAAGTGATATGCAAGATATGAGATCGCACACTATATTCAAAAGTGGGAAGCCTGCTGGAGAGCGAAAATTTGAAGTGGCCTTTATTGTGGATAGGAAGCTCTAATGGCATGTTATTGATTTTAAGGCAATAAATTAACGGTTGTGTGTGATCCGTATAAAAGCAAAATTCTTCGAAATTTAGCTGATTAATGTACATGCCCCGACTGAAGAAAATGACGAAGAAACGAAAGGAACGTTCTACAATCATCTGGAAAGATTATTCGAATCATTTTCTACTAACGACACAAAAATAATTCTGGGTGATTTCAACGCTAAGGTTGCCAATGAGCTATCTCATCGGGGAACGACTGCAGGATATAGCCTCCACAATGAAACGAATGACAATGGCCAGCAACTGATTGACTTTGCATGTAGTAGAAATCTATTCATACGTTCGACTTGGTTCCCTCATTGATGCATTCATAAAATGACCAGGACATCGCCGGATGGCAATACAGAAAACCAGATCGACCATGTTCTGATCTAACAACGTTGGGCCTCGAGCATACTTGACGACCGTACATACCGAGGAGCATTGTAACTCAGATCATTACTTTATCAAATTAACCTATCGATGTCGTATGTCAAAAGCGTATTCGGTGAAGACCAGCCCTCTACAAAAATTCCATACCGAAAGGCCCAAATGGCGTCTGCAGCAAAAAATTTCGCGGAGACCTTCGACGACTAGCTAGCTCCCATCCTATCAGATACATCGCTGAAAACAAGAAACGAGCTCTGGATCGAAGCGAAAGCGGCGATTAGGACCGTGACAGAACAGCTGATCGGACATCAAGCCCGGGACATAAGAAATGATTGGTTCGACGACGAGTGCCAGAATGCTATAGACAAAAAGAATCAAGCGTACAACGGATATGAAGATAGGAAAACAGGATGAAGAGAGAACACGTTGAAAATCTCAGAAGGGAAGCGAATAAGATAATTAGGATTAAGAAAAGAAAATACTATGACGACCAATTGAGGAGCATCGATATAAGTTTAGCGAGCAACAACCCAAGACAAGCATACATAGTAGTGAAAAGTCTGGGAAGTGGTTATCATCCCAAGAACATGCTCTGCCGTGATGACATCGGAAAAATCATCGCTGATGAATCCAGGATTAAGGAAAGATGGGCATCATAGTTCAAGAATCTCCTTAATCCTTCGCACAGCTCCAGAACATTGGAGCCTAAAGATATTCCCGGATAGTTGCTATTGGCTCCACCAAATCTGGATGATGTTTGTTCCACCATCAAAGCCCCAAAGAATAATAAAGAGCTGGGCATCGATGAGATTCTAGTGGAGCTCATCAAATATGGTGGCATCAGTGTACAGAAAGCCATCCATAAAATCATTCAGCACATTTGGCAACAAAAACATTTGCCGAAAGAGTGGAGCCAATCAATTATATTCACTATCCACAAAAAAGGTGACAAGCTACTGTGCGTACTACTTTGTACGGCGTATAAAATATTTTCAAAGATCTTAGAAAATAAAATCGGATCATACGCCAACAGTATTATTGGGGAGTATCAAGGTGGTTTTAGGGCAGGTCGATCAACAACAGACTAATTGTTCACAGTCAAGCAGGTACTTGAAAAATGCTGGGAGTTCAACATGAACGTACACCAAATTTTCGTTGACTTCAAGCAAGCATACGACAGTATTGATCGTAATGTACTGTACCAAATAATGCTTGGTTTTGGCATCCCAGCCAAATTAGTCCGTCTTACCAAAATGACAATGACCTCGACGACCTCCCAAGTCCGCATCCGTAACCAACTCACCGATGCCTTTGACACAAATATCGGACTAAAGCAGGGAGATGGACTGGCCCCATTGTTATTCAATTTGGCTCTGGAGTACGTCAGACGGAAGCTACCTGTCGATACGCGAAGTACATAACTATATAAGTCGAGCCAAGTACTAGCCTATGCGGATGACATCAACATTCTGTCACGGTTATTAACAACTGCCAAAGAACTTTTCCTGAAACTCGGCAACAAAACAAAACTAGTAGGGCTACAAATCAACGAAAATAAAACAAAGTTCATGACGCAGTCGAGGAAAAATACCTCAAATACACAAAATATCATACTTGGCGAATACAGCATCGAGAATGTTAGCGAATTTGTTTATTTAGGCGCCAAAATAACAAAAATGGGCAATGAAAGAGACGAAATACGACGAAGAATACAGCTCGCAAATAAAATATTCCATTCAGTATTAACGATCTTGAAGACCAGCTGCATACACAGAAAAACAAAGCTCTAAGTATACAAATCTGTGATAAGACCTGTGTTATGCTATGGGTGTAAAACATGGACCCTAACCCAAGCCCCCGCAAATAAATTAAACGCCTTTGAGCGACGGGTCCTGAGGCGAATATTCGGAGCGAAGCTAGACAGGGACCAATGGTGAATTCGATACAACCGTGAGCTGTATGAAATTGTTGACGAGCCGGAGGTCTTAAGGATTGTAAGACTGTGGAAGCTGCAATGGGCTGGATACATGAATCGTATGGACGAACAACGGATACCCAAAAAGGTATTGGTTGGGAGAGCTGAAGGCCGGCGGCCAGTGGGGAAACCGAGGAAACGATGATCTGACTCGGTCGACGAAGACAGTTCATCGCTGCTCGGATTTCGGAATTGGAAGATGCGGTCAATGGACCGAGACAGTTGGATGCGCTGTTTTCAGGAAGCGAAGGCCCGAGAGAGGCTGTAGTGCTAGGAAGAAGAAGGAGAAATGGTCGGACTCTAGTGTTACCAAAAGATACAAGGTAGCCGATCATCTTAGCTTAAAATCATGCGATGACTTTCCTGATTGTACAACATTTTCATACGAAACTCCATCACATCAACCATGCGACAGTAGTCAATGAGATTAGACAACGTTTTTGGGACCCTGCATTGAGTAGCTTGGTGAAAACTGTGCAATCGCAGTGTATATTCTGCAAAATTCGGAAGGCGAAACCTAAGCAGCCACAAATGGGTGAACTTCATGTGGGGCGGACTCCATACGTTCGACCGTTTTCGTATACGGGGCTAGATTTTTTTGGCTCTATAAATGTGACAATTTGTCGAAGGTGAGAAAAAAGGTGGATTGTACTATTTACCTGTCTGACCATTCATGCTATGCATTTAGAATTGCGGCTGATCTCTCAAGCGATGCTTGTTTTGTTTGCATTAGGTTGACAGGGGAGGTGTTTAGTGGGTGGTCTAGTCACCTTCTTGTGGACATGGGAGTCCCACACCCTGTGCATAAATGGGCATTCACCTCCTTAACACAAGAAAAAAAAAAAATAGAAATTTTATGAATAGAAGAGGTGTTTCGGTTCAAATTCGCAGTGACAATGGAACTAACTTTGTCGGAATAAGCAAAGAGTTGCTAGGTGTACAGGGTTTTCTCAACGATGGCCGTATGAAAGCCGAGCTTAGTTCACTTGGAATCGAATGGAAATTCAATACCCCCTCTAACCCGAGCGAAGGTGGAATGTGGGAAAGAATGGTTCAGTCAGTGAAAAAGGCGTTAACGGTAAGGTTGGCTGAACAATCACCACGTCTGGAAACGCTGCAAAGCTTCTTGATCGAGGCTGAAAACATAGTCAATGCTCGGCCACTTACTCACCTGCCTGTAACGTCAGAAGAACCGGACCCCCTTCTTCTTCTTCTTTGTAGCCCTACAGCTCCTTTCGGGCCTTCGCTTAGAGATAGTTAGAGTATCTCATTGTCATGATCTAATGTTTCAGCACTCCACAAGGTGAAATGATCATTTTCACGCTTTAGCCGTGTGTCCGCCCACCCAGCTGCGATACGTTTTGATTTAAACCAGCACGTATCATAACTGAACAGGCTAATAGTCTGTCCGAAGAACCACTCGAACTAAATCTCAATGACGCCAACGAAACTTGAACCAGAGACCTTCGGCTTACGGGCTTAGTGCTCTAGCCACTAAGCCACGCGGACCACCTCCTTACCCTGAACCATTTCTTGCTTGGCTGCACGAATTCTACCCAAACGCCATCGAAGTTTGAACCAAAATTTATGAATTTGCGAAAGGAGTGGCGTCTTGCTCAGAATCTGAAAAATGGAATGTGGCATCAATGGATACGGGTGTACTTGCCAATTTTGAGTCTATACGAACCAGTTGTCTCGTATTTATATGTGATGTAGATCTTCCGCGAAATAAATGGAGCCTTGGCAGAGTTTGCAAGCTACATTATGGAAAGGATGGAGTGGTGCGTTCAGCTAACGTGAGCACGAGAACAGGGATCCTAAAGAGACCAGTGTCAAAGTTGGCAGCCTAGATATCATGACCTCAACAGAAGATGTTGAATCCTTCTCCTCCGGGTCAATTCACGGGGGCGTGGATGTTGATAATTGATTTGAGATGGTAAAGCAGAGCTAAAGGAGAGTATTAGTTGTAAGGTTATAAATAGTTCTGTTTGAAAAATGTTCGTTCTTTTTTGTAGCAGTGACAGAGCAAATAAGATGTAAGAGATCAAAGGCGATTCTATATTGTTTATTCAATCATATATTTCAGAGAATAAAACAACAGTTGCTCAGTTTTCAAACCAGCGTTTTAAAAATAACGGGTTAAATTCTGCCGAGCAAGTTTTATTCAATAACCCGAGTTACAAAAAAGCCACACTATTAGAAGTGATTTTTATTAAGAAAAAATATGGAACAAATACAGATATTGAAAAATTCTTCAGATAAATTTTGTGGAGGAGTTCAGCAGATCCAATTTTAATTTGCGTATTTTTTTTTATTTTCATTATTTAGACAGTTATAGTAAAAAAAACTAAAAAAAATTCAATTACGATTTTTTGGAAAAATGCATACCTAACATAGAATTGTAAAGATTTTTTAATCTTTAAGTTATCCCTTGTAGTAATAGAGCAGTTTTTTTAAACTTATTATTTTATATTTAAATTATTTAGTAATTTTATTTAAAATTAAAATTTTATTTTTATTTCAAATTTATATATTTAATATTAAATATATTCAATATAAATAAAAATGCTCGATTCTAATTTGGCGCAGGCAAAAGGTTAAAGAAAATTCATGCATAATATAGGCCAGATCTACTAATTCACTACACAACTAGCAAACCATTTCCATCTAGAAAATCCTATTATGACTTGAAAGTATGTAAAACACACATTCTCTCACCCAGTTCATCGTAATCCTAGACATACAAAATATACATTTACATTCAGGCACGTCGCACAAATTATTTAAGCTCAACAACCTGCCTCTATACATTTGCGGGCAGTTTGTATCGATCACATAATGAAAATGTTCGATCGAACAGGAGGGGAGTCTGTTACGGGTCACCACGTAGGGCACACGTCCCAAGAGCCGCGCTGGCAAGCGAAGTATTGAACGTTGACGGGTGATGAACAAAGGTCTAATTTCGAGACGTATGTGGAAAATTGTGTTTTCGCCCGAAATCGCGAAATCATTTTAATCAAACTTTCATTCGCTCGATTCCGTCGCGAATGGAATCTTGTTTGTTCTCTTGTAATGTTTGCAACAGTGATTCGACATGATCGCGTTTTGACGGGAAGGCCAATCGACGGTTGTAATAAGCATCATCTCATTTGTTTGAAGCAGGGGAATAATTTGGACGCAATTGAAATTAAGAGGAACGAGCGCTTACGCCCGAATTTAGTAGTGACCCAATAAACATAGAAGATAGGGAATGTGATTTTCCGCCATTGACCATTGCGGAGATTTGTCGGTGCGGAAGCGAAACTCACAGATTTTACGTTTTGCCTTGTCGATGTCGTTCAATTTGTCGATTCACGTGACAACCTCTCTCAGCCTAATGCAGTTATTCTGTTTTCTTTCTTGTTGGATTTTGGAGTAATTTGTTTGGAAATTATATTTTTGTTACACGCCTAAAACAAGACATGTGATACCGGGAGTGCGCATTCTATTGTAAATTGTTCAAGTAACATCTTTGAAACAATTGAGTGGCACTGGATCCAACATTGCATGGATTTTAAATGGAATTGCGTAAATTGTCAATAATGAATAAGATAACCAGCAAATAACACAACTTCATAGTGATTTTTCGTATACGCCGTTAAGTACATTTGTATGTTTGTGTGCCACGGGGTGGAGTCAGATTAGCCGGCAATAAGAAATTAGTACGGTCAGGAATGGAAACTTAAAAACAAAATACATGGCTTAGATGTTGCGGGCTCCTTTGTGTTGGTGTATGGAGAGCGAGACTTTACGATATTAGAACATTCAGAGACTTGTCTGTAAAAGCAAAATATTAGTGTACGGAGAACGAGAGTTTACGGTATTAGAACATTCAGAGACTTGTATGCAAAAGCAAAATATTAATGTAAGGAGAACGAGAGTTTACGATATTAGCACATTTAGAAACTTGTACCTCTATTTGATTTGTATAGAAATGACCAATTTGAAACCTGCATCGTCATCGAGCGCTCGACGGACCATGTGGGTAAGTACCCTTTTTGTTTTTTATTTTGTTAAAATTGTTTATTAAATATTTGTTTTGATAACCATTTATACGTATTGAAGTTTAAACAACAAAAGTGAAGTACATTATTGTGGTCTCTTTCCAAGAAGGGGTTACTGGTCACTGAACTAATTAATAGTAATATTATTGGATTAATTTCTTGCATTTTCTAGAGAAGCTAGTTTGATTGGCTTTTGATAATAGGAGTAATGTTGTGCTCATGTAATAATTGTATTCATGCATAACCTTAATATAGGATGAAGTAATTAAACTCACCTTTCGGTCTTTCTATTTTGTCTCCCCTGACCGGGTATAGGACCCGGTACGATGGTAGGCTCTCCACGCCACAAATGAGCCAGCCATCGGGCATTAAATAACCTCTTTTTGTTTCAAGTGACTTTGCGTGTTGAGTTATGGGTTATGTAATCGAATTGCATAATTCTATGGCATAAGTTGGTCACCGGGGTACTTCTTCTCTGGTATGAAGGCTCATGCAAGTAAGTTGTAAGAGTTTTCCACTCAAAAGAGAAATACCTGGCCTCTACAACATATATGGATTTTGATCCGGTTGGGCGGGTGCGCGGGGGCTCCATCACCACCCGGTTGCCCCTCTCTCATTTGTGGGCCATGAGCCTCTTCGGGTAAAGACGAAGTCACCCTAATTCCGCCCTTTTTACTTGTTTCACTTGTTCTCTGAACAAGTCATTTACCCGTGTTGTAGTTGCCTACAATTTTAGCGACTTCGGCCGCCTTGCTTTTTTCTCGACCCCAGAAATTCGTGAATGCGAAATCCTTTTGTAGTGGGTCCTTGTGCTGGGGGAATGAGCCCGCCCCACGACACCGCAATGCTAGCCTGCCAGCGCATTCACGCGTCCCCAGACAAGGGCATTCTCGGCGGATACTTAAATCTTTTCTGCCGAGGCAACAGACCATCGCTGCAGTCCTTCACGGACTTTGAGATAACTATTCACTACACCCTACCTACATTTAAGCTTTCATTCATTTTGTAAAATTTGCGGGATTTTTAGAAGATTATGTGTGCTTTTACTATACTGCTCTCTCCGATCAATTCTCTTACATTTAAGCTAACGCTCTTTCACCAATCAGGAACAAAAATGAGTGATGTTTATGTCTTGTAATTGAAATTAAAATTAATAGTCAAACATTTTCAGTTTCCATAGACCAATTCAAATTTTCGCTGTTCGTTCTCGAACGACTGAAAGATGGCTACAGAATGCCGAAAAACATACTCGATAAAGCAAGGCTTGGCAGACAAAAAAACAGGATATATTAGTTTTACAAAATTTCCTTTCCAATTTACAACCTAACAAAAATAACAACTCAAAAAATGAGATATTATTATTACTTTAAAGTGTATAAAGCTTGAAATTATAAAAAATACAAAAATTCCTGTAATGGTGGCAATTCATATTCAATGTTCCTTCTTCCTGTGATCAAGCAAGGAGCATGCTATCACGAGATGCTAATTTTTAGGCTAATTTCGGCTATTTATCTCTTTTATTGGTTAAATATGTTTATAAATAGAACAATCTAAACAGCAAACTATCAACCATAAATATTCCAAACAGTGAACTGCCGAAAAGCTTAACCGACTATTAAGCTAGTTATAAGGTGATAAATGGCTTAATGCTCTCATATGTCATATTATATGCATAGTATATCAAAATCTCATCATTATACAATGCAATAGAATCAATAAAAAGTGCGAAATTCTCGATTAGCACCGTGACCAGTGGAATTTAAAAGTCAATATAAAATTGCAATAACGGTTGACCTTCTAATCAATTTTCAATTCAATTATTTAATAATTTTCACACATGGTTGCTTGATATTAAAATTTTTTTATGAATATTTTCACTTGAAATGCAAATGCTATGATTTAAATCTCTTTTTTCTTGAAGAAGATTTTTCAGGATTTTTGAATACAAATCATGGATGAAAGTATATTGAAGTATGACAGGCAGAAATTTATTACGGAAAGTTTGGACAAATGTTATCCATGGCGATGATCCGCCACTTTCAACGCTTTGTTATGTGCTAAAGATGAACAGTCAACTCAAGCAAAGTCCAGAATAATGAAGCTGTTAATCTGATGAAATGCGGATTTGCAATAAATTTATGAATGAAAATTGATCTTGGACATGCGTTGGTGGTAATATTTCAATAGATTGAATCATCCATATGCGGCTCATGTAAATTCGCAACGGCTTCGACTTGATGTCATGCAAATTGGAAACTTTTTCACTAATATAATAATTCATGGTTAAATTCAGTTTATGTTTGTAAAATGTTCAGGATAGCTTAAATAAAGCATATATTCATTCATTCATTTTTAAATCATTGTCAAACACTGGGTTCAGAAGACACCTGCTGTGATTCCATATGAATTTCACCTTAAGTATATAATTATTATTTTTTAACTCCTTAACGACCGAACTAAGTTTTAATTAATTTTTAATAATTTATCACTTCACTTTTTTTATTAAAAATTAATTATTTAAATTGCATTCCGGAATATATTACATTCCAAAATGCATTTACATTTTGGAATGTAATATGTCCCGAAATACATTTAATTTAAATAATTAATATTCAATAAAAAAGTGGTGATTTTTTTTTTCTCAGCACTACAGTCCCTTTTGGGCCTTCGCTTAGAGATAGTTAGAGTATCTCAGTATCATGGTCGAATGCATAGTATACTCAACTAGTACCCACACCTTTCATTTACCCTGTGTTTCACACTTTTTGAATTTTCCCAGGGGCACGTCAGCTGATCCGGGGCATGACAGCTGATCCCATGTTTGGCGCGCTCAAGGAACATAGCAATATGCAAATAAAATTGCCGACGCACGTGTTCTTTTATGCATTTCAGAACATAGGAGTGCTGGCAGATCCTAATAAAAAACTAAAAGATTGCAAGGAACGAATCTGTTTTCTTGCAAATTCAATGATTTTTTGAGATATGGTAATCCTGAAATCTCTCATTAAAGCATATGTTTATATTCGCGCCAATCCTCGCGTCAGCGTTTACCTACCTACCTGCTACCGAAGATTTATGGGTCGCTGTTTGGCTTGTGTTCGGATTTTTCCGGAGGGTTGATGTAGTGTGGTTACTAGTTGAGTATACTATGATCGAATGTATCGGCACTCTACAAGGTGATATGATCATTATCACGCTTTTGGCCGCGTGTCCGTCCACCCAGCTGCGATACGTTCTGATCCGAACAGGCTTATAGTCCGTCCGAACAGGCTTATAATCCGTCCGAAGAATCACTTGAACTAAATCTCGTTGACGCTAACGAAACTCGAACCAGAGACCTTCGGCTTATGGGCTTAGTGCTCTAACCACTACACCACGCGGAAGTAATAAGTTATTAAAAATTAATTAAAACTTAGTTCAAACGCTAAGGAGTAAAAAATAATCGTTCGCATTTCATACGAAATGAAGAACCTTAAGTATATTGTGTTTGTCTACATGATCCAAAATTTGTGCGGAACACAAAATATTAGAATTAATTATCATTTCCTTCCAAGTAGAAATTCCTTACAATATTTTTAGTAAAAACCTGATTCGGTTCAAATATTCTTACATAAGAGAACAGAAGGTGGTTAGAATGTAAAAGGACGCCCGGAAATAGAACAAAGGAGTCCATTGTGCTGTTTTCCAAGGAATGAAAAATGTGAAAGTAATTCCTTCTCATTAAGAATGATAGGGGTAAAAAGTTCAAAATGGTCCGAAGATTTCAAGTTGGAAGTTCAACTTACTCATTCTTCCACAGATAATGAAAATTTCATAGAAATCTTGAATTTTTTAAATCGTTTCAAGAATGAAAGACATTCTGAATGTAGTGGAAAGGAATGCTGAAAGTAGTTTTCAATAAATTGAAATTTTCAAAGGTAATTAAGAATACAATCAAAATTGTAGTTAGCATTTTCAGCTTTGAGAATCTGATAAGTTTTTGGTGAATAAATAATGGACTGAAGTAACTTAAACAAATTAAATTTAAATGAACCAAATAAGATGTTTAATTTTAAATTTCCTAATGAGAAATAGAATCCATTCCGTTTTCAATTTGATTCAAGTTTAATAAATCATTATGTCGCTACTCAGATTTACATCTGTTTGGATGGTTGAATAGCTTCATTGTACATGTGAAATGCCGTGCCGACTATCAACAAACAAGAAGGAAAGTCAATTTGCCAAAATCAACATTAAATCAAGAAGAAGTCCCACCAATCAATGTATTTGGGCAAACTAGCAAAGATATGGTTCGGCTTTTGGCAGGCAAAAATAAATGAAATGATTTTGAGATCAAGAGGGTGAATGCCGACAAACTGACGATTAGAACTAAGTCATTGCTTGACTTTCAGGCAGCAAGAAGTGCGTTGAATTCTGGAGACGTTCCGACCTGTACGTACAATCCTCTAAGAGCGGAAAAAACCAGACCTTTTTATTGAAGGGTCTGGACTGGGGAGAGGACACAGTCGATCTTTTTCAGATGCTTCAAGAAATTGCATTAAAATAGAATTTATTACAGTTAAAGACTGCGACAAGGAGATCGAAAGTCAAGCATAAAAATTTGTCTTATTACTAAGTCCAGAATTTGAGCAAAATCAGTCCAAGTGCCCCCCAAAAAGTAAGGTAGTTGAACTTTCAAGTGATGAGGAGAAACACCTCCAGATGAGCGAGGTCAACTTGTGCTATTCGGTCGGCTGACTGCCAATTGTGCCATGAAATACTGATGTGTAAAGTTTAAAGATGTCCATCCTCCCAGCGAGTGCAAATTGGCTCAGATGAAGCCAAAAGAAAAACTATATTGTGTGAACTGCGATGTCTTTGGTAATCCAGCATCATATCAAGGATGGCCCCGGTATCAAGATGCAAGCGTAAAATTTACTCCAAAAAACGTCAAGTACAACGCAGTATGATATCCACAACTTTGTCAAGCCAAGGGTATCATGCTACGAAATATAAAACTAAACAAAAAAAAAATAACCCCGGAGCCACTCCTGGAAGAGAAGGATTCCTTGCATTCCAACATTTTAATCGGAAAATTGTCACCACTCCATGCGTTGAAGGACTGGTGAGAAGGATTAATTGATCAAGTACAGGTAATGTTAGTACAAAATTCCTGCTAATCCTCCCACGTTGAGGATTAGCAGGAAAATTCGGAGCTAAGGAAGCGCAACCTCCCAAAGAAGGATTCCGGGGTGCACAAAGATGTCTAACGTCAAGGTGTTGTATCGTCAATCATCATTTCGATGCAAACGTTCTTACATATTTGTCTGGTGGCTGTCTAAATGAGAAGCGTGTCCCGGATTTCAGCTTCACCAGCATTTTAGAAGCAATCCCAGTATGCTCAGTATAAGAAAAAAATGAGGCGATTGGAAATGGAAATGCCCCGGTATTCAATCTTGTTAAAACTTTTACAAAGAAAAAAAAAAAAATTGTGTAAATGGAGACAAACACTTAAAACATCAAATCCAAGCAGAATCGCCATACCACCATTAAATTTGAAAACTCGCGCGAAAAATATTGCAAATATTTAAGGCCCACCTTGGGCGCCAAAATGTTATGTTACACCAAGCAGTTCCGGTCGAGGGCCTTGGGGTCCCGGCTAACCCGTGGAGATGGAGTAGGAAGGCGCGACTCGCCATTCCTAGAATTGTCTCCAGGAGCCAATTGGTGAGCTTGAAGCTCCCCGGAATAGTTTGGACACTAAAAGACACCAAGTAGTATTACACACATAAGCCCTACTCTTTGCTTTGACTGGCTGATATTTCCTAGCTGCTAATGGCCTTTTCCCGGATCGTTGAGCCACCTATCACTACTTCTACTAAAAACCAACTATGCAAATTGGAATCCCTGACGGGAAGGATTCTTGAGCACTTCAGGCGTAATTAACGCCTTTCACCTACACTACATGCTCCATGCGCGAACACACTGGCTGAAAGCACTATCAGCAAAAAATTCCGTTCACAATTCAAATTAAAATTCAAGCTGATAATTTCAAATTATAATTCAAAGTTATTTTTAACACACTCAAAATTCGCAAACAAAGTTCCTACGTTGGAGGCACCGTTGATAGTCAAAACCCTTGCATTTCCAACTCTTCCGCTTCTAACCAATTCTTGCGCTTGCGGTGGAGCTCCAACGTTGCTCCCTGTCCGAATCAATTTTCCCTCGTTGCTTTCTCTTAGTATTTGGTCCTGCTATTCATCATTATGGCTATATTCAACTTGAGAAACTCCAAATGCAGCACGTTCGTCCTTCTTGTTGTCAAAATATTCCATAAAAATAGACCGCTTCAACTGCCGCTGGCTTTTTTATAAACTTGCCGCAACGGCTCTTTGACTTGAGTTGAAGAAATCAAGTTCAAGGCCACAACAAACACCACGGCTGGCCAATTTACAGCGTTTTCCCCGGACGCAAGCCCAGTTTTTCTTGGTGGTCATCTTTCTTTTGCACACAATCATCTGCATTATCAATAACAGCAATATCGATTTGTTTTGGATGTAGTGTCATTTATTATTTTGATACTTGTGATCGTCATTCCGAATCCAGCAGTTATCCTCGCGCGAAAAATGTTGCAAATATTTGAGCCCATCGCGAAATATCGCAAAATTAAAAAATTAGTAGTAGTTATGGTGGCGTATTTGGTTTACCCTGACTGATTTCAGTGGCCGTCTTCGTTGCCGATGCTATCATTGTGTCTGCGAAGCGATATTTTGGCAAGGCGGTAGACTGTGTGTCGGACGATAAGTCCAAGGATTCCGTAAGTGCATTTGGTTGTGATTTACTGCTACTTTTGCAGCCACAAGGCAATTGATGCGAGTTTAGAACAGAATTTTAATGCATCTAGTCAGTCTTGGTGGCAAACCAACCCCTAACACAAGGTTTTTTTGGGCAACATGAACATTTGCCAAATGCTTTCGATTTTCCATGATTTGTTTGCTATCTTTGTTGATCACCCTGTCTTTTTTTGCTTTTAAGGCTGCTTTCTGCTCTTTTGATAGAGGTGTTAAATCGACTGGATTTTCTGGATACGCCATACGGCACGCGGAACATAATTCATTTTCATCGGTACGAATTCTGTGGCAGCAGAACCAACAAATCTGATAGCCACATGTGCATGGATAAAAATTAAGATCATTAGCTTCCAATGGTTCCATACATAGTGGACATTCAACCACTTCTTTGCTGCTATTATTTCATACATTCATTTCAAAAGTAAACTACTTTCTGCGTCTAATCAAATCAGAACGTAGAGAATGAGAGAGAACAAGCTCAAGCCACCGGCACTTTTTCACCATTGCAATTTTTCACAATCGCTTAGCAATTGCACACACTATATCCGTTAGGTATGGTTATTGATTTGGATAGTTTGCCGAAACAAAATACTTTTGTCCGGCTGCAGGATTTGGATGTTGACCACTCTATTCTTTTACTAATGAAATCATAGAGTCGATCGGCAACACCGGGCGATTGAAATTTGTGAAGGACTATTTCGGCAGGACGATAGACACTTGGGATAGCTTCCATATCAAAACTCAATTTTGGAGAAACTACAAATTTGATTATGGTTTCCAAAAAAAAAAAAAAAATGCGAGGTTCTAGCTTGCAGAAACTTGCCCTGATTGGAACACATTTTGAATTGGTTCATTTACCAAATCCTGAGAGAGGGAATCAGATATTTTCAGAGGTCGTTGAAGCAAAAGCTCCCGACTTCAAATCAAGCCTGAACGGCCAATCAATTCTTTGTTTAAATGAAACATTGACATTAGACCTCATACCGAGCTTGAATCTTATTGACTATTTTTTCAGCTATGAAGACTTTTGTTTCATATTTGGCAAGATAAACAACAAGAAACTATGTGGTACGGACGGTATTTCAAATAAAGTTCTCTGACACTTGCCGGAGGTTGCTGTTAGGAATTATTGCATATTGTTCAACATATTTCCCTTATGAGTGGAAAAAAGCTAAGGTATTTCCGATCTTGAAGAAAGAAAAAGAATCTTCATGCCCTTAAAGCTATCGCCCAAACAGCTTGCTGCGTAACATTAGCAAAGTGTTTGAAGTGATACTGAGCAAAACATTAAACGTCCACATTGAGAAATATGAGTTGATATCGAATTGCCAATTTGGTTTTCGTGCCAGAAATTCGACCACACATGATGATGATAGTAACCTCAGATATCTGTTGAGACCAAATGATAGAGAATGGGTTGGAGCGTGCCTCATTGATATGGAGGAAGCCTTCGATACGGTGTGGTAAGATGGGCTAATTTTTAAACCCCTTCAGGACAGGTTCCCCGGACACCTTGTTGCCATGATGTGATATATGTTATACGGGAAATCATTTGTTGGAATTGATGGAAATCTGACGACAATGCGCGACTTTAAGGTCTTGAATGGTCACAGCAGGGAACAGTTACTGCGCCCCTTCTTTTCTCAATATTCATTCGCAAGCTATTGAACGGCTTTGATTTTAACACCTCGCCGACGCGATCATTGGCAGCGTTTGCTGATGATATGATCATCTATAAGGCCGACCGAAAAGCTACAATAGTTCAGAGGAATCTTCAATGATGTGCAGCTCTACATCGATAATTGCCGAATGAAAGTAATGGACAAAAGTGTGAAACAACTTTGTTTCGGACAACGCTGCAGGGGGCCAGTCAAGACCTGAAACGTAATTGGAAGGATTTCCACATTATGGCTGGTGAGGGTAGTTCAGAATGGGTTCTACATAAATCCTGTGCTCAATACCTAGGTGTTGATCTCGATCAGTATCTGTACTATGATGAACATGTGAAAATCATGCTCAGTAAAGCACAAAAAGTAATCATGGCCTTCGACGACTCTTTCATTCCAGATAAATTGATCAATATGTCAAAGTTATCTGTCACAAGACCCTGGTTAGACCAGTTTTGACATATGGATGTCAGATCTGGTACAATTAGAGTGCTAGTACTATTGAAAGATTAAAAGTTTTCGAAAGAAAATGTCTTCGTGCATGTACTGGCTTGTACAGAAAAGCTGACACGAATTGGAAGCAGTATATATAGAATAGAAGAATTTATCAAACTGCTAAAGTGACGAGAGTCGATATCTTCATATTGAAATTTCTTCGGAATCATATCGCAAGATCTGTAACTGTGAGTAAGAACCCCTGGATTTCACAGCCGTTCCACCCTACAGGCGAGTATATTGAGGTTTACCTCGCTACTGGCTTCGTTCCTCCAGAAGCATTCGTGTATTTGGACATGAATCAATATGTTTTTGATTCTGACGGCGTCCCAATCATATATCACATATATAGAAGGGCCACCGATAAGAAGGTAAAATACCCTTCGAACTTGCGTTCACGAGACCAACAATTCCAATGGAGATACCGATTTACTAGATTCGTTGAGGCTGGTCGAGCTGAGATGGAGCAATCAGGTATTGGTGGCTGAATGACAATGTCTAAATTATTCGTGTTTGTTGTGTTTTTCGTTACTTAGTTTTTGAGTTTCAGCTCATTATTGCTACATATAATGTTGTTTGCTTATGTTAAACATTAGGGATAGGTTTCAATATTTAGGACAGGTATATGTTATGTTTATTATGTTACGTTTAGAGATAAGGTTTAACGCTTAGTTTAGGAATATTGTGTTCGCATTGTATTAGTATAATGTAGGGAACGAGTAACAAAGCAACTATAGAGTAGACCTAAAAGTCCAGATTTATTATTCGTCGATGCCAGTTGACATTTGTATGTCTAATTAATAATTTGCAAATTAAATTATTTTAAGTTTGATCTTAGCCCGATTGTTTGCTTTAGCCGAAGCATCCTATAAATTGGGGGCTCAACCGGGATACGGAAAGACAGTGAGTGTAAACAAAGACGAATCGTGTTGAAAACCAGGAAAAGGTGGCACGTCGGAGAGAAACAAAGGTGGCAAGACAGAAAAGCGGATGACTTTTTGCGTGCAAAGACGACGTAGTGTTCAATTTAACGATGAGTGTTGTAACGTGTGATGTGTAGAACCTCACAGTTGCGCAGCTGAAAGGCATATTGAAGGATAAAGGGCTCAGTTTGTCGGAAAATAAAGCCAAGCTAGTAGGCAGACTCATAATTGCCAATACAAGTAGGGAATGGATAACTGAATTAGGCAATTCTTAGGAAAATCAAATTGTTGCATGGAGTGCAGAATCGAAACAACGAGGTGATAGTAATCGACGGTCGGGGTCATGTTGTCGATAATATAGGGACCTCAACCGAACCACAACCAGTTCAAGCAGTATCTACAACAACATAAGCATAACGATGCTGGCGGACCTGCTCAGGTTTTTCTCCGGTCAAGCTGAGACATACGAAACAAGGGAGAAACAGGTTATATTTATGAAAGAAGCATATAAACTCGACGACTTGACAATAAAAATTCTGATCGGGACGCGACTCAAGGGTAAAGTCAGGGAATGGTTTCATTCCAGGCCCAAATATATCGCGCTGGAGCCTCAAAGTCTGTGGAGAACGTTCCATCATCGCCCGAATAAGTTCGCAATGCGACGAAAATGCGAAGAGCAAACATGGAAAAAACTGAAACTTTTCATGGTTATGTGCATGAGAGGACAATTCTTGCGAATCATCTCAGCATAGACGATGATAAAGTGCTCGACTACATTATCGATGGGACACCGGAAACTCAGCTGCGCGACGTTGTCTGTATATAAGGTTTCAACTCAATGCAATCGTTGCTGCGAGGGTTCGAGGAGATATCACCGTGCACCAGGGATTCTACGAATGCGAAAAATAGCGCCAAAGCGAGCGGCGGTAACCGTAGGAACTACAAAGCGACGAACAGTAAGAGCGATACTGGTGAGAAAGGTTCATCGGACGAAAGAGCGAGCGAGACTACAGAACGGGATATAAGGAAAAATTGATATACGAGTAATTGCGGTCAACGCGATCATATCAATATTTATTATCCGATGAAAAATAAGGAACGAAATGTTTCGCGTGCGGCGATATGGGTATATCGCACTAAAATGTGAGAACAGAAGTAACGATGCGACAAAGAGTAGCTGCACGATTAACCAGGCGAAAATGAGCGAGTACGATAAGCAAGTTTTGATTGATGGTGCCCCGATCGAAGTTATACTCGATAACGGAAGTGATTTGACGATTATGCGAGCAGACGAGTATGTGTAATTAGGCTCTTTGCGTTTTGAGAATAAGTCAATTTCATTTCGGGGGGTTTAAAGGGAGAATAATGCGAGGTTGATCCAATTTCGAGCGACGCTGACGGTTGATGGAAACTCGTACTCGGTTTTGATTCGTGTCATTTCCGACGATTTACTAACGCATAGATTCTTAATTGGTCGCGATTTTTTGTATGCGATGGATTTGACGATAAAGCGGGGTAAAGCTACAATCAGCCCTTCGGCCGAAAATCCTTCCGCGTGCGACGAAGAGCCAGGGATATTTCGAGTCAATGTAGTAGAATGCTGCGATGCAAATACGACAGATTTATCAAATATTTAGGAAGAAAAGCACAGAGAAGCTATTCAAGCTCACATCGATGATTACAAGCCGGTGAAGACTAACGATGTGATTGTAAAAATGATACTTACAGTGAAAGATAAAGAACCTGTTTACCAACGATTGAGACGATTGGCGCCGCACGAGCGACAGCTGGTCAATGGATAGACTTCGGGATTGTTCGACAGTCCGTCTTGGATTATGCGAGTCTGGTTACCCCGGTAGCTAGTTCAAAAAGACTGCCCTGACTATCGACTCCTGAATAGAAAAAATTATCGAAGACAGGTATCCGCTACCGTTGATTGAAAAACAGCTGAAGAGGTTGCAAGGTGCGCGAGTGCTCAGCATTATTGATTTGAAAAACGGGGTTTTCACGTGTCAGTCGACGAATTGAGTCAGATGTATACGGCTTTCATAATAGCTGCTAGTAATTTTAAGCTTATGAGATTACTATTCGATCTATGTAACTCACCAACTGTTTTTCAAAAATTCGTGAACGCCGCATTTCGGGAGTTTATTCGCGAAGGTGTTTTGTTGACGTACATGGACGACTTAACCGTGCCGCGGAAGATTATGAGAGGGGACTAGAGAAAGTAAAGCATGTATTGAAAACTGCGAGCAAGACTAGCCTTATCGTGAATTGGAAAAAATGTGCATTCCTACAGACAAAAATTGAATTTGTGGGTCACATCATTGGAATGGACGTGTCCACCCGAGCAAAAGAAAAGATATTCGACAGATTCAGGGGTTTCTCGAATTAACCGGATATTTACGAAAGTTCGTACCTGGATATTCTATTATAGCTCGACTGCTGTCAAACTTGTTGAAGTCGAATGTAAAGCTCTAATTTGGCGACGCCTAGAATGACACTTTTATGCGTTTTAAGATTATTTTGACGAGTCAGCCAGTTTTGAATCTGTAATGCGTAGGCGCAGATACAGAACTGCACACCGATGCGTCGAAGCACGGTTATGGGGTGATATTGCTTCAGAGGAACAGTGAAGACAAGGCATTGCACCGAGTTTGTTTTGCTAGCGGTAAGACGATGATGGCGAAAGAGAAATACCCAAGCTATAAGTTCGAGGTACTTGGGATTATAAAAGCGCTCAAGAAGTTTCGGATATACTTTCTCGAGTTTTCGTTCAAGATTGTAACTGATTGCCGTGCATTTGCTCTTATTATGAATAAGCGAGACAATTTCGTGCGTGTTGAGAGATGGGCCCTTCAGTTGGAGGAATTCGCATGTAGCATAGAACATCGTTCAGACAAAACCATGGCACATATTGTCACGTTTAGTCACAACCCGCTGACGACGTGCATGCTAATCGAAGAGATCGACGAGGGATTGTTGCGAGATTGAAAAAAGCTCAGCAGGAAGATGCAGAAACCCGGAGAATATTTGAGCTGGCAGACAAGGACGAAGCTTGAGGTAACATCGTTCGCGGAGGCGTGCTGTTCCGAGTTGAGCGGAAAACACAAAGGACATTTGTAAACGTCAACGGCCGCTGATTACATGAAGTTGTGGGCATACGACGAAAATAGTAGCGACACCGACGGCGACCAAGGCGACGGTGACTATAAAGTGCACAACGACGAAGCAGACATCCGAAGACGTATGTCATTGCAAGAGGACCGAATGTAGGGAACGAGTACGTCGATGCCAGTTGACTTTTGTATCTCTAATTAATAATTTGCAAATTAAATCATTTTAGGTTTGATCTAAACCTGATTTCTCTAGTCGAAGGGATAAAATGATCCTATAATATTCTAAGATAAAGTTTTTGATTGAGTTTTAATAGAATTAGGCTAAAGCATATTAGATGTAGGGCAAAAGTTCACTGTTGTGTTAAAATTATAAATAATTTTATAATAGTGTTGGTCGGCTTTTTCTCCGTTTTCCAATTGAATCAGAAAATATGTAATAATTTTAAATAATTTGAATTTGATCTTGTTTTTTGATTGATACCGTATAAATTTAGAGAGCCATTTCGGCCATTAAGTTTTAGTACTTTTATTGTTTGGAATTTGCTTTTTACTCTTTTAAAATTTATAACGATTAGTATTGAATAAAGCGCTTTTAACTTGGCTTGAAGGGCCGAGAAGGGTTGTAAGTGCTACAAAGAAGATTTTACATAAAATGAAATGAACTTTTTAGTAGGATACAGTTTTCAAGATATGCGGTGAAAACTGAAAGAGGGATCATCAAGTCTCCTTCGTTGCGCATCTTCGCAGATATCCTTTTTTCAAAGTCAAAGTCAAAAGCGCTTTATTTAATACTAATCGTTATAAATTTTAAAAGAATATAAAGCAAATTCCAAACAATAACAATCAAAAACACTTAATGGCCCAAATGGCTCTCTAAATTTGTACGTTATCATTAAACACATTAAAACAAAAAAAAAAAACTATAGCAAATTCAAATCAATGAAGATTATTACATATTTTTAAAATTCAATTGGGAAAAGGAGAAAAAACCAACCAACACTATTCTAAAATTATTTATCATCTTAACACAGCAGTGAACTTTGATCCTACACCTAATATGTTTAAATTAATTCTAATAAATGCAATCAAAAACTTTATCTTATACTAAAAAATCCATAACAATGTTCTTAAACTAAGCGTTTAACCTTATCTCTAACCTAATATAATCAACATAATATAAACCTAACCTATACCTAATTTTTGACAAAAATAAATTATAACACTAGATGTAGCAATAATGAGCTGAAACTCAAAAACTAAATAACGAAAAACACCAAAACTGAAAAATAAACACGAATAATTTAGACATTGTCATTCAGCCACCAATACCTAGATTGCTCCATCTCAGCTCGACCAGCCTCAACGAATCTAGCAAATGAGTATCTCCATTGGAATTGTTGGTCTCGTGAACTCAGATTCGGAGGATATTTTATCTTCTTATCGGTGGCCCGTCGGTATATGTGATATATGATTAAAACGCCGTCAGAATCAAAAACATATCGATTCATGTCCAAATACACGAATGCTTCTGGAGGAACGAAGCCAGTAGTGAGGCAAGTCACAATATACCCGTCTGTAGGGTGGAACGGCTGTGAAATCCAAGGGTTTTCACTCACAGTTACAGATCTTGCGATATGATTCCGAAGAAGTTTCAATATGAAGATATCGACTCTTGTCACTTGAGCGGTTTGATAAATTTTTCTATTCGATATATAGTGCTTCCAATCCGTCTCAGGCTTTCTGTACAAACCAGTACATGCACGAAGATATTTCCTTTCGAAAACCCTTAATCTTTCCATTGTACTAGCACTCTGGTTGTACCAGATCTGGCATCCGTATGTCAAAACTGGCCTAACCAGGGTCTTGTAACAAATAACTTTGACTTTTTGATCAATGTATCTGCAATGAAAGAGTCGCCGAAGGGCCATGACTACTTTTAGTGCTTTACTGAGCATGATTTTGACATGTTTAGTGTAGTACAGATACTGATCGAGATGAACACCGAGGTATCGAACACAGGATTTATGTGGAACTCGTTCTGAACTACCCTCCCCAGCCATAATGTGGAAATCCTTCCAATTACGTTTCAGGTCTTGACTGACCCCCTGCAGCGTTGTCCGAAACAAAATTGTTTCGCATATCTGCGCATTGATTTTCATTCGCCAATTGTCGGTGTAGAGCTGCACATCATTAAACATTTTTTGAAGATTGCTCTGAACTATTGTAGCCTTTCGGTCTGCCGTATAGATGATCGGATCATCAGCAAACGCTACCAATGATCGCGTTGGCGAGACATTAAAATCAAAGCTGTTCAATAGC
This sequence comes from Odontomyia ornata, assembly GCA_963969285.1. Classification (NCBI taxonomy): domain Eukaryota; kingdom Metazoa; phylum Arthropoda; class Insecta; order Diptera; family Stratiomyidae; genus Odontomyia; species Odontomyia ornata. The sequence goes on from OZ017740.1 coordinate 34,113,329, forward strand.
TTGCGAATGAATATTGAGAAAAGCAGGGGCCCAGTAACTGTTCCTTGCTGTAGACCATTCAAGACCTTGAATTCGCGCATTGTTGTCAGATTTCCATCAGTTACAACAAATGATTTCCCGTATAACATATTACACATCATGGCGACAAGGTGTCTGGGGAACCTGTCCGGAAGAAGTTTGCAAACTAGTCCATCTAACCATACCGTATCGAAGGCTTTCTCCATATCAATGAGACATGCTCCAACACATTCTTTGTTGTTTAGTTTCCAACAGATGTCTGCGGTTACTTTCGTTATTGCTTGCATGGTCGAATGCCTGGCACGAAAACCAAATTAGCAATTTGGCATCAACTCATATTTCTCAATGTGGGCGTTTAATGCTCTGTTGAGTATCACTTCAAACACCTTGCTGATGTTAGGCAGCAAGCTGATTGGGCGATAGCTTTTAAGGCATGAAGATTCTTTTCCTTTCTTCAAGATCGGAAATACCTTAGCCTTTTTCCACTCATTTGGGAAATATGAATTGTTCAACATGTTGTTGAATAGTTCCTAATAGCAACCTCAGGCAAATGTCGGAGAACTATATTTGGAATACCGTCAGTACCACATGATTTCTTCTTATTTATCCTGCGAAATATACACAAGTCTTCATAGCTGACAAAATAATCAATAAGATTCATGCTCGGTATGAGGTCAGATGTTAATGTTTCATTGAAATGAAGAATTGATTGGCCGTTCAGGCTTGATTTGAAGTCGGAAACTTTTGCTTCAACGACCTCCGAAAATATTTCATTCCTTCTCTCTGGGTTTGGCAGATGAACCAATTCTAAATGAGTTCCAATCAGGGCAAGTTTCTGCAATCCATCACATATAATCCTGTTTCCATTTCTATCCGGAGTCGTACTATCAATTTCGATACCAGCTCTATCGAGAAGATTTATCTCATCACTAGTGACTTGAAGATTCGATACCTTCACTCGAGACTTCCTGCGGAATAAGCTATTCACTTTCGCGAAAACGCCATCTGGGTCCTGTGGGCTAATACCCCTCAGTTTTTCCGCCCATTGATTGCTGACCTCACTCCTGAAGTATGAACGGATTAAGTTCCGGACATTCTTCAGGTGTAATTTCAACAAAGCCAACGAGGGATGGTTGTAGTCCAAAAATCGTCGATAAATATTGTTGACGCGGGTGAGAAGAAGGCTTTTCAATCTTTTCAACCTTGCGATGGTTGGTGTTTCATATCCTTCCATATTGTTTCGATGTTTAATCTTGGGAACTACTTTCTCAATCGTTTCCAACGTCAGCTTCTCTAACTTCGACAAATAGATTAGTTAGATTCCTGTCATTAGGAACCATTGAGCAAGAGTTGCCACCATCAGAAGGGGGACATTGCTTCTGGTACTCCCGATTAAACTTCTTTTGAAACTTTCCCCAGTCTGTTTTTTTTTAAATTCAACCGATGATTTTCATGTTGAACTGGAATGAGGAAGAAATCATCCCTTTGATGATTGATTTCCATTACGATTGCGTTATGGTCGCTATCGTAAGGAAGCACCTGCAGTTTCCGTTGAGGACTATTAAAGCTGAATTCATGTCTTGCGTCAACAATGCAGAGGTCCAAATATGAATTTGTCCTAGGGTATGTTGGGAACTCCGACCCATATAGGTTGCACCTGTATTCAATTTGGTTCTCTGTTATCCATGATTTCAGGAATACACCTCTTGGATTATTGGTGGCGTTTAGCCATGATGTATGCTTGGCATTCAGGTCACCGGCAAAAATATAATGACTATGCAGCCTGTTCAATTCGAGTATTTCAAACAAGGAATTGAGTTCCTCTTTGAACTTGAGAACATTTTGACCAGTTGCATAAGCAGAGATAACGAAGAGGTTATCCCCACCTGGCAGTGAAATTTTGATGACGGACACTTCAAGAAATTCAAAGCTTTTGAATTCGACTTTTTCAATATTTTGGAAACGATAGGGTCTTCTAACCAATATCCCGGTGCCACCTCCCCCATCACCTATTACCCTATCGTTTCTTACGAATGCAAAATCTTTGAATTCCATGGAATGCCATGAATTGAGGTGGGTTTCAGTGAGAAGTATGATGTCAGGCTTTTGCTTAACAACAAATTCAAGGAGATAATCACGTCGATGTATAGCAATGATATAGTTGACGTTGATCGATATGAGGCGAAGCCTATCCATGGGAATATGACTGGATGACAAGTTATTATTAGGCATTTGAAAGACCTAAACGCTGAAAAGCAAAGTTAATTTTTGAATCTTGTTTGTCGGTTCTCTCCGATAAAGAATTAAGTTGCTGGTAAATTTTGAGAAGCAGCTCATTATTGCCACTTACATTATTTACATTATTTCCAGCATTTTCTGCTGGTCCTCTAGCGGCGAGTGCAAATGATACTCCGGGCTTGACGAAGTTGGAAGGTATGATATTACGGTGTACTTGTGTTTGCTTTGGAGCAAATTTAACTTTTGCATCTTGATATCGGGAGCATCCTCGATATGATGCTGGGTGACCAAAAACACCGCAGTTAACGCAGTATAATTTTTCTTCAGGCTCCGTCTGAGCCAATTTGCACTCACCGGTAGCATGAACGTCTTTGCATTTAACGCAACGATAGTGCATGGCACAATTGGCAGCCGAATGTCCAAATCTTTGACACCGGTAACACTGGTTGACTTCTCTTTTCTGGAGGCGTTCCCACCTCACCACTCTGAAATTCAAGTACCTGATTTGTTGAAGGGCACTTGGACTGCTCTTATTTGCAATTTGTACCAGGTAAAGTGGTAAATTCTTCCTTTCTATGGTCGACCTTCTTGTCGCAAAGGCTTTGACTGAAACAAAATCAATATCTGGTGCAGCCTCCTTGAGCACCTGAAGAAGATCGACCGTATCCTCTCCGATGTCCAAACCCTTCAACAAGAAGGTCTGATTCTTTTCACTTTTTGGGGTATAGGTGAAGTGTGGAACCTCCCCAGAAATCAGCGCATCTTTGGCTGACTTGATATCAACCAGTGATTTCGTCCTTATAGTTAATTTTTCGGCATTAACTCTTTTGATTTCGAAATTGGCCAGTTTATTTTCGGCTGCCAATAGCCGAACCATATGTTTCCCGGTTTGTCCAAACACGTTGATTGGCGGAACTTTTTCTGTCTTGTCGGAAGCCTTTTCAGAGGAACCAGCAGAACTGCGGGCTGGTTTTTTCTCCTTATTTTTGTTCTTTAAATATTGAATAAAATTAACGTCATTATCTTGATTAAAATTACCTCTGATGTTTTCTTCGATTTCCATATCTTCGGTTAATCCCTCCAGCGCTGCAAAATAATTTTGGCTCTCGTTGGTGCCACCAGCACTTAGAACTTCCTCTGGATTTACTTGCTTTGCACTTTTCTTCGGCTTTGTTACCTGTTGCCATTGATTTTGTGGCTGCGTCTTTTGAGGCTTCATCCCTTTCTTGAAAAGATCCTTGAGAGACTGTATCTCTTGCCTTAGCTCATCATTTTCTTTCTGCAATTTGGCCATTTGTTGATTGCCCGCTATTATTTGCAGCTTGCACCCTTCATCTACGGAGTTTTCTTCGTTGTGTTTTCTTTTAGTGATTGTCGCCAGTTTCGTATTCGTCGTTTCCCCAGGTTGCCCTAACGGTGGGAAGCCGTCAGGCTCCTCCATACCAGCGGCGAAGTTTTCTTTGTGAATTTGTTTTTCGTTACCAATCGAAGTAAAAATATTCGATAGAAATTTCCTGAGTCGATTACTTCGACAATATAAAATAATTAACTTCGGACTAACGTTTTTAAAAAAATTAATTTAATTTTTGAAAACTTTTGACAGGAGCAATTTAAAAGACGTCTATACGCAAAGACTACTACGATCCAATCTCTTATGAAGTAGTCCGTGCCGTTTGGAAATCCAAGAAGAATTATATCCGATCGTGGTACTGCCTTCACATCGAAAGATTTCGAGGCCTACTGCAAAAACGAGAAGATTCAACATATGCTGATTACGATGGGAATCCCGAGAGCGAATTGTCAAGTGGAGCGGATAAATTGTACGCTCATCCCGCTGCTCACGAATATGTCTGCACCGGAGCCGGAAGAATGGTACAAATATCTGAGTATGGCCCAGCTGTACTTGAACACAACTCCACACAGAAGCATCGATACGAGGCCATTTCGTTTGCTTTTCGGAATTCATGCGCGCATTTGCGAGGATATCGAAAACAAATGGATCAATCCCTTCGACAAAAACAGCGACGAAATTCGATTTCAAGCCAAGGAGAGTATCAAGAAAATTCAAGTGGATGACCGACGTGTTTTTAACAAGAAAAGAAAGACGTTTATCGAGAAGGTGATTTGGTAGCAATACGTCGGACTTAGCACGGACCGCGTTTAAAATTGGCAGCGGAGTGTTTGGGACTAAACGAAATAGCGAGAGCCTTACGGAACAACAAATATATAGTTCGCAAGGTTGGTAAACACGAAGGACCTATTGAAACGTCAATGGTCGCTGATCACATGAAGTTGTGGGCATAGGACGGAAACAGTAGCGACTCCGAAGACGACCAGTGCGACTATGAAGTTCGGAACGACTTAGTAGACATCCGAGGACGTATGTCATTGCAGGAGGGCCGAATGTAGGGAACGAGTACGTCGATGCCAGTTAACTTTTGTATGTCTAATTAATAATTCGTAAATTAAATAATTTTAAGTGTGATCTAAACCTTATTTCTTTAGTTGAAGGGATAAGCTGATCCTATAATAAGATAAAGTTGTGTTAAAATTATAAATAATTTTTGGATAGTGTTGGTTGGTTATTTCTTCTTTTTTCAATTGAATCGGAAAATATGTAATAATTTTAATTTATTTTAATTTAATAGGGTTTTTTTAATTAAATGTTTTGACTGATAACGTATAAGTTTAGAGAGCCATTTAGGCCATTAAGTTTTAGTATTTTTATTGTTTAAAATTTGATTTATATTCTTTTAGAATTTATAACGACTAGTATTGAATAAAGCGTTTTTGACTTGATCTGAAGGCGTGAGAGGGGTTGTAAGTGCTACAAAGAAAAAGATTTTACAGGAAATGGAATGAACTTTGATTTGGCCCCATAAACTTTTTAGTAGGATACACAGTTTTCGAGATATGTGGCGAAAACTGAAAAAGGTATTGTCAAGTCTCCTTCATTGCGCATTTTCGCAGACATCCTTGATTTTCATTTGCTTTCGAGCAACAACGTTTCGGGAACTATCGTGGGCGCTATCTTATACATACTCCAAATCTAAGTTAAGTTTAGAGAATCGCAATGTATTTGATATCCAAAAAAATGATTGAGCATTCGTTTAAATCAAAGATTTGACAGTATAGTCTAAATTTTGCTAATACAACAGCAGGTAGACTCGTATTCAGGAAATTCTGTTTTGTTCTTTTTTAGAAACACGCCTGAATGTTAAAGTGGAATCATTAATTTCCCTCGAAAATGTTCCTCACCTCGAATTTCATCTGCCAAATCCGAAGTTTATAAGACGGTATTCGGTCCCAAATAATAAATTGGTGGATAATCATCTTGTTATTTTATCTTGCTCGGAAACAACCAGGATATTATTCCCATGTCGAGTGTCCTTGGGAAAATGTTAACCTCTGTATCCTCGTTCAATTCAAAAAATTTCTGATTAAAACTGCATACATAAACAAAATTACGTTTGGCATTGCATCTCCAAAGATTATTATAATTTGCGTTAAATATTTAATGGATATAAAAGACATTGATGAGCAATCCCTATAATATATTCATTTTCTTGGAAAATTGACGTCAACCGGCCGAGGCCAGAGTTGGAATAAAAGTTCGGTATCAATTGAAGCGAATTTATGGACCGGTCTGACTTGGTTTGCGCCCAAATACCAATATTTCAATTAAAATCAAATACAAGTTGGATTAAAGGCAAAATCAATTTCGGGGATGCACTTACCTGCGTCATTCTCATTGAAACATCGAAAGTTGTACAGGTCACCTTTGATCGGCTCATGGTTGTCGTCCAATTTGACCAGACAGTGTCCAGTGAAGAGTATGCTTAGAACTAGGATGGAGACTTGGACGAGGCTATTTGGTTTCATATCCGCATATCCTGGTAGCACGGGTCAGGATAGAGGTAGCTTGCGCACTTTCCCCACGGAAAAAGGAGTTCACCCCGCGGCGGGCTGGCACGCGCGATCGCGAGCAGTTAGATAACAATAAATTAATTCCGAATCAATTCGTCACACGATTTCGTTGTTTACAACGTTTTCGCGAAGATTTCACGTGCAGCACTTGCTTGCACTATTGCAATTTAACGCGATACTCTGTTTACGGTCGTTTTATTTACTACGCGGAATCCATTCGCGCCCAAGAAAAATATGCACTTTGCAGTGACGACACATTGAAAAACACCTTTGAGTGTAGTCGTTGGTAGGAATGTGTTGTGATATGAAAATATTATAAAACCGTCACCGCGAATTGCGATTTCCTTCACGCTTTGATTTGTTGCTTTTTGCTAATAAATTCTTGTGTGTTTTTCAACAGCACGAAAATGCATGGAAAAACGCCCTCGGAGACTTTTTGGTGAACAAAGACGCACTTTGAAACGTTCCACTTCTAAAATTAAAATTGCCTTCTTGCAGCCGTTAGAATCGCAGCGGCAAAACAGATTTGAAATTTTGGCGCGATTTTCCGTCACCTTCGCGACGTCGATGCACTTCCACCCACAATTCACTTCCGAATACTCAGTATCAGAGGACAACAATTGGTTTTTACGTTCTGCCTGTTTTCCGCGGACGATCCGATCGTTTCCGTTATGGATTTGGGGATCGTTGAACGATTTATGCGCTAAAATGCATATTTCCGATATTTGCATTCGCGATCGCACTGATAAAGCTGTTTTTCAACATGTCGCCGAACATTACCTGGAGCTTTATGCAATTCGCTGCCGTTATGCATTATTTCTGCTTCTCCTCGCGTCCCATCATTTCATTTTCCATATGCTATTGAGTTTTCCTCACTTCTTATGTTTCACTCACATATTTTCGACGGCAGTTCAACATTTTCGCTGACATTCCGCATTCTAGGTTTGTTTGTGACGACGACGACGCATTTGCAATAATTCGTGCAAATTGCTTTAGCCACTTTATGAGTATGTTTTGCACTAAAATGCACTTTGCTAGGGAGTCGCAATAGGATCCGCGCGGCGCGGGGCGGGAAGAGCGCGCAACAACAACAATGATAATAACAATAGCAACAAAACGGAGGCCGGTTCTACCTGAAATTAGAAACAAAAACGTGATGGGGTCAAATGGAGTTGATTTCGAGGTCAAAAAATATGTTAAAAAGTAGATATGGGGCACATGGGATGGAACTTCTTAATTACAAAGCTGGAAATCAGTGCTAAATGTTAAGGGGGTAAGTGGAGTAATTGGTAATAAATTTAATTGTTTAGTTGTGTGTCGTAAACGTTAGTACGAGTAGAGGAAGTTTTTCGAGGCAATATAAATTTATGGAGAGCGCAATGGGGACTTGGTGGTTGGATATTGTTTGCTTGCATGACTAAATCAAATCTTTTGTGTGAATAATCTAGTTGTATGTTTAGAGTTAGTTTCGCATAAACATTTCATGTTTACAAAATAATTATTGTTTCTAATGCTTGAATAGAAATAAGAAGTTTTCACGTCTGACTAAATAACGCATTATTTTGATTTAGAGCATTCTTCAAACTTAAATAAATTTATAGTGAAATGGCACGTTTAATCAGGATTCACATGTTGTAGGCAAATGTGTGGTCAATATAAAATTCTTTGAATATTTTATCATAAGTAATAACAACTATGCTTCACAAAATTATTGTACCATGGCAATAAGATGTCTACCTTGAAGTTTAGCCATGCTTACAGTGCGCTTAACAGCTTTTAGGGAAAATGTGTTTGGAGAAAATCATGCGACTATGCTCGTATAATGCCCAATAACAGTTAGCGCAATTAATTTAAAACAAAGGAGTTGTAAACAAAGAACATTTTTACAGAACTATTTGCACCATTGGAATTTATTCACAAAATTATGTTGCGAATTCCGGCGTACCGACTTTCACCCATTCGCAACTTCCAATTGCCGCCGTAACATTTCCACCTTCCTTTGGGCATTCCTACCTTTTCCTCCGTAAATTTATTTATTTTATCAAGATTTTTCCATTTTCCCTTTAATTTTTACTTCCCCATCATCACAATCCTACCCTTTTCCCTTATTTCCAACTACAAAAAATTGTACATACTAATAATTTCAATTTTCCCAATAACAACATTCCATTGTTTAGTTCCCACGAACAAATTTTACTCAATACCTTTTCCCTAACAAAATCTTATTCCTTCCTTCATACTAACTAATTCTATTCCCACTAACAAATTTTATTTTTTATACTAACAAAAATTAATGCACGTTCCCCTACTAACAAAATTCAATCTCATGCCCTAATGCATCGTTGAAGTTGCTTATGAGAGATCGACAATCCATGGCACCATTAGCTGCGTTGTGAGTTCTCAATCGAGTGTCTGCTGAAACCCTGAGTTCAAGTTTCCCCGTGCGCAGGGAATCACTCTTTTTGAGGTATCGGCAAAACCAATAGCTTTCGTAATGTATATGTGACACTTTGTCTTCAATCAAGCGCTTCTTGGATTGTGCAAAGTGCCATAGGTAAAACAATGGATACTATTGAGTTTGTCGATATGGAACAAAAGATGTGTGGGTAGCGGAATCGAAGTGTAATGAACTTCGATTACGTTACCCAGATGCGGCAGCGGTAATTTGAAAATGAAAAAGGATTGCGGGATTGAATTGGATGAAGGTGAAAGGTGGAATTGAGTGGTTAGGATTGGGGCAGTGATTATTTGACTGGAAGAGAAAAAGCAATTGTGTTTGGCGGTGCGGAATGATTAATTCGCGAAAAGATTCAGTATTTGGCTGGAAAAGATAAGGGTTTTTCCTGTGCGCGACAAAATTGATTTTTGGAGGTGTTAAAATTGGGGAAAAAAGGATTTGGTATTTGACTGGGAGTGAGGGTTGGACAAAAAAAAAGAGTAATATTGCTTTGAGTGAAAGTGAAGTGAATTTTTGGATTTGAGAGTTTCAGCAGAAGTTACAAAAAAATACAGAGATCAGAATTTGAAGTGAACGGGGATTAATTTTTTTGTGACGGAAGAAGAAATAGAATAATTTAGTTGCGAAGTTGAGTGGCGAAAGTTTTGGTGCGAGGCACGGCAAAATAAATTACATTCGTTGTGGAATAACTTATGATCTATGTGGAAATATTAGTGAGTGAGAAGAGTTTTTGATTTTTGGCCTCCGGGATTAAAGTTGATGCGAGCTTGAAGTCAAACTAGTTGAAATAAAAATTAATTGCCGAGAGTGATTCTTTCTCCAAAAAAAAAACATTGTAGTTGATTATTTTCTTCTGTACATTAAATCTTAAAGGGGTCCTTTGTTTTTTTCTTGTTTTTATTGAAATTGATAATTTGCAGATTTTGTTGTGATATAAATTTGTTTATTTTTTTGTGAATAAAAAAACGGCCATGTCACAGTAAAAGCCATATTTTTCATTTCTCAGAATGACCTTCCCTTTCCCATCCTTTTCCCTTTGTGCTAGTTATTTTATGTAAGGTGGCTCAGCACGAGCAGAGGGTGTCCCGGAAGACCCACGACATGACTGAGCGCTAGCCGGCCTCAGTATGCCATCCCGGGCTACGCACCCCTCTGCTAATACTTAATGTCTGCAACTGCGGTGACTTCCCTGGTTGCTACAATTATTTGTACCTCATGCTAATACTATTATTTTTCATAAAAGATGAGACAGTTAGAAGACTCTATTGTTTCCAAAATATTGAAAAAGTCGAATTCAGAAGCTTTGAATTTCTTGTAGTGAATAATTAAATTTCAAAAAGTCCGTGAAGGACTGCAGCAATGGTCTGCTGCCTCAGTAGAAGAAGGTGTCAATATCTGCCGAGAATGGCCTTGTCTGGGAACGCGTGAATGCGCTGGCAGGCTAGCATTGCGGTGTCGTGGGGCGGGTTCATTCCCCCAGCTCAAGGACCCACTACAAAGAATTTCGCATTCACGAATTTCTGGGGTCGAACAAACGCAAAAGTTGTAGGCAACCATACCGAGAGAAAAAGGACTTGTTCTGAGAACAAGTGAAACAAGTACAAAGGGGCGGACTTAGGGTGACTTCGTCGTTACCCGACGAGGCTCATGGCCCACAAATGAGAGAGGGGCAACCGGGTGGTGATGGAGCTCCTGCGCACCCACCCAACCGGATTAAAATCCATAATTGTTGCAGTGGCCAGGTAATCCTCTTCTGAGTGGAAAACTCATACAACTTAACTTGCATGAGCCTTCCCATCAGAAGAGAAGTACCCCGGTGACCAATTTATGCCATAGAATTATGCAATTCGATTACATAATCTTATGTCATAAAGAGGCACCTTGCTCGGGCCACTCAACCCGCGCCGTCATCTGAAACAAAGATGGTTAGTGTGTACCCGGCGGCTGGCTCATGTTTTGCGATGAAAGCCTGCCACCGTACCGGGTTCTATACCCGGTCAAAAGGAAACAAAATAGAAAGACCGAGTTTGTGCCAAAAATTAGAACATTATTGTATTTAAATTAAGTATCATACTAAAATAGATACACATTACCATTATGATATTCTCCGTTAAATTTAACAAATGTTAACTATCGCTACAAATCAAATGAATTCAAAAGCTTACTAGATCATACTTTTTCATTGTTTGGTTCTTTCCTTTTTTTGTTTTTTTAGGTTTTTTTTTTTTTTATTATCTCATAAATGTGTTTCCAATACAATTCTCAATCTTTCTATAACCTATTGCTGTTTCAGTGCTGCTGTTGCTGTTGTTTATAAAAAAAAACTGAATCTACTACAAAGTTGTTTTCAAGAAAATCTGCGACACAACATGTTATTAATATTTGTTAATTTGTGTGCAAATTGGAATACATTGTAAAATGCGATTGCTAGGAAAGGTTCAGACACACATTCTCTTATAGGTTTTCCATGTTTCACTTTTTCCTCCAATTCATCAATTTTTGTATTTTTTATATCTAGTTAAATAATTTGAACATAAATACTTTTATAAAATTTGTAAAAGCAAAATGTAAAAAAAACATGCAGAAAATTTGAAACAAAAGGGTACTTACTCGCAAGGTCCTTCGAGCGCTTGACGACGATGCAGGTATCCTCTAAAATTCCGGATTATTTTGATGAAATGTGATTAACGCCAAACACTGGGCCTTACTCATTTGGTTGACTAAAATTTGTGTGTTTTATGATTTTGATTTTCGTGATTCACAAACTTTCTTCCACTAGTTCTAACTATGCACTTTTTAACGTTTAACGAAAAGGAATTACTTAACGGGAAAACTAAGCGAACAACGATAATAAAATTTATGTAGGTCGTTTTCAATATGGTTTATAAATAAAAATATTTTCCTCGCCTAAGACTGATGTCACGATCTGATTTGACAGGTGTTCGTTGGTTTAAGGACCCCAAATAGTCGGAACGGAATTCCCGAATGTATAGCGGTACATGATGCATGTAAAATCTATCTCCAATCGTCTCAGTAAACGTTGAACACTGACTATTCAGCCTTTTTGGCGTGGAAGAAGAACAAGTCGAAGGATGCTATCGTTTTTCCTCAATCATGCCCAAGATGTGTCTCGTCAAAAGAACCGCAGCTCGTGAAAAATGTCGAATGGGAACTGCCGTATTAAATATTGAAAAATCCCTTACGAAACAAATGACGCGAGAAAAGGTGTTTTTGATCAGCAAATATCGCGCATTTCACAAACTACTGAAGGATGCTCCACAGAGCACTGGTAAAGGATCGGATAGAAAACTAAAATTATGACCCAATAAAGATACAGTTTCAACCAATTTTCCCGCAACGTCCAACCATTTTTAAACTAGTGACACTATATAAATTCTTTTGTAACAATATCTCCCGGTTTAATATAGAGGAAACTTAACATTTCGACTTGAATGACCCAACGATTAAACCAGTGTTTCGTTGTTTTTGTATTTTTTTATTCAAACGCGCGATTCGATCCTTCAATCGAGGATGCTTGCAAGGGACCGCTGATATTTTCTCTGATTCGACATTTAACAATCTCCCGAATTGTAAAACCGTTACTCTCATAAAATGCTATCATATATTTGGAATAGATTCAGGGAATTTTAGTTGCTAAGCGCCCGCCGCTTAAATGTCTAATAACAGTTAGATGTGTCCAAGCCGAAAACTTTATTCGGGGGGGAAATCAAATACGCCTTCGGTAATTATCGGTTCAAGTAATATGGCAGATCACATCTACTGTTTACTTAATTTACATACTTTGCACACCCAAGCGAAAACACTTCCACCATACATTTTCCCGGAGCACGAGTTTTTTTCACTTTTTCGGACAGCGCGACACAGAAAAAGTGCGTGCGACGCACCCTCGTTGCTTAGTAATTCACGTGTAACACGCCTTATAATAAAAAGGCAGGACCTATAAAAGTAAACTTGATTGAAAACGAGATTAGCTTGTAGTGACTTTTGATTTAACTCCCACGTCCACGCCAACACATGGCTGCTACACGCTAGAATATATCGCCCGCAAATAAAATGGGCTCACCTCGCCCGTCTTTTTCTTCATGTCAACTCTGGTTATGCGCGCAGACACAGCAGTTGGTGAATTATTCGCTCGACTTTTTGCCTGCTTTTCCCCGAGATCCAAATAACCCCTCCACGGTCGCACTGATCTCAAAGCAGAAATCATATAATACACAAGAACGACAGAGCGTCATCGAACGCAGCGGCAAATGCAAAGAAAATTTGACACAGAACCGTGTTAAAGCTTCGGTTCAATGTGGGACACCTTGAAATTGCGACCGAACCGACAGAATCGCGTACTCATGGCAATGCGGATAAAATACCAGTTCCTAATGCACTACAACTAGTTCTTTAATAAACAATCGAAAGTTAAATTTCGATGAAGCTAGTAAGAGTCATTCAAGGAATTAAACGTGCGTATCGAACAACGTTATTACGACGGCCGACGTATACAATCACCAATACTGTCTCCAGCCCACCTGGCATGGGCAACGTATCAATCAACACTCGCCCAAGTGTCTCGCGGCAGGTTCTCCGCTCCACGATCATCAAGTCTCCAGTTGTATTGAGTGGATTATACACTCATACGAATTGTTACTAACAGTTCGATGAGTGTAAGTGTATATTTTTGGGTATGATCATGATGACGATGAGCGGAATGTGAGCATGTATAATTTCCATACTAACAAGACGTAGCAGGATTTCCTATATGAAAATGATTTGTTGGTTGTGTAGTGATTTAACAGGTTTGGCTTCTACCATGAAGGAATTCCCTTTAACCCTTTGCGTGCGCCGAATCCTAATCGAGCAGTTTTAGTTATATTGAATATATATAAAATATAAAATTTATAAACTGACATAAAAAAAAATAAAATTTAAATGTTACCTAAGATTATCAAATAATTTAAATTAATACAAAAATAATAAATTTACAACCTGCTCGATTACTACATTCTTGAAGTGTCCGTTTACTACATTCTTGAAGTGTCCGTTATCAAAATCTCACTGCCCGGTGGGGATAACTTCTTCGTTATCTCTGCCTAGACAACTAGTCGAAATGTCTTCAAGTTCAGGGAAGAGCTCAACTCGATTTCTTGTTTGAAATACTCAAATTGAACAGGCTGCATAGTTATTATATTGTCGCCGGTGACCTGAATGCCAAACATATATCAAGGCTGAATGCCAACAAAAATCCCAGAGTTGTATTCCTGAAATCGTGGATAACAGAGAATCAAATTGAATACAAGTGCAATCTATATGGGTCGAAGCTCCCACCATACCCTAGGACAAACTCATATTTGGACCTTTGTATTTATGATGCAGAACTTGAATTAAGCTTTAATTGTCTTCAATGGAAACTGCAGGTGCTTCCTTACGATAGGGACCATAATGCAATCGTAACGGAAATCAATCATCAAAAGGATCATGTCTTCCTCATTCCAGTTCAACATGAAAACCATCGGTTGAATTTCAAAACAAACGGATTGGGGAAAGTTTCAAAAGAAGTTTAATTGGGATTGCCAGAAGCAATGTCCTCCTTCTGATGATGGCAACGCTTGCTCAATAGTTTCTAATAACAGGAATTAAACTAACGATGAAATAGATCTCCATTTGTCGATGTTAGAGAAGCTGACGTTGGAAACGATTGAGAAAGTAGTTCCCAAGATTAAGCATCGAAACCATTGGCGGACTAAGGGGGGTGACTGGGGCGGTCCGCGCGGGCCTCCGGTCCTAGGAGGCCTCCAAATCTTGAGGTGTTCTTTAAATCATATTCCAAACAAGATTGAAAATATGTTCAGTACTTGGCAAGAGGTAGTTCAAAGTTTCGGGCCTCGTAGATACAAATGGAAAACAGCTTAGACTGGTTATTTACAATTTTTAAATTTGAACGGCTGGTGTAAAATTGGAATTTTTTCACTGCCAATCTACCTTTCTTTAAAGTATCTTCATTCCGCCGATATCTATTAAATGCTGAGTCTATAGGTCTCTACATTACTACACCCCACAGTAAATTCGGTTTCAGCGTCATTAACCTGGTACTTTTTCAATTTCTCTACGATCCTTTGCAAAAGGTTACAGTTTAGTATAATATGAATATTTTATGAATAATGAAAAAAAATACAACCACAGCAGTTTTAGATTTAAGAAAGCATCTTCTTTTTTTATGAAGTGTAGACATCAAGATCAACACTGGAGTCATTTGACATTTTGACGCGGTGATAATACCTGATCAAAATATCAGCTGACGACCTGGACAATCCACGTTATCACGTTTTTTGTTTTCTTTTGAACAGTTGACATTCCATTGGGCGACTTCAGACACGGCGATAAAACCACTCGCGTCTAACATGTTTTAAATGAGTCAAATCATTAGGCACTTACACATAGAAAATGACATTGTGGAAGTTGGAGAATTATTCCTAGTTTTTTTTGTCATGTCTGGGAAAACGGCAGAAGATATGTCAAAAGATATTCAGCAGAAGCTTGAAAAAGATGGCTGGGATATTGCGTTGTGCAAGGCTCAAGGTTATGACAATGCCGCGTCAATGTCAGGTGTACATGGAGCATTGAAACAAAAAATTCGAGAAATCAATCCAAAGGCTGTGTTCAGTCCCTGTGCGAATCATTCCTTGAATCTTTGCGGAGTACATGCATTCTTATGTGTTTCTTCCAGCGTCACATGTTTTACAACTGTAGAAAGGCTATATTCATTCTTCTCATCATTTATACAGATATGGGAATTACTCAAAGAGAAAACAGGTAAAAGTTTGAAACGTTTGTCTGATACTCGCTGGAGTGCTCATTATGACGCAGTTAAAGTCGTAACAGAAAACGTGGAAATAATTTTGAGTACTTTAGAATACGTGCAAGATCCATCAAAATCCAATCTTGACACCAGATCAGCAGCAAGCTTGCGTTTGCCAGCTTTTTGTGACTTTAGCTTTTTAACATATTTTAAATTTTGGCACACAATACTAGAAGAAGTTAATTTAGTGCAACAATACCTATAGTCTCCTAAAATGTCTTTGGATAAAGGACTCACAAAACTGAAAGCCCTGAACAACTATCGAATTCTGATTGTAGACAATGCTGTTCCATTTGGCACAAAAAAATGTAATGATATGGAAGAAGAAGGGTAAGAAAAATAATGCCGGGTGAACAAGCTCTTGATGCTGCTTTGACAATTCAAGAGGAGGTACGTCGATCAATGTTCGACCTTGATCAATTTTTAAAAGAATTAATGATATTAGCAAAATTTTCAAAAATTTTGAAACAAGGTTCATGCTGGAAGCTTCTGACGATGCTCTGGCTGTAGCAGCAACAATCTAGTACAAAATTACGATGATGCTGCAAGAAATAAAGCGATATCGTAGGCATCTATTTGCCAACAATACGAGTGTGGACATTGCTGCCCACCGGACTGCCCAAGAAATCCTACAATTCATAATAAAATGGGACTTCAGTGAATCACTACCTAGTACATCGGTTATACTTCAGTACTTCTTGACCATTCGCGTCTCAGTTGCATCATGCAAGAAAAGCTTTTCCAAACTCAAACAAATTAAAAGTTACCTTTGATGTATGACGCATCAAGAGCAACTGGTTAATCTTTCCATGCTCTCAATTGAAAGAAGAGTCTTAAAGGAAATTGATGTCACTGTAATTATTGAAGAAGAGTGTCCTTCTCTTCTTCGATTATCGTGGTGTTGTGCATTATGAATTCCTTCCGCCGGGCCAAACAGCCAACAAGGAATATTATTTGAACATTATGCGTCGTTTGAGTAACGCTATCCGCCTTAAAAAGGCCGGAATTGTGGAAAGACAATTCTTGGTTTTTACATCACGATAACGCACCACCCCATAGTGCACTCGTAATTCGTGATCATTTCGCCAAAAACTCAACCCATATCGTTCCAGCATCACCGTATTCACCTGATCTGGCGCCGTGCGACTTCTGGCTGTTAAGCAAGCTCAAAAGACCGCTCCGGGGACACCGTTTTGATACGATTGAGGAGATTCAAGCCGCAGCGAAGACGGAACTGAAGGCCATCCCGGAAACGACGCGTATCTCAAACACTAATTAATATTTTGACAAGTAAATTTGACGTAGATGTCACTGACAGTACTACCAACCTAGGCAAAAAACAATTCTCCAAATCCTTCGACGCGCGCAGTTTAAATTCAAATGTCACCTTATTTTTTGGTCACAGTAGTATATATATATTGGAAAGTATTGATTCGTTGTCATATGTATATCGGGCAATCCTACTCAGATTGAGTCAAACTGACATGCATTTGAAAGGTGACATTCCAGTCTACAATTTTCATCCTGACAGTGTTGTATTTCATCATTCGTGTCAAAAGTTGTATTCATTTAAAAACGAGTGAAATTTCTGAAAAATAGTTATATTTTACAATATCACTACGATCAAGGTGAGAATGCATCGCAGGCTCGAGAAAAAATTTGTGGTGACTACGGTCAAGATACTTTATCAAAAACCACAGCCAAGTGATGGCTCGCTCGCTTTCATTCTGGAAATTTTGATGTCAAAGATGCACCTTGCTCAGGTCGACCAATCAATGAAAAAGATGATGAAATCTTCCAAAAAAAAATTAAGAAGAGCGTCACATAAGCAGCCATGACATTGCTAAGGAACTGAATATGCATCATCAAACAGTTTGGAACCAGTCGCGTAAGGCTGAATACACAAAGAAGCTTGACGTCTGGATGCCGCATGAATTAACACAAAAAAATTTGATCGACCGAATTTCCTTTTGCAAAATGCTAATAAAACGCAACGAAATCGAGCCATTTTCGAAGCGAATCATTATGGGCGATGCAAAATGGATAAGATACGAGAATGTCGTTCGAAAAAGATCCAGGTCGAAAAAATATGAATCATCAGACTTCAAAGCCAGGATTGACACCAAATAAGGTTATGTTGTGTGTATGGTGGGATTGGAAGGGAATTGTTTATCATGAGGTGATAGAACCGGGCCAAACACACAATTCGGCTCTGCACTGTCAGCAATCAACCAGATTGCAACAAGTAATTCAAAAAAACCGACCAGAATTGATCAATAGAAAGGGCGTTGTGTTCCATCACACACATCTTTGATCACCCGGCAAAAATTGCCAGAGCTTGGCTGGGAAATTTTGATGCATCCATTGTATAGTTCAGACCTTGCATCATCAAACTACCATTTGTTTCGGTCTCTGCAAAACTTCCTTAATGAAAAAAATTCACTTCATAAAGGGACTGTGAAAATCACTTGGCCAAGTTTTTCGCCGATAAACCGCAGAAGTTCTACACAGATGGAATAATGGCTCTACAAAAGGTCATAGATAATAATGGACGATATGTACTTAAATAAAACCCATTTTAAATAAAAGAAATTTTCAATCGAAAAATGATCAAAAAAGGTTCAGTGCTTTTTAGACTTACCAATATGTATATATATATATATATATATATGTATATATATATATATATATATATATATATATATATATATATATATACATACACATATATATGTATATATATATATATATATATATATATATATATATATAGATATATATATATATATATATATATATATATATATATATATATATATATATATATATATATATATATATATATATATACGACGGTATGACGGTATGTTTGTGTTATCTGTACAAAAATGAGTTTCGAATAAACAGCTAATATCGAATTTTGTTTTAAAATCGGTAAAACGTTTACCGAAACATTTGAATCAATGAAAAAGGTTTATGGCGATGATTGCCTATCTCGTGCCAGAGTTCATGAGCGGCTTACATGTTTCAGAGATGGGCGTGGGGAAATAAATAACGATGAACATACGAGTCGACTAAAATTAGTGATCACCAAAAAAGGAACGACAGCAGAACTCCAATAGTTATTAAGTTAACTGTATAAATTGTAAATATAGAGAAAAAAAAAATTTAAATTTAAAAAGTAAGATTGCAACGAAAAGACCATATCTTTAACCGGAGTGCGATGAAATAATCCGAGTGGGGAATTGATAAAGCTAAGTGTGTTGCAATGAAGAACTAAGCCTTTATGGCTCTTATAATAGGGCCACAGCATAAAAATATAACAAACGCATAATCAGCAATAAAAACAATCAAAACTAAAGTCTTAACATTCTGCATGTCATCCATAACAATCGCAACGGCTGAAATACTTGTGTGTGGCCTTTTGCTTAAGAAAATCATCACAGCGATTTGTGAGAATATAATTACAGAGCATCAGCAGTAATGAAGTATAAAAGATTATCATACATGACTTCTCGCCTAAGTCTATTAAAATCGGAGGTGGCACCTCTGCCGGTTTGCGCATCTAATTCAATTTTGTTAAATAAAGTTAAAATATTTGTAAATCAATAACAAATTGCTTTTTTTTGTTTGGGAGGTGAATGCCGATTATGCACAGAGTGTGGGACTCCCATGCTTGCAAGAAGGCGACTGGACTATCCACTAAACTCCTCCCCTGTCAACCTGAGAACCCAGTCTGGAACCGTTTGACATATTACTTCGGGCCAGGTCTCGCTTTGTTACGCCATGAGGCGCCTTCAAGCTGGGGAGTCCCTTTTCTAGCGGGAGGGGCGGGGAGAGGAGAAGAGGAAGTGCAAGAAAAACGACCCCGGCTGCTGGGAGTTCCTTTTATATTTTAGGACTGCCCGAGCATAATATGCCACCTGGTTCCATTTGTCAACCGATTCAAGCATCACCACAACTATACTATCAGGGGTGAGCTCTTCCGTCTCCCTGTAGAGGGCCCTTCGCAGCTTGAGCCATTTAGTGCACGCAAAAAATGTGTGGCAGGCATTGTCCTCCTCTCCTGGGCAAAACCGACAATTGGGGGACCGTGGCTTACCAATCTTGTGCAGGTAAGACTGAAAGCACCCATGCCCACTCAAAAGCTGGTTCCGATAGAAGTCAATTTCACCATGCCTTTGATTTAGCCACAGTCTCACTTTCGGAATGAGCTGCGCAGTCCATCTTCCCTTCGTGGAAATCACCCAAGACTGCTGCCAATCGTTGAGCGACCGCTGCCTCACTTCGCGGACAACCTTTCTCCTCGCATCCTCGTTTCGGCACAGGTAAATAGCGTGGCGCTGTCTAGCAAGGAGGGCGGCAGGTAGCACGCCTGCAATAACTCTCGCCGCCAAATCAGAGGCTGTCGGATGCAGATGCTTTTTTCAGTGCTCCTCTTCTCTGAGCCTTTGCCAAACGTTTTCGGTATACTTCCTTACTGTGAGCGTTGTCCCCATACTTCTACTCCGTACAGTAGCACTGACCTTACAGCACTTATCAAGAGGCGTCTTCTTGATGGGCTGGGACTCAGAGCCAATACTTCCGAAGCAGCCTTTTCAGCCATCGCCCTGATTCGCTCAGAGAAACTCATCTTCGAGTCAATCAGTAGCTCCAGGTACTTCACCGATGGCTTTGATTCGAGTCGTATATCTCCAGTACTTATCACCCTTACCGTAGGGATTCTCTTTTTTATCAAGATGACCACTTCGGTTTTCCCCAGTGCTAAACTGAGCCCGCGAGCAGTCATCCAATCCCTCACTCGGCGCATTAGCATACCTAGCCTAAGTTGCGCCTATTCAACGGTGCGTCCAGTGACCAGAGCCACAACATCATCAACATAGCTGACCAAGCGTGACTCATCTGGTATCTCCTGTCTTAGTAGGCCGTCGTAAGACACGTTCCACAGGTCCGGACCAAGAATAGATCCCTGGGCAACAGCCGATGTAATTTCCATCCTTCGTTGGCCCTGTGTCATGTCGTAGAGCAGGCCTCGGTCCTTTAGGTAGTTCCTCAAAAGCCGCATTAGATATTCTGGAACTTGAAAGGGGTTTTCCAGCGTATCCAGAATATCCACCCACTTAGCGGAGTTGAAGGCGCCCCTGACATCGAGTGTCACCAACAGGACGATCCGCCGCTTAATGTGACTATATGCTTCTTTTTGTTGAACGTCCTGCTCTAAAGCCGTACTGCCGAGGAGATAGGTCCCCAGCAGCATGAATCACGTCAGTGAGTCTTCCCTTGATCCGTTTCTCTTGTACTCTCCCAGCCGTGTCTAGCATGCATAACGGGTGGTATGCAGACGGCGATTCGGGATTTCCGTTCCCCTCGCTGATCATCATGAGTCTCGCCACCTTCCATCGTACCGGGAAAACCCCGTCCCGTAGGCAAGCGTTGAATGTGCTGAGCAGCAAGTCAGGACAATGGTGATAGACAAGCCGCAACACCACAGCTAGGACACCATCTAGACCTTGAGCCTTCCTTGCTTTCAATGAAAGGACTGCCTCCTCCAGTTCCGGTTGTGTGCAGTCGAGTGTCCGACTGCTGCTTCACCATGGACAGCGTCAACACGAACGGGATAGGGGGGAAGAGTGCAGAGCACTTCGACGAACCTCACGACGTCCATCTTTCCGATGTAGAATGCACTGATAATCGCTAGCTGAGTAGTCCTCTAATACTTTCCAGTTGTATATCCTCCGTAGTAAGGACTCCGAGGTGAATGTCCCGTTCGGTATGGTTCCTTCATAGCCAATGCGGCGGAAAGTCGGCATATTTCCGGTGTTTAGTACGCTGCGCGCCATCCTGGCCACCATTTCTAGGATTGGTTTTCCCCGCGTTCGATTACTTTAGCGTTGAAGTCTCCCCCAACGAGCACCACTATGGGGATTGGATATAACTTTATTGGAAAAAACTAAAGACAGAATTATATATATATAGAATTGAATGAAGTGAAGAACTACATGTTGTCGCGCGCGATGTTGACTCGTCGGAGGTTGCGAACGAAGTGCAGTCTCGTTGACCTGAGTTGCGAAATTTATGGCATCCACTAACTGCTTGATGCGATCTTTGCGGTGAGCATGTGGACGCCACAGTACTCCCTCCCAAGTGACATTTTTGATGAAAATGTCACGATCGAAAAATGGCGTTGAAAAATGTCGTAAATGAGCCTGGTGCAATGGCGTAGGTGTAGGTTTAGCTACAGGATGCGGGTCATCGAATTTCTAATTTTGCCCTGGCTAGGGCTTCGTGGAAAACCCGGCATCTTCCTGATCCCAAGACGTGTCCAAAATCAGGTCTTGCATCAGCATCCTTGCAAACAATACAGTGTGCCTCCTTCGTACACTCTTTTCTTTTATGTCCCATTTCACCGCATTCGCAACAGAGAGAACTCCTATCGGGTCCTTTGCATACTTGTACGGTGTGACCATAGCCAAGGCATTTGAAACATTGAAGAGGCGTTGCTCTTTGCCGTACCCTACAGAAAACCCACCCTATTCGTACTTTGCCCTTATTTAGAAATTGTTCGGCGTCTTTTTTGGTCTAGTCAATTATGGCCATGCGTTGTCTCCTATGGTTTTCTCGTGTCAGCCTCGCCTTGATCCCGCCCACTCTAGGGAACTCCCTTTTGATGTTTTATTTAAAAGTGCTCTCCCGGAAGACTGAACATAGCGGGGTGCAGCTGGACCCCAAGGAACAAAACTCACTATAGTTTGTCACAATATAAATTGTAGCAATTTATTAAAACTTTTTTACACCAAATTAGGAATACATTTTAGAAACAAAGCTGAAAGGAAATTAAATAAAAAAATTGTTTTAGTAAATATCCCCGAATACGGGGGAAGGAGTGCAACTGCATCCCTTTCGACTTTATGAAGGTTAATAGTATTATGATCTTTGAATTTTACATTTTTCCCAATAAAATCGTATGGATACCCTTTAACTCAGCGAAATTCCATATTTAAGTAGTTTTAAAAAAGTCCTTAGTCTGTAAGTTTGATGAAAATCGAATCATATTCACAGAAGTTATAACCATTTGAAGTTTCTCTAATTACAACTTTATGGACTTCACATCGAATCAGACGCTGCAGCTTCCATTCAATCTTCTAGAAATTTTCAGATACGACCCACAACATAAATAGTTTTGGGAGTTCATTATACAGGGTCATCCATTTCGTGGTTGGGAAAGTATAACCATGTCATTTGACATCTGTCAAAATTAAAGATCATTCAAAGCGTGTTTTTTTTAGTTGAAGGTTTGCCATTTAGAAATGTGGATCGTTTAATAGTCGAAGAACGCGTTAGAATTATTAAATTTTATTATAAAAATGGTGATTCTGCTGTATCAACATTTAGGGCATTACGAGTCGATTACGGTCGACATAATCGACCTACACAGCAAACAATTTCGAACACAGTGAGAAAATTTGAAGAGACTGGATCGGTTATTGATATTGCAAGGCCTGTGCATCATCGCAACATTCGTTCTGCTGAAAATATCGCTGTCGTTGCTCAAAGGGTGGAGGAAGACCCGAATTTGTCGACGTGCTCAACATTTGGGCTTGTCTTACGGCTCATTGTGGCGGATTTTGCATTTGGATTTGCATCTCCATCCATACAAAATCCAGCTCACTCAAGAACTTAACCCTCAAGACCATACACAACGCAGAATGTATGCGAATTGGGTGAGTGAACAACAACGATTTTTCGAACAAAATTTTCTTTAGTGATGAGGCTCATTTTTGGCTCAGTAGTTACGTAAATAAACAGGATTGCCGCATATGGGGCTCTCAATATCCTCAGGTGATCGCAGAAAGGCCTTTGTATCCAGAAAAAGTGACCGTTTGGTGTGCATTATGGTCTGGTGATGTTATTGGCCCGTATTTTTTTGAAAACGACCGAGGAAGAGCCATCAAAGTCAATTCTGACCGCTATGGACGGATTTTAACCGATTATTTTTGGAGAGAAATGAAGAAGATTATGATCTGGAGAACATGTGGTTCCAACAGGACGGAGCCACAAACCACACAACACAGGCTAATCGAGCACTTTTGTAAGAGAAATTTCCAGGACGCGTAATTTCGAGATTCAGTGATGTCAATTGGTCCGCAAGATCCTGCGACCTAACACCTTTGGATTTCTTTTTATGGGGCTATACGAAAGATCGTGTTTACGCAAACAATCCTCAAAATCTTGAGCAATTGAAAACCAATATTCGTGGAGTTATGGCCGAGATATTACCGGAAATGTGCCGAAAAGTCATTGAAAATTACCTCAAAATGATTGAGGCCTGTAAGAGGTCCCATGGAGGATATTTGAATGATGTTGTGTTTCATGTGTGTTAATGGCAAGGTTCAATTTTTATATTGAATAAAAAATTTCGTTTCCATCTGAATTTTTTTTTTAGCATTACTTTCCCAAGCGTAAAATGGATAACCCTATATGAGTGATTTTTGTTCTTCTTCTTCTTTGCACTACAGCCCCTTTCGGGCCTTCGCTTCCTTCAAACAGCGCCTCCAATTGTCTCGGTCCTTTGATCGCGTCTTCTAATTCCGAAATCCGAGCAGCGATGAACTGTCTTCGTCGACCGAGTCAGACCAGCGTTTCTTCGGTTTCTCCCTACGAATACCTTGTTGGGTATCCGTTGTTCGTCCATACGATTCATGTGTCCAGCCCGTTGCAACTTCCGCAGTCTTACAATCCTTGAGACCTCCGGTTCGTCAAAAATTTCATACAGCTCATGGTTGTATCGAATTCGCCATTTCGCCCCGTCTAGGTTCGCTCCGATTATTCGCCTCAGGACCCGTCGCTCAAATGCGTTCAATATATTTGCGGATGCTTGGGTTAGGGTCCATGTTTCACACCCATAGCATAACACTGGTCTTATCACAGATTTGTATACTTGGAGCTTTGTTTCTCTATGTATGCAGCTGGTCTTCAAGATCGTCAATACTGAATAAAATATTTTATTTGCAAGCTGTATTCTTCGGCGTATTTCGTCTCTTTCATTGCCCGTTTTCGTTATTCTGGCGCCTAAATACACAAATTTGCTAACATTTTCGATACTGTATTTGCCAAGTGTGATATTTTGTGTATTTGGGGTATTTTTCCTCGACTGCGTCATGAGCTGTTTTATTTTCGTTGATTTGTAGCCCTACTAGTTTTGCTTGGCTGTCGAGTTTCAGGAAGAGTTCTTTGGCAGTTGTTAGTCACCGTGACAGAATGTTGATGTCGTCCTCATCGGCCACTGCCTGGCTCGAGTTGTATAGTAATGTGCCTCGCGTATCGACAGGTAGCTTCCGTATGACGTTCCTCAGAGCCAAATTGAATAGCAATGGGGCCAGCCCATCTCCCTTCTTTAGTCCGATATTTGTGTCAAAGGCATCGGTGAGTTGGTTATTGATGCGGACTTGGGAGGTCGTCGACGTCATTGTCATTTTGGTAAGACGGACTAATTTGAACATATGCCGAAAGAGTGGAGCCAATCAATTATATTCCCTATCCACAAAAACGGTGACAAGCTACAGTGCGAAAATTATAGAGGCATAGCACTACTTTTTACGGCGTACAAAATATTTTCTAAAATCTTAGAAAATAAAATGGGATCATACGCCAACAGTATTATTGGGGAGTATCAAGGAGGTTTTAGGGCACGTAGATCAACAACAGACCAATTGTTCACGGTCAAGCAGATACTTGAAAAATGCTGGGAATTCAACATAGACGTACATCAAATTTTCGTTGACTTCAAGCAAGCATACGACAGTATTGATCGTAACGTACTGTACCAAATAATGCTTGGTTTTGGCATCCCAGCCAAAGCAGTCCATCGTACCAAAATGACAATGACCTCGACGACCTGCCAAGTCCACATCAATAGTGATTTTTGTTACTTTGTAACAAAATGGCGACCTTTAAAAATGGAGAAACAATCGATTTTCTTTTAAACGTGCAAATTTCTTTGACGTGTTTCTTGACTTTATTCGTTGCCTTCTGACAGGAGCGTAGGTCTGTCTGCCCTACATATTCCTTCCTACAGCACGGCGCATGCCTTAGTAGCACCACAAGAGTATCTTCATACTTATTCTATAATTACCCTCGCCTGTTTTGATGAACAATTGACGTAGAGTAGCAAATAATATTATTGCCTAGAATTTACGTCACAGGTTGTTTGCTTCCCAAACATTCTTCAATCTTGTCATCAAAACACGGAGTAAAGCATTCAAAACACAATTAACTCGTCAAAGTGGAAAAAGAAATGAAAAATATATTTTTCAATTCAATTACTAACGGAATTCAACAATGAAATTTATACTCAGTTCCCGCCCAATCTAAAAGACATTACTCGAATTAAAGATAATCAAAATTTATTTTTTCCAATTATTTGACTTTGAAAGCCATTCAGTGGCCAAATATAGACTGACATCGACCGTACCACCACCGACATAATTGACAACAACAACACGAGCCAGAACGATAGAATGAATTAGGAAGAAGCTCGAGATGACGACACGTAAGACGATACTACCGTCTTAAGATTGAATTACACCTTTAGTCGTTTCAACAAATTGTTATTTCTGCTTGATTGGCGAAAAGTAGGAACGCTCTTGTCGTGGCGGTGAAATAGTATTAACGACGGAATTAGCAAGATTCCGGCCAGGATTTAGGATCTGCCGAATATGTCCACCTGAGATTAATTTGATGATGTACGAGTACGTCTACAACGGAAGATAACGGTTGTGTAACGACATTGTGATGCACTTTAACAGCGTTCCATTGTGATGTTTGCGCACGATGGGAGATTAGTAGTAGGCAGTAAATTAATTTCTTTTGATATCACATGACGCGCCAGACATATCATTTGTCAGTGATATACGGAAGAATGCTAGTAAATTGCTATTTTTGGTTTATGAAATTGGATTCTGCCAACCGAAAATGGTGTTTGTGGGTTTATTCTTCCTTCAGGCGCAAATATTATGTAATGGAGTCAGTTTTCTATTTATATTCGGATAATTCCATGATAAGAACAAATTAAATTTAGACGCAGGACATTTAATATAAATTATCTTAAATTTTCACTTTACAATTAAATTTTCTTGTCCTTGCTCGCAGAATTCAATTCATCTCCACCATTAATTTGATGAATGGAAAATGAATTTATTTTGTTTTTCACTTGAATTTCACTGCGCACTTTTCTACAATTTATTGCTGATTATCTATAAAAGCTTCTTCTACTCGAATTTCAAGCTCTTAAGTACATATTTTACGCCATGGTGACAATGGCGGGAAAATTTGAATAGATTTCGTGATAAAGGACCAACGTTGAAGAATGCGAATAAAATCTAAACGTGAAAGCTTTCGAGAATTTCGGATTATCAGAGTATGAAAGAATGACAAGAGTTAGAGACTAACAATAAAATGCTCTTCCAGTGAAAAATGGAGCGAATTCTGTGGCATGCGGAAATTCTTCGGAATTCGATGATTATTATTTGTTTGGGAAGTTAAGGTTAAATATATCTTCCAGTTAAATTCATATTAAATTTAATAATATCTTGAAAATTCAGGTTAAATGTTACTTCATGCAATTATTAATATTTCTAATCAAAATCATCTCACGGCGCCACATTTTGTTTAAATTTGTCTATTCTTCCATAATAAATTGTCTGTCAGGCAATACAAAGTTGAAAAAGAAAACACCGAATTTTATTTTGGGACGGGGATGTTCGTTCTGGGGACAAGCGATTTTCTCATCTTCTAATAAAATACCATCACAACAAGCTGTTATAGAAAAAAATATATGAATGATGAATACTCAAAATGTTTCTTAAAGTAAACAAACAAATAAGGCGGGGGTCAGTTACATTTCCACGCTGATAAGTATAAATGAGATTACGCGTTTACTAAGTGGATAGCAAAACGATTAGCGGAAAGACGAAGAATGCTCAAAGCAAGGTCTGAAGAATTAGCTTACTTGTACGGTCTTGGAGTAAGTAGGTATAATGTAATCTGCATGGAACTTAAGCTGTTAATTGTAGATTAAACACTGAATATAATCAAGAAAAGAAAAGAGAAAGATTCTTTCATTGTGCATACTCTACGAAGCGGGCTGGAGAATTCATGATGTTCCTACTGGTTATAATAAGCTGTTTTTGCATCAGTATGAATATGCTCGCTACAAGATTTTGTTTGAATGTATATTGGCATGCAGGGTCTGTCAGATTTTTCTCCGTCTCCCAACACAAGTTTCCGTAGTGTAGTGGTTATCACGTGTGCTTCACACGCACAAGGTCCCCGGTTCGAACCCGGGCGGAAACAGAGATAAACTTTGTTTTTAGATGATTGCATATACTTCAGAAACAATTGCATCATAATCGTGCTTTATTTTTGGGTAGATAGTTCTCGAATAATAAAATTTAATAATATAATGCATGCATGTCAAACACGTGGCCCGAGGGCTGCAAGCGACCTGCGAACAATTAATTTGCGGCCCGCCGACAACTAGGCCAAGACACATAGAAAGTTCGAGTTTTAAAGGTGACTATTTTGGGAACAATTAGAAAAAATAAATAATATACCCCGGCAGAATTGTTCAAGATCAAGAAAAAACTGAAAGGTTGCTCCTTTCTACAAACGTAAGAAAAATAAAACTGGTACATTGATTTTTACCTTGCATGGCACAATAACTTCGTCTGGCATGGCCTATATACTCGAGTTTTATTATATAACGTAAGGATGCAGTGTAAAAGTGTTGAGATTTGATGAACTGACAGCTAACCCGACCTAACCCAACTCAACCTTGACCCTATCCTTACCTTGCATATGAGGTCAAAGTTGGTAATATGTTTTCTCACAGCTCTTGTAAAAAACCTGAAAATTGAATTACCATCAAAAATGTCGGAAAAGTACTCATGAAAATAAAAATAAAACTACCACAGAATTTTGCTCGAAACAAGGCCATCATAATGTCAACCATCATTTGTTCGTGCGAAAAGGCTGTTTATACTTTTTAGGGTGCCTCCAGAGAAGACGGACGTGATTTTCAAGCTGTAGCATGTTTTGTGATTGTACTTTTTGAAACCCAGTTCAATAAATTGAACATTTTGTCAACTTGGATTCGACTTTTTCTCAACTGGACAACCCGAACCTACTGAAATAACACCAGGTTATGGGCCCAAGGCAGCTGTAAAAGGTTTTCCTCAAAAGTCAAGAAAGTAAATTGTCAGGTAAGTCGGGAAAGCAGTCCAAGGCGTCTGAACTGGCAAGGACAACATAACCTACAAATCAGCGACTTTGGAGCAGCCATCGTACAGCAAGTCAACGTTGAGCAACGAACATGCAAGTCGCTTTAAATCAGAAAATCGCCACGAAAGATTATAAATTCATTTTGCTTTTCAAAAATTGTCAGAAGTCAGTCGAATTGTTAAATTTAAAGCAAAATGGATACTGTAAAGTCTCAACTGGAAATGTTAAGTGAAGATAGTCAAGGAAATGTCAATTTCATTTCATGGCAATTCAAATTAAACCTAGAACTTAAGAACAAGGTCTGTATGAAATGATAATGGTTGCAAAGCCCAGACCAGCAGGTGCTGCGTCAACTGATACAGTCGCCGCTTGGTTAAAGAAAGATGTTGTTGCTCAAACATTGATAGGTTTAAATGTAAACAGCAAGATTGCAAACAAAATTGCAAATTGTAAAACTGCCAAAGATATCATGGAAAAATTAGTTAGTTTATATGGTACAAAGACTGATATAACTTTAGAAATGTCCCCAATCAAATTCTTTACCCATGAGTATAATGAAAGCAAATCAGCTGTTGAAAACTGTATGGAGATCTTGGATCTCGCGGATGAAGTGTCAACTGAAAATGATCCTGATAGGGAAAGTTGGACCATGACGAGCATCATGAATGTGCTACCGCCAAAATTGGCACATTTGAGGACATCCTGGGACAACGTGACCGGAGCAGCAAAGAACGTGGAAACTCTCATGGAATGTTTGAGACTCGAAGACGAGCGACTCAAAGAAACGACGACAAATGTAGAGGGCAGCAACAACAATGCTCCCATGGCCAGACGCAGGAAACAAGGACAGACGTCAAACAGCAAGCAGCAAAAGTCGAATTTTGCATGCTACAAATGTGGGAAGAAAGGTCACGTGCTCAAGGAGTGCAGAGGTAAACCGTGTGATGAATACATTTGATGGTCAAAAGTGGTATCCAGTGGTACTAAAAGGCGTCATTTACGTGCTGAACCTCAACTTTAATCTTTTCTCAGTGAGTCAGATGCTAGACAAGGGACATGTACAGAAGGCAAACGGAAACGAGTCAACGTTTTACAGTCTGGATGGCAGGGAAATTGTGACAATAGTAAAGCGCAAAGGAAATCTCTACAAAATGACGCTCAGGAAAGAAGAAGAGACAAGTTTGATGGCCGTGTCGATCAAAGTCTGGCACGAGCGACTCGCCTATCAAAATGTCAAGTATGTCAGGGACATACTGAAAAGGAAAGGAATAAAATACATTGATGACTGGAATGACTATGTATACACAGGGTGCTCATATGGCATGCTACATAGATCTTCACACCCAAACAACCCCAAGACAGCTCAGCAACCGTTAGATCTCGTGCACGTCGACACCGGCGAGATGAACATCCCGTCATTGGGAGGAGCGAAGTACTGGCTCATGTTCAAGGACAATTTCACTCACTACCGAACCTGTTCCTTTATGAAGACGAAAAGTGAAGCACCAGAGAAGATCGAACGTTACCTGAGACTCGTTGAAAACCAGCTAGGGAGGAAAGTGAAAAGTCTGAGGTCTGACAACGGCACCGACCTGAACAATACAAAAACCAAACAGATGATGGACAAGCTGGGAGTTTCCCACACCTTCACGAATGTACACACGCCAGAGCAGAACGGAAGGATTGAGAGAGAAATGAGATTAATTGTCGAGGCAGCCAGAACAGCGATACACATGAACGAGTTGGACGAGAAACTGTGGGCAGAAACAATGAACCATGCGACCTTCACGATCAACCAGACTGGAACTAGCAACGTTCCAGGGAAAAGCCCAGCAGAACTTGATTCGGAAGAACAATCAAGTTTGTGAAGCTGCGATCCTTTGGATGCAAATGTTACGTGCTGACACAAAAACAGAAAAGAGGCAAGATGGATAGAAAATCTGAAAAGGGAATTCTGGTTGGCTATGATATTATTCACCCTACTGCCGGGTTTATCTGAAAGAGAAAAGAGAAATTATCAGCTTAGGCAATGTTGTCTTCGTCGAGAAAAAGATGAAAATGAAGCAAGGAGCTGAACTTGAGACACAGGCACCAGGGGGCACACCTGAGAAGCAAGAAGAAAGCAGCAGCGAGATAGACGAAGAGGACGAGAATTGGGGAACTGGAGAAAGTGCGGAAAAGCCAAGCGACAACAAGAATGAGACACCAGCACCAGAAGAAGAGTCAGGAAGGAGAATTTTGCAAGATCGCCGGACTCTGCAACCACCACCAACTTAACAGACTGCGTACCTGACTCCCGTCGTGGAGGAAAGAGCGCCAAAGTAGCCATGATTGGTGAAACGGAGGACATCTCGGTGAGTGAGGCACTTAGAGATGAGAAGTAGAGACGAACAATGCAGGAAGAGTACGACTCGCTGATGGAGATGAAAACTTGGAAGCTGGTGAACTGTCCAGAAGGAGCGAAGCCGATCACTTGCCGCTGGGTACTTCGAGAGAAGGTCCACGGGAGACTTAAGGCCACACTATTGGCAAGGGGATTCGAACAGAAAGATGGAGTGGACTACACGGAAACTTTCAGCCTAGTAGCTTGCCATGCATCCATTCGCCTACTCCTAAGTCACGCAGCGTCGGAGAAAATGAAGTTGGTATCGGTCGATGTGAAAACGGCTTTCTTGTATGGGAACCTGGAGCAGGACATCTATATGCACCAGTCTGAAGGGTTCGACGATGAAACCAGGAAAGTTTGTAAGTTGAACAAGAGTCTCTACGGACTTAAACAAGCTTCGAAGATGTGGAACGAGAGGGTCACCACCCACTTTGAGAAGAAGATAGGCTTGATCAACACAGATGACGACCCGTGTGTATACTATAACAAGGACAAGAGCATAATGCTCTCACTCTTCGTGGACGATGGATTGGTAGCCGGCAAAGATGAAGATGAAATATAGAAACTCCTAGACGAGATAAGCAAGGGATTCGAGATAACATTCAGCAAGAAAGTACAAAACAAGTTAACGTATTTGGGCATGAAAATCAAGATCGACCAGGACGGTATCTTCGTGAGTCAGCCTCGCTACACGGAGAAGATCTTGAGAAAGATGAAACTCGACCAGTGCAATACCGCATTCACACTCACTGAGCCACAGATAATCAACCATAAGACAGACTTCAAGAACGACGAGGCACTTCCAGCGAACAACAACTATCGCGAGGCGATAGGAAGTTTGTTGTACTTAGCCACAATAACCAGGCCAGACATAAGCTTTGCCGTGAACAACCTCAGTCAATTCTGCAATAAGCCCATGAAGAGCCATCAGGCGATGGTCCCCCAACATATGGCAACGGCCAGCGCCAGATTGACTCTGCTTATAGCAGAATTCTAGTTATAGGCTCGACTTGCTTCCCACATCGACGCATTCATAAAACGACCTGGGCGTCATCGGATGGCAACACACAAAACCAGATCGATCATATTCTCATCCAACAACGTTGGGCCTCCAGCATACTTGACGTCCGTACATACCGAGGAGCCAATTGTAACTCAGATCATTATGTGATCAAATTAACCTATCGATGTCGTATGTCAAAGGCATATTCGGCGAAGACCAGCCCGCTACAAAAATTTGTCTTCGATAGGCTCCAAACGGCGTCAGTAGCCAAAAATTTCATGGAGAACTTCGATAACCTCTTGGCTCCCATCTTATCAGACGCATCGTTAAAGACAAGCAACGAGCTCCGGATGGAAGTGAAAGTGCCTATTAAGACCGTGGCAGAACAGAAGATCGGACATCAAGCCCGGCGCATGATTGGTTTGATGATGAGTGCCAGAATGCGTTAGATAAAAAGAATCAGGCGTACAAAGAATACGTAGGTAGGAAAACCAGACCGAAGGGAGAACACTTTGAAAATCTCAGAAGAGTAGCGAATAACATAATTAGAATTAAGAAAAGAAAATACTATGACGACCAATTGAGAAGTATAGATGTAAGCCTAGCGAGCAACAACACAAGATAAACATACAAAGTAGTGAAAAGCCTGAACCATGGTTATCAGCCCAAAACCTCGCTCTGTCGTGATAAAATCGGCAATATCATCGCTGATGAAACCAAGATTAAAGAAAGATGGGCATCATATTTCAAGAACCTCTTTAATCCTCCGCACAGCTCCAGAACATTGGAGCCTATAGTTGTCTGCGAAGAGCTTCCATTGGCCCCACTAACTCTGGATGAAGTTTGTTCCATCATCAAACCCCAAAAGATTAATAAGGCGCCGCGCATCGATGAGATTCTAGTAGAGCTCATGAAAGCTATTCAAAAGGTCATCCAGCACATTTGGCAACAAGAAAATATGCCAAAAGAGTCGAGCCGATCAATTATATTCTCTATCCACAAAAAAGGTGACAAGCTACAGTGTGAAAATTATAGAGGCATATCCTTACTTTGTACGGCGTACAAAATATTATCAAAATATTAGAAAATGAAATCGGGTCATACGCCAACAGTATTATTGGGGAGTATCAAGGTTGTTTTAGAGCAGGTAGATCGAACGATCACAGTCAAGCAGGTACGTGAAAAATACTGGGAGTTCAACATAGACGTACACCCAATTTTCGTTGACTTTAAGAAAGCATACGACAATATTGATCGTAACGAACTGTACCAAATAATACTTTACTTTAGCATCCCAGCCAAGGTAGTCCATCTTACCAAAATGACAATGACACCGACGACTTCCCAGGCCCGCAAGAATAATCAACTCACCGATGCCTTTGACACAAATGTCGGACTAAAGCAGGGAGATGGGCTGACCTCATTGCTATTCAATTTGGCTCTGAAGTACGTCATTAGGAAGCTACCTGTTGATACAGGAGGTACATTACTATACAAGTCAAGCTGAGTAGTAGCCTATGCGGACGACATAAATATTTTGTCACGATCATTAACAACTGCCAAAGAACTCTTCCTGAAACTCGACAGTGAAGCAAAACTAGTAGGGCTTCAAATCAGTAAAAATAAAACCAAACTCATGATGCAGTCGTGGAAAAATACCTCAAGCACACAAAATATTACACTTGGCGAGTACAGTATCGAATGTGAACCGGAAATGAAAGAAATGAAATACGCCGAAGAATGCAGCTCGCAGATAATATATTTTATTCAGTATTGGCGATCTTGAAGGCCAGCTACATACACAGGAAGACAAAGCTCCAAGCATGCAAATCTGTGATAAGATCTGTGTTATGCTATGGGTTTGAAACATGGACCCTAACCCAAGCATCCGCAAATATTGGTTAGTCTAAAAAGTATTGAGCCTTTTTTGTCATTTTTTTGATTGAATATTTCTTTTATTTAAAAAGGATTTTGTTTGAGTACATATTGTTCATTATTATGTATGATTTTCGAGATTTCTTGGGTAGAGCCATTATTCCATCTGTGTAGGACTTCTGTGGTTTATCGGCGAAAAACTTGGCCAAGTGATTTTCGCAGTCCTTTTTTGAAGTTAATTTGTTTTCATTAAGGAAGTTTTGCAGAGACCGAAACAAATGGTAGTCTGATGGTGCAAGGTCTGGACTATACGTTGGATGCATTTAAACTTCCCAGCCAAGCTCTGTCAACTTTGGTCGGGTCATGAAAGATGTGTATTGTCTGGCATTGTCATGATGGAAGAATACGTCCTTTCTTTTGATCAATTCTGGCTAGTTTTTTTGAATTGCTTGTTGCGATCTGGTTAATTGCTGACAGTACAGAGCAAAATTGAGTGTTTCGCCAGGTTCTAGCGCCTTATGATAAACAATTCGCTTGCAATCCCCCCATACACGCAGCATAACCTTATTTAGTGTCAATCCTGGCTTTGAAGTCGTTTATGATGATTCACCGTTTGTTTGACCATGATCTTTTTTTTTATCGCCCGTAATGATTTGCTTCAAAAATGATTCTATTTTTCGTGTTAATTCATCTGGCACCCAAACGTCGAGCTTCTTTGTGTATCCAGCTTTACGCAAATGGTTCAAAACTGTTTGGTGACGAATTTTCAGTTCCTTAGCAATGTCATGGCTGCTTCTGTGTCGGTCTTCTTCAATTTTTTGTAAGATTTCATCGACTTTTTCAGTGGTTGGTCGACCTGAGCGAGGTGCATCTTTGACGTCAAAATTTCCAGAAAGAAAGCGAGCGAACCATCTCTTGGCTGTGGCTTTTGATAAAGTATCTTGACCGTAGACACCACACATTTTTTTACGAGCTTGCGATGCATTTTCACCTTGATCGTAGGGATATTGTAAAATATAACGAATTTTTTCAGAAATTTCACTCATTTTCAAATGAATACAACTTTTGACACGAATGAGGAAATACAAAACTGTCCATATGAAAATTGTAGACTGGAGTGTCACTTTTCAAACGCATGTCAGTTTGACTCAATCTACCACCATTTTGGTGAGGCGACCCGACGCTTTGGTTTGTGCACGCGGAGGCTCAATTTTTCATCAATAAAATGACGTCTGACAACGCTCGTTATTAGACGATTATCACTGCCCTGGACATCGATATCCTGCAGCAAGTATCTGACATTATCCGTTCGCCACCAGTCACAAACAAATACGGTACGCTCAAACGGCATCTTGTCACCAGATTCTCCGAATCTAAGGAGGGACAGCTAAACCGGTTACTCATAGGAGCAGACCTCGACGGAAAACGTCACAACTACTTCGAGAAATGCAAAATTTCACACCTTCGGATTTGTCTGAGGACATTCTCGAAACATTGTGAATGAAAAGGCTACCAGTGGGCGCCAGGTGCATTTTGGCTGCTAGCGAGGATTCCGAACTCTACAAACTCGCAAAAATAGCAGACCGCATAGTAGAAATTAGTGTTCCGGCTTACGTGTTGGCTACAGAGGCCACTCCACCACAGGCAGGCGCGCCTGATACGTCGGAACTCAATAAATGACTTGAAAAAAACGAGCGTCAGCTTCATAACGTTATCATTCAGATGACAAAATCAAAAACCAATTTCAATCCTTCTGATTTGCACGGGTCGACAGGTGGTGGAAGGGGCCACCGCACATCAACTAACAACGAGGCTTGCTGTTACTATAAAAAATTTGTCGTAAAAGCAAAGTGGTGCTCGGAGCCTAGCTCGTTTTCAAGCAAATCAGTATCAGGGAAACTGAGACAGTTGCCTTCCATCACCGGAGTAGTAGACAACATAGATGAAATTCCAGAATTCAGGATACACATAGCCGATCAGCAGTCACATTTAAATTTCCTAATCCACTCCGGATCGTCCGTCTCGATTCTACCTAAACGCTTCGCTCAACTTCAACAGCCACAAATGCTAATATTATATCCCGCCAACACTACCAGAACTACCACGTATGGTAAACGACCCTTGAAGATACGCTTAGGTTTCAAGCGTCTATTTGTTTGGAATTTTATTGTAGGAAATGTCTCTTCACCAATTATCGGGGCGGACTTCTTGACACATTACGAGCTTTTGATTGATTTCAAAAACAGAAGGCTATTAGATGACAATTCTTATGGCTCTAGCCCGGGACAAATCTTTCTGGTTGATGCTTTCGGGGTGTCCACGACACATGCAAAGGCAACCACAACGGCAACTATCATTCAGCTTACGACTCACGACACGTCCTCAACAACAACAACAATACAGACATCAGCGAACCAAGTGGCACATTTTATCGAAACAACTGGATCACCAGTTTTTCAACGGCCTCGACGTCTGACAGGCGAAAAGCTGAAAGCAGCACGAGCAGAATTCAATTGGAAGCTTAAAATGGGTATTTGCCGTACATAGAGTAGTCCTTGGGTCAGTCCCATCCATATGGTGGCCAAAATATCCGGGGGCTAGAGAGTTTGTGGCGACTATCGCAAACTTAACGCTCAGACAGTACTGGACCTATACCTATTTGCACACATCCACGACGTGGCTGAACGGCTTCACGGTTAAACTATATTTTCGAAGTTGGACCTAGAACGGGCTTACCATCAGATTCCGATGTCCGAAGCCGACATAAAAAAGACAGCCGTTACGACACCATTCGGGTTGTTTGAATATTTGGTCATGCCTTTGGGTCTTAGAAATGCCACACAAACTTTTCAATGGCACATAGACAACATCCTCTACGGACTGGAATTAGTCTTCTGCTATATAGACGATATTATCACCATGTTAGACAATGCTGACCAATATCGAGAACACCTCAACATTGTCCGTCAACGACTTGAGCAACATAACTTGCACATTAACATTGATAAGTGTGCTTTCGGTCAAACGGAGATAGAGTATTTGGACTACACGATGAACAAAAACGGTTCACAGTCAACACAAGAGCAAATCACTGCACTGCTTAGCTTCAAACAACCTGAGACCATCGCCGAGCTGCATCGATTCCTTGGGGCCT
The DNA here is from genome assembly GCA_963969285.1 of Odontomyia ornata. Taxonomy (NCBI): domain Eukaryota; kingdom Metazoa; phylum Arthropoda; class Insecta; order Diptera; family Stratiomyidae; genus Odontomyia; species Odontomyia ornata. Next base: position 34,150,534 of record OZ017740.1, read on the forward strand.
ATAACTTCTAGACGTTATCTTAAACACTCAGCCCACGATCAGGCATCGTTGAACGCTTTCTTAAGCAACAGCAAGAGAAACAATAATCGCAAAGTTCCTTGGACGTCACAAACGGAATCAGATTTCCAAATGTGCAAATGCGACCTTGAAACTGCGGCCTTACTCATCCAACCGGATCACAAGGCACAACTTCAACTTGTCACTGACGCATCTGACATTGCTATCGGAGCAGCCTTGGAACAGCACGATGGCGAACACTGGTATCCACTCGGCTTCTTCTCTCGTAAGCTGACCCCAACGGAAGCTAGATACAGCGCGTATGATCGCGAACTACTAGCTATTTATGCCGCAATCAAGTTTTTTAGGTAAATTCTGGAGGGTTACGCATTCGTTCAAAGTCTTGACAAAGCCAATCAGAGACAGTTGGACTTCATCTCTCAGTTTACGACGGAGATAGTCCAAATCTCCGGTTCGGGGAATCTGTTAGCCGACGCCTTCTCCAGAATTAATACGATCAACATGCCATTTACCTTAGACCCGACTCAACTAGCTGAGGCTCAACAAGAAAACGATGAGCTTCGTGTGCTGCTAGGCAACAGCAACAAAACGGGGTTACAACTACAAAATCTGTCAATCGGTACTGCAACAGTTTACTGCGATATTTCAACGGGACACATTCGTCCTTACGTCCCACCGGAACTTCGTCAACAGGCTTTTGCTTCAGTTCACGGACGCGCTCACCCGAGCGGCAAGGCCACCCTTCACCAACTGCGCCAAAAGTACGTATGGCCCAGCATTCAGGAAGACACGATACGATGGACCCGCAACTGCATCTCCTATCAACGCTCGAAAATCCAACGACACAACAGGAATCAGCCCATCTCAATAAACACACCGAACGAAAGATTCGATCATGTGCACATCGACATCGTCATTCTGCCATTGGTGAGCGGGTATCGATACTGTCTTACCATGGTCGACAGGTTTTCACGGTGGCCAGAAGAAGTCGCCATGCAAGACATGACTGCGGACACAGTCGCCAACGCTTTTTACAACACCTGGGTTGCGCGTTTTGGAACTCCCAAAACGTTGACAGCCAACCAAGGTGCTCAATTTGAGAGCACACATTTTCGAGTCCTTACCAATCTGACCGAAACGAAACGAATTAGAACAACACCCTATAATCCTGCGTCCAATGGTGTGGTTGAGCGATGGCACTGAACCTTCAAATCAGCTCTTATGTGCAGTCAAACTACATCCTGGATAGAACTGCTTCCAACTGTTCTACTAGGATTGCGAACGTCACTCAAGGAGGATTTGGAAGTTTCACCCGCCGAATTACTTTACGGCGAACAGCTACGTGTTCCAGGCGAATTTTTTACAAACGAGGATATGCCAGCCGATCCCACCTTTTTTGTCGAAAATTTCGTGAGCACATGCGACTCCTTCGACCGACACCAACTGCTCACCACATAAAAAGAAGCCTTTTTCAATACAAGGATCTCTACACTTGCACTCAAGTCTTCCTGGGAGTCGATGTAGTCAGACAGCCGTTGGAGCAACCGTACACAGGACCACACGAGGTGGTTAAACAAATCAACGATCACACCTTCATTATCAAGATAAAGGGACAAGATGCAACCGTCTCAACCGAACGACTCAAACCAGCATATACTACATAAGATGACAACGACCAACATCATGAAATTCCCCTCAGAACGTACAGTCGGACGTCAAAGCCAACATCATCTTGACGTCAATTCTGGAGAGGGGTACTGTGGCGATCATTAAAACTATTTCCACCACTGAGTGGCGCTGACATCATCTTGAGGAAGTTTGACTTTACACACCTGGCAACCAATCAGCTAGCAACAAGAAGACTTTGCATCAGCTGTTCTCTTTGGCTTTTGGTCGCGAAGCAGACAAGTTTAGTTTCAGTTAACGAAATGTGATATATTTAGATTTTTGCAATAAACTGTTATTTACCAAATTGAGTGAGTGTAGTGATTACATTTTGCACGTCTAAATCCACGGGATTCAAGGCGGCTACAGATATATGACAACGAACACCATCTAAACGGGGACCAATGGCGAATTCGATACAGCCATGAGCTGTATGAAATATTTGACAAACCGGAGGTCTCAAAGATTGTAAGACTTCGAAGCTGTTATGGGCTGGACACATGAATCGTATGAACGCACAACGGATATGCAAAAAGGTATTCGTTGGGACAACTGAAGGGCGAAAATCAGTGGGGAAACTGAGGAAACGCTGCTCTGACTCGGTTGACGAAGGTAGTTTGTCGCTGCTCGGAATTCAAAATTGAAGGACCCGATGGCTCGAGAGGGGCTGCAGTGCTGCAAAGAAGAACAAGAATACAAGCAGGACGGAATAATAAAAGATTTAAAAAATTCCTTGGAAAAATTCAGAAAATGTTTCAACCTTTTAATGAATGATTGTGAATAAAATTTCGCATTTTCAGTTCGAGAATTAATGAATTCTAAGGTATAAAATTACTTTCTAGTTTTGTTTCCACTTTATCAGAAGTAATGACTTGAATTTTCACCCAGCAGCAATAAGGTTAAACATTTACGAAAGAACATTTTCTTGAGCCTGCATGCCAAAAGTACATTAAAGCATAACCGATAACGTATCTCATCATTCGAACATACTCCGCATAGCAAGAAAATCTGCATAATTTCAAGGACGAAGTAAATGCCTATCGAAAATTCCGTCCTGCTGAAAAAATACTCAACCTCTTGCCCAAGTTCCATGAAAATGTTAAAGTTTACCCGATAAGACTACACCGGGGTGCCTTCTATTTGCATTGCAAAATTAAATATTTACAAAATTCAACGTGAGCCATTCACGTGCCGAAATACTGTAAGGAACGAAAAGATTGTAGAAATCACTTGAACAGCGTCCTTGGTATGGGCGAAGGTACGGTTATAAATATTTAAGAATATATGTACTTTGTTTCTTGGCGTACGGGTACCTGATGTAGTAGCAAGAAAATTAATAAATTGAAGTGTAAAACAAAAGATGTCGTTGCGGGGTTAGGTCATGCAAATTCTGTGAAAAATTGTCCCCTGATGAGAAAGAGAATCCAAGAACATGCTTTTCATTTCGAGAAGAACAATGTATGAAAATATTTATTTTGAGAATTTCCGGAACGTTAGGAAAATTAAAAACTGTCTAAGGGATGCCCTTGATCATCGTCAGGGGGGAGAGTCGAAAAAGAATTCTATGGTAACTTTTGTTTTTTTTTTTAATAAAAGTTGATTTTGATATTCGAGGAATTTTTAAACTGGAAGAAATGATATAAATAACCTCTTTTACATAAGTTGAGCTCGATGTAAGTTTAGTATGCATTAAAAATTGCTCTTTGAGTCATAAAGAGTCACCAAATAATATTTTTTCTTCTTGAAAAGCTTTCGGGCTTTGCATTTTTGAGTGAAAAGTCACGCTTCGGTTCTTTTTTTTAGCCATCTTTAGTGTCCCTCAAAGAAGTCGAAACGCGTCTGCCCACTCAAAAAAGGAAGACCCGACGACTTTTCAAGAAAAATGAGAATTGGCCCGTAGATATCAGATAGACAAAATAATTGACTACGAAATGAATCCTTACAAAAGCTTACTTGTCACATCCTAAGTCTAAATATTTGCAGAAATTCTCTGAACCGTTGTTGTATTTGTTGAGCTTATCACAACACATCACTTGAAAATCATTGGTGAACGTTAATGCAGACAGACAGAATTGTGCAAATTATTCAGAAAATTGTCTAACCCACAAATTTCTGTCTAAACTATTAACAAATTCAATAATAAATCTTTCTAACTGCCATCGTCGTCTCACTCAAAAGTTAGACGAAATTCTCATCAGGATGCATTTCACTTTGCGATATTTATTGAATTATTCATTTAAAACAAATTTTCCTCGTGTCCTGGTCAATTTATCATCCCCGATAATTCAAGTCATTTATCTTTTGTTAAATGAAATTAGTATTGCAATCTGGCAGAATAGAAAGTGAAAAGTGAAAAATATGCAGGATTAGAATAAATGAAATGTGAAAGTTTCGGAATAAACGAGACACGTAACATTCAATTTGGCATCCTGCTTTGTTGGAGATTGATTATTTTCATTTAATAATACGAGTAGCAAATCTAGTTCAATGCTTTAGTCGAAATATTTGGAATTTCTGCGGAAATTGCCGGAATTTCCACGTGCCTATGAATTTAGGATGACATTGAAGCCACTAGCCTCAAACCATTTTGCCATTTTTTCATGTATTTAAAGATGTAATTAATAAGCATCCTTTAAAAATGTAATTAATAACTATCCACTTTATTTAATATTAATCGTTATAAATTTTCAAAGAATATAAAGCAAACTATAAATATTAAAAATACTGAAACTTAATCGCTTACATGGCTCTCTAAATTTATACATTATCAATCAAAAACATTTAATCGAAATACAATATCAGGTTCAGTTTAATTAAAATTATTATTCGATAATTCATGTCGTGAACTGCATATTTCATGAAGTTGTGATTGCATGGCTTATATTATTATTTAATATTTTAGACTTTAGACTACACATAGAAAACAAATGTGGTTTAATTACCAAATTACAAGTAGGAGAAGAAAGAATGTCATTTTAACTTTTATTTGGGTATTTTCGCTCCTTGCCTCAACTAAATGATAAGCCATTTTGCGAAAATAGGAATAGTCAACTAAACATGGTCAAAGTCAAAGTCAAAAGCGCTTTATTTAATGCTAATCGTTATAAATTTTAAAATGGCTCTCTAAATTTATACGTTATCATTAACACATTTCATCAAAAAAACTATAGCAAAGTCAATTAATTAAGATTCTTACATATTCTTAAAATTTAATTGGGAAAAGGAGAAAAAAACCAACCAACACTATCCTAAAATTATTTATAATTTAAACACAACAGTGAAACTTTGATGCTACACCTAATATGTTGTAACTTATTTCTAGTAAAATGCAATCAAAAACTTTATCTTATACTTAAAAAAAATTATATAACAATGTTCCTAACCTAAGCGTTTAATCTTATCTCTAACGTAATATAGTAAACATAACATATACCTAACTTATACCTAATTTTTAACACGAATAAACAACAACACTAAATGTAGCAATAATGAGCTGAAACTCAAGAAACTAAATAACGAAAAACACCAGAACTGAAAATAAACACGAATAATTTAGACATTGTCATTCAGCCACCAATACCTGGATTGCGCCGTCTCAATTCGATCAGCTTCAACGAATCTAGCAAATGAGTATCTCCATTGGAATTGTTGGTCTCGTGAACTCAAGTTCGGAGGATATTTTATCTTCTTATCGGTGGCCCGTCGATATATCGCTCACTCCTTTCAACAACGTCATATCTCAAAAAATGTGATTTTCCAGGAGAATGATTTTAATGTTTGAAAGTGGCATAAAATCTTTTAAAATAAAAATATTAAGCTACCGCTTGAATTTTTCACTATGCAGCAGACTGTTTTAGATAATGACTGAGATTTTCTCAGTTTGAAAAGGATAAAAAGAAAAAATTTAAATTTTGAATATTTTTATTTGATTAATGACGTTTCAAAATATGACGTTATTTTCCTTAAAATAATTCAATATGGAATTCCAGGATTAAATTATCTTGAACTATGACATTCTTCGAAGAATAATTACATTCAAAATAGACTTCTTATTTTTTAGATTATTACTTAATGGTTGAGGAATTTGTTGAAGATAAAACACAGTTTGAAATAAAATCATTTTATTTTTAAAACGAATTCAAAATTTCTGTTTTTTGATAATTTAAACAAATTAAAATATAATTCAATAGTACAATAGTAGAAAAGTAAAGAATATAAAGGGATATTTCATACTGAAGTGGTTGCATAAGAGTTAAACTTTAAAACAACTGATATTGTTTCTGACGAATACTATAGGTTTTCGTAGAAAGTTTTGTAAACTTTTGGTATTAAGTTTTTTTCAATAAGTCGCATAAGGTCTCTCTTTTTAGTCTCAGAAATCTTAGGCTTTTCTTCGAAGGCAAGTTTTAAACAGACATTACCCTTGGTTTTCTTTATAATTGTGGCTTCCATGAAGTCTGAATCCTCATAAGAGTTCTTGTAAAAAAATGAATTTGGGTAATCTTGTTGAACTTTCAATACTTTGATTTCTTTAAATTTAATCGGTTGATTTTGTGTATTTTTTACAAAACGCAGAGGACCGATATCAGTTGCTAAACGTTTCAAATCGAAGAAATCTTCATACGAAAGCGCATTTACAGAAAATGGTTCACCCGTTTTTTTGCTGTTTTGATCAAAGAAATGAGACCTTCTGGCGTATAAATTGGGCCGCTTTTAACTGTTTGTTTCATTTTTCTTTCAATCAAAGAGTGAACAGAATCTGCTTCATTTTGGGTGTGGCTTTTAATTAAAAATTTGTGAGTGATAGAATTAAGGTTGTATTTACGAAGAGCAAAGATATATGCGGCTACCATAAATTGATTTTTTTGCTGACCACTACAGTTATCGGAATAGAAAGTGACGTCCTTGTATGTTCCAATATTTTTCTCTATATATTTTAAAACACACGAACAGAGTTCATTTACCCCACGGTGGCTGTTTGATTCATCCCAAACAAAACAATCAGTGGTTTTATTAAGAAGATCAGTTATCGTAAAGTTAACTACATTTAATTTGCATGAATAGTAAAACGCTGAGCAATCGCCTTTTGGCAACGGCATCACAGCTTGTAAATCGTAAACTGATAACAAAGCTTTGTTCGCTAGTTCCTGTTTATCTTTCTCCTTCTCTTTTCTTGATAACTCTTCCTCAACCAAATGCTGATCGTAGCTTGCTTTTATGCTCACTTTATCTATTTCTGACATATTCTCATAAGCAACACAAGTTTCACACTGATCTTTCGTTGGTTTGAAAAAACTTAAATTGAAGTCATAGGTGAAAATGTTGTAGAAGTAATTGAAATTACAGAAAGTAACATCATCTCTTCTGCAGTTGCTCACATAATCGTTATATATATTTGTTATGGTTCTACCTCCTCAATGTAGTGTTTAGTGGTATTTTTGCGAGTATAATGATTTTCAATTTTAGGGATTTTGTTGATGTGTTCTGTTACTCTCTTCCTAATAGTTTCGTCCATCTTGGGTTGCTTTCCATGTTTTCCTCTTTTATCCTCTGCCATCACTGCACCTGCTAGCTTGTCTTTTTTCTCGAAGGCAGTACGAATAGGGCGGTCATTTATATCTAAAGTATTTTTAAAAAATAACTTACATACACGAATGCGTCAGTCACGGAGATTAAAAAAGAACGCAGAATTATTATTTCGTTGAGGCCTTTGTCCACCCTCACGCACGTAGCGGTATTTTGGCTTAATTTCCGATGTTTGGCAACGTCTCTTAGGTTCCAATAGGCATCAAAAGTACTCTTCCTTTCATCTTCACTGAGTTTTTCAGAGCACTGTAATCGGCATTTATTTGTACATGAAGTTTTTATTTTCCTCGCTTCTCTCCCACGATTTGTCTTTGAATAAGTTTCATATTCTTTCCCACTATTTCTAGCTGCTTTCAAGATGTTCCGTTTCCAGCTGGATTCATTTCTTTTCCTTTTTCCTCTTTTGACCGGCGTCAGATCATCAACGATAGTAGCAACGGTGGTTTCTGCATCACTTGTTGAAGTAGGAGTTCTACTTATAGGTAGGTCGGGAATATGGCTAACAGTGCTATCTAGTAGCACTGAATGCATTAAATCTGGAGCGCTGTTTGTTGCATTTATCTTACTAGCTTTATGAGCATCACTACTTGAAGTTTGAAGTCATAATAGTAACACGGTTAACGTGTTTCTGGTTTTCATCTTCACTGCTTTCATAATGAGATGAAGGATCCCAATTTTTGTCCGCATCAGTATCTTCGAAAACCTCAGATTCACTTCCATCACTTGAATCTCTGGAACTGCTAGACTCCGATGAAGAATGACGGGTTCCTGCAGCAGACAGAAATGCAATACTGATACACTTTGTCCTCAAAATCTATTCATGTTGCTGCTTTTTTAGTTCAATTAGATTTAGACAACAAAAATGTACGAAATAAATGTACTAATTGAGTTGAGGAAATAGTCATCAAAACAATTGAGTACCGTTTCATGCATATTTAATGTTAAGCGTCATCAATTTTTGTTTACCTCCACTGTCGGGCGAATTTCTACAAGCAGTTTCCTCCTGAGTTTTCTTTTTAGTAATACTTAATGCTAGTTTTAACATTTTTGCTCTTCGAGAAGACATAATGATCCACCTGAAAGAGCAAGAGGCTCATTACCTATTGAAGAACAGACTGGCAGGAGCATACTGCAACTTGTGACTATTTGCAAACAGCTAATCTTATACTGAAAATAATGACAAATTCCGAAATGAGGCTGCAAATATCCCTGATAAGGGAACAAATTGATCCAAAACTACTCTGTATTAGGAAGAATTTTTTACTAACAATAGTGTCCTAATTCAAAATAGTACCATTGATCTCTTCCAATTACTGTGCAAGAACGTTATAAATAAAAATAATACACAAGAGTAAGCTATATATTTTCCTTACAATACTGACATAAAACCAAATAGTGCATTCTTGATACAAAACTTCGCATAAAAACTACATATACCTTGAGTTGAATAACGCGTTATAAAAAAATAATACTCTCTTGCACTAAAAGACCTATGTACTTCCTGCTCAATGGTTCGAGAGCAACTGAATTGTGACACTCTTGTAAAGATCACTCTTAAACGTTTTTAAATGGAGAAACGACACTAGTGGGCTCAAGCTCGAAACAAGATTGTTTTTGCACATTGATTTTCATTTGCCAATTGTCAGTGTACAGCTGTACATCATTGAACATTTTTTGGAGATTGCTCTGAACTATTGTAGGTTTTCGGTCTGCCCTATAGATGATCAGATCATCAGCAAACGCTACCAATGATCGCGTTGGTGAGACATTAAAATCAAAGCCGTTCAATAGCTTGTGAATGGAGATTGAGAAGAGCAGAGGTGCAGGAGGTGCAGTAACTGTTCCCTGCTGTAGACCATTCAAGACCTTGAATTCGCGCCTTGTTGTCAGATTTCTATCAGTTACAACAAATGATTTCCCGTATAATTACACATCATGGCGACAAGGTGTCTGGGGAACTTGCTCTGAAGGAGTTTAAAAATTAGTCCATCTAACCACACCGTATCGAAGGCTTTCTCCATATCAATGAGACATGCTCGAACACATTGTCTATCATTTAGTTTCCAACAGATGTCTGAGGTTACTTACGTTATTGCATGTGTCGTCGAATACCTGGCACGAAAACCAAATCGGCAATTCGGGATCAACCCATATTCCTCAATGTGGACATTTAATGCTCTGTTGAGTATCACTTCAAACACCTTGCTGATGTTAGGCAGCATGCTGATTGGGCGATAGCTTTTCGGGCATAAAGATTCTTTTCCTTTCTTCAAGATCGGAAATACCTTAGCCTTTTTCTACTCATTTGGGAAATATGATTTGCTCAACATGTTATTGAACAATATGAAATAATTTCTAATAGCAACCTCAGGCAAATGTCGAAGAATTACGTTTGGAATACATGATATACATGATTTCTTGTTGTTTATCCTGCGAAATATGAAACACAAGTCTTCATAGCTGACAAAATAATCAACAAGATTCAAGCTCGGTATGAGGTCAGATGTTAATGTTTCATCGAAATGAAGAATTGATTGGCCGTTCAGGCTTGATTTGAAGTCAGAAACTTTTGCTTCAACGACCTCTGAAAATATTTCATTCCCTCTCTCAGGGTCTGGTAGATGAACCAATTCAAAATGTGTTCCAATCAGGGCAAGTTTATCCAACCCTTCACATATAAACCTGTTTCCATTTCTATCCGGAGTTGCACTATCAATTTCGATACCAGCCCTATCGAGAAGATTTATTTCATCACCAGTGACTTCAAGATTCGATACCTTCACTCGAGACTTCTTGCAGAATATGCTATTCATTTTCGCAAACACGCCGTCTGGGTCCTGTGGGCTAATATCCCTCAATTTTTCCGCCCATTGGTTGCTGACCTCACTCCTGAAGTATGACCGGATTAAGTTCCGGACATTCTTCAGGTGTAATTTCAACAAAGCCAACGAGGGATGGTTGTAGTCCAAAAATCGTCGATAAATATTGTTGACGCGTGTGAGAAGAAGGCTTTTCAATCTTTTCAACCTTGCGATGGTTGGTGTTTCATATCCTTCCATAATGTTTCGATGCTTAATCTTGGGAACGACTTTCTCAATCGTTTCCAACGTCAGCTTCTCTAACTTCGACAAATAGACATCTATTTCATCGTCAGTTAGATTCCTGTCATTAGGGACCATTGAGCAAGAGCTGCCACCATCAGATGGGGGACATTGCTTGTAGTACTCCCGTTTAAACTTCTTTTGAAACTTGCCCCAGTCAGTTTTTTTGAAATTCAACCGATGATTTTCATGTTGAACTGGAATGAGGAAGAAATCATCCCTTTGATGATTGATTTCGATTACGATTGCGTTATGGTCGCTATCATAAGGAAGCACCTGCAGTTTCCGTTGAGGACTATTAAAGCTGAATTCAAGTCTTGCGTCAGCAAAGCAAAGGTCCAAATATGAATTTGTCCTAGGGTATGTTGGGAACTCCGACCCACATAGATTGCACCTGTATTTAATTTGGTTCTCTGTTATCCACGATTTCAGGAAAACATCTCTTGGATTATTGGTGGCATTCAGCCATGATGGATGCTTGGCGTTCAGGTCACCAGCAAGAATATAATAGTTATGCAGCCTGTTCAATTCGAGTATTTCAAACAAGGAATTGAGCTCCTCCTTGAGCTTGAGAACAGTTCCACTAGTTGCATAGGCAAAGATAACGAAGAGGTTGTCCCCACTTGGCAGTGAGATTTTGATAATGGAGACTTCAAGAGATTCAAAGCTTTTGAATTCGACTTTTTCAATATTTTGGAAACGAGAGGGTCTTCGAACCAATATCCCGGTGCCACCTCCCCCATCACCTATAACCCTATCGTTTCTTACGAATTCAAAATCCTTGAATGTCATGGAGTGCCATGAACTGAGGTGGGTTTCGTTTAGAAGCACGATGTCAGGCTTTTGTCTAGCAATGAATTCAAGGAGATCATCACGCCGATGTAAAGTAACAATGGAGTTGACGTTGATCAAGTTGAACGAATCCCATCCTTGGGAATGTGGCTGGATGACAACTTATTTTGAGGCATTTGAAAGCCCTAAACGCTGAAAAACAATGTTAATCTTCGAATCTTGTTTATCGATTCTCTCCGATAAGGAATTTAATTGCTGATAAATTTTAAGGAGCCACTTACATTATTTATTTTATTTACATTGTTGTCTGCTGGTCCTCTCGCAGCAAGTGCAAATGACACCCCGGGCTTGACGAAGTTGGTAGGTATCACACTGCGGTATGCTTGATTTTGTTTCGGAGTGACTTTAACCTTTGCATCTTGATACCGGGGGCATCCTCGATATGATGCTGGATGACCAAAGGCACCGCAGTTCACACAATATAGTTTTTCTTTTGGCTCCGCCTGAGCCAATTTGCACTCGCCGGGAGCATGAATATCTTTGCATTTGACACACCTATATTTCATGGCGCAATTGGCAGCCGAATGCCCGAATCTTTGACACCTGTAGCACTGGTTGACCGCACTTTTCTGGAGGCGTTCCTACCTCACCACGCGGAAGTTTAAGTGCTGTATTTTTTGCAGGGCACTTGAACTACTTTTGCTGGAAATCTGGACTAAGTAGTGGGGCAAATTTTTGCGCTCCACAATCGATCTCCTTGTTGCAAAGTTTTCAACTGAAATAAATTGTATTTCTGGTACAACTTCTTGGAGCACCTGTAGGAGATCGACTGTGTCCTCACCACAGTCCAGACCCTTCAATAAAAAGGTTTGGTTTCTTACGCTTTTCGGGGTGTACGTAAAATGCGGAACATCTCCAGAATTTAATGCACTTTTTGTTGCTTGGAAATCAACCAATTGTCAATTGTTCGGCATTGACTCTTTTTATCTCAAAATCTTTTAGCTTATTTTCGGCTGCCACAAGCCGAACCATATCTTTGCCCGTTTGGCCAAACACATTGATTGGTGGGACTTTTTCTTTTTTTTCATTAATCTTAACGGACGGACCAGCAGACAAAACTTTTGGTTTTTTCTCCCGATTTTAATTTTAAGGTACTCTTTGAACTCATTATCTAACTTAGAAGTTTTACCTGTATCCTCTTCAATGCTCTTCGGGTCTTCAAGACCAGCTAGCGCTGCATAGTAATTTCTGCTGTCGTTTGCGCCGCCTGCGCTGAGGACATCCTCTTGATCAGCTTCTTCCTTAGGTTTTTTAGTTTTCTTATCTTCGCTTTTTGAATTTCCTTGTTGGCCTTTCTTGGTTTCTTTAGCTTTGTTGAAAGTTAAAGTTCCAACAAGTGCTTCTAACGATTTGACTCGAAGCTTGAGCTCTTCATTTTCTTTTTAAAAATTTTCAGCTTTCTCTTTATCTTTGATCACCTGCCCGATTTCAATTACTGACAGAATTGTCGGTTTTTCTTCTTTATTTTCGTAACTTCTTTTAAGCTTTTTTTTGCCCGTCATCACTGGCGATGGCATGATCCTTCTGATTGATGGCTGAAGCCATCGGGCTCCTCCATCTCATTGCTTTTGCAGCGAGGCTAGAGGTAATGTTCTCAGACCGGGACTTCCCTTGAACGTTTTTCCACTTTTGATATTTCTTCAGGAAATGAATTTCAGGTATTCGATAAATGCCCGAATAATTCAACGGTGATGGTTTTCAATTAAAAAAATTATTTTCAACTGACTTTTGTGAAAAATCACTTTATTTTTAAAATTAATGAGAGAAGTGATTAAAAACACGTCTACCTGCAACGAGTGCTAGACGTTGAATCCAACTAAACATGGTTAATTGGACTATTTTCGTTCAATGTTTTGCCCAAAAAATGTAGTTGAAATTTTCCTATTTCGGTGATCATCATGCAATAACGCATTCAGTTTATACAATGGCGAATCGTCAACGCTCGGAGAGAGAAATGTTCCTACGGAAGCCCCAAAAACTAAATCTTGCACGTGAATTTTGGCCCGGCAGTGAACCCCCTCGAGTAGAAGCCGTGCGTGATATAAAATTATCGCCGTTTTGGGAGTCGCAAGTCGAACTTTGGCTGTCCCAGATTGAATCCACCTTCGGACATTACAAAGTGTATTCAGATACGGCAAAATTTAACGCGGTTGTGACATCCCTGGATATTACCATCCTCAAGCAAGTCGCGGAGGTAGTGAAACATCCGCCGGTCGGAAACAAATATGAGAGCTAAAAACGCAATTGATTGCTCGATTTGCGGCATCTCCTGAGCAGCAGCTAACGCAACTGCTAACGGAGCTCGAATTGCGTGACCAAAAACCATCACATCTATTTCGTCAGTTGCAAAACATGGCAGGCTCGCATCTGCCAGAAGATGCTCTACGTGCCTTATGGTTACGACGTCTACCAGTGCATGTACGCGCCATCATGACCGTATCAACCGAAAGGGATATTGCAGAGCTGCTCGAAATGGCAGACAAAATTGTCGAGGAGTTCAACGCTGTCCCACCTGTAATAGCATTGACATCAAAAACTCCTGCTCCGAGGTCAGATCCAGTTCTCGTGGAAATATTAAACCGACTCGACAGATTAGAAGTGAACGCAAGAAATCATCATCATCCACATTTTAAAAATCGATCCCGTTCACATGCTCGTTAGCACCCAAGGTCTCAAACACGCACACGTGAAGGTACAGACGAGAATAATTGTTTTTATCACCGGAAATTCGGGAAAAAGGCGAATAAATGCCGGCCGCCATGCCAATTTTCCGAACAGGAAAACTAAAACCCTCATCGTCAAATGCGGTCAGTGATGACGTCCACTTAAACAAGAGCCGCCTATTAGTAACCGGCAAGCAAACAGGGCGAAGATTCCTCATGAATACAGGTGCAGAGGTATCGGTAATCCCTAGCCAGGGCAAAACGCGTCAGGAAGAATGGAAACTGTACGCTGCAAATGGAACGACAATCAACACGTTCGGAGAACAAATCCTTTCGCTCGACTTTGGACTACGGATGGTTTTCAAATGGCGTTTTTGCATTGCCGCATTGGATCATCCTATACTCGGAGCTGATTTTCTACAATATTTAAATTTGATCGTTGATGTCCAGCGGAAGCGGTTGGTGGAAGGTAAGACAAATCTTGAAGCTGTCGCAACACTTTCAGATAAACCAGCCAAAGTAATCACTACTGTAAATCGACAGATGCCATTTCACAACATTTTCGCCGAATTTCCCGAGCTGACGAGCTCTATGACAACGCCGCAAACCAAAAAGGCAATACTCCAATACCACATATTGACGAAAGGCCCGCCAATCGCGGAACGAGTTCGTTGATTACCGCAGGACAAATATCAGTCCGCAAAGGCTGAGTTTGAGTACATGGTGGAAAATGGAATATGTCGTCCTTCAAGTGGCTCATGGGCTAGTCCACTTCATTTAGTCCCAAAAAAGTCAGGAGAATGAAGACCCTGTGGCGACTACAGAAAAATAAACGCAGTTACGATACCAGGTCGATATCCAGTGGCAGGAATGGAAGATTTTAACCATAATCTACACGGGAAGACAATCTTTTCGAACATCGATTTAATCCGCGCCCATCATCAAGTGCCAATTGCAGATGAGGGCATCGAAAAGACAGCGGTTATCACACCCGTTTGACTCTTTGAATTCTTGACGATGCCTTTTGGACTCCGGAATGCAGCCCGAACCTTTCAAAAATATATCGACATTGTTCTCTCGGGATTAAGCTATAGTTTCGGACACCTGGATGACATCCTTATCGCGTCCAGCTCGGAAGAGGAACATCGGATACATTTACAGGAAGTGTTCACTCGAATAAACGTCACCAAATGCAATTTTGGAAAACCCGAGGTACATTATTTGGGATTTCTGGTAGGCAGCGAAGGAATCAAGCCATTATCAGAAAAATTTGATGCAATACTAGAATGTGAAAGGCCAAAAAGTATTCAAAGTCTACGAAAATATTTTGGCATGATCAATTTTTATCGGAAATTCCTAAAAAATGCCGCAGAAGTACTTGCTCCGCTAAATGAATTCCCGCTAGACTCCTGAAAAAATGATAAAAGGACTGTAAATTGGACGTCAACAACAATTAATGCCTTTGAAGACAGTAAAAAATTGTTAGCAGCAGCAGCTTGTATCAAACATCCAGTTGAAAATGCTCAGCTGGCTATAACAACGGACGCCTCAAATCTCAAGATGGGAGCAGTACTGGAACAGTTTGTCGATGGAATTTGGTTGCCACAAGAATTTTATTCCAAAAAATTTAGCGACGCTCAACAAAACTACAGCGTCTATGATAAAGAAAAGAGAGACTAGAAGGACACCAATTTGTGATACGAACCGACCACAAGCCACTGTGCTACGCTTTCACACAGAGGTCATCAAAAGCATCACCACGCCAAATCCGACAACTGGAGTATATTTCCCAGTTCACGACAGACATACTCCACGTTAATAGAGAAGCAAATATTGTGGCAGACACTCTATCTCGACTTGATGCAGTTACCGCACATAAAGCACTCGATATGGCAGACGTAGCAGTGGAACAACAACATGATAGCGAATTACAAAGTCTGTTACACTCGCAAATATCATTGAATTTGCAGAGAGTACAGAAGAGTGGAAAGCATTTTTACTGTGACTTATCAACACGTATCAAATGACCCTACATACCACAAGCCCTTTGACGTCAAGTATTTGATTCTATGCACCACCTGTCGCACCCCAGTGGGAAGGTTGCCAGTCGTTTACTACGAGAAAAATGCACAAGGATATTGCGAGTTGGGCAAAATCATGCATTCAGTGCCAACGCTTTAAAACTAGTCATGACTTTCCCGTTAAAGTTTGCAGCGCCAGATAAAAGGTTCGACCACATACATCTCGATTTAGTTGGTCCACTGCCAGTCGTAAACAATTTTAAATATGTCCTTACGATGATCTTTCGTTTCTCGCAATGGACGGAAGCCGTACCAATTACCGAAATCCCCACCGACACAGTTGCTACCAATTTCTATCACCATTGGATCTCACGTTTCGGTACACCAAGGATCGTTACAACAGATCGCGGTAGCCAATTCGAATCAATGCTTTTCCGTTCGCTAACCGAATTAATTGGTTATAAACACATAAAGACGACTGCTTACCATCCTTCATCAAATGGAATGGTGGAACGCTGGTATCGATCTTTAAAGGCAGCACTCATGTGTCATGAAGACGAAAACTGGCTTCAAGCTCTGCCTACACTTCTTCTCGGCTTTCGATCTGCCTACAAAGAGGACATTAAATGTACTGCAGCGGAAATGTTATACGGCACCACACTCCAGATTCCAGGAGATTTTGTTGAAGATACGGACAGTAAAAGTGACCCGACAGCATTTGTGTCTAATTTTCGAAAAGACTTGCGCCGCCTGCGGCTAACCCCTGTCGAACACCATCAACATAGCAGCATATTTATTTTCAAGGACTTGGCAACATGCAGTCCCGTCTTTGTACGAGTCGACGCGGCCAAAAAATCTTTGCAGCAGCCGTATGTTGGTCCATTTTGCGTACTTGAGCGAACGTCCGATAAAATCTCCAAAATCTTCATGGACGGCAGAATATCACAAATATCAATCGACAGATTGAAACCGGCCTACATTTTAAACCCAGACATTGAACAACTAACGCCATCAACTTTTTCCGATTATGACAGCCGAAGATCTCCAATTACAAAAACTTACGCGGGACCGAATCAAAACAAAAAACGAAGAGTCACATTCGATGTTGACACATCTAAGGGAGGAAGCATTGTAGCGGACCTGAAACCGGTAAATTACCATCTCTCCGTGAATTATGTCAAAGATGCCGAACAACTTTTTAATATGTTAGCTTAAATTATTGTGTATATAACTTCTTCTGGTCCGACCGATAAAGTTCGTTTCTGTGCGCTCAATAAATATTATTTTTGACTATACAAAATTTAGATGTTTTGTTAATGTAGAAAACGACGCGAAGACAAGTTCCTATAAGTTTTTTTGGCGTCCCATTGTGAATAGGATAGTGCATTGGAAAGTTACAACTCCCTGACTTCCAGTGAGAGTTTGGTGATATTCGGTTCAGTGGAAGCGATGTTATTGCGTCTAAAATGACAGTTTGTTTGTGTCATCGGTCCAAAAATGAGTTTCAAACAAAGAGCTAATATCAAATTTTGCTTTAAAATCGTTAAAACGTTTACCGAACATTTGAGTTGATGAAATATTTGAATTGGGACTTTTACCTATTCGGAAAGTTGCATTTGGCCATGAAAGGAAAACGCTTTGCGTCTATAGAGGGCATCCAAAAGGCTTGTACCGACATGCTGAAGAGCATTTCAGTTAATAACCTGAAACACTCTGTCGAAAAGCTTTTGGGTCGTGCAAAACAGTGTATCGAGGCCGGAGGAGACTACTTTGAATAAATAAACTCGAATTTATCAGAACAAAGCTCCTGTCGTTTCTATTTTAGCTCAGTCTCGTTTATTTTTGAACGCACCTTGTATTAATACCAATTCAGAAGTTTGGACTTTGCGTAAAATTTTGCATGAAACTATTTGAATGGCGTAATGCAAATGTTAGTAGAAAAGTTTTGTAGTGTTTATCAAACCGAGTATTCGTCTAAGTCACGCGATTATTTTCAGGGATTCACAAAAGCCGCTTGCCGAAACTGTTGGAAACAGTATACTAACAGAATCGTTATGCTTAGAAGAAGATTCAAATAACTCGATTCAATTTTTCTCTGAAGAAGGAGTAACTAATTCACCTATTCATTTTGACGATTCTGTTTCCCATGATTTTCAATTGGTATGTATAAGATAATTGTTGGAATTTTTCTAAAATTTTTTTCAATCGAATTTGAAATATTTATTGCGAAGCTCTATCAGCGGCGGAAGCATAACACATTGCTGCACTATGCAAAGCCATTAACAAAGACTGCAACAAACGTCCAGGAAGCTGAAATCAAACCTTCGTTTTCAACAGCTACGAACCTAGCAGCTCGGATTAAGGAAGCTCAAAGTGGTTATGTGTTTTTGGGTACCGCCATGGTATACATTTTTGACCACAACGGCCAACCGACAGCTTGTAGAGCATAATTGGATTCGGGTTGGCAGCTAAATTTCATGACTGAACGGCTGCACAAGAAGTTGCGCCTGGCAAGCATGCAAGTCAATTTAACCATTTCGGGTATAGGGGATGCCCGCTCAAAGGTAACAGATTGTGTACAGGTGAAAATTGCTTCACTAGTTGGAAACAATTAACATATACGTCCAATATTGAAGTCTACATAATAAAAGAAATCGTGGCGAATGAACCACAATATTTCACAAGGACTGAGCATTGGAGAATCCCGGAAAACGTGGCACGACTGATCCAGAACTCAAAAAACCCCAAAAGGCGGACATGCTGCTAAGATCTGAGCTATATGGTGAATTAATACGTTATGGGCAGATGAAGTTGAACGACGGCATTCCCTCGCTGCAGCACACAACGCTTGGGTGGATTGTATTGGGGAATGTAGCCGCACTTGATTATAACACACCATTTTGTGGGATTACGAACTTGGACTTACAAAATCAACTTCAGAAGTTTTGGGCTGAAGAGTGGCCCCAGAAAATAGCGCTGTAGGCCACTGACCTAAAGTGTGAAGATTTTTTTGAAGGCTCGACTTTTCGTGACTTAACTGGGCGTTTTACTGTCAGTTTACTCATGCTCAGTGACCCTCGAATAATTGGAGAGTCAAGGGATATTGCATACAAACGTTTTTTCAACATCAAAAAGAAGCTGCAAAAAGATCCGCATGTTTATGAGGAGTATTGCGCTTTTATGCAAGAGTATCAAGAGTTGGGACACATGTAGGAGTTTGGCGCTAAGGAAATAAAATCGCCCCATTGTTTTCTTTCGCGCCATTTTGTGATAAAGCCGTCTAGCAGTACAAATGAGCTACGGGTGGTTTTTGACATCGAACAAGGATATCGCTTAATGATTTGCTTTTTAAGGGCCCTAAGGTCCAAGATGACTTATTTTCGATACTGCTACGGTTCAGGACTCGGCGCTATGCATTCACAGCTGATATAGTCAAGATGTAGCGCCAAATATTCGTTGCTGAGGAGGACCGCAACATGCAATTCATCATGTGGGGTGATCGACCGGATAAAGCTATAAAATACTATCAGTTGCGAACTGTGAGGTTGCCAGGCCTAACCATTTTACATGACAGGTATCTTATTGGACAGGGAGTGATGTAGCGACTACAAATTAATTTCATGTTTTATTTTTTAATTCATTTTATACATTTTTATTTGTACCTGTCAATATTTGCCAGAAAGATTATAAGTACACTTTACTAAATTGTACAGTTTATTCCACTGCACTAAAAGCAATAATAACCAAACCCCTGCACTAACAGCAGTGACAAAAATCCCGTTTGACTAAAAAACAGAGAAGTTAATATACGCAGGCAGAACGTAGACGCGAGAATAAAATCAAATTACATCTAAATAAGAAAACATAATTGTGAGTTTTTATTTTACAAAACGAAGAGTGGGCTACAGTGAGATGCACAAGGTATTCGGCCCAGGCCCGTGTGCAGTACACACTTTCAGAGTTAAAAAGTAGAGTATGGAAACAAGTGCACGATCCAAGTACCTGGATGCTGACGACACCATCAACAGCCCCAGTGCAAGGTATTTGTCAAGGTGATCGCAAAAATGTAATTCATAATGATACGGGAATAATAAGACTTTCGCAGGACTGCTGTCTTAGAGTCGAAAATTCTCTGTTCACTACCTCTTGGAAAGCCGCTACGTGAAACCTTTCCTCTTCATGCTTCCACACCCACCTGTCCTCTATTAGGCAATAAGCTAAAAAACCATTCCCAATCTTTCTGCGCCAAAGATCATTAAATCCAAGAAATCCTTTGGAGCTTACTTTCAACAAGAACAGAACATCATTGAAGACGACTAAACTACCTCTTGGTCAAACATTGGTCACCATGAACAAACATCAGCCTGTTTGTCTTAATAGACATGACTAGCATGTTTTATTCTGCTTCGGTATTGTGGCAAAAAATTCCAAATAACGCCAAAACAGCAAAAGACTACGTGGTACAAAATGTCGACAAACTGTGATTTGGATGTGTGCCGGATGTAGAGCTTAGTACCAAAAGTCTAAAGAAGACCAACTCTTCCAACAAACGATTAACTTGCAAAGCCAAATTGAAGAGATGAACTCAAATGTAAGCTTATTAATAAATAAATCTACCTCTACGAGCAAGCCCTCATTTGCCGAAATTATTAAAAACTCTACTTCTCCTCCATCAAAGCATCGGTCAAATACAATATCGCAAAAAGGGATTATAATTAAGCCTAGAAACCACTCTTCCTCAGAAAAAACACTAATTGATTTAAAGTCGAAGAAGAACAGGCCATCAAAATGTAAAATTCCTATACAACTAATGAGGCATATTCGTTATGGTGGGGCGGTTATCGAAACATCGACCAATGAAAATGCTTTTTCGCTCTTTAATATAGCAATGGAGGCAATGAAAGAGGAGTATGATATTGCTGAGACCAGCTTGCGACAGCCTAGACTTGTCATCAATGGACGAGGGAAACAATACTCAAATGAGGAATTAAGAAATGAGATCCAGTCATTAAATCCCAATATAGAGGAGCGAGATTCGATGGAACTTGTACATGCTAGACGGACAAGAAATGGAAGGTGGTTGCACATCATCCAGCCAAATGGGAGCATGCATAAGAGGCTTGCAAATAGGTACGTTAATATAGATTATGGATCAGTTTTTGTGAAGGAAGTCTTTAACGTAACGAGGTGTTATAAGTGTCAAAAAAACAATCACAAAACATTAAAATGTGAAGGGGAGCAAATATGTGTAAAATGTGGAGGAAAGCATGACCTAAAGGACTGCAAAAGCACGATTGAGAAGTGCTCCAACTGTATTGGTAACAATAATAATGCTGATCATTCTCACAGAGGTGACTCGGTAGAGTGTCCAGAGCTTCAACGCAGAATATTGATAGTCAGGGGGAGCACCGAGTGGAACAAATTTAACACTCATGTATGATAATATAAGAAGCTTAAGACACAACCTAAGTGACATTCAAATTTGCCTGCAGAAAAATTCTGACATAGATTTGATTATTCCCAATGAAATCTGGATTTAACCAGAAGAAGCATTGAAGGATATAATGCGGTATTCTCCTGCAGACCTGGAGAAGGTAGAGGTACAGCAATGTACGTAAAAAATACAATCAATTTCGTTACCAAGGGAGTGACGCCTGATAAATATAACGTTATAGTAATTGAAGTACGTAAAAAAATAAAATTAGGGACGTACTACAACCCCGATCGTATGAATGCGCAAGATTTTTGCACAGTGCTAGATATATTATTCACAACTGAAAAAAAATTAATCACAGTAGCGGACGCAAACATTGATGTACTGATTGAATCACCAGAATCAAGGATTTAAGGATACGCTAGAAATGAATGGAATGATAATCATAAACAACAACAAAATTACTCGCTCTGTGTCAAATACCTGTCTGGATCATATAGTAATCAGTGATTTAAAAGTCGCTGAAAGCATGACATACACATTTGAGGACTGGCCGGAGCTGGATTACCGTGTGTTAAAAATAGCTATTCAAGACGAAACCCTGAACTAACAGAAGCCGACCTACAAAACGTTCAGATATCTAGACAAGGTGCTCTTTAAATCAAACATACGAGAGTTACTGGAAAAGCGGAAACTAAATACTATTATTGAACTCAAAAATATCATCATATCTGCTAAGCAAAGCTCTACAATTGAGAAAAAATCAGGTGTCGACAACGGACTTGGATAACGAAAAAAGTAATTGATGCAAGTATTAAAAAAAGGAAGGCATACATGGACTACAGGAAGAACAATGGAAACCAGACTATCAAGTTTGTATATATGCAAGCGAAAAAAGAATCGAAACAACTGGTGAAAGAGGCTAAATTCTCATATTTCTCAAGAAGAATGGCAACAGCGGCTGACAAGTCCCATGAAATATGAAATATAATAAATTAGGTAAAAGATAACTCTTCACCCCGGGGTATATCACAAAACTTTCAACTGAATTGTTTTTTTAAAAGTAGCGTAGTAATAACGACGGGCGATCTGACGGTGGTGGAGCTACGCGGAAAACTTCACGAAGCCTGTTTATTTGCGTCCGGCACGAAGGAAGAGCTTATTACGCGGTTGCAGAACCATGAAGGCGAAGTAGAGTTGTTCCACAAGGCCAACGCAGATGGCTTTAGGAAAGTCGAGAAGCTGCGAGGTGATGCAGGGGAATTGCAAAAGCAATTGACGACCCTATCACAACAGCTAACTACCGCTATCGACACCATCAATTCGTTGAAACTGCTGTCAAATATCCAGGGTGAAAAGTGTCCGAAGATGGCAGCCAGCGTAGCGTCGCCATCTACGGCATTCGTGTATGCGTGTAACGACGCAGCAGTTCCATTTTCGTCTGTGCCGCCTGCAACATTTTAGCAACATGCTGCAACATGGAACACAATCATTCCTGTCACAAACGGGCATCATGTTCCCGACATAATATCAATTGTTCCTGAATTTGACCCATATCATGTTAACATAACATCAACACATTTCATCGATCGAGTCGAGCGATTGCGAACGGGGTTTGGATGGAAAGATCGTTTGCTATTCCTAGCTGTCATAGCCAAACTTAAGTGCACGGCACCAGTGTTTCGTACATGGATGGAATTCCGCATGGTTTTCTTGGCAGATTTTCCACTTTAAATAAGTGCCACGTATGTACATATGAAATTAATGAAGGCGAAAAAGATGCAGGCTGAATCGATGGTGGAGTACTAATTATCGAATACTATCGTTGGGACGCCACGGTGGCGTCGACGACCAGTTATTAGTCGGCTGTATGATTAACGGGCTGACGGACGATAATTTGCGTCGGATATTGTTGGTCATGTGTTTTCCACGATGTGCTGATATGTTAAAATCTTTTTGGGCATTGACGCATGCACTGTGGTTGACAGTGTGCGAAGCGCTTATAGACACGGGCAGTTACTACTCATTTATAAAACGGAGCATCGTGGATCAATTTGGCGGTACAGTTAAGCCGTGCAACAAGGTGATGATAGGATTCATCGGTGGACAGGTGGAGTGCCACACAATGAAAGCATTAACCGTCAAAATTGACGAGCAGCAATTTGTGTGTGACCTCATGATAATAGACAACCCAATCTCGGTGTATGAAGTCATCTTTGGTACCGATGTACTTTCGCGTGGCCGTATAGTGATTCACGAGGGTAAATATTATGTAATTAATAATATGTGCGAAAATATCAATGATACTTTGAGTGAGTTCGAAAAACAGCGAGTCGAGGCGTTACTGCATGAATATCGTGGCTGTTTCGCGGAAAGGTTGAAGGACCTCGGAAAGTGTAGTATTATGAAAATGAATATTGTTTTGACGTAAGACATTACGGCAAATAAAAAATTGTACTGTGTCCCCATCGCTAAATAGGAAAAAGTCGAAAGCATCGCGAATGAACTACTGCAACTCGACATAATCCGCCCGTCGATGTCGCTGCATGCTTCACCCATTGTCTTGGTGCGGAAGCAGAATGCCGAAGACAGACTCTGTGCTGACTTTCATGAGCTAAATGCGGTCACCCAAAAAGAACCATGGGCCATGTCTGTGGTTCACAACGTTTTGTCAACGTTAGCGGGAAAAAACTACTTCACCGTGCATCTGGTTATTGGCAGTTGGGGATAGCGGAGGAGGCCAAACAGTATATGGAATTCATAACTCACCATAGCCACTTCGAATTCAATCAAATACCGTTTGGGCTTCGAAATGCCCCGAGCAATTTTCATTGACTTATGTTAAGGCTCATAGCATCGAGCTATGTAGACGAGGTCACCATTCCATCTGAGACTTTCAAGCATGGGCTGGAGTACTTGAAGGAATTCCTAGAAGTCATAAAACGCGAACAACTAACGTTGCGCAAGTCCAAGTGTTCATTTTTCCAGAACACTGTGGAGTTCCTTGGACATGAACTAACCGCTACAGGAATAAGGCCCAGGAAGATAAAAAACCGTGGCGGTGCAACAATTCTCCAGTCTACAGAATGCTACCGAGGTCAGGTGTTTCCTTGGGCTCTCCGGCTTCTTTGGGAAATTTATTCCGAATCATGCCATCATAGCCGCGCCGCTAACGTTGTTGAAAAAGGATGTACTATTCAACTGGTCGACCGAATTCGAGGAGGCGCATCAACAGCTGGTGAGGTTGTTGACTGAGGCACCTACCCTAGTCATTTACGACGAGGCATCACAGCATCAGTTGCACACCGATGCGAGTTCCGTGAGCCTTGCAGGAATCTTGTTGCAGAAAAACGGATCGAGACCAATGAATCTCGTTGCGTACTAATTCAGTGGAGAGCCGATACCGTAGCTACGAGCTGGAGGTGCTCACGATTGTCGACGCGTGTGAACGGTTCCGAATGTACTTGTTGGGAAAGGAGTTCGAAATAGTAACTAATTGCCAAGCCATTGCCAGTCTGAAAGCGACGAAGTCTCTCATTTTGCGAGTGGCGGGATGGTTTTTGAAACTACAGGAGTTCCATAACCGGGTTGTATTTCGTCCCGCAATGAAGATGCCTCACGTCAATGCATTGAGTCCAGCGCGTGTGGAGCCACCGACTGAACCGAATGGAGTAGAGGAATATGTCGGCAGTGTCAGCTTGTCAATGGAGGATTGGGTACGCACTCTACAGCGACAAGATTCAGACGTGACAAAACATCATGGACGTCTGAGCAGCGGGAGCAAATTCACAAGGAATATGTTCTAAAGAACAGCCGTCTCTTCAGAGTTGATAAAGAGGCGGAACAGTGCTCGTTGTTCCAAAGTGGCCTTCACTGGTGGCTGGCGAAGCTGTGTCACGATGACGCCAAACATCCGGGTGACGATGGTACATTGATGCGAATGAAATGAAGTTTTTGGTTCCCTTGAATGCGTAACTTCATAAACAACTGCACGAAGACATGCATTGACTATAGCTATGCACGACAGCTGAGAATAAAGGAATGTCAATTACATTATATGGACATTACCCGATTACCATTTGAAATAGTTCATATGGATCACTTGGGTCCGTTTATTAGAAGTCGCCGCGGTAACGAGTATGTGCTGGTCATGGTAGATGCGTTCATTCAGTACACGCTCATCAATCCAACAAGGTTAATGAAATCGAAACCTGTCCTTGAAGCAGTTAATGAGCTGACGATGTATTTTTGTCTCCCGCGTGTGGTGGTCACCGATCGGGGAACAGCATTTACCTCGCATATGTTTGAGGCTTATTGTAATGTCAACGATATAACTCACATTAAAACGGCAACTCGGAATACCTCGAGCGAATGGTATTGCCGAGCGAGTCAATCAGTTGATACTAGCTTACCTTAAAACGTCATGCGCCAAACCGAACACCTGGGATGACGAACTACGACAGCTTCAATGGACGCTGAATACACGAGTAAGTGAAACAACGAAGTATTCTCCAATCGCCTTAATTTTCGATTACCCGGTGAAGGACATCAGCGGCAACAGGCTTCCAGCAGCCATGCAGGATACCAGTTTGGACGAGAAAACAATAACAGACAAGAGAGAAGACGCGATCAAAAATATATCCGGGGCTAGCCTTAAGTGGAAAAAGCGATTCGACGAGAGACATCAGAAACCAAGACAGTACAAGGAAGGAGAGTTGGTCTTGAGGGAAAGGGCCATTCCAGCTACGGGTGAGTCCAAGAAGTTGGAGGCTACGTATCGTGGCTCCTGTATCATCAAGAGAGTTCTGCGGCATGATCGATATGTCGTGGAAGAAAACAAAGCACATCAGGAACAGCGACCATTCAGTTTGGTGATGAGCAATGACAAAATAAAGCCCTCGTGTGAATTATGCCCGGAGATCGATTACGATGATCTCGCAGATGAGAAATTCAACAAATCCATTTAACTCGCGGCATGTTATTATTAAGAGAGGCCGACTGTCATCCATAAATGTTTTGCTACCCAACGTTGATATGACTATGGCAACGCCATCTATCTTCATGGTTTTAGGCATGTATGTAAAACGGTTAAGTCGATGTCGGTCCCTGAATAAAGTAAGACGCGTATGATCAAAGACCTTGATGTTCGCGTTTTATTTTAAACCCTAACTGTTGACATATGTAAAAATTAGAAAAAATCACCAAATAAAGATCTTGAATCTTGAATTTTGGGATTTTATAAATACAACACTGTGCAGTTCAAGGATCTGGGCCCATAGTTTTATGTTTTGGATTTTAAGGTTTGTATTTGTAATCCAATAACTAAACACACATTTAAATTTCCCTTGACGAGCTTTTCAACTGTACCACAAACAAAAAAAATTCCAGAACGAAAATGTTAACTTATCAAAACTAAGAAAGCCAGGAGTTACCTTTTATAAAAATAATGTAGACTCCTACAATAACCAAGGACGGCTGCCGTTGAACCATTATGAAGTTATTTTCCCTATACCTAACGATGACCTATTTACTATACTGATTTGCGGCATTAACCCCAATAGAAAAAATTATTGCACGGTTTTTGCAATTAGAATCAATAAATCTAAACCGTATAAGTTCCGACTTCATCATGTTAGCCTGTGGCCGTCTGCTTTATAGGCCTCAACGATTGCCCCTATGCTGTAGTCTTCAATATTCACTTGGGAAATCGGTGGTCTTTCATCGTTACTTCTTATTCTTAATTCAAGAAAGGTATAAGTCGATAGAGAACCAGAGATACTTTCTTTTAAAGGGTTTTCCAATAAGAGGTGCTATTTTGATTAGCCCGCTGTTTCGGTAGATGTCACTTTTGAAGCTGTCATCTTTTGACGTTTGACAAGTAAAACCTACGCCATTAATAAAAATGGAACGATGCACGCTTCAACAACGGATTGAGATTATTAAAATTCACTATAAAAATGGTGAAAATTTGGCAGAGACGGTTCATAAAACTCGAACATTTTTGGGTCGTCGTGGAAAAATTCCAGCTGTCGGGACAACTAAGTGATGTGAAGTATAAAACCCGTGCACATCACTCAAGAACAGCCGAGAATATTGCTGCTGTAGCTGAAAGTGTTGAAGAAAACCCAGGTTTGTCCATTCCTCGTCGTTCTTTGGAGTTAGGCATTCCGCAAACGTCATTACACCGTATTTTGCATAAAGATTTGGGTCTTAAGGCTTATAAAGTTCAGTTAACACAAGAACTCAAGCCGGTCGATCATCAACAACGTCGTGCCTTTGCTGATTGGGTCCTTGAAATGCATATAGATGATCCGGAATTCCATCGAAAAATCATCTTGAGTGATGACGCCCATTTCCCCCTCGGTGGCTTCGTTAACAAGCAAAATTGTCGCATCTGCGGCTTGAAAAACCCAAAAGTTATTGTTGAAAAGCCTCTCTATCCTCAACGTGTGACTGTTTGGTGCAGTTTATGGTCCGGCGGAGTCATTGGACCTTACTTTTTCGAAAATGAGGCTGGAGCAACAGTTACGGTGAATGGATTGCGCTATCGAGAGATGATTAATGAGTTTTTATGGCCGGCATTGGATGGTATTGATCTGGACAATGTTTACTTTCAAAAAGATGGCGCTACGTGCCACACAAGCAACCAAACCATTGATCTTTTACAGGAAAAGTTTCCGGGCCGTGTTATCTCTCGAAGAGGTGATCACAATTGGCCACCGAGATCTTGTGATTTAACACCTTGCGACTTCTTCCTTTAGAGCCACGTGAAAGAAAACGTCTACGCCAATAGCCTATCGTCGATGCAAGACCTGTAAGATGGAATTCGTGAGGCTATCGAGGATATAGGGCAGTCATTTTGCGATATGGTTATGGAAAATTTCATGAAAAGGATATGGTCCTGTAAGCGTGGTCGAGGTGGTCATTTGTCTGATGTTATTTTTCACTATTAACGCATACCTTTCTCTTCATAATGAAATAAACATTCGATCATTTATATTAAAAAATGGCATTTTTCTTGTAGTATCAAAATAACACCTCTTATTGAAAAACCCTGTATTTTGCACTATAAGTCATGTCTGTAGTCATAAGTTAATGTATTCCTTCATGGTCGTTTTCATGTACTTGTATGCATAGAGCATTTGAACCATATCCTTTCACGAGAAAATAACTTTTTAAAAACAGAATATTCAATTGACATTCGGAAGCAGCAATCGGAAGCAGCAACAATCACAACATTTCTTATGCGTGCCCTTCTCCGCCTGAAAATAAAAAAATAAAAAACTCGTAACTAACTTTCAGTATGGCAAACTTTACTTAAAACTTTCTTGTTTACCTTTTCATACCCAGCGGCAGTTTAGATACAAATAAAAGCGTAACTACAAGTATGTTTGTTCAACAGGTGTACATTTACATTAATTAAACATTAAGACTACACAGTCTTAAGAGCAATGTCTTATGTTCAGGCCTATTTTGAATTATCATTTCCTTTGCTTTAAATATTTCATCTTCATTTTCCTCACATCTGCTTTCGTGGTAAACAACAATAATGATACTTGCCAACCACGAAAAGCTTTGGAGAGTTTCGCGTATTTTTTATGCGAATATTTAGAAAGTAATCAACATGGGAAAGCCGTTATTTGAATTGCTCAAGACTTGTTTCGTTTTGTCCCCGGTTTTGTTTCTTTTCAATTTTCTTATTTTTATATGTTAGTCTGAAAGGCTGTAGGCTTGAAGAGCAAAAAAAATTTAAATGGGTTTGTTTTTTAATCAGAAGCATTATGTATTCATGGTATTTATTTAGGATTTTATTGCCGCAAGCTTTCGTTTGAAACGATAAAATTTGAATCAAAAGTGCGTAAATAGTTTTTGGTAGATTCAAAGATGATAAGTTCTTTTTCACTACTTCCTTCAACCGCGGTTGCTGCTGAACGTGACCATTTAAGCCTGGCACAATGTCAATGAGATTCAAACTTTGATAACTCTCCTACTCTAGGTAATATGTTAATAAGGAAGTATAAATTGGAGACTATCTAAGGAATTTTAAATTAGCGCCCAACGTGGGTATGAGAGAATTTTTCCTGGAGCTTTTGGTTGACATTGCTCTTATAAATAGAAGATACAGGTCAGTGTATTAACATTCGAAGTTTGTTTGTATGCATATGAGGTATTAAGGTAATTGTGAATCTTTTTTCTAATTATGAACGTTTGCATGCCTGAAGCTGGATTTGAATTTTAATAATTCTAGGCTGAAGAATATAAGAGCCCCCGAGTTATTTCATCTGAGTCGAGAACCACATCCAACGATTGATGGGGAGGGAATGAAAATACATAGTGGATGAAGAAGGGAAGAAAGAGATTGTACCAAGAGAACAGAAAGGGATAGCAACAGAACAGAGAGAAAAGGAAGACGTAGGGAGCAAGGAGATAGACCACAGCCACAATAGAGGGACAGAGAGATAGATAGAAGATTTCGAAGAGCGAGCTTCTAAACCACGTAGCCAATTTCTAAGCGGGACAAGAATAATGAACTCCGCAAGCAGAAGAATGCAACAGTGAAAAGTATTGGTTGAACCAATTAAAAAAAATCGAATGAAACCAAAAAGAGGCGAATGAAATCTTTTTCTATATCATGTAATGATTTTGCTATCTCGTTTGCTCGTTCGTGAGATTTCTCGAAGGAAATATATACCGACCTCTCAATGGTTATAGACGTGAAATCTTGGAACGTGACAACCGACTGTACCCATTAGTTCGAAGACCTTTAGTCTGGCTGCTGGCTGGCGAGCTTGTTCCGAGACGAATTTCAGTTGCAGGTTTTACGAGAGCAGACTAAGTCCAAAGTACAAAAAAAAATCAGCCACTGGTGCAAATACCCGATTTAAAACGCGTCGAACAACTTCCACCAACTCTACTTCAACTTACGTCCCTTCCGTTCCTTTTCCCTTCGATCCGCGGGATTGGTGGTTATCACAGGGCAGGGTTCACGATAGCAGACAGGCATAATGATCTTCAGTCGGTTCGAGCTCTTAGTTGAGGGCCGACCATCCTGGGCGTATGTGGGAACTGATGAATAACAGTCAAACGTTAAGAGCCGGGGTTGTGTGTCGCTGCTGGTGGTTTACACGTCTATGTGGTTGTGAGCACTGACAATTGGATGACGACCAAAAAGAAAGTTTCTTGGAGAGGGAGTGCTTCAACGCCGTAAGTATTTTGTATGGTAGACTCCCAATAATTTTCCGCACATGTTAAAAATGAGATAATGTGTGGGAATTAGCACCTGTACAATCCGGCATTTTACAAATTTGTTATCTAATTTGGCATTGTAGTGCTAGGCCTGCCTCAAAAACAGAAGCGTGAGCTTGCAGGTTGTAGCGCTCCTCCCCGGCGCGTCTGATATCTACAATATTATCTCGGGGTTGATCTCTTAGTACTTGGACTTTCTCGTGAGGCTCTAGAGCTACTACTGGGTCTCCCAAACAATTTAATTACCATAACATTCGTTACGATTTACGGTGTACTGGCTGAACACGGCAAAGTAAGGCGAGATCCCCATAGCGGTATAGTATGAAGAGCACAGAGCACAGGTCCTTCTAATTCGGAATGATATGGGCGTGTATAGCGGCAAGGAGCGTACGGTTTACCCGCTCGAAGCATTTGTTTGAGGAGAGAAGAGTGCAATTCGCTGGTGTATAATGTCATACTTATCCATCAATTCACGATATCCATCAATTCACGATATGCATCAATTTACGAATAGATGTAAACTAGACTCTATTGTCAGAGACGACACACTCCAGTACTCCAAATACATGGACGATGCGTTTCGAGGCTGTATGTATGTTCCGAATCGGCTCAATTATTGGGAATTTTGAGAGTTAGTCCAGGATAACGATTGATTTGATGTGACCAGACGTCGAAGGAGGATAAGGACCGATGAGATCAATATTCAAGCGCTGTAACACACACTCGGGTAGTTCAAATTTACCCATCGGTGGCCGAAGGATCGCATTTGGCTCCTTGGTGCAGTTACCCATCCCACAGGCGGCTACATATGCTTTTATTTGTTGTGCCATTTTTAGTCAAAAGAAATAAGTTTTCACCGCTGTATCCACTGTGTGCACTCAGTGGGTGGTCATGACCCCATCTGATGAGATTAATGGTTAATTCTTCGGGCACCCATAGCTTCCCCTGTTCCTCTTCTTGTATGGGGTGTCCGGATGCGTGTCTCATCTGCTTGCATACAAATCTGTCCATTACCCACAGGTCTGGCTGCTGTGGCAACTGGCTCTGGATAGTGTGCATCAGCTGGGTGCAGCCTGAGGACTTGAAGGCGGGATGGTCCAGGTCGACTATAGGGAACTGTCATCATCCTGGGCTAACTCGGCGAACATCCTCGAAAAGGTATCCTGCACCAGATGTTTCCTTCCTTTCCGGTGTTGAAGCGTAAAATAAAACCCCATCTTGCCGAGCGGCGATGGAGGTCAGTTTGGCTCAACAGCCATTTTAGGGATGCATGATCTGTAACGATTTTGAAGGAGTGTCCTTTGACATATGCGCGAAAACGATTTACTGCGAACACCGCCGCCAAACATTCCTGCTCAGAGACAGTGTAATTCCGCTAGGCCGAGTTTAGCTTGTGAGACATAAAGACTATAGGCATTGCCTTGCCGTCTTCCTTAACCTGGACTAAGACTGATCCCACTCCATTTTGACTCGCAACACGATGTTGTTAGGCTATTCTTCAGCTCTTTAAAGGCCCACAAGTCAGGCTCTTCCCAGATAAACTTTCATCTCTCACGCAGCATGCCCATCAAGGGTGTGGTAATGATTGCATAGTCACGTACAAACCGTAGGTACCAACCGCGTAAACCTAGAAATCAGCATAACTGCTTGATGGTCTTAAGCAGAGAAAAAGCGTCGATCACCTTTGTCTTATTGAGGTTGGTTTTGATGTTACCGTGGCCAATGATGTGACCCAAATATTTAATCTCCGTCATTACGAACTGGCTGGATGTTGATGGTTAACCGTACCATCCGGATATGCAAAGCCACTTCCTGTAGCAGGACTATATGTTCGTCAAAGGTCTTCGTTATTAGTATAAGTCATCCAGGTTTCGTCGAGAAAGTGGTATTACTTTATCCATAAGACGCATTATTGCCTGTGGGGTATTACACTGTCCAAAGGGCATGGTCATAAATGAGTACAATGGTCGTGAAGACTGTCTTTTCCTTTACACTAGAATCTAAGGGGATCTGCCAGAATGCGTTTTTGAGATCTAAGCTAGTAATAAAGTGGGCTTCAGGTAATTGACATAAGATACCCTCGATCAATGGTAGGGGATATACATCTCTAACAGTGGTGACATTTAAGCGCCTGGCACCTAAGCATAGTCGGACCTTATTCGGCTTAACTGCTAAGGTGACTATTGAAGCCCATACACTTTGTGATTCTTCAATTACGCCTAGTGCCAACATCTGATCGAGTTCGGCGTATAGTGACGCTCAAGTTTTTTTTTCACAGCATGCAGTCTACATAATCCGGGACGTAAGTGTCTGCCTGCCCACAGTGGTAACTGAAGACCGACGGCACGGCTGGGTATGCGAAAATCCGATATCCCAGTTGTCAGTAACTCCAACAGGCCATAGAGCCTGCAACTACTTCTACAAAAGGTGGGTCAGCTTCTCGTTCCGGATTGCGATCCAGACGAGCTCCATTCGTCGGGACATGGGTATTCCCGCTGAATAAGAGGTGTACGTGTCGGAGATATGCCGAAAAGTCTCCTCTGAGCGTAGTGGCTACTAGTGATTGTACTCTGAACAAGGACCTGTCCATCGGTCTGGTAGAATTAAAGCCGATGAAGTTGAGGCGTCAACTCTTCATTATGAGTGGTGTTGAGTCTCGGGCTTGCGTCGCAAAGATCGCTGAGTGATTAGTTTCATTGCTCAGTCCACCGTATGGAACTGAGTCATGCATTGTCAGTATCGGTGCGGTGCGGTACTGAACTACTCTGGGGCTCTGGGATCCATATCCGAGCTCATTCGAGGGAGGTTCCAGCCCTCAACCGGTCTAGATATGGGAATAGCTTCCCAGCTCGGTGGACTTCTTGTGCGATTTGTCCTATCCTGTGGTACAGCCCTTGTAGTAAAGACAGGATTGCGTCTTTTCCAGCTACGTTTGGAGGCACTGTTGCCTGAAACTGGGTCTTCCCCGCCCGCGACTTTTGGATGTTTAATAGAGGTTGCATCTGATCCTTTCTCCGGAGTTCTTTACAACTGCTCCACGCATAGGAGCTTGAATTCAGAGTTGGGTGTCTAAAATGATCTGATCAATTGGGCGCCTGTATAGAAAACAGAAATTTGATTTTTGAAAGAGCTCTTGGACACATAGATGATGGAAAAGGAGTCCGCACTCCAATTTCAAGCTATTAGAGGCTTCTGTGACGTCTTCGAAACATATGCCGCAGTTAATCAGCTGTATATTTTTCGAGCGGGCCCAGTACTTCTCTGTAGTCTGTTTGGTGGTCATATCTGAGTATATACAAAGAAGAGCTATGGGTAAAAAACTCCTTCTAACTATATAGAAAAAACTTAGCTACAATGTAGCCGGTAGTGGCGAGCTGTAAATAACCTTAACAAAACCTAATGTGATGGACTTTTTCGTTTCCAGCAGCACCGACTCTTCCATAGTCATCCCAACTCCAAGTATATTACAAAAACCGTCTCTTATCTACGTTAATTGACTCGACCAGATGAGTGGTAGCGTTACCCTAACAATTTTGTATACAGGTAAAATCTCGACACATAAAAGCTTTTTGGGCTTCACAATTCCAGCATATGCCTCCAAAAGTCAGCCTAAAACCAATCATCTATCACGCATAAAAAAAGTGTTGAGTCCTTCCGCAACATAAAGGTAAGGTAACCTTTTTTCTTGAGACCTGGATAGATAGGAGATACCCATCCGGCTGACAGTTCCCATCAAGAATATTGATCCTCAAAGATTTAACCCTTGGATAATACGTCAGAAGGAATCTTTTGTGAAAAAAATAAAAAAAGGAGAGCGGGAGCTGCAACTCATGTGAAGTGACTGAAGATGTTTCTCAAACAACTCCACTACTCCTGTCCATGGGACTCTAGTACCGAGGTAACTTACATCCTCCGTAAAGCACCAAAATGTCAGAAGAGGCAAATATTTCTCCTTAATGACGTTTAGGCCCCATGTTCGGCGCCATTTGTAATGATTCACGTTCGTGAGATTTTCTGAAGGGAATCTTAACCGACCTGTCATTGGTTCTAGACGTGAAGTCTTCTTTGGTGTTGGCTCTATCCAGACCATGACACCACCAACACCATGTTTCAGTGCTGGCGCGAGAATTTTTTTTAATGCAGCACCCGCTTTTCTCAATACCACCCTTTTATTCCAAATATGTATGCAAAATTTGTTTCACCTGAAAAAATGACTTATTTCTAGAATGCCAGTGATTTATTGATATATTTGTGAGCAAATGCAATTCATTGGTCAATGATGCAAAGGGCTTACTCCATGCAACTCGGCTAAGATAACCATCTTTCTTCAAAATTTTACAACATGTATCGCTACAAATTGATTTATTAAATCTTTCCATGACATCTTTTATAAGTTCAGTAGCCTTAAGTCCTGCGTTTTTTCTACTTCTCTGCGTATATAGCGTTTTTCTTGATCAGTCAATTTAGAGGGTCATCCCAAACGAGGTTTCAAGGTGGTAGATCACATCGATTTATACATTGAATCGAAGAGAGTGTCTTACCGACCCTTTGACCAATTTCGCTGAATTTTTTTCCTTCTTTCTATAGTTTCACTATTTTATCTGTTTCACTGGCACTTGTTGGTTTTCTTTTTTTGTGCATTTGATATTTTATCAGAGTTTTTAAACCAATCCATCACACAAATACGGCAAATAATACGAATAAACTTGCTCTACTCCCGCTTCACTCAAAAAAATCTTTGGGACTCCCTTTTCTTCGGTCATAGTTCTTGGGAATCCCTCTTTATCTTTTTTCTGCGACAAAAATGCCAACTTTTTAAATATTTACGTATTAAAACATATTGCAACATTCTTTTCGCAAAGATAATTTTCTAAAAAGTTGTCAGCTGATGTAGCTTTCTAATTCAATTGTAGATATTTGAATTGGTACGTATTTGAATTAATAATGAGCCATATAGGATTGCAGTTTATATTGTAAGCAAACTAGTGTATTTGTCAGTCAGTCATCAATAATGTCACCGCTTTCTTTTCCACATACATACATAGTAACCAGCTTAACGAAAGGCGAACGTAAATGTTGATTAAAATGCGTTTAAAATCTCTTACTGAGGAACACCTTAATTTACCAGCAAATCTTAAAATTTTTGATTTGGCAGTACTTCTGGCATTATTTGAAATTAAAATCATATGATCACGATAGTTCGGCCATGTTGGAATTACAGATGATGCTTGCTGACAAGTGATTGGCAGCTGTTACGTTCAGTTTAGTTATATTTCGGTTGTGTACTTCACACCTGAAAAATGCGTACGTGACAAAGCACTTAAATTATTTGACCCAATTGCCAGACATCCAAATACTACCCTAGGAATCCTTACATTATGACAACCCTAAGAAGTGTGTCTTTACTGTTTCAAGTACTTCAGATGTCATTCAATTTGAACATTGTTAAATAGAATGATGAAAAAACATCTGCTTCTGACATTTTCGTTATTCGTTTATAAAATGTACATCAAAGTGAATAGTGTGTTTCCAATAACATACTGTTGCGAATTCTAACCGTACCGGCATTCTCCCATTTCTTTTGGGCACATATACCTTCTTCTTTTATTTATTTTTTCACGTTTATTTTTTTGATTAGCTTTCATTTTTGATAAGGTTTTCTATTTTAAGCTATTGTATTTAGGTTTAGTTTAGCTATGGGTTATTGGTTTTTAATTAGAGTTTCGGTTAAGATTAGTTTTAGTTGGTTAGATTGTAATTTTACTTTGATGAATTATTTTGTATAGAGTTTTGCATTAGGGACATACCGATTTTTATCTTTGTGTGAACGTACGCTTCTAGTTTTTTAATGAACTGTCAATGTTAAAACTTTAGTTAAAGTCAACAATTTTATCATGGTAAAGCTCACGAGCCAGCAACGTTTGGATATTATTAAAAATTAATATTAATTACTATAATCGAAAAATTATCTTCAGCGATGAAGCTCATTTCTGAAGCAATAGCTTTGTTGATAAGCAAAATATGCATTATTGGTCAGCAACAAGCCCACCTGTGCTTCTTGAGACACCGTTGCATCCGCAAAAAGTACTGTTTGGTGCGGTTTCATGCCCGAGGTGTGATTGTGCCGTATTTATTCGTGGATGAAAACGACCGTCATGTTACCGTCAATGAAGAGCGCTATCGTGTTATGTTGGAAGATTATTTGTGGCCAGAATGGGATGACCTTGACATCAACGATATGTGGTTTCAACGAGACGGTGCTACTAGCCACAGAGCACGCCTCACAATCGATTTATTGAAATTTATTTATGCATCCTTTATTAAGGATAGTTAGTTTTACGGTTCTTTTTAGTTTTGAGTAATTTTAGTTGGTTTTAGTTTTGCTGATTGAGTTTGGGTGTTGGTTTATTTACATGGCTAAGTAGAATTTTTATTCTAAGGTAGTTTTATAGATACAGGTTTAGTTAGGTTAGAGAATTTTAATTAGTATTTATTTTAGTTTAGGTTACGCATTATCTTTGCAATTTATATACTTATTTACTCGCTTGTTTGTCTGTCTGTTATTAAATTTTTAATTAATTTTTATTGAAATGTTTGTTTGTCGGTCTGCATCGTTTCTTGTATTTTTAAATTGTGTAGTTAATCTTCGAATTTTATTATTTTTAATGTTTCCCCACACGCAATATGATAATGACAATTTCACCTGCCTTTCACCATGTTCTTCACAGGATCTGCCAGATCCTCTATCGCGGCTTTCGTTCCTAGATGGTGACCCGACATTTGAGCTTCATCGGTCAGGTATCCCAGTCACCAAATGGGGCTCAAATTGTTTGTATGCTCGTCAGTTCAACTGGTTCTGGCAGATACGTGACTGGCATAAATACTTGAGTTGAATGCAGCTTAAAGTGAGTTCATGGAACAATTTGGATCTCGGTTTGATGATGCTTATATCTGGGAAAATATGTTTGCCTGCATTGAATTTTATGAGTCCCTTGAGACAATGGCTCTACAACATAGGACTTCGATTAGGGACCCGAATCTGCGAGACCTAGTTTTTAAAAACATGAGTTTCAGGTTGCAGGACCACTTAATTGGACATGAGTTCTTGGCCACCCTTGAGCTTGTCTGGAGGTGTCGTTGGCTTGAAGATACTTGGCGTGAGCGAGAAGTTAGCATTGGTCGACCACTAATTCGGGCTTATGGCAGTTACCAGCTGGTTCGGAATCTTGTCATCGGATGAACATCCATCCTAATGGAAGAAATATATAAACCGTAACAATACCGACATGTATCACCATGAGTTCCCAATATCATTTTGTAGTCCTATTACCCCAAGTAGATTACCGGACGTCGTCGAAAGTAAGGGAATGGCAGGTAATGAGGGAGATCCACCCACCTGTTTAAGAGCACGTCCCTTCTGGGATCACTTTCAAAGATCCTGGAGGTATTTCTTGAAGCATGCCTGCGTGGAGTCAATTGTTGGAACTACTGGCGACAATAGGTCCTAAGCAGAGATTTTTGCCAAGGGTCGTAAATTGATGGGCTTGCTTGATAGCGGAGCTAGTGTCAGTATCCTTGGAGCTGAAGCCCTGTCCATGGTGTCGGGCTTAGGTTTGCGTATGCATACCTTTCATGCTCATATCCAGACTGCATCAGGGCACAAAGGTCCAGTTCTGGGATACGTCACCACATTAGTGCGATTCAACACCACTTTCAAATTGATGAAATTCCTGGTTGTCCCTTCCTTGACACACGAAGTGTATCTTGAAATTGATTTCTGGGATCTCTTCGAAATAGCACCATCTAGGTCAACGCTATCGAAGTAGCCACAGAGCCTCCGAGCAATGAGTTCATCCTATTGAGCCCAGAAGATCAGCAACGACTGAACTTTGGCAAACATCAGTTTCCGTTGTATAATGCAAAATGCTTGGATAGGACCAGTCTCGTGTCTCATCACATCGACACTGGTTTTGCTCGATCCATTAAGCAGTGGCATTATGCTGTCTTACCCATTATACAGAAACTATTGTATGATGAACTCGATCGTATGTTGTCTTTGGGGGTTAAAGAGGAAAGTCAGAGATCGTGGAGCTCTCCTGTGACCCTTGTCAGAAAACTCGGTAAAGGTACGTTTATGTTTTTACGCTAGACACCTCAACGAGGAGACTCTTAAGGATACCAATACATTGCCACTGGTTGAAGGTCTATAAACACGGCTGCAGAACACCAGGTTCATTACCAGCTTGAATCAGAAGGATGCCTTTTGGCGAATTCCCTTGGATGCATCAAGTAAGGGAAAACGGCCTTTAGTGTTCCTAGCAGACCTTTGTACGATTCCTAGGTCATGCCGTTTGGTCAATGTAATGCTCTCCAAACGATATGTCGATTGACGCATAAAGTAATATTTGTTTACATAGATGACCAGTTAGTTACGAGTTCAACATTTGACGAGAATTTGGAGCTACTGAGTACTGTTGCGAAACTGCTCGTCAATGTTAGAAAGAGCAATTTATCCAAGAAGAAAATCAAATATCTTGGCTTCACGGTGAGGGTTTCAGGCAGAGTTTTCTGTCCAGAACCCCGAAAGGTCAAAGATGTGAGTCGGTTCATGGGCATGGTACAGACATTTTATCCCAAACTTTGTGTCAGTTACCGGATTTGCTTAAGGGTAAACGCTTCTTTAAGTGGCCTTCGACAGCCAACAGCGCCTCCAATGAAATGAAGCTGTTGTTTGTTTCCCCTCCAGTGTTAGCCAATCCCTATTTTACAAGGCCCTTCCATATTCAATGTGACACAAGTACCGTGGGTATTGGAAGTGTTTTGCTCCAGAGAGAAGATGGAGATGGAGAGCATCTAATCATCTATATGTCGATGAGGCATTGGAATGCTTAGCTGCGGTGCAAAGCGTGAAGAGATTAAGAGCATCTATCGACGGGCTGCCTTTCACCATCATTGCCGACCATGCCAACCTAAAATAGCTCATGCAGCTGTCGGACCTTCCTGGTCGATCGGCTTGCTTTTGCCTGAAATTGCAAGGGTTCCATTTCAAAATTGATCACCGGAAAGGTGCCCTTAACGTTGTACCGGATGCGTTATCGAGACCTTGCTCGCAGGATGAGCGGGTGGCCTCGTTCATTACTTGCCCCCGGAGCACAAACATATTGATGGTTTGATCCCGGATTCTACGTTCCAGGAGCCCATGTATGAACAATTCAAGAAGGAAATTCTGAAGCAACCTGATAAATTTCAGAATTCGCACCTCGCTGATGGCCGAGTGTGCATCAGTACTGGTTCTTCTGTAACGCTGACTTCGGATATTCCCCGAACAAAATTATGGGTTTCTGAGGGTCACCAATAGGCTTTTATATAGTACGAGCTCATGATGATCCCCCGGGCCCGGATGCAATTCGTAAGACAACCGAAGTCTTACATATATACTTTATACTATTGGCCTCGTTTGCATCCAGATGTGATTCAGCACATCCAAAGCTGTTTGACATGCAAATAGGTCAAGCCTTCGGATTCCAGTTTGCGACCCCCTATAATATTTTGTGGGCTAGGACCTCATCAATCAATTTACCAAATCTCGTTTGGAGTTTCACTCTAGACAGGGCGAAATGATTCAATTTTTAGTGAAAATTGCAGCTAAAAAAATTGGGTTTTAAATTTTCGACTTTTTTATTTTTCATTCAATTTTAATAGTTTTCAGCGTAGTACAGAAACATTGTACAGAGATCCATAATCTCAAGTTTCATCAAAATCCGCTGGAAAATGTGACCGCTAGAGCGCCACAAGTACCTGAAAAAATGCATATTTAAACCGCTGCCATTTTGAAATTTGCACATGCATGATCATTAAAATATCAAAGTCTGTAGATCTAAGTAATGCCTATCTTGAAACCAAGTTTCATATATGTCGAATTAAAATTGCGACTTTCAGAAGCCCTTGAAATTTTGAGTTTCAACTGGCCGCCATTTTGTTTTTGTGACCTGACCTCCAGTTTTTTCATGTGATTCTTTAGATGCCGAATTTCATGAAAATCTGTTGAAAGCTTTGACCACTATTAAAACAACAAAATTTTGCACGTTTTTCGACCTTTGAGCGGCCACCATTTCGTTTCTGCCGCACCGACTTTGAATTTTTTATTGTGAGATTCATCACATACATGTGCGCGTCACGAGACTCGGTGAGACCTATGCAGCAGCTGTTTGTAGATTTCATGGCTCCATAGATCGGAAAACACCCAATTGTTTGTGGTCGTGGACGATTACACTAAGTTCATAGGGCTCAAGTTCATGGCTAAAGCCGCAGCAGAATCAGTCGTGCGTTATTTGGAGCGCGTAATCTTTTTGACCGTCTGAGTTCCCAAATGGCTTCACTCGGACAACAGTATGCAGTTCGTCTCCAAGATATTCGCTAAGCTTATGAATGACTATGGTGTGCAGCACTGCCTCACTCCATACTATTCACCGCAAACGAATACCTCGGAGAGGTCAAACCAGTCGACATTGAACGCCATCAAGGCCTACGTAGGGCCCAATCATAGCAGGTGGGGCGAGAATCTTTCGGAATCATAATTTGCCTTCCGCAAGGCGATTCATGGGTCCATGGGATTTTCGCCCTATTTTCTTATGTTCGGGGCCCACCCTATCCAGCATGGCTGTGAGTACGTCCTCCTCAGAAGTTTGAATGCTTGAGAAATAAATTAAAGCTTTAATTATTTTTTAGCATCTCTTCCTGGAACAAAACTTTTTTAACAACATATAAAACTATCTCTGAGAATTCTGATTTATTATCTTCTCTAATCAAATCACTCCGCAACGCTTTGGAATACTAAAACCGCATTATCATAAGTTGCTTCCGAAAGCGTAAATTAATAAATACAAACTTCTGAGAATCATAAAAACCTTTTCAACTTTGTCCAGAAGTGACCCAGAAGTTGGGAAAAAACCAGACACGTGTTGCCTCAGACCAACGAGATTTTTCAGAAAAACAAAGCATGAAAAATGAGAAAGCTCATAACAACTTGATTTCATCACTAATATAATGCAGAGCAAACCATTACCCATGTACAAAGATGTAAAAAGAACAACAGAAAAAAAATAATTCCTTTCTGCTTTACATATCCAGGACAGAATACAATACAAGCCTTTTTCTTTTTCAACCGAAAATACACTTGCCGAATTTCTTTTGTCCAAACGTTCAATTTTCTCCCACTCTTTCTCCAGAATTTCCTTTGGCGCGGAATTTACATTGTGTTTTATTAACAACAGTATATATAGTATGTATGTGGAATTGAATCTGAAACAGGACTTATTTAAGGAATGTACTATAATTTCTTGCGGTCCGAGCTGGGTACGTGTCTTGGTTGTGGATACTTTATAGTTATTATTGTTTATGGAATGCTGCGTGCCAGAGCATATCCTTGGAATTAAGATGAAGTTTTTGCTAGGCTTGGTGCATGTGAATGGAATACAAATGAAAATTTAGGAAGTTTTCGTTCCACTTATAAATAACCTTAAGCTGTAATTTAACACTTGTTTATTGCTTTACGGGTAATAATCATGTTATTGTACCCTTAAGATTTGCAATGGGTTCATTACTAGGGTTCATTGCACGAAAAATTTGGTTTTAGGTTTTTATCGCGATTAACCAGATTAAATGAGGCATGTTAAGTTATCATTAATTCAACACTGCCGCAATGTTTCTGTTTAATTTTTTAGTCTAACCAATTTATATGACCCTTTTCAGAATGGAAAAGTTCATTTAGTATCAAGTATTCATAGTTTCAACTTGATTTCGTTTTCAAAACAAAAATTCAAACAGTCATAATGGATCAATATATTTAGCGGTTCTCATTTAATTTAAAAATTTTGGATAAAACCGACGTCAATGTCCAATAAAGCTTACCAAGAAGCGCAAAAGACTCTTTAAAAAATGGAGGAACTTTTGTAATAAATCAGCCCTACGCCACTGACAACGATTCACAAATCGTTATTGGCGTTGACAGTTCGGGAGCGACCCTCTTACCACTCGCTGACACTGAACCGCGTTTTGACAGCTGGGAGGAAGATGAACGTTGTGGTGGAATGGAAAAGCTGAAGACTCCGGACAAAATGGCTGCACTGCCATGAGGATTTTCAGATGTCATCGGGCTTTCGATATTAAATAAAATACACGCGACCGAAAAAAAATTCCGTAAGGACCAATCATCATAACTGTGTATTAAAATAAGAAGAAGAAGAAAATTGTGCGAAAAGTCGAGCGCAGGCACGGAAGACGGGAGGAAAATTTTCTGTCCGAGTTCGCTCAGTTCCGACGTCGTGAATTAGGAAAAGTTTCTATTTTTTGCCAGAAAAAGCTTTGCGAGTGCAACGAATGCAACATTGTAGTTGTGCAGCCTGTGGTATGTAATTATACATCTTTAGATAATTCACGTGGTCATCAGTCATTTTATTGCCCTAAAGAAGTTGACATACAGTCCTCCTCGACAAGCACGGCAAAAGAAACAAGTAAGCATTAATGGCTTACGCCGGAGAGTATTCGTCGTCTGAATGCCACGCAGTCGACGTGTTGAGGCATCGTTTTCGATAATGCAGTTGGAGTTCAACTTGTAAGTCTTATCCTTGCTTCAATTTGGCTATAGATCTTAAGGGTGTCTATTTTAGAAATAGGACTGGCGTTAGTAAAGGTTATGGGCTTATTACATTTGAAACGGAACAAGAAGCCCAACGACTACAGAGTGATGGAGAATGCGTCGTCGTGAGGGACAGGCAGCTTAATATTGCTCCTGCTATTAAGGAACAGACTATATGTGCAATGAATGGTGCCGTTTATTATGTTGCGATTGTGTTTCTAATTTAATTTCGACGGTTTTCGGTGAAACGTTTGTTAAAATTAGCTGAACAGTTCCTACTTCAAGAAATAAGCGTTTGAATGTAATTTTGGTATTTATCCTTGTTAAGGTAGCTGAAGATACTACTATGATTCAAACAAAAATAACAAACGAAAATATATAATTATAATCGAAAGCAAAACAAAACGACTTTGTTTTGGGTATAATGAGGCCATCTTCCATTTTACAGAAACGTGAAGACAAATATAAAAACTCCCAACAAACATTCTTTTAAGGGGCCGATCTAATAGAACTCAGCTCTCTATTTGGTACAATATTTGAACGTGCTTTAGAAACATTCGATAGTGTCAAAATAGTTGTATATGAACCACCGAATCTTCTTTGGGAGTGATCGAAGTGCAAGGACACGCCAACCATGTTTAAAAACTATTTACTTATGTTAACTATTGTCCGTGTCAATCATTTAAAATTCAAGTCTTCGCTCACCAAAGCCAATGTACTTGCAAGCACGTAAGCGCCGTCCGTGTCGCGCCAATTTTCAATAAAATCGAAGAGCGTATTGTAACAGACGATCAATTCAATTTCGTAATGAAAAACATAAACGAGTGAAATATTGCAAACCGATCAAAGTTCAATTTTGAATAATCATTCAAAATGAAAAAAAACATAAGTGGAAAAGCAGAAAGACGACTAGACACGACCACTCTAATGAAAATTATTTTTAAGCATAATACTGACGTCTGGATATATCTTGATCAATATTTGCAAAATCGGTCCCTATTATTAAACTTTATTTCATACTAAGCAATATTAAATTATAAGTTGTTTAAAACCTATCCCAAAATAAGGATACTATTTTGATCTAATAACGATACTTCAAGAAATTCATCTTAATAATTGCACAGTTATTCATTATTCATGAGAATAAGCTTTTAGACCGAATTCATTGTTATTTGTTCGCTAGGCTTTTCTATTTCTAACGAGCTCATTGTTTTCGCTTGCCTTCATACTCAGGTCATATCTTAAGTCAAATTAGCCGCACCCCACTTATTAAATACAACCTTCATTGATCAATATTATCTTGAACAAGACAATCCATATAGTGTGCATGTCTAACATCTACTAAATAAGATCTTTACGCATTTTAATCTTAAACACCCCAGTCGAATATTTATCCGAATAGAGCAACTAAAAACTTTAGTGTTAGGCGAAAAAAATAATTTAGAGTAGAAAATAAAAGATGTGAAGCCAATCTAATCTTTAAGGAAACATTTACCACATTCTGATATGTTGCAGGACAAAAACATAAAAGTCAATCATAATGATAATATATGAAATTTATTATAAACTCTTTATTATGCATAAGCTTTAAGAATTGTTTATTAACGTTCAACAACAAAGAA
Organism: Odontomyia ornata; assembly: GCA_963969285.1. Taxonomy (NCBI): domain Eukaryota; kingdom Metazoa; phylum Arthropoda; class Insecta; order Diptera; family Stratiomyidae; genus Odontomyia; species Odontomyia ornata. Next base: position 34,195,379 of record OZ017740.1, read on the forward strand.
TAATATATATTTCCAAACCTGTTTTTTGTACCTATCTAAAATAATCTTAAATTTAATTTTCGCCCTATACGTATCAGTATTTTGGTTTTGATTTGTGTAGGACTCGATTCAATTCGTCGAAAATAAATAAAATAATTTTGATGAATGATCTTTGTTCGAAAAAATAATAAAAAAATATTCTTTCGAGGTTCTTGTGATGAAAAAAAAAAATAATTGTTGTAAAATGAGAGAAAAATAATATAAATTAATAAAAACATAACAACGTCTTTCCTTTCCAGCTAACCCTTCTTTACCAGCAGCAATGTCAGCGAACGGTGAGTATGCCGTTACGAGGATACGGTTCGTTTAATCCGCGGATGGCCGGTTTCACGTCGTGTTCGGTACGCGGTACCATAATTTGCTTTGAGGTTTTTGTTAGAGTAGGTTGTTTTGAAGTTCGCGTTAGAGTAGGATATTTTTCGGTACTGCGTCGGTGATATTCGGGAACGCGGAATTAGATACAGTTGTTGTCGGCTGAATGAATGGAAGAAATACAGAATAAAGTAAAGATATGTTTCATTTCCGTTTCGTGACATTTTTGACGCGTTAGTTTATCGGACATGTGAACCGGTGGCTGAATTTTTGTATTTCGGACTAAGTCTGCTCGCGTAAGACCTGCGACCGAACTCCTCTTCGAACTAACTAGCTAGCCAGCAGCCTTCTCGGAGTAGACTAAGAGTGTCCGGACTTGTTGACCTAAAGGGTACAGTCCGTCGTCACCATGGTATAAAGAATAACAAGATATGCTCGCTCACGAAAGCTCGATCGCCATTTAAAGCTTTTGTGACGTCACATGGATCGAATCGGTTGGATCGGCAAATGTTGATATCATATGCGACCCGGATATAGTTAGAATCTAATAACTTAATCTACCGACATTGATCTTAATAGTAAAGCCAATGGAGTGTTTCATAGATACAAAACATATTTTCGACTCAAACTGAGTTTAAGCATGCACAAGATTAAATATAAAGGAATATAAAAAAAAATGAGAAAAAAATCTCCATGAAAGCAATGTGATATTTATAATATGTAGTAAAACTGAATTATCTGCATAAAATAAAATTGCATGCAACTTATTCTTGTAATATTTGAATTCATAAAAATTTTATAGGATTTGTTAATGAGAACGTTACGTGACTCGGTGATTTTCCTTGAATTCGAATTGAATAAAATTTTAAAATTAATGTTCCCCTAAAAGTCGTTTATGTTTGCTGAAAAACGTCGTATTGACTAAAACGTTTGAGTTTCACAATTCAAAAATTGAAAAATATTCATTTTACTACATTTGTACGCATCACTCACTTTGTTGTTTATAAATAAATTGAAATGTATGGAAAATTAAAGATAATGTATCGGTATTCCGGAGAAGAAAACTAGTTAATGTATTAATATAGTTGTGTACCTTAACCAGATCAGATAATAATATTGTCGCGTGTTTTTGGTTCGCGGCCAATAATTTAATGTTTCGGAAAGGTGAAAACGCAATGTCTTTTAAATTAAATTAAAAGAGTTTATTCAATTAATCAAAAAAATGCACAATCACTTATTTTAGTATTTCACAACTTTAATGTTCACTTAGTCTATAGATTTGTCATTCAACTGTCCACTTAAAATCACTTCGCACTCAAACAATCAATCGCCTTTACTTCGTGTTCCACTATATCGCAGTTTTCTATCGCGGTTGTAATGAATGATCCCCCCATTCATTCAGCTCGCCTTTATATAGGGTCTCTAATCATTCAACTCAGTTCTCGTACATTGATAAATAAGCGGGAACATTCCAGCAGCGTAATTAATGGGCAGTGACACTTTCAGATGTTGATAATGCTTGTTGGGTTCTCGTGGTTTCGAGTAAATTCATTTGTTGGTGTTCTTAATGATTGTGGAAACAATTACGACTGTAGCTCGCAGAATTATTCGTACATGTAACACTGCCCCCACCTCAGTTCTTTTCGCCCCGAAAAGATGTGTCGCCAGTTGTAGTCAATTCTTCCTGGGTGTAATATGGGGCAAGACGGTCCAGATGCATCTTGCTGGAAGCTAGTAGAATTTGCCTTGAGATCATACCTGGTCTTCATGCGATCAGTAGCCGATTCGAGGTGATTTCGCACTGTCCGATGTATCTGGTTCAACCGTTGCCTTAGATCAATTGTGTACTCCGAGATCGTTTGGGGTTTCTCAGGGGGTGTTCCGAACTTTATATCGGCTGGCAGACGAATAGTCTTTCCAAAAAGGACTTTGGCTGGGGCTTGGCCCGTCGATGCATGTTCGGCAGCTCGGTACGCCATCAAAAATAGTGGGATATGTCGGTCCCAGTCCCTTTGGTTTATTTAGCGTGCCGTTGAACCGTTCGACCATTCCATCGGATTGGGATGCAGCGGTGTTGTCCTCGTTTTCCGTATTCCCAGCAGCTCGCACATTTCGCTAGAAACTAGTGACTCGAAGGTTCGGCCTTGATCTGAATGTAGTTCACAAGGTACGCCGTACCTACTGACCCAATTTAACACTAGCTGTTCAGTTACGGTAGTTGCTTCCTGGTTGGGAATGGGGTAGACCTCAGGCCACTTGCTGAAATAATCGGCCACAACCAGCGCATATCGATTTCCCCAATCGGATTCAGGAAAGGGTCCAGCGATGTCAACAGCAATCCTTTCGAATGGCACGCCTACGTTATAGGTTTGCATTTGTCCTCTCAGTCGTCGCTTTGGGCCTTTGACGGAAGCGCGAATTGTGCATCTGCGACACCAGTCCTCTACGTCTTCTCGAGCGTGGAGACAGTAGAACCTTTCCCGCAAATTCGCTAAGGTCTTTTTAACACCAAGGTGGCCTCTCGAGGATCTTCATGCATTTCCTTAATCACATCGTGGATTCGGCTTTTGGGTAGTATAGTTTGCATCCTATACGAGCTACCATCCGCCGTTTCCCGTTTCCGCTTGAGTACGCCACCATCCACCTGAAGGGAGTTCCATTGTGCCCAATAGCTTTTCAGGGTTGCGCCATGCATTGAAACGTCCTTCCACTCCGGTCGCCCAGTTGTCTCCTTCCATACGAGCAATGGTCCGATATCTTCATCGGCTAACTGGGCATTTCGAATCTCCTCCGATGACCAACCTTCATCGAATTCGGCCATTATCACTCGCAGATCAACGGGCGGCTCCTTTTCCTCAATCCACCGGCAATGCTTGCAGTTAGCTGGACATGATTGACGAGATAGGGCGTCAGCATTTCCATGAACTCTGCCCTTGTGAAGCAGTTGGGGCCTCACTAGGTCTGGTCGGATCGTCGATCGGGTTGCACTAGTGTCGTTTGTTATGGTGCAATGTTCTTCATCAACTTGACCAGGAAGGCATCTGTCTGCTTCTCCACGATGTTGCCTTGGCACGGTGATGGGGGTGCTGAGGATGTCGATCCTCCTAGCCAACGTTTGCCCCACGAAGTTGGCCCTTGCAATTTAATGGGCTTCCATTCTAGGCTCCTGACACGGTCTGGATCTCCACCACCCTGGACAATAGCTCCGTCTTCTTCCCTTCTTGCAGTTTCTTTACAGGTGCCCTTTTTCCCCGCAATTCCAGCATCTAGGCGCACCATTCACTCAGTTCTCGTACATTGATGAATAAGCGGGAACATTCCAGCAGCGTAATTAATGGGCAGTGACTCACTTTCAGATGTTGATAATGCTTGTTGGGTTCTCGTGGTTTCGAGTAAATTCATTTGTTGGTGTTCTTAATGATTGTGGAAACAATTGCGACAGTAGCTCGCAGAATTGTTCGTACATATAACAATATATTCAATATACTACTGGGTTTTCCAGTAAGAGATGTTATTTTGATATTATAAGAAAAATATCATCTTTGAATATAAATGCTCGGATGTTTATTTCGTTATAAAGAAGAAGGTATGCCATTAATAGTGGAAGATAACATCAGGCAAACGACCATCACGATCACGCTTACAGAAGCATATCCTTTTCATAAAATTTTCCATAACCAAATCGCAAAGTGGCTGCCCTATGTCCTCGCCAGCCTCACGAATTCCATCTTTGAGGTCTTGAATCGGCGCTGGGCTGTTGGCTTAGACCTTTTCTTTCTTTTACCCCAAAGGAAGATGTCGCAAGATGTTAAATCACCACAAATTGGTGGCCAATTACGATCACTTCTTCAAGAGATAACACGGTCTGGAAGCTTTTCCCGTAAAAGATCAATGGTTTCGTTGCTTGTGTGGCACGTAGTGCCGTCTTGTCAAAAGTAAACGTTGTCCAGATCAATACCATCTAATTCCGGCATAAAAAATCATTAATCATCTCTTGATAGCGCAATCCATTCAACGTAACTGTTGCTCTAGCCTCATTTTCGAAAAAGTAAGGTTCAATGACTCCGCCGGACCATAAACCGCACAAAACAGTCACACGTTGAGGATAGAGAGGCTTTTCAACAATAACTCTTGGGTTTCCCGAGCCCCAGATTCGACTATTTTCCTTGTTGAGGTGAAAATGGGCCTCATCACTCAAGATGATTTTTCGATGGAATTCCGGATCATTTTCATGCATTTCAAGGACCTGATCAGCAAAGACACGACGTTGTTGATGATCGACCGGCTTGAGTTCTTGTGTTAACTGAACTTTATAAGCCTTGAGACCCAAATCTTTATGCGAAATACGGTGTAATGACGTTTCTGGAATGCCTAATTCCAAAAAAAGACGAGGAATGGTCAAACCTAGGTTTTCTTCAACACTTTCGGCTACAGTAGCAATATTCTCGGCTGTTCTTGAGTGACGTGCACGGGTTTTTTTTTGTCGCATCACTACGTTGTCCTAACAGCTCAAATTTTTCCACCAATTTCTGTATTGCGGTCCGACAAGGTGCTTCACGACGACCCAAAAATGTTTGAGTTTTGCGAACCGTCTCTGCCAAATTTTCACCATTTTTATAGCGAATTGCAATGCGTTGTTAAAGCATGTATCGTTCCATTTTTATTAATGGCGTAGTTTTTACTTATCAAATATCAAAAAATTACAGCTTGAAAAGTGACACCTACCGAAATAGTGGGCTATTCAAAATAACACCTCTTATTGGAAAACCCTTTATTAACTGAAAATGCGCACCTAAACCGAAGCAAAGCAATTGCTTTTTTCATGATATGTACTCCTTGAACTATTTATATTGATATAAACATAAAATTAATGACAAAGGTAAAAATGAAGCAAGAAAATAGATTTTTACGAGAAATATCTGATTTTATTTCAAACAAGTCCTAAAATCCATATAAAATTCATTAACAAATGCATTCTATCTGAAAGCTCCGATCCATGTGACGTCACATAAAAAGCTTTTTCATGAGCGAGCATACCTGCGTTGTCCCGCTCCAAGACTTCATTTCTAGAATCGATGAGAGGTCGGTTCAGATTTCGTTCGAGACGTATACGTGTTGTTTTTAAACGAAAATGATTACACTTTCGACTTGGGACTGTTATCGTCAACCGATCATTGGTTTTGTTATTACATTTTAGTGAAGCTCTCGTTAGCATTTGAGTATTTCAACATTTCCAATTTACAAAAACCAATCTCATCTTAACATAAACAATTCTGTTTGTAAATAAGCAAATGACATTTATCTTGGTTCAAGAGTATTCTTTTGCTTGATTAGGATTTGTATTTGAAAAACTGTGCATAGATTGTAAGTTAACAAATCAAACGCGGGTTTGAATAAAAAAATATAATTTTAAGGGCAAGGTTCATCTTTATTTGTTGCGAGTTACAATGGAACTGAAATAATCTAAACTAATTCTAAATTATGCCAATATTCAATCTGCAGTGCTTGCATTTTCAATTCTTCGCGATTCTGATTTCATGTTGCTATGTAGCTCTGGCGTCAGCAGTTTCGCATTGTTGCGAGATGTTGATTTTCGTGATCCGATTTCATGTTGCGATGCAGCCTTGGCGTCAGCAGTTTCGCATAGTGGGGAGATGTGAACTACGATCGTACTCGATCGTTAGAAAAACTTAATGTCGTTGAACGTGACATTTTTCGATGATTGCGGGGCGGCTCCTGGTGATGAGGAAGAGACTGAAATGGGTGACAGTTGTTCGGCAACTTGCTGGATTTTGGTCTTTGTAACGGTAGGTTTTGTTGAAAATTTTGTAAATAATTTCAGAATTTCGATTATTAAAAGGTAAAATGCGATAATTGAAATGATTCCATAGGTTGCCAAATGATGGTTATTTGTTTCGTATCTGAACAGCTGAATTTCATTTGTGGTACTCAGATGTAGCTTTTTCGTCAACTCTAATGAAAGTATCTCCTGGTCTTCTTTTGTTTTGGCAGAGAGTTGCAAAATAGGAGGTAAAACTTTTAGAACGGTTGCTTCACGATTGACGAAAGTTCTTCTGTTGATTGCAATGCTGCTATTGTGAATCTTTACCAAGTAAGTTCCGTACAGTCATTAATCAATTGCTCTGCTTCTACAATTCCCGTAAATTGGTTAAATAATATGGTCTCTGGAACGATCTCTTCTATCGTTGGTAAATGCTTGCTGCTGCTGTGGTTGCAAGTCGGCGTAATGCTTGGTAACAGATTCGGGATGCAGGAAGTGTTGCTTATGTTCGAGATTTGATTTGGTTTACAAATTGACAATGAATATACTTTTTTACAATTTTGAATTACGCCAAATATTTCTTTATCATTTTCCAGGATATTTTTGAATTTTTAATCTATTACATTACTATTTTTTAACAGCTTTTATTAAAAATGATTTGTATGGGAAGTTTGGTAGTTAATGTTATATTAATTATGTACAGAATCGAGGATATGTTCACAATAATTTTATCTTCTGCGAAACCTAAAGCCTTTTCAATGGTTGTATATGGAAGCAATTCCTTGTCCAATATATCTTTGGCGATTTCGATTTCTGATTTAGATAGAATAAATGAATGCATAACTCTCTGCTTTGCCCAATGAATTTATGTTTTTTAATTCGTCTTTTAATAGTGAAAATCTTAATTTGATATCCAAAATAATTTCGTCATTTGTTTGACTATTTACTTTGATTAAATTTCGGATCTTGTTGACAATCATAATTATGTTATTTATTCTTTCATTGTACATTTTGTTGATTATGACATGTCTATTGTTGTTTTGAAGGAGATTATTAATTTTGGCATGTACCGTTACTAAATCTTCGTGATCTGGGTAATCTACAATCCACTTTCAGATGGTGCCGATGAAATCGAGTGATCTTTTGATTGTTTTAATTTTTAAATTTTGAATTGGTTTCCGCATTTGTTGAAGTTTGTAGGATAAGTGTGACGAAGACGGGTGGTGCTTGATTTCTGAGAGGTTGAGAATAAGTTCGATTTCGGAGACAAAGCGTTCATACCGGTATAATCGATGGTGTGGATCAGCTTGAAATTTCCAACTGAAAAAAAGTTTCAATGACGAATGTGACTCTTATGTACGGTTCTGCAAGATTCAGTCAAAATGGTTGAGTTATAGTTTTCCTTAACAATTTCCTGCTTGTCCCTCACTGTAAGTTTGGATCCCTTCCTCTCATTTATTCTAACATAAATTGTTTCACCTATCTCGTAATTTTTTGTCGGTTGTCTAGTCTTGTTGTGGTTTGTCATGTGTTTTTGTTGCTTAAGTTTTAGTTTGTCCACATTTGACAATCGAATCCTTTCTCGTTCCTCTGGTTCTATACTCGGAATTCGACAAAAATGCAATTCGATCGGCTTCGATTGGATCTAGGGGGTCCATCCTTCCTCAGGCATCTCATGCCCGTTGACTGTGTCTTATAGACATTAATTTTGAGGTCGTCCTCTATTAATGACGTTATTGAGGTTGATCTAAGTGAGCTTTCGTTGTCTATAATGAGTATTTCCGGCACACAAAAGTAGAAGAGCAAGCGTGCCAGGGGTTGTTTAATATCTTCGATAGATTTAGAAGTAATGATCCTTGCCTGACCAAATTTGGAAAATTTGTCTATGGCAGTCAGTAATCTATGTTTTTCTGTGCTAAACAAATCGATATGGGTTTATTGGGGTTTATTGGGGTGCCGATCATATTTATTTTCCCTGCACAAACTATATCGCTTCACCAAACTTTCAATGCTCCATGGTGAGACTGACTTCTATCTGACCCAGCTTTTGAGCGGACATGAGTCTTTTCAGTCTTTCCTGCACAAGATTGGTAAGTCACTGTCTCCCGATAGTCGGTTTTGCCCAGGAGAGGAGGACAATGCCTGCCACACATTTTTTGCGTGTACAAAATGGGTCAGGCTGCGAAGGGAACGACGTTAGAGCTCACCCCGGATAATATAGTTGCGGTTATGCTCGAATTGGTTGACAAATGGAACCAGGTGGCACATAATGCTCGGGCAGTCCTAAAATATAAAAGGGACTCACAGCAGCCGGGGGTACTGGGGCTGGGGGATCGCTTTTCTGGCACTTCCTCTTCTCCTCTCCCCCTCCCTTCCCGCTAAAAAGGGATCCACCAGCTTGAAGATGCCTCGCGGCGTAAAAAAACAAGACCTGGCCCGAAGTAATGTGTCAAACGTTCTCAGGTTGACAAGGGAGATGTTTAGTGGGTAGTCCAGTCGCTCTGTGCATAAATGGCATTCATCTCCCAACCATAAAAAAAACGTTTAATCCTTGCCGCTATCATTGGGAAGTAAAAATTTTCAAGGAGCTGCATGCGGTTCTCTTCGGCATTTCGGTATGCTCCTTTGTGAGTTTGCAGGATTTTTTCCTCCTGCTCAACTTTGCTTGCGATATCCTCCACAAACTTTTGAGTGTATCGCATCCTATAGCTCTTGAAATGTGCAATGTAAATTTCTTGAACACGACCCATGATTTCTTCAGATGTTAGAAGGCCATTCATCGTGTTAGGGTTAAGGTAACGTTTGAAGATGTTTATTATAACGGTATTCCAATATTGTCGCTTTATGAGAGTATGCCTGAAATAATTTGGAAAAGGGTGTTGTAGATGGCAACTGTCTTCTTCACCAATTCTTAGGATGATTTGGTTTCGGAAGACGTTGACAGGCTATTCGGTGGTAGGAATCAGATTTCGGGATGAGCTTTCATCATTGTGTAGTGTACTGTGGGCGTTAAAGAGTTCACTAAAGTTTCTTTGGGGGGCCATGACAGAGAATCTGCCACAACATTTGCTCTGCCTGCTTTATATTCCAATTGGTGATTGTGCTCTTCCAAGATGGCTTTCCACCTTTTCATTTTGCTGTTCGTATTTTTGTTGCTCAGCGCATAGGTTAACGGTTGATGGTCAGTGTATATTTTAACCTTCCGAGAGCCATAGAGGTAGCATCGCAATGAATTGAGAGCCCAGATGATAGCAAGCATCTCCTTCTCATTGGTGGTTTAGTTCTCTTCAGTTTTCGTAAAAGTTCTCGACAAGAAAACGATGGACTTGCCATCCTGTGAGAGAACTGCACCTATGGCGTAGTCGGAGGCATCGGTTGTCAATTGGAACTCTTTTTCGAAGTTCGGATGTGTCAAAATTACTTCTTTGGAAATCAGGCAGTTTTTGAGATTATCAAACGTCCGTCTTCCATCTTCTCCTCTTAAAAGGGAAGTCAGGGGCTTCGCAATTTCAGCATGATTTTGGATAGAGTGGCGGGAGTACCCTGATATTTCCAAAAATAATTGTAAGTCCTTTAAAGCCTTAGGAACAGAAAAATTTGCAATCGCTTGAACTTTCTGGGGATTGTTCTTGATGCCGTCACTGCTGACTATGAATCCCAAAAATTAGATTTCTCTTTTAAGGACATCGCACTTGTCCAATTGAACTTTCGTATTGGAGCCTTGTAGGGTTTTGAGCACTTTCTCTAGACCTTTGAAGTGCTCTTCCGCATTGCTTCCGAAGATGATAATATCGTCGATATGCACATAGCAGCGAGTTCCTATGTGCTCAGGTAGAATGTCATCGAGAGTCCTCGGGAATATGGATGGAGCATTTTTCAGTCCAAAGGGAAGGCATGTGAATTCAAACTTGCCGTTGTTGATAGAAAAAGCAGTTTCAGAGATGTCATTCTCCTTAAGTGGTATTTGGTGGAATCCACTTTTAAGGTCGACAATAGAGGAAAAATTGTTTTTCCCCATGTTAGCCAAGATCTCACCTATCTCCGGTATCGGGTACCTATCCGCGATGGTAAGCGAGTTCAGCTTGCGATAGTTGATCACCATTTGATACTTCTTCTCTCCAGATGTATCTTGCTTTTCTACCCGAGAGTTATAGGGAGATTTCGATGGTCTAATTATTCCATCTATGAGTAATTTGTTAATTTTCTTCTCAACTACTTCTTTCAAGGCCATTGTGTATGGATATGCCCTGGAATATACGGATGTTGTCCGTATTTCTTCTTTTACTGTCAGATCATCAGATGTTGTCCGTATTTCCTCCTTTACTGTATTTTCATCCGGCTCTGTTAATAATTTGGAACAATTTTTCAAAATATTTTTCAGTCTTAATGTTTGTCTTTGATTTAGATGGGTAATCCTGATATCTATTTTATTAACCGTTTCAGAGATGTGTTGTTTTCCGGGTATAAGAAGGTTGGGATATATATTTATTTTGTTTTATTAACTTACAAAGCTTTACAAATTGACATAACAAGCATAATATAAAAAGTATATAAGCTCAGCAACTCCTTATAAGCAGAGCTTGAGAAAGGAGTTGAGTTAAGATCGTTTGTCTTACTACTTCTAAAATTACATGAACATTTTCATTTTACTTATGTTATTTATCCACAAAAATTGTTAAATCTAAATTAATTAATTAATAAAATTGAAAATTCTCAAAAATTCTTCACCAGTCAATCCTAAGAGTCATTTATTTATGTAAAATTTAAAGGATTCTGATGAATATGTATTGTACATATTTTTGTGTTTGAGCTTTGTTACAGTAGGGGACATTCATCCTATTATTATTGTACCTTGTATTGCCATATAATTTTCGTTTGTATGGATGACTGCTTCAAGGTCCTTGAGGGTATCGTTACCAATTATCCCGTCAAAGGCTATAAGGCTTGGGAGAATGAAGAACTGAGTTTTATTTTTTTGAGGGCCAAATAGATTAAGAAGCGCATAATATGTGATTTGGACGCTTCCTCCTACGGAGTTAGCGTAGAAAGCTTTTTTATTAAGTAAGCGATATCGAATGTGTCTCGGTTGTATGTAATGTTTGTGGGAACAGATGGAACAGCATAAAGGTTAAAAGTAGAAAAATCAAAAATTATATGTTAATATGTCTACCAAATTTCAAAAATCCAGAACCCAAACTTACCGTCTATTCAATCGACCACTTGAGGGCTGCCTGCAAAAAGATAAATGATATTATATTAATTTGTGATGTATTTTTTGAAATTAATTTAAAAATAACAAGTCTATCAATAACCAAATAACATATTCTTGAAACTATACTTTGAACATTAACTGATCACATAAGAGAACTGGACATTCTCTGCATATCACACTCGTTAGGGCCTGACTAACGAGTGTGAGCGATCAATGGGCCAGGTCAGACGTAGTCATAAACAGGTTTGCGCCCTATTTCAGCATTCAGGTTAGCTGAACCCTGGCTGAGGTCTACATGGTCCCACAGTGCACCTATGCTCACTTTATATATGATACCCAATTTTTCAACGCATGTGTACCACTGAGTCCATGTCATTGCTAACCGTCGACGATTGAACACGAGTAACATACATGAGATATGCATCCAAACCATTTTCATCCTGAGAACAAGAACGCATTTCCAATCTCTCATACGAAATCTTTCTCCTTGAGATATCGATAGACGAATGATTGTATTGAGACTTAGGAATGATTGTATTGAGACTCTGGAGCGCATCAGATAGGTACGTATTAGTTGCAGTGCGTGTAGCCTGGTCGTTAGAAAATTTACCTTTTTGAAGCCGGCAACACGCTGAAGCATCTGACCTCGCTCTTTCATCTATGGAAAGCTCAAGGGGAAAGATCTCACATGGGGGATTGGAAATGCATCCTTGATCTCAGGATACAACCGGTCAAGACGCATATCTCATGTATGTTATGTTGTTGTAACTGACGGAAATCTAACGATAATGCGGGTTTTCAAGGTCTTGAATGGTCTATAGCCGGGAACAGTTCTTGCGCCTTTGCTCTTCTCAATATACATTCACAAGCTATTGAACGGGTTTGATTTTAACGTCTCGCGAATGCGAACATTGGAAGCCTTTACTGATGATCTGGTCATTTATACGGCAGACTGAAAAGCTACAATAGTTCAGAGCAATCTACAAAAAATGTTTAATGATATGCAGCTCTACACCGACAATTAGTAAATGAAAATCAATGCGCAGAAGTGCGAAATACTTTTTTTCGGACAGCGCTGCAGAGGGCCAGTCAAGACTTGAAATGTAATTGGAAGGATTTCCACATCATGGCTGTTTAGGGTAGTTCAGAACAGGTTCCACATAATGCCTGTGTCAGATACCTCGGAGTAAAGCACAAAAACTAATCATGTCCCTTCGGCGACTCTTTCGTTTCAGATAAATTGATCCAAAGGTCACAGTTATCTGTTACAAGACCCTGGTTAGACCAGTTTTGGCAAATAGATGTCAGATCTGGTACAGCCAGAGTGATTGAGAAGATTCAAAGTTTTCGAAAGGAAATGTCTTCGTGCATATACTGGTTTGTACAGAAAGCTTGAGATGGATTAGAAACACTTTATATTTAATAGAAGAATTTATCAAACTGCTAAAGTAACGAGTGTCAATATCTTCATATTGAGACTTCTTCGGAATCATATCATAAGAGCTGTTATTGTGAGTGAAAATGCCTGGATTTCACAACCATGGTAAATTGAGACTTGTCTCGCTACTGGCCTCGTTCCTCCAGAAGCATTCGTGTATCTGGACATGAACCGATATGTTTTTGATTTTGAATCTGTCTCACTATTATATATAGACGGGCCATCGATAGCAATATAAAATATCCTCCAAATTTGAGTTCACGAGACCACCTTCCTAGTGGAGATACCCATTTGCTAGATTCGTTGATCCTGGTCGAGCTGGGACGGAGCAATCTAGTTATTGGTGGCTGAATGAAAATGTCAAAACTATTCGCGGTTTTTTTTTTGTTTTGTGTTCATCGTTACTTAGTTTTGGTTCACAGCTCATTTCTACTATATTTAGTGTTTTCGTCGTTTGTTTGTGTGAAAGGTTTCAATATTTAAGATAGGTATATCGTGAAATACAGGTTTGACGATAGGCTCACTCCCCTGAAAAACCATACATTTCACGGCAACGACCTCGCAACCGAAAGAAGGACTATGAAATTGGTTCCTGGAATGTCAGATCACTGAACTACTCTGGCGCAGTGAAAGGACTTTTACAACAGGCCAGTCAATATAAATTAAACATACTGGCAATCCACTAAACAACCTGGAATGGAAGTGGTATTCAAGATATGAGATCGCACACAATATTCAAAAGTGGAAAGCCTGCTGGAAACCGAGAATTTGGAGTGGCCCTCATTGCAGATAGGGAGTTCGAATCGCACGTTATTGATTTTAAGGCATTGAATCAACGTTGGTGTGCGATCCGTATCAAAGCAAATTTGGCCTTTAAACGTACACGTCCCGATCGAGAAAAAGGACGAAGAAATTACGAAAATATTCTACAATCCCCCAGAAAGACCAATTAACGCATTGCCTACAAACGACACAAAAATAATTCTGGGTGGTTTCGACGCTAATATTTGCAACGAGCTATCTCATCGGGGAATGACTGGATGATATAGCCTCCATGATGGAACAGATGAGAACGGCCACCGCCTGATTGCCATTTCATGTAGCAGAAATCTAGTCATTGGTTTGACTTGCTTTACTCGTTTGGGGCTGTGTTTAAGTACCCAATTTGTGTCGAGAGATTGCTATGTTTTATACCGGGTTCTTGGGTATCAGGGTCAGGATAAAATAGTCCCCTAATTTTTCAAGCCGAAGTGTTGCTTATTCTAGTGTGAACGTTATTTCCTTAGAGTTGAGAACTACTATTACGGGGTTTGATAAGCTTAGAATGGAGTTGACGAAGTAGACGCCATCAGCTATGTCTTAACACTATCGGTATTTTTATTAAGTTTTGGTTTCGTGGTTGGAGCGTATTTATTTCCTTCCAGATCATCTGATGACATTCGCGATCTTCTTCGGTATACTCAACATCAGTCTTTCCTGTCGGGGGCGTCACACCTTGGACGCGCTTGTGATGGTCGAGACCTTAGGTGAGTTTTGATGTTGTGGAGTATTCATTGCCCTTACTAGGGCTGTACCCATAGGAGCCTGAATAGGACTGACGCTCGCGCTGATTGGGACCCCACACTTAGAGAGCTGACCTCAGGGGTCGTATGCCAGTGCCTTTCGAAGTCTTAGTCGCGTTGTGTTGTTGCTGGATCTTTCCTGTTGGGATTTCCAGTGGAATTGTGGATTCCTCCGGATTAAGCCTAGTTGGGGGTGAGTTAACTTTCTCCTGGGACTCTCAATATTGCAGCCATCGAATAGGTAATCGTTACACAAAAGCCTATCATTTGTTTCATCCACCACTTGGAATACAAAGTAGGGAAGTGGGGAGTTGGAAATTGCCTTGCGCAGAGCCAAGGGTCTCCCTATTCACCAAAGGGACTTACCAGTATCAATGTATTATGTTCGATGATTTGGCAGTCGCTCTTTAATGCCTATTTTTTGATTAAGCTTATTTCCCCACCCATGTCGATAATGTTTTGAGTCTGTATGTTTTTGCTTATATCTAGTGGACCTGTTATTAAGTTGAATACAGATATCTGTTCTTCCGTAAGTTTTGGTTTATGTTGAGGTCTGCCTTCAACTGGCATCTTCTTGCTAGTTCCCTTTTTAATGCCTATTGTTGTCGAGCCGGGGCTTTTCGGCTCTCTCCCGTTTCTCTGAGCTCTCGACTCCCATCTTGGATGTGGTAGTTCCTGGAACTATCGGATATGTTGTGTGGGGATTTTGGTGGGGGTTCAGTCGGCAGTCTCTCTTGTCGTGTCCATACTCTTTGCAGGTGGCGTAAAATGGAGTATTTTTGCGACAAAGACACTCGGAGTAGGTGTGTCCCCTTTTGTTGCAGAAACTGCACGTTACTCTTTTAGCTAAGTTGGATGTTTTGCTTTGGGTGTTAGTATTGAACAGGGAGACTATTTGCTGCTGCCGACCACCAGGGTTTAAAAGTTGTGGATGTGGAGCCATCTGGTGCTGCTGTCCACCAGGATTTGCGAGATGTGAGTGTGGTATATAAAAGTTACTTAAGAGGGTGTTTATTGGCACTCCTTGTGTTAGGACTATTGCGTTTTCTGACCTAGGAAAGTTGGAAGTTGGCGTTTAATGGAGTCGTGCCAGTGAACTGGTGGTAAGGCGGTTGGGGGTGGAGTTGAGTGGGTGGTACTTCTTGTTGCAGCTTCTCCACGTTCAGAACCTTTGCTATTAGGTCCTCAAACGTTTTGGTTTCTTGTATATTGGCAAAGATGTGGGTTATTGATTCCCCTTTTGAAAATACTTTTGGCAAAATTCTCCAACTATACGTTGGTGAACACTCAGGGTGTCTCTGAGTAGGATTGTGTGGCTGCTTCTTGACTGCGCCTAAGGATCTGCCTCAAGCGTGACGTGTAAGTGAGGAGTGATTATGTTGGGGTTTGTTTTGCTATGAACAAACTATTAAACATTTCCTGGTAGGTTTCTCTCGGCAGATATACTTTTGAGAGTAGAACCTCCATTGCTTCTATATTAACGGGGAAATTAGAGGAGATAAGTTGGTAGGCTTCGGCTCGGAATTGAGTTAGAAAAATCTGCATGAAGACTGCGCGTTCCTGGGTGTCTAGGCACTGCCAGATTTGTTTGCTGAACCTATAACTGTTTGTAGGTCTTGCACTTTCGATGAACTGGGGGCGCCGGAGAATAATGGGATCATCTGTGCCATCGATTTGGCTAATTTTGCGTAATCGGTCATTATGACTTTTTTTGGTCTGAATATTCCCTGGGCATAAGGAGTGAGTGGGACATATTCAGTGAATGATTCCAAGTTGTACTTGTATCTAAGGTTAGCTCCCAGTCTTCGGAAGTTATTAACGCGGAGAATAATTGTGATAGGTCGAGACTGTTGGTAACCAGAGAAAATTTGGACTGGAAAGCGCGTCAGCGTTTCTTGTTTCGAGTTTTCGGCTGCAAGGTGATGGTACAAATTCTAGTGAAAAAGCGAAGAAAACTAGACTCAAAATCGCAACAATGTGTAATAATAAGAAACTTGTCATCAGCCGTGATGTTATTTTTTTGAGGACAAAAGTGAAAAGGTAATTGAAAATAAACAGTACTTCGCTAATTCTCTTTTGTATTTGCCGAATGATGAAGAAGGCGATATAGTGAGCGTTGGAAATCCTGCCGATGGAGAATCATCTCTAGAAATCAATACTAGAGATTTTGTTAGAAAAACTAGTAATGAGCCCTGTGCAGAAGTCGATGATATAAGTCCAGTGGGAGTAAGCGAAGAAGTGGGGGCCAGTTTTTTCGATTCACCAGATGAAGACGCCTTAGATGGCATGCATAAGGATCCGAATTGGACAATGGAGAAAATCAGTGATTTAAAAGTTTGCACAAGATCTAGTAATATAGTAACACGATTGAAACGACAACAACTGAATCAATCAGAAAAACGACTGGAAGAAAGTTTCAACATATATGTGATTCAAGGTGTGGATGATCCAAAAATCGTTAAAGAAGCATTGAGTCGTGTGGACGCTGAAAAATGGGAGTATGAATTCAACTTCTTAGTGGGAAATCAAACTGGGAGCTTAGTACATTTACCAAGACACAAACAGATGGACGCTGTAATAGAGAAGATATTTACATGATTCAGCCAGAAGGATTTAGTGATGGCACAAATAGAGCCTGTCAATTAAATAAATCAATTTGTGGGCTGAAACAGGTGAGTAGAGTATGGAATGACAAACTAAATGAAGTACTTTTACAGCATAGCCTACAACGATTGGCAACTGATTAATGCATATTTTATACAGTAACAAATGATAGCATGTTCTTTCTAGCAGGTTATGTCAACGATATATTGATCTTCTCAAATAATGGAAATGCAGCAAATCATGTCAAAAGCGCTTTATTCAATACCAATCGTTATAAATTTTTAAAAGAACATAAAGCAAATTCCAAACAATAAAACTATAAAAAAACTTAATGGCCCGAATGGCTCTCTAAATTTATACGTTATCAGTTAAACACATTTAATGAAAAAAAATACACTAGCAAATTCAAATTAATTAAGATTATTACATATTTTTTGATTCAATTGGAAAAAGGAGAAAAAACCAACCAGCATTATTGTGCAGCAAATCATCTTAAAGAAACATTGTTTAAATGATTTAAGATTAAAGATATGGGCCGTCTCTCATCTGTTTTGAGAGTACGTATTACATATGATCGAAAGGGTGGTACCATTAGATTGGATCAGTCACAATATATTTTGAATCGCTTTGCTTTGCCAATGGACCCTAATCAACGATTAATGATGTTAATGGGTCCAAAAACCGAGAAAGAATATGATAATATGAAGACTGTTCCTTACCAGGAGGCTATTGGAATCTCCCTGTTTGCCGCACTAATTACTAGTGCACTAATTACTGTGCATTAAGGAAGCATAACAATAATCCTGGAAGAGCTCACTGGGTTGCAGTTAAAATAGTTCTTCAATATTTGAAAGGAACCGTTCACCATGGTATCTATTATACTCGCGATAGTGGAACTTTCAGTGGATTCTGTGATGCTGATTGGGGAGCAGATAGAGACGAATTTAAATCTACATCAGGTTATGTCTTCATATTTCAAGGTGGTGCAATTACATAGTGTTCAAAGAAGCAAAACACAGTTGCATCATCAGCCACGGAATCAAAGTTCATGGCACTATCTGATGCAACAAAGGAAGCGTTATGCGTTAAGCTTTTGTGAAAAAGAAAATCGAGATAGGAGAAATTGAACTGAGCTATATATCAACACAAGAAAACATTACTGATATTTTAACTAAAGTTCGTAGAAGCGCTTGGACTCAAAAAAATGAATAGAATGTTTATTTAGTGGGAGATTTGGAGAGTTAAATAAAAATTATGTTCAAATGTACAATTCGCTATTGTGAATGAGTTCAATCTGTCATTTGTACCAACAGCTGTGAAGAAAAGTTTTGCTGTCAACCCTTCTTCTGGTTCCAGCATTCAACCAAGACCGACGCGTTTTTCTTTCTTCTGCCAATAATTCCAGCATGGTATGCTAGTAGAATAATATAATATATATAGAATAATATAATATATATCGCTAGCTCAAGTCACATAGACTTCTTTCTCAGAGTATTTAAATTTAAGACCTGCTATAAGTTCATGTTGCGATTTCCTGAAAGTAATGCGATATCTGTAAAAAGTCGGCGCATTTTCATGCCAAACAACAGTGTTAAAAAATATGCAGCTTAAATGTTACAGTGAATCCACCTCCTCCTAAACTATGTTACCTTAACTCATCACAAACATCAAATTTCAATTTCAATCATAAATTAATTCGTTCGTTCGTTCAGCCTCATTGCAACAATCTCTGCTGTAGCGTGATATCCGCGCCCGCGAAGTTCTTGTCAGCGGAATCTAACGTCTGCATAAATGTTGCTGCTGCAAGAGTTGGCGAGAATTAATTGTTGCAACAGCTCAGCAAGTTTTTTCGCGATAAAATTACCCTTTTGTTCTTGTATCGCCCAGTTATGAATTAGCTCGCGTCTCATGTGCATGTTGCACATAATTGAATAAATAATCCGATCATTTGTTAAAGAGAGCGGATAAGAAAAAGTGTTTGTTTTATTAAGTAAACAAGTGTTTTCTTTTGAAAATAAAACTCTTAAACTCACGTTTATCTATCTTCAGCCTTCAGATTACTGTTACAACATACTCGTGCAGTGATAAACAATTCATATATTATCAATGTTTTATGAGAAACCTGCTTGAATGGTATCAAATTAGACAAAATATTCTGAAAAGGAATAAATATCCTCCATTATCGTGTTTTTACCCTTCCTTCGAATATTTCCCCCTTGGTGTGGTGGAAAAACCTGCCACAATTAGCACTCCACAAAAGAATTAACTTTTTCCCAACTTTTAACAAGTTTACCTGTCCTTCCCACCCACTCCGAATGAGTTTAATACAACTTTACTAAAAGCCGATAGACATCATGTACCTCGTTTAACATTCCTCAGGCATACTTTTAAACCAATTTGTTACTCTACAAGGTCGTCCTTCAGCTCTTCTGCTCTGCGGCAACCCAAGGGTGTATTCGTAAATGTTAATCCGTAGTGCACATATGTAAACTTTGGAAAGGGTCGAAAACATGAAATACAAATAAACAAATAAATAAACGCATACCAAAGCCGCAAAAGCTTTGTCATTTTCTCATGCTTGGGCGCTGAATCCAAATACGAGTACGAGTATAACATTTATGCGTACGTTTTTTTATGGTTTGAAAAATATTTTACCAGTTACATATGGAATATCGTCGTCGCTGACGATGCATAAAAATTTATGCGAGACAAATGGGAGTCGTGTCCTTTTTTAACGTGACAAAATATACGCATTAACTTTTGCTCAAGTTAAACGCATATTAATTTAGTCGGAATTTTGAAGGTCGATTGGCTGACATACATTTTGAGACGACAGCGAATAAGCTTTTGTTCCGGTGCGTTTGCATTTTCTTCGCCTCAGGGGAAATAAGCAGTCGCAAGTAGGTGTGTCCTGTCAGCATTTACCCAGTCATATGTACATACATATATCGCTGCAAGGGATGTTATTTAATTATGAAATATGCCTTACTACGTCGAACGTTTTGATGTCACTGGAAAAATAATACCATTTTAGGGTTCTGCAAAAATTTTATTTTGAGCACCCAATTAAAATCGATAACTATCCGCCTGTCTGTTATAGCATGTTTTCTCAGGATCTAGAGAAGCAATCCTCAAATCTTGTGAACATCTCAGAAGTTTCTGGCTTATTAAATTTTCATAGCTGAAAAAAAAATTGCATAGAATTTTGAGGAGGGTCTTACCATATAACGAACAATTTCACCAACAATTCAACTGATTGCCTAGAGCAATAACTTATTCATCTGAGATTAGTATATAATTTTGAGTTTTTATTTTACAAAACGAAGAGTGCACTACAAAGTGGTGACCCCTGAATATCGAAGTTCGTAATTAAAAAGAAAAACTGTAATAAAAACACCTTTGTCGTACCGCATAACTAAGTATGCTACCAAAAATACACTCGAGGCAGATGAACCGTCAGAAAATCATCCCAACAATCCAAAGAGTGATACACCAGTGGAGCCCCAGCAGCCTGTATATAACACTTTGCAATTAAAGCTCCCGAAAATTTTCACGGCTAATCCCGAGCTGTGGTTTTATCAAATCGATTCGCGATTCACAGTAGCTTTTAGGGAAATGAAATGGCACTTCATTAACAAAAATAAATTTATTCGCGAACAGAAACTATAGTTTACATTTCACAAGATACAAGTTAGGCTAGGATGAATGTAGAATGAAAGGCACGTCTTGCTGCTCGTGCTATAAACTACCACATGCTGCGACGCATGTATCGCAACTCTCTTTTCACTCGATGCTCGCTGCCGAGAATCCAAGCGTCGCCAAGGAAATAATGACGATCAAAAGGAAAACGCGTCTATGATACCTAAAACGACGTGCCCACACTCTGCATGTGCGTTTGTTTGCATCTCAACCAAGGCACGCGAAAATCTCCCTTGGTATAATTTTTGGTTTACGCCGACACTGTGGAGCTTCGCGGGGTGCGCAGGAAATGAAAATGTAACGCGCTTTTTGGCCTCCGGTATATTTACTGGTGATGAAAGCTGAGCAGGTAACGAAGGCGCGACGGATGTTGGCGAATGAGGCGGTGAGCTGCTAAGCTGTGGCGTAGGCTGTGAAGTCTCAGGCTCTGGTATGGGGGCTGATGAAGCGACTGGAGTGGACGTTTGTGAATCTGTGATTACTGGATGCCTTAAATCTGCTGCAGCGATGTAAACGGGCTTCAACTGATCGGTCGATAGTGTTTTTACTATGCCATTGACGTCTACGACGAAAGTGCGCTCGTCGATACGCTTTATCACTCGATGAGGGCCAGAGTACGGTACCTCCACTGGCTTTTTGATTGAGTCTATTCGGCGGAAAACGTATTCGCAAATGGCTAAGTCCCTGAAAACGAAAGGGCAATAGTTGACATGTCTGGAAGCTTGGATTGGGTGAATGGCTTTGAACAGGCGACGGAGGTCGGTAATGAAACCTGCCGGAGTACAAACGGAAACAGAACGAGGATCAATGAATTCGCTTGGGATACGAAGTGATGTCCCAAAGACTAGTTCTACTGGCGAGGCCTGAAGGAGCACTGTCGACAGCTGCAAACAATGTACATCTGAGAGAAGCCTTAAGCGTGCGGTGCATACGCTCTACCATGCCGTTTGATTTGGGGTGGTAAGAGGCCGTATGAATTTGATGAACTCCTGATTGGTCGTAATTTCGAGCCGCGTTCCAAAGCAGGATATCCAATTGTCACAACCTGGTATTGCCTGCGGCTAACGGGCGTAGCGGTTTCTAATAGTTAGACAGTGTTCAAAATTTTCAGCGAGTGGCACCCTGACCATGTCCAAAAAGATGTGGTCAAATCTTCGATCCGGTGCTGTGAAATCTCTTAGCTCCGCTCTGTTGTGGTGATAAACTTTTAACTTTGGCAGGGGATGCACTACTTGGCCCACCAAAATGTGTCTCTATGAGGGCTTGGCCAAAAATATTTAAGGGAGATGCGCTTAGCAGTAGCAAGGCCATCCGGATGCGACAAATTGTGAGCTGCGTCGAATGATTGTTTGCGTAGTGAGACTGGCTAGTAGAGCTCGATAGTGCTGTCGTGTTTGGTGCGAACCAATGAATATCCATTGAGCTCGAGGCATCGAAGCTTGAAACGAGTCGCTGTTCATCTTTCTCTTGCTCAGCGCTGATGGTGCTGAGGTTGCAGGCGGCAGAAATGAAGACAATTTCCACGCGCGAGGTTGCGTCGGCTACAGCGTTTTTTCCCCAGGTGTGTATTCAAGCTGGGTATTAAACTGCGATATAAAATCGAATTGCCCAATCTGCCGCGGCGATGCTTTTTCTGATCGTTTCTTGAGTGCATGAGTAAGCGGCCGATGATCTGTATAGGCGGTGAACTGCCTGCCTTCAAGAATGCGCTGGAAATGCCTGATTGCAGCGAATATGGCTAGAAGCTCCCGATTGTAGGTCGAATATTTCTGCTCCGCATATGAGAGCTTTCTCGAGAAGAATCCTAGTGGGACGTAGGTACCATCAGTTAGCTGCTGATCCAAAACTGCGCCTATGGTGGTGTTGGATGCATCTGTGCGTAAAGCGAGCCGCCCAGGCATGCTTAGCTTTCTTTTTTGTGATTCCTATAACTAAACTGGTGAGAGGAGCTTGTAACATAGCAGCTTAGGGAATGCAGTGCCGGTAAAAGTTCAGCACTCCCACGAAACGTCTGAGCTGCGTAGTGTCCTCGAGTCTTGGGAAGTACATGATGGCCTGGGTCTTTGGCAGAGGTGGGAGAAAACCTTCTTTCGACTCGTGATATCCGGAAAATGTTACCTGTGGCAGGGCGATCTGACATTTAGTCCAGTTAATTTGGAGGCGTGCTTCGTTTAAAGCCGAGAGAAGTTTAGTGAAGTGCGCTTGATGCTCTTCGTGGCTGCCTAAGCTGACGAGAAGATCATCCTGATATTTACGCACGAATGGTAGATTTCTGAGGACATGGTTAATTGTACGCTGCATGGTTTTGGTCGCATTTTTCAAACCGAGTGTTATACCCAAAAACTCGAACAATCCAAAAGGCGTCGTGACTTTTCAATGTCTTTCTCTGCCATCGGGATCTGGTAAAAGGCTTTGTGAAGGTTGATGACCGTAAGCACTTTGCCTTAAGCATCCTACAGCAAGTCTTCTATTACTGGAAGTACGTAACGGTCGGGGCGGGTGATTGCGTTGAGCTGGTGATAGTCACCGGTAGCTCGCCAACCTCCATTGTCCTTCGGTACCATATGAAGAGGACTGGCCCACTGACTCGCTGAGGGGTGGATGATTTTTGCTCTACTAATTCGCTGAATTTCCTTTAAGCTGCGCTAAGTCGTTCACCTGAGAGTCGCCGTGGTCGGGCGAATACTGACGGGCCACTAGTAACGATGTGGTGCTGAACGGGTGAATCAGGAACGTGCACCATCTGTCCAGAGCGAGCAGAGCTTTTGGCGAAATTGTCGAAAAGCTTTACGTAGATCTCTTTTAGAACTCTTTACGCCGAAGAATACAGCTCACAAATAAAATATTTTATTCAGTTTTGACGATCTTGAAGCCCATTTGCATACAAAGGCAAACAAAGCTCCAAGTATACAAATCTGTGATAAGACCTGTGTTATGCTATGGGTGTGAAACATGGATCCTAACTCAAGCATCCGCAAATATATTGAACGCCTTTGAGCGACGGGTCCTGAAGCGAATAATCGGAGCGAAGCTTGACGGGGATCAATAGCGAATTCGATAAAACCATGAGTTGTATGAAATTTTTGACGAACCGGAGGTCTCAAAAATTGTAAGACTGCAGAAGCTGCAATGGGCTTGACACATGAATCGTATGGACGAATAACGGATACCCAAGAAGGTATTCGTTGGGAGAACTGAAGGCCGGAGGCCAGTGGGGAAACCGAGGAGACGCTGGTCTGACTCGGTCGACGAAGACAGTTCATCGCTGCTTGGATTTCGGAATTGGAAGACGCAGTCAACGGACCGAAACAGGTAGAGGCGCTGTAGTGCTAAAAAGAAGAAGAAGAAGAATCCATAAACAATTTGTATTTTAGATGGTTATTGCTAAATTGAAATGATTATTTTTTCCCAACTTGAAATATTAAGTT
Source organism: Odontomyia ornata (assembly GCA_963969285.1). Lineage (NCBI taxonomy): Eukaryota > Metazoa > Arthropoda > Insecta > Diptera > Stratiomyidae > Odontomyia > Odontomyia ornata. The sequence continues at coordinate 34,219,455 of OZ017740.1, forward strand.
TGTTTTTTCGTTTTCGTTGCTCGAGCGTACCTAAAGACCAGCCACCACTGATCTCCAGTAATAAATTATACCTACCAAACATATAATTGTGTTTGCTGTTGGTAGAGTCGGTAAGAAATTGTGAAATAACTTAGCACTACGCCACTGATGCCGATCAGCTGATCCATGTACCCTACGCTCCTGACGTCGACAATTCGGGAGCGACTTTTTAACTACTTGCTGCCACTAAACCGCGATTTGACATGTGTCAAAGAGAAAAAGAGACAGAGAAACCATTGGGTTCACACTGATTGGGAGTTCCACGTTGCGCTAAATCTCAGCGGTGCCGATCTCGGCTCCAAAAAAGTTAGTGACAGCGGCAGCCGCCCCATTTATTGGATCCATTCCGGGCATCTTTATCTGTCGCAGACGAAAATCCTGCAGTTTGCCACGACAAGCGAAGCCCTTTTAACTTTACAAGTAAGTTCTTCAACCGATTTTTAATACAGCTCGTCTTATGTTTCCGAACCCAGCGTCAGTGGCGAGGAACTTCCACCAACTACAGCTCCACAATGGAATAGGAAGTGCCGTGAAACGATTGAAGTGTAATTAGTTAACGTCGGGAGCAGTGAGCACACTGACCTTACATCAAAGTAACGTGGTGGATTTGGACATATCCCACTGAGAAGCAATAGGCGAAGGATATCTCATGGTGGACAACTTCGAGCCCCTTTCTTTGGCTTACATCCCTAATGTGGTGGCTTATGTCCTAATGCTAATAGCTCACTATTGTCCGAGGGAAACATTTGAATTAACTGGATGCCATCAAGCTTCTAAGTTGGGACTAGACGTAATTACAACACATTGCGAAGCATTAGGATCGCTAAATCTGGAAAAGAACAAATCTGTTGAAATTTGTTCATAGAAATACGAACGAGCAAGCCAATAGCTCCTCATCATTAAATTTAAAAAGGACAAATTCAGTGCGGAGTTGTATAGGACTTTACAGAAATCAACTGATGTAGACAATTGATGTGGCCCTATTTAAAGACCTTGGAAGAATACGTTCTTTTATCTCCCCTAGAAGCAGTGACAGTATATGGTATTCTTCTAGGTTAAATTGAAAATTTTTAGATATGTCTCTGTAATCTGCCCCAATTGGCTAGCAAGTGTCAACGTAGCAGCTCCGTATTTCAAACAGTTACTATAAACATATCCTTACTTTACTGGGCTGCTATTGAAATGGTTGTGGGGTCGTACAGATAATTATCTCTATCATGAGTGCTACTAAATATAATGCATATTTCAACCAGGATAGTCAGTCGAATGGAACCAATGCATTGATTACAACCATTTCTAATCTTATCTACTGTAAAAATGCTGAAAGAAATATTCAGTAATGCCTTTCAATTGTATTTCACAAAAATTTTGCTGGATGTAATTCAACCTTTAATGTGAAGAATTTTAACATTTGTAATAAACATAAGCAGTCGAGCAGCCCCGTGATGATCAGGAGTGACTGCTCCTGAAGAGATAAGGTGGTCACCCCGTCGAAACTGCTTAGTTTCTTGTTTTACTAGTGTAAAGTAAACTGCATCCGTCAAGTTTCCATCCTTTAGGCAGAGATGAGTCGTTCACTTCAGCCACTTTAACATCTTTAGGTTTGACATTCCCCTTGTAATGCAACGACCTTCTTCTGTGAAAGTAACGGTTCCTTTTTGTGTAATGTTTGCGTTTGTTTCAAGCCTCCGTGTCCGCTAACTTTAACGAGGCAAAAAAATATTGAATTACTGTAGAGTAGCTTAACTGACACCTAATAGAACTTTTCTAAAGACAATAAAAATTGATCGGTGCGTCTTGTAGAGTAGAGTACGCGTGATAAGTATTTTGTAGTGTAGCTTCGTGGCTCGACAAGAACCCGCCTCATATGATCCCGCAAATGCTAGTCGTCAAGCACGCGTACGCGGTCGTTAAGCGAAGCTAGTTAGCTGAGCCCGGTGTTGTTTATAGCTCGCTGACGCTTATGCCAGACCATCAGCACCCGCGTCCTACACGGTCATTAAAAAATCATTACACATTGACATCAACGATTCTTAAGTTTTATTAATGAAATTAAAACAATAAAATTAGTGTTGTTAGGTGCAGAATTTTTTGGTTTTAAGGTTCGTGACGCCAAACAAAGGAATATTGCAATAAACTGTAGGCCACGAATATCAAAAACGTCCATAAATTGTCAACTATAAACCTGTAATGCTACGTCCATGGGAAGGAAATTAGGTTTGTATATAACAGTAAAGGAAAGAATATATATTTTTTTTTTAAAGAAACAATGACTTGTGGGGTGACACCAAAGTAATTAAAGAATAATATTGTTATTATTAAGTTTAATTAATTTATCTCTCAAATTGTTGTTTGAAAGGATTGCTTCCTAATTGAGGAATTACTTTGAATAATATTTATGGAAGTTTGATAAAAAGCTCATTCGTAATCCCTTTTATTTTAGATAAAGATATAAGAAACTATACAAGATATTTAATTTTAACTAATCAATACAAGAAAGTTGAAAAATTAAGGCATATTCTTCAATTTAAAGCCAAAATAAACTTAAAGTAAAAAGGAACTCATAATTTTCTGTAAGAGCAATGAGCAACAAACATCTTCTGGTAAGAAATTTTTGAAAGGTATTTCTCTTGCAATAAAATGTTAATGATATAAGCCAATAATTTCTAAACTATCAACTTCCCAACCTTGTACTTCTAAAGGTTTTTTCAAAATTGCCTAAATTGGCTTTCACTAAGCATATGAATACTAAAGGGTTTTCCATTAAGAACATAACAATTTTATCTACTAATAAAACACAGGAATATTTGAGGTATTGAGCTCAAATTTATTGTGGATATTGTATAAGCATTACATTTTATGAATAAAATTCGATTTTGGTCATATGTCCACCACGAGCCCATTTAAAGCGGTTGATTCTTTGAATCCAATTTTTTACCACAATGGCACACATTTTGACCGTAACGTTGGCTATTTGGCGTTGGATGTTGTATTTGTGCTCGTCTAAAGTTAGTGGCTAGTTGAGGTGCACTGGTGACTTGATGTAGTCCCATAAAAAGAAATCCAGTGGCATTAGATTGCATGAAAAAGGCGGCCATTCAACCGGACCATTTCTCGAGATAACACGTTCACCAAATTATCCTTTTATTAAATCGATTGTGAGACGTGCTGTGTGGCTAGTGGCACCGTCTTGTTGATACCATATATCATTGATGTCAAATTCATCTAATTCTGGCCACAAATAATCTTCTAATATAACACGATAGCGCTCTCCATTGGCGGTAACATGACGGTCGTTTTCATGCTCGAAAAAATACGGCCCAATCACACCTCGGGCATGATAACCGAACCAAACAGTAATTTTTTGCGAATACAACGGTGTCTCAAAAAGCACATGTGGGTTTGTTGCCAACCAATAGTGCATATTTTGGTTATTAACAAAGCCATTGAGCCAGAAATGAGCTTCATCGCTGAAAATGATCTTTCAATGAAATTCTTCATTTTCTTCAAGCTTTGCCAGAGCCCAATCGGAGAAGTTTTTCGGCGTTTCGAATGATCAAGTGGCTTTAGTTCTTGAGTCAATTTGATCTTGTAACCATGAAGGCTCAGATCTCTCCGCAAAATACGCCACAGTGTCGTTTGAACGATGTCCAGTTCTTGAGAACGACGTGGAATCGACTGATTTGGCTCATTTTAAATCGATACACTTACAGTTGCGATATTTCCTTCGCTTCGAAACGTACGACGTCTTTTTGGTACCAAAACATCCAAAAGTGAAAATTTGGACTCAAAATATTCGACCATAACACGCACAGCCTGTCGGGTGGGACGATTATTACGGCAGAAAATTAGAGTAACCACTCTTAAAATTGCGATAAACCACTCAGAATTTCGGTAGTAATTTTTAAATATTTCCGTACGTTGCTGGTTCGTGCACTTTACCATGATAAAAATTTTGACTTTAGCTAACGTTTTGACATTGACAGTTCATTAAAAAAGTTTAAGGGTGCATTTGTATAAAGATACAAAGTTGTTATGTCCCTAATGGAAAACATTATATTTATCTGGTATATCAATGTCATACTTATATTTGTTTGAGTATGTAGTTTGAGTAACTTTCATATGATGGGTTATAATACAAATTTAACTAAAGGTTTACATAAACACACATATTATATTCTATGTACAAGCTTCGATGTTTTCAAAATTATGCAATATGTTTCAAACTTACCCAAAACGTAAAGTAAACCTATTTAATCAATTATTTTATTTATTTAATATAATTCTATTAACTTTAAAAACATGAATAAAATGCCCTCCTAAAACTAGCCGAATACTCATAAGTTTGCCGTGATTTAGTTCGGGATTGCATGATAAACTTTAAAAAAAAACCGAACAAAGTGAAACATCCATCAACAAGGAAAAGAATTTGTTTTGGTTCCCAAATTGCCAAATTTGTTCAAATCTGACTTACCTAGAATTCAATTAATTCGCCAAATATAAGGACATTGTCATATGTCAAATGGTACTATGTACGAAAAATTTGTATCTTTTAGTTTTGTAACGGTTATGGACGGAATAACTTTTCTCGGTAACTCACCAAATAAACAATTTCGTTATACGATCTTGCAAAATAATCAAGTTCCTTACAAGAAAAAAACTTTTAAGTTTATGAAAATTTCAAAAAAAAATGAAAAATTTTTAAAAAATTTAGTACTTAATGTAAGTTAGACCATCTTAATTCATACGTTAATATTAAAATTTGTGTTAGTTCTTGTAACGAGCAACCGTATAAAAAATGAATAACTAGGCTAACTAAGTCTTTCCTTTCCAGCAAAACTGTTTTTTTCCAGCAGGAGAATGTCGGCAAACGGTGAGTATGCCGCTAAGAGGGTAGGGTTCATGTAATCCACAAATTGCTGGTTGCGGTCGGTACGCGGTGCCATAGCTTGTGGTTGCGTTTTTTTATTAGCGTAGATTTTTTCGATTTTGTCTTCGAGTAGTATATTTCGGGCACCGGGTCGGTGATATTCGAGAGCGCGTATTTTTGGCGGTTGTATTTATTCATTCCCTCCGGGATGGCAAGATGCATTTTAGAGTAGTCGATGGAAGTTGTTTGACGCATTATTAAATCAGGCATGTGAACCGGTGGCTGAATTTTTTTAATTCGGAATTATTCTGCTCGCGCAAGACCCGCGACCGAAACTCCTCTCCAAACTAGCTAGCCAGCCAGCAGCCACTTTGGAGTAGACTAAGAGTGTCCGGACTTGTTGACCTGATGGGTACAGTCCGTTATCGCGTTCCAAGACTTCACGTCTAGAACCGATGAGAGGTCGGTTCGGATTTCCTTCGGGAAATCTCGAACGTTCGAGACGTGTGCGAAGTAAAATCATTACAATTGTTGACAGTGCTGTAGTAGTATTGATACCTGTATGTTAGACAATTGTATTGAAATGTCAGTAGTATTGATATGTTAGCCTATCTGATAAAATAAGGTATCAAAAATAAACATTTTCATATTCGGAAATCGATGTAACTTATTGAATATTAGAATACAATCAAATACTATGTATGTATCATATCCTCTCTTTGCATTTACTTACTGTACTATCATTACTATACTTTCTCTTTCATACTATTAATACATTGTAAAATTGAATTAAGTTTTTAGTCGTAACCGTGAGCTTGACCTGATAAGTAATAAACCTTGTGAGATATAATTGAAACTATGTGTTTTAAATTAAAATTCAATATAAATTATAATAGGTTATGGGCCCAGGTCGCTCTATAACTATAATTATGAAAATAAAGTGCTCTAAATAAAACCCAAAAATAAATAATTAAAATCGGTGGTGATCAAAAAGTGATCGATTCAAATGGCGACTCTAATGGCGAATTTCGAGAAGTTGACCGAGTCCAACTACGAAAGTTGGAAATTGCAAATGGAGAGTAGTCTAGAGTTTTACGATCTATGGGACTATGTGTCCGGTGAAACTAAGTGTCCAGACGAAGACGAAAAATTAATAGAAGCTTGGAAAAGGAAGGATCGAAAGGCTCTAGCAAATATCCGATTAAGTGTTACAGTTAACCAACTTATGCATATAAAATATAGTTCGACTTCAAAGGAAGCATGGTCGACCCTCGAGAAGGTTTACAAGAGGGATTCTCCCGCGCAAAAGGTATCTTTGTATAAGTCACTAATACAATTGCGTTTAAAGGATGGCGATAGTATGCAAACCCATCTAAGTAACTTTGGGCAAATAGTTGACAAAATGAGTGAACTCCAAATCAAAATGGATGATGAGACATTATCCATTATGTTACTATGTTCACTACCACCACAATATGAAAATTTTGTAATCGCTATAGAAACTAGAGACTCATTGCCATCACTTTCTGACCTAAAATTGAAGTTGATTGAAGAAGAAAAAAGAAAGAACAACGATGACGTCAATGAGAGTGGAAGTGAAACGGTGCTATACACTAAGCAAAATAAAAAATCGTTCAATCCTCCTAGTAATACTAATATATCAGCTTCTACTAAAAGAAGGAAAGGTATATGCTACATTTGCAAGCGTAAAGGGCACTACGCAAATGAGTGTAGATACAAAAACACTCATACTAAACAGGTTCTTTTCGCATCAGTCTACAATTGCAGTAAATCAACTGACTTGTGGTGCTTAGACAGTGGAGCGAGTTCCCATATGGTTAACAAAAAGCATTTGCTTACTGAAACACATAAAATTGTTGCCGAAATAGAACTAGCGGACCAACGAAAAGTGACAACTAGTATCAGCGGTGTAGCGTCAATCAATACAATATATGGAGGAGTGGATTTAACTGAAACATTGTACATCGTTAAAAATGAATTTCGTATCAGTATCTAAAACAGTACAGCGTGGATGTATAGTGAAATTTGTAAAAAACAAAGCTTATGTTCAGAAAAATGGAATAACTATATTAAGTGCAACTAATAGAAATGGTTTATACATAATAGACTGTAAAAGTGATCAACTGAATGCAATCAGTGCTAAAAACCTTGAAATTATTAAATGGCATAAAAGACTAGGACATCTAAATAAAAGTGATTTAAATATTATAATAAAAAATGAACTAGCGCGTGGCATAACAAACGTGGAAACTGACGATTTTGATTGCATAACTTGTGCTAGAGCAAAACTTGCTGCAAAGCCTTTTCCTAAGCGAAGTGAAAACAGGGCGAAGGATCTACTGGAGCTCGTTCATAGCGATATTTGCCAAGCTAGTTGCTCATCGTATGGCGGAGCAAAATATTTTATATCATTCATTGACGATAAAAGTAGATTCACCAAAATTTTCTTGATCAAATCAAAAGATGAAGCGTTAGCTCGATTCAAAGAATTCAAAGCAGTTGCCGAAAATGAAACTGGCTTTAAAATCAAAGCATTAAGGACTGATAATGGCAGTGAGTATAAAAATAACTTATTCCAAGGTTTCTTTAAAGTAAACGGAATCAAGCATCAGACATCCATTCCATATACATCGCAACAGAATGGAACCGCCGAGCGAATGAATCGCACCCTGGTTGAGATGGCGAGATGTATGATAGCTGAACACAATTTGAACGAAAAATTATGGGGCGAGGCAGTCAGTACGGCTGTTTATATTATAAATCGGTGTCCGAGTAAAGCGATAAATGAGTTACTACCATACAAAATGTATTATGACAAAACACCAACCGTCAATCATTTGAGGATTTTCGGTAGCAAAGTTATCGCAATAAGAAGCGGTCAGCGGAATAATAAGTTCCTTCCGAAAGCACATGAGTACATTTTAGTCGGATACTCGGAGGAACAGAAGGGCTATAGGGTGATGAATAAGCAAACTAATAAAATAATTATCACGCGAGATGTTAAATTCTTCGAAGATGTTAAGCCAAGCAGTGTATTCATTAGCCAATTCCCAGCAGAAGATGAAGAGCATCCTCAAAACTCAAATCAAGTGGAAAAAGTATCGGATCTCAAGACTTCCCCGTTAGCTCATCCGCAAGACTCAAATCAAGTGGAAAAAGGATCGGATCTCAAGGCGCAAGCAGACACTGCATTACAACAGCTTTTCAAGGAGGATGATGATTATAATGATCTCGATGAGGACGAAGGGAACGAAGATTTCTCAACACCGAAGTCCGAAATTGTGTTGCGCGATAGAGAGAAATTAAAACAACCAGTAAGATTGCAGTTAAACAACATTAGTGTATGTCAAGATCCCGAAAACTTTTGTGAAGCAATAAACAGTCCAAATCAAAAGGAATGGATAAAAGCAATGGAACAGGAATTTAACTCTCTAATTGAAAACAATACGTGGACATTAGTGGATCGTCCGAAGGATAGAAATATAATAGGATCGAAATGGGTCTACAGAACAAAGTATAATAAAAATGGTGAAATCGAAAAATTCAAAGCGAGATTAGTGGCGCAAGGATTTAATCAAAAATATCTGATGGACTACGATGAAACTTCTAGTCCTGTGTTTAAAAGTTCGACTCTACGAGTGCTGATAGCCATTGCAATTGAAGAAAACTTTATCATGCATCAGATCGATATTAAACATGCATATATAAACAGCAAACTAAACGCCGAAATATTTATGGAACAACCGAAAGGTTTCGCGAATAATATAAATAAAGTGTGCAAATTAAATAAAAGCATATACGGTTTAAAACAATCCGGTAGAGAATGGAATACAGCCCTTAATAATGTTCTAACACAAAAAATGAAATTTGAACGATTAAAATCTGATCCGTGTGTTTACATAAAGGATAAGCAAATAATAATAGCAGTATATGTGGACGACATAATTATTTTGTCAAAAGACTTAAATAAAATTAATAATGCAAAAGATCAATTAAAACGCGAATTTGAACTTGATGATAAAGGTGAACTAAAATATATACTTGGACTTGAAATTAATCGCGATAAAAATAATGTGTCTGTAACACAAGTGAATTATATTAAAGCCCTTTTGGAAAAGTATAATATGACCAACTGCAAGTAGGTTTCAACACCCGTTGAAACAAATCTTCAGCTACAGCAATGCATAGCAGAATCCTGTGATCGATGTGATCGAATGAAATCAAGCGAATATCAATCATTGATAGGATCATTGATGTACTTGGGAATCTACACGAGGCCAGATATCATGTACACCATAAGCTACTTGTCGCAGTTTAATAAGAAGCCTCACAAGGAGCACTTCGACGCAGCTAAACGAATTTTAAGGTTTTTGAAGGGAACAACCAATCATGGTTTATATTTCCAGAAAACAGGAAAGTCCCTTATTTGTTATGCAGATGCGGACTGGGGAAGCAACTCAACAGACCGAAGGTCTTACACTGGCTACCTATTCGAGCTAGCTAATGGACCAGTTAGCTGGGAAACGAAAAAGCAACCGACAGTGGCGCTGAGCAGTGCAGAAGCAGAGTACATGGCATTAAGCCAATCATCTAAAGAACTTGTATTTCTAAAAGGCTTATTAAATGAATTATACTTGAATAATTATGTTAAATTGCCAATTGATGTATTTTCTGATAGCCAAGGAGCTGCAAATTTAGTAAAGAATAACACAACAAATAAGCGAACAAAACATACAGATATAAGACATCACTATATTCGAGAATTAAATGAAGCTGGTGTAATTAATATTATTTTTGTTCCAACTAATGAAATGAAAGCAGATATTCTAACAAAAGGTCTATCTAAAGAAAAATTTACATATTTAAAAACTAAAGTTATGAATTGTTGTCATAATTAACCAAGTATTTTATTGAGTGGGGGTATTGGAATACAATCAAATACTATGTATGTATCATATCCTCTCTTTGCATTTACTTACTGTACTATCATTACTATACTTTCTCTTTCATACTATTAATACATTGTAAAATTGAATTAAGTTTTTAGTCGTAACCGTGAGCTTGACCTGATAAGTAATAAACCTTGTGTTTTAAATTAAAATTCAATATAAATTATAATATTGAAGACCTTTATTTATACTACATATGTAAAAATTTTGGCTTCCATTGATTCTGAAAAAACTTAACGCGAGTCATAGTTTGGTTTTTGCATGGCGAATTTCGTAGACATTCCTGATTACTTTTACAAAATAATTTCCAACAAAACAAGTTTTAAATTTTATGTGGTCATGCGTAATGACGCCATATTAAGTCATGACCCCTGGAACGCCAACGTTAAGATATTTTATGGCTTTTTATGAAAAAGCCTACATCTTGTAAACAAGGCGAGCTAAATTTCCATTCGATATGTTTAAGCTTTTTTCGTGGAATTTGACTCAATTTAATGATCATGAGAACATTTTTAAATTAACCACAGCATGAGTATTATAAAACATAGTTCAAAATAAACAAGAGCAACATTAATTCAAAATTCAACAACAATTTTATTACAACCGGCCTTGAACTTCAGACTAGTACAACAAAACCGCTGATCAACAATTGCCAAAATACGATCCTTGATAAAGCAGCAAAATAAAATTAAGTTCATGCTGTTAATTGTTTATATCAATATTTTTGGTAAATCTGTTTCCAAGACTGTTGTGTGTTGTGCGACACAATCTTAATTGAACTACTCGTTCGCATTTTGCGCCATCGCCATCGCGTCGGTGCCTAAAAAATCTCACAATTCGTTACTTAAAATAGATTTTTATCATTTTACGAGCTGTTTGTATTGTTTTACGTACTTTAGTAAGTTGGCTCTCCTATCGCGCAATAAAAACAGTTGCTTAATGTTTTATGGTTCAACGTAAATCGCTTTTATGGTTATCATTGGCTTGAGTGCCCGCGGGAGAATATTTTACCCGCGAACTTGTTTACTTGGGAAACTTTTAAAAGTAAAAGCTCACCAACAATAAATATTGAAGATGTTGACAATATACATAAACCAACAAACAGTACCAACATGAAAGACGGAGACAAGGAAATCGCCGTTGTTTGGATTTTCGTTGATTAACCGACGCATCTATCAGATACTTGAAATTGTGCGTAGTCTTCATTCTACCACGCACAAAAATAAAAAACTTTACAGACATCATTAATAATGGCTACTAATTGATAAGCCGGCAATGATAATTAAGTTTTAATCGCCTTCGGATTCGAAGTCATCCACCGTTGATATTTTTCTTGTTCGATGACACAGACCTTGAAGATAAAATTCACAATGTACGACTACGCGCTGTCTTGTATCTGTATCTATAAAAGACAATCAAATGTATCTATTTTGCATGTCATGGAATTTCTTTGATAGCTCCCGGCTGGATTCATAAAATTTTACAATAATGCTAAATTTTAAGATTCATTTGCATATTTTTACATCGGAGGATTTTCTTCGCGATTTTATCAACAAAGCAATCATTGAAAATTATGTTGTACTTAAAGCGATGTTAGAAAGGCTAATATAGATTTTTTAATATTAGCTGTTTGGATGCCACAAAGTACCAATTTTATTGCATCGAATTTTGAGTGAGAATGAATAAATTTTATTAGAGTATTTAAAACCCTCGGTTCCGCGTGTCCTGCAAGATGAATTTTCTCAAATATAATCCAAAACGAAATTGAGCTATTAGACAAGTTTATTCAGATAAAAAAAAAATCATTTAGTACATTTTCGCAACATTTTTGCATTGAAATTTTACTAAACATAAGATAAAAGCCCATGGCCGTACAAATTATCAAACTCGGGTAAGAGTTTGTGTAAAAAAAGAACTTTATTCACAAAATGATACAATTGAACTAAGAGAGTTTACAATTTCTTCAAGTAAGTTTATAAAATAGATTTTGCTGTTGGTGTCGCTTGTAAATTTTGTAGGTAACCGCCAGGTAGGCTGCGACTTTTGTCAACCTTCGAGCGTTGAGAAAAAAAATAAACACTTGAATCTTTTATGAAAAGAAACTTTATTTTAAACAGAGCAAAAAGGAACTTTTATTTAAGCAGAGCAAAAAGGAACTTTTATTTAAAACACTTCTCGTGACCGCTTCTGAACAACAACTGAACTTCAAAATGTCTCCAAGTCTTTCATTATATTTTGTTATCGCATATAAATGCTGACTCAATTATATCCTTATGCTACATTGTATCATATTTGATATTTGATGATATTATCAAAATGTTTACTTTTCCTGTTCACGATTCTTATAATCAAAATGTTTTAGCTTGCATATTCATGATTCTTATAATCAAAATGTTTACTTTACAGACTCTTTAGTATCAAATTTTATATGGGACCAAGAGTCGGTAGCAGTTGAGGTTTTAGGCTTGGTCATCGTAATTTGATTAGGGCTGGCTAATGACGTTACTTGCGCGTTTAATTTTTTACAATAGATGAATTTCCCTTTGATGCAGTAATTTGCCGATGCATTTCTTTTGAATTTTCTTTGCGATTATGTTTATAATGGATTTGCTGTTAATTTTTCCCCTCTTAAGGCCGAGTGTCCACAATCGTAATCAAAAATAGGGAAGGTCGTTGAAACGTGGCTGCGTGGAAATAAATGATGGTAGCTCGATCACCGGTGCCGGAGCTGTTGTCCCCGTGACGGGTTGCACTATGATTGGTGAGTTTTCCTTTTTGGTTTTGCAGGATCTTAGAATGCTTGAAGCTAATGCTGTCAGGGTCCGGTACTTCCCACGATGTCTCCTCGCTCCAAAATTGGATTGTGAATGCATATTCAGATAGATTTAAAAGTAAAGTTTACAATAGTAGGGCAAGGGGGAGCAAAACGGGGTTCATTATGTTTGTAGAGTAGTAAAACGGATATTTTTATGTAATTTAAATCTTTATTAATTTCAAATTACTCCTACACAGTTCATCTTTGGAAATAAGGAACTTAAGGAACTTTTCACTCATAGAAAAATTAAAAAGTGGCTAATTATGTCAAACATGTCCAACACCCCATCTTACCCTTGAGGGTGGATAAGACGGGGTACACTATGGGGCAACATGGGGTATGGGGGACACATTCTATTTTTGTGTGCAAAACTCGCAAGCAAATACTGCCTCGTCATCTATGCCAGCATAGCTACAGTGTGCCCAATTCCCGCAGAGAGAACAAGCTTTCTGCTACTTGCCAGATAGTTACAATCATCCCTGGGTTGTGCCCAAGGGCCTCATGTATGCTACATCCAGAACTTGAAGTCGATGAGTTTTATGATATAAAATAAAATAATAACCCGTACGAGCTTTGTTACGGATAAAACCGAAGGGCACTAGGATTATCTCACCCCGAACACTATCGTAACATTCGCGTGACTATGTATAGTCAGAAAGCTAAGCCGCACTCGACTAGGGTTTGTTTGCCATTCCAAATTGTAATCATATTAGTAGTTTAAATACGATTATTTGTAGTTTTAAGCAAACATAATTGTCATCGAGCGAAGGTCAGAATCACCGCATGTTTGAAGTTGGAATGTTCCCCAGAAATATTTCGGTAAAATCAAAACCTAACAATGATATTAGTCGCCCCGTGCATGACTCATTCCGACATACAGGACACGGAAACCGTTTGGTCCTTCATGGGATAGCCCCACATTAATTGACCCGGTTTGTTTGGATGCGAATATTGAAGTGGAAGGAAATAAATTGGACAATAAGGCTCTAGATAGACGAAGAAATTACGGGAGTTTTTCACAATTCCGGTAGATTCATTTGAAATTCACAGTTGAACCAAGGATTTGACAGGAACTATGCAAACATGGACTTGCCCATAATTATCGTTATCGATTGTGTGTTTTTAACACCGCTGATTTCACTACTTCTTATCCATAAGTTTTCCGTGGCAAAACGTTTGAAGAAATATCAACTGACAGGCGACTTCTGGCAGAAAAACTTTATGGAGCTAAGTCGAAACGTGCCGGATCAAGTTCGAAACAATTATTTGCTCGCCACGGAACGAAAACTAGTAAGCGAAGAAAAAAATAGTGACCCCAAATCATCATCCAATAATGCAAGTGCTACTAACAAGATCGAGCCAGATGTTGCCAAGGAGGATTCAGATGATGAATCGCTTAGCCCAGTAGAAGACGTCGAAGAAAAGTTTGTTCAAGAGGTTTTTGTTAGCAAAAGGCATGTGAAAGAAGTGAAGGAAGTGAAGGAGGAAGCAGTTGAACTTGTAAGGCCTCAAACTCCTAAGAATCCGTCAAAAGAGCAAAAGAGAGCAAAACAGTCGAAAAGAGAAGCGCCGGTAGCTGTGATTAAGGAAGTTGTTGCAAAGATTGAGACTCCTCCTACTGAAACACGCCAGTCTTGTAAAGTAAAGAAACTAAACAACCCGATGAGAAATTGGCGAAGCAGGTTGATTCACCAAAAGCTCAAAACAAACAAATTAAAGTTAAAAAGAAAACCGAAGCAAATTTGACATCTGCTGCTTTGAAGAAAGATTTACCAACTCCGACTGTAAATGCATTTAACATTGCCGAAGATCGGCTCGGGCTGACGAAGCTGCTCGATGCAGAGGATGTGTTTGTTGAGCATCCCGATGAGAAGTCCATTATTACATATGTTGTAACCTAAGGCATATATATGTTGTAACCAAGGCAAACGTATTGGCAAAGTGGTCGGAATCGCAATGGAGAACGAGAAGATGATTAATGAGAAAAAAATACATTCTTCGACGGATAAGCAGTACCTTTTCCAAAAGGTGACTGCCCAATCCATTCCCATCATCTTCCAACAACGGAGGAAGTATTGACGAGGACCAACCAAAATATCACAACTTGTATTTTTTTTGTTAGTGAAAACGACGAAACGCGCACGAGAGACAATATTCACAACGAAGCTAAGCCAAACTAAGGTGACAGGATGACGACAGATATTTCCGTGGTGCGTTGGGACCCAAGTCAAGGGCCCGGTGCCGAATATATTGACGAATACGAATACGACGGAGGTAATTCAAACTCTCGATTGTTCGAACGATCGCGTATTAAAGCGCTAGCCGAGGAGCGTGAATCAGTACAGAAGAAAACATTCACAAAATGGGTAAATTCACATTTGGTTCGGGTAAATTGTCGCATACAGGATTTATATGTGGATATGCGAGATGGCAAGAATTTGATACGATTGCTAAAAGTTTTATCAGGCGAACGACTGCCAAAGCCGACAAAGGGTAAGATGAGAATTCACTGTCTTGAAAATGTCGATAAAGCGCTACAGTTTCTCCGGGAGCAACGAGTACATTTAGAAAACATCGGTTCACATGATATTGTAGATGGAAACGCATCTCTAAATTTAGGTCTTATCTGGACAATTATTCTAAGATTCCAAATCCAAGATACTACTATTGAGGAAGTAGATAATAAGGAGACGAAATCTGCAAAGGATGCTTTATTGTTGTGGTGTCAAATGAAAACAGCTGGATATCATAATGTTAACGTACGAAATTTCACGACCTCTTGGAGAGATGGTCTTGCAGTTAATACTATCATCCATAAACACCGTCCGGATCTAATTCAATTTGAGAAATTAGCGAAGTCTCATCCCAATGGTAACCTGAACAATGTCAGTAAACAAACATCACTGACAGGCCAAACTGTCAGTGAATTATGTTCAGCTGATTCAGCCGCACTTGGAGTGCTCGCCACCAGAGGGGAGCGAAGACCAAGTGGCGGCAGAAAGGAATTACCCCGCTGAAGAGGTGGATGACCGACGAGCGGAACCATAGCCGTTAGGAGAAGGCTATAAAAGCGCGCGAAGAATGACGCGCCTTCACTTTTATCTTTTCTATCGTGTGCGACGTAGCAGCGGAGCATGAACAACCAGGGAGAAAGTAAGTCTAAGCGCAGCGGCAATCTTCAGTGGAGGACAGCGGAATAAGCAATTGAGATCCAAGCGAAGGGAAAATTAATATCAAAACGACGAGCAAGCCCAGATATTGGAGGAAAGGCTACAAAGTACAACAGCGTGTACGATCGTCGAAGGGGCTCCTTTGTAGGTATATAATAGAAGTAAGTTTTCTTATTGAATACAGTGTATCACATCTTAAAATTATATGGAAGTTCCGATTTGGAGTGTTGGAAAGTTTTAAATAATCGTAGTTTCTTTGTGATGTATTAATGCTTGGAGGAAGAAATTTTTGTCTTTAGGACAAGATTAGAGAAAATCTTTGTTTTCAGATTACGGGTTGTGACGAGTGCGGCTTGGAAGGACAAGTCGAAGTGGAAGTGTCGTGGAATTAAATGAAACTCGTGATATCGGGAGTCAGAGTGTTCGGGGGTGGTATAGTGGTCCACGCGAAGATTAGTGTGATTAAGAAGTAGAGGTGTAGGTGAAGGATTGTAGTGAAGGTCATAGTGTGGTTATTAGCTAGGGTTTCGGCCGAATAACTTCGCGTTTAATCCGGTTAGCCGCATTCTCCCTTGGCGGCTATCTAGGGCTTTGAGGGACAAACGAGTGGCGCCCCACGCCCGTCTTCGGACGAGCTAACCGGGTCCATAAGCCCCGCCGGAGCACTCCAGTTTCCCTGAGGGCCATAGTGGCTCTCGCGAGGTAAAAAGTGGGTGCAACAGCTTCATTAATGAGGTCCAAGTTTTGTGTGTGGGTACTGTGGCCATCTAACAACAACAGTACAGGTCGATCAACCGTTGCCCCACTAAATTCAACAAACTTCTTAAACTAGCCAAGGAATAATTCAGCTATCATCCAGCCAGAATCGCTACAAGAACCTCAAGCTCCAGGAACAGCATTTTTTTTTGTGAAGTGAATGCCATTTATGCACAGAGTGTGGGACGCCCATGCGCGACTCGACTACCTACTAAACACCTCCCCTGTCAACCTGAGAACCCAGCCTGGAACCGTTTGACACATTACTTCGGGCCAGGTCTCGCTTTGTTAAGCCGTGAGGCGCCTCAAGTTGGGGAGTCCCTTTCCTAGCGGAAGGGGAGAGGGGAAGAGCAAGTGCCAGAAAAGCGATACCCCAGTCCCAGCGCCCCCGGCTGCTGTGAGTCCCTTTTATATTTTAGGACCGCCCGAGCATAATGTGCCACCTGGTTCCATTTGTCAAACGATTCGAGCATCACCGCAACTATATTATCCAGGGTTCCCTACGCAGCCTGACCCATTTTGCACACGCAAAAAATGTGTGACAGGCATTGTCCTCCTCTCCTGGGCAATACCGACAATCGTGGGACCGTGACTTACCGATCTTATGCAGGTAAGACTGAAAACACCCATGCCCGCTCAAAAGCTGGGTAGGATAGAAGTCAGTCTCACCATGCCTTCGATTTAGCCACGGTCTCACATCTGGAATGAGGCACGCAGTCCACCTTCCCTTCGTGCGATTCATCCAAGACTGCTGCCAATCGTTGAGCGAGCGCTGTCTCTCCTCGTGGACAACCATCTCCCTCGCATCCACATTTCGGCGCAGGTAAATAGCGCGGCGCTCTCTAGCAAGGAGGGCGACAGGTATCACACCTGCAATAACTCTCACCGCTGAGTCAGAGACTGTTGGATACGAAGATGCAATTCTCAGTGCTCCTCTTCAGTATTGAGCATTAACTGTGGGTCCATTCTCTTTCGTGGGAACACCAGCATTGGAGGCATGTATGGACCACTCACACTAAAACATAGTTCCACAGTTATTGTTGTACCTCTTTCCGCAGAAGTTATAGATCCCACTTGTTTTCTACCTTTTCGCGCAATTATTTTTGACTTGGTTTTTGGTACCACTGAAACTCCTTTTTCATCACAATTATAAATTCTTTCTGGCGAAAGCTTATACGCATCATAAACGTTGCCAAGGAAGTTGAAAAACGGTTTAACAGGTTGTTTATTAAACCCAGCAGCACGTGCAGCTGAAGTACTTTCTGGTTTATGTATCGACAATTCTGGATGCCTGCTTAAAAACCGCTGCACCCAATCTTTGCCAGCTTCTTTTCTTTGAGAGTTGATGAAATTTTGCTTCCCATTTTTTAAGAGTGTACACCAAAGCCCTCAAATCTTTTGTTGTGAGCCTGTAAAGGGGACTCTCCATATCCATTATAAAGTCGCAAAGCTCTTTCTCTTCATCATCAGTATATGTTCGTTTTTTTGGGCCTAAAGGAACTTTAATCGAAGTTGCAGTAGTAGTAGGATCTTCTAGGGCTGCATGAACTACTTTAACTTTTCGTTCAAGGGTCATTTGTGGCACAGAATATGTTTTCGCCGCTAATTTGTACCCCATCTTCCCTTCGATATTATAACATCTAATGCATTTTGCAAACTCTGTTCACTCCAGTTTCTCCTCTCCGACTTTCTTTTATAATTTTTCACCATCCTGAAACAAGATTAAAAACAAAGAAGTTATGAAGAAGCATAAACTATCTTAAGGAAATAATTGAATTTCTTCGAGGGCAAGATGGGGTACTCTATACTCAATTTATGGAATCTGTATATTAGTCAAGTTTTGATATGCAGAATATATTGTTTGATTTACTAATTATTTTACAAATTCGTTCTGGCAGGAGCACTCTCCTGTTAATTCAACTTGTTTTTCCTTATTTTTATTTTTTTTTTACAGCAAGCTATATAAATCGACTAGCAGCCCGATACTTTCACTTGTAACCCTGCATATATAGTATGTGGGTGTCAAAATTTTTTTCAACTAAATCAACTGATTGCGATACAATATCTGCAAGTTTTTTGGCCATTTTATTTTCTCCTGTAATATCCCATGCTTCCAACAATGCCTGCTCCCCAATAGCGTTATGAAGTGTAGAAACTACTATTTTTGTGTTATTTGATGAGTCTGAGCTCATTTTCAGGGTTTTGTAGAATAATTTTACAAAACCCTACTTAAATCGCGACCTGTCTGTCCGTCCGTGTGTCACTGCAGTTTTTCTCGCAAAGTACTAAAGCTAGAAACAACAAATTTTACACGCAGATGTAAGGTGGTGCTCTCTTGAAAGTTCAGCTACAAAAAAAATTTATGAGGTATTTAAGGGGGTCTCCCCATATAGGGGAGTGGCCCTCGAAAAAAAATGTCATCAACGGTAGTCAATATGGGTATCATATGAAAGGTCTAAACGAGAGCTTTTCAAAACAGGTCTTAAACTGACAGTTTTTGCTTCAGGGGGTGCACACGAAGGGGAAATACACGAAAAATTTGTGTCCCCTCCTGAAAAAATCTGAAAAAAAAGGTAGATATTTATCAGTACAACAACAACAAATGCCTTGCAATTCGAAATTCACTCAACTTTGTTAATAATAGTATGATTTTCGAATTTCACATTTTCCCCCAGTAGCTAAATATAATACCCTAGCTACATATAGGAGCCTAATACCCTGCCAGTTTGATGAGAATCGAGTCATATTCGCGGAAGTTAAAGCCATTTGAAATTTCTGCAATTACAACAACAATAACACACGGTGTTGGTATTTTATGGACTTCCCATCGGTTCAGACACTGCAATTTTGATTTGATCTTCTTAAAATTTCCAGATAAGATTTATAACAATACATATTTTTTGGAATTCATGATTTAAGTGATTTTATATTTTTTATATATATAGATAGTTTGGAACAAAATGGCGACCGTTGAAAATGGAGAAACAATGAGCTTTCTTTTAAATGTGCACATCTCTTTGACATGTTTGTTGATTTTATTTGTTGCTGGTGACCGTATTTTGGAGAGGTTGGGTACAAAACCCTTCTGACATGACCGTAGGTCTGTTTACCCAACTTGTTTCTTTTACAGTAGATCCACTGTTCAACGAGCATGAAGGGGTTTAGCGCTTTCCGTTATACTTGATAAGATCGACAAACTGGCACAGTAAAATTTGTTTTTGTGGTGTACTCCAAATTTTAGCACAAATAAAATCAATCACAAAGATAAAGATAACTAGCAAATTGAAAGGGGTGTACGACTTAAATGTCAAGGCATGCGGGTCCGGCTCGCAACTGAATTACTGTTACCCTTTGAATATGCAATCAGCGTATCTCAACATTCCGCCCACCTCGGCGTGTGTTTTAGGAAGCAGACTGGCAAACTAAAAACAGGGAAAG
The DNA here is from genome assembly GCA_963969285.1 of Odontomyia ornata. Taxonomy (NCBI): domain Eukaryota; kingdom Metazoa; phylum Arthropoda; class Insecta; order Diptera; family Stratiomyidae; genus Odontomyia; species Odontomyia ornata. Next base: position 34,239,513 of record OZ017740.1, read on the forward strand.
TAACTGCTTGACCGCCCGAATTGGTAACCCAGAAACCATCAGCTTCCTCCTTAATTACATGAATGACCAGTTTTCATTCGCTGTATCTTGAAGTAGTGGTGAGTGTACGAGGTTGTCAACAGGGCCTATGAATTTCGATATACCGGTGCGTATTCGCATAACGCAAACGAGTTCATCTTGTCTGGGGTGGAGCCTGATAATATCCATCCAAAGACTGTTTCTTGAGTCCTCTCCTCGACTGATCTTACCAGTGATAAGTTTTATGTAAATCTTGGCTCCAACGATGCAGTCAGTTGATCCAGCGGCTTTAAAGGTGGGATCAGCAAGCTGCAGTCCCTTGATTTGACTTCAAGATGCGTTTTTGATCTTCGTTGCTGGCAGAAATTGAATCAGCTTCTTCATTACGAGAGCATCCATTTTAAGCTCAAATCCTGAACATTGTGGTGACATTAAAGTGACCGTGACTATCTTTTGAGCGTTGCCTGGTGAAGCCTCGGCTATCCCCTTAACAGGTATTGAGCTACTCTTTCGGTGATAAATGAATTCTGCGCCTTGATAAAGCAACGCTCTAGCTTGAACCGTCTTGTTAACTCTGTTTTGCAGCTCGACTATTGCCATTGCCAATAAAACTTGAAGACTGGTGGGCACTGTGTACATGTATGTCGAGCATTATGTCTCCAAAGAGCTGCTTGCTGCTGTCTCAGTGGACGAGCGTGTACCTCCGTCCTTTTCAATTGGCTGTTTGGAGCATCCGTCAGGCTGCGTCTCACTATGTAGTGTTGTGCGATGTTTGCGTTGACAAATGAGACACCAGCCCGGTGCTCTGCATTGAGCCTAAACATGATTTGGTTTAAGACAATTCCCACACCGGTTTCTCGACAATTAATTCACGACGCTGCGTTGCGTTCATCCGTTTATATTTTTTGCAGCTTGTCAAAAAAATTGTCCCTTGCAAATAATGTAGTCACTGGATCTTTTCTTATCTGGCTGCTAGTCAGTTGGCAAGACATGCACTCGCGCGGATTTGTGGGCGTTTGGCTTTGAACAATGGTTTGTTGGTTCCTTCAGGCTATTTCGTTAGCATGCGCGAATTCCTTCGCGTGAGCACATGTTTCGAGAAATGCGTGAGTTCGGAGAACTTTGGGAATTCATTGAATGCTCCTAATGACTTTTCCCATTCTTATCGTGTGTAAGCATCTAGCCTGTAAGCCGTGATATGAGCAAACCAAGCATCCCAACGTGCTACCGGACACTCTAGATTTTTAAAGCCTCTTTTTCGTTATTCCATAACGTCTACGATGCGAGCCAATTCTTCTATGGATTTTTCATCGGAGGGCAAGGAATGGCTTGCTTCATGTGCGCGGCTAGTAATGCGCGACTGTTGTCGTATCATTTTAGGAGTGAGTCTCAAGCGTCTTGATGGTTTGATGCTTTTATCTTCGCGGTATTCAGACGTTTTGCTGCCTTGCTTGTGAGTGGCGGAATCGAAGCGATATTGTGCACCAAAAGGCATGAAACATCTCTTTGAAGATCTCCTACTCAAGACGGTCTCCGGAGAATTTCGGCAGATTGATGAGAAGTAAATGGTAGCGTCGCTGGCACAATAAAAACTTGTTTTTGGTGGTAAACCCTCTATTTTAGCACAAATACAATCAACCACGCAGATAAAGATAACTAGCAAATTCAAAAGGATGTACGACTAAAACGACTAAAATGTCGGCTCGCTTGGTTGGACAACTGAACTCTTCAGGGCAATTGAGTAACATATGACTGGAAGACGACCAGGCGAGAATATGCCGTAATGACCATGGAAATTACTGCTACCCTTTGAATGTGCAATAAATGCGTCTCCACATCAACATTTTTCATATGTGTTATACAGTAGTTTGCTGACAATGTTTTACTTCCTAGAATTAAAGTTACGTTATTTGCGTCTATGAGTGGAATGCTTTCATTTGATTCATTGAAATACAAGGAAATTTTCGAATTTCGCACACATTTCTAAGAACGAAAATCAAAAACTTTGAAAAACTGTGAGTAAGAATTAAAATCGTTTTACCTGTGTGCTCTTAATCTATTTTTTGCTGCATACATTGCAGTAAGCTTCATGCTTACTATTTATTTTCACTAATTTGAAGTTAAATGTAGCATAAGATTTACTTTTTCGTCGGCCAGCCATTTTAAAGTCTTACTGATTCACTTATAAAAACAAATCACTCCACTCATGCGCCCACTGATGTCTGAAGCAAGACTGAATATTGGATATATTTTTTTATCAAACCTAACAAGGTGTTCACACAAAAAAATAAATACAAATACATTTCCTTATGAATAAAATATAACATATAGTATGTCTTAATAGTTTCTTAAAAATATATAACTATCATAACATCACATTTTTATTGCTTTAACGTTACGAAAAAGGATAGGGACGAGTAGGAATTAGGACGAAATTAACTTGGAAACGGCTGTTTTAAATTGGGATCTTGAGATGGTTTGAGAATAAAGGTGACCTACACTGTTCAAAATTTTGCAACATCTATTTATTGGCTCGTTCTCACCATAGATCGTGGAATGTTTGGTTTCCACCAGTAAACGAGAATGTCGTGTAAATCTTGCTTGTTGGTTCAAGATTATCCAGTCGGCGAGGTACTGAACTTTAATAGTACCCCTGAGGACGTCAAATGCAAAGCAAGAGCCTATCATAGTCCTACGGGAGGCAAGTGAATTCATATTAAGAATAGATAGCCGATTTTCATATGATGGCAAATTATGAAAATTTTGTGGGTCGTACAGGGATCTCAAAGCAAATAGCAAGAACTGTTTTTGAACGGACTCCAATCTCGCTGTATGAATTCCGAAAATCGGATTCCAAACGACACTAGCGTATTCGAGAATGGGGCACACTAGTGATGTGTATAAAGTTTTTGTCACCCACAGATTTTTAAATTCTTTAGCACGCCGTTTGATGAAGCCTAGAACTTTATTAGCCCTGCTTTGAACTTCATCGTAATGTAAATTAAAGCGGAGTTTCTTATCTAAGAGGACACCAAGATCTACTATACTCTCAACTCTGGCAAGCTTTATATTGTTGAGGTGATAATCATTGTCCAAAATTATATTTTTCCGAGAAAAACTAATCACCTGGCATTTCTCAAGGTTCAGATATAGACAGTTATTATTAGACCACTCCAGGAGGGAATTCATTTTATCTTGTAAGAACAGTAAATCCTTTTGGGATGCTATAACGTGTATAATTTTAGATCATCCGCATAAAATAAATGTGGCATGTCAGATAACACTTCAGACAGTTCCGATATAAATATGTTAAATAGAAGCGGACCTAGATGACTGCCTTGAGGTACACCGGAATAGACTTGAATTTCGTTGGATAAATATCCCTGAAATTTAACGTTTTGAGTTCGATTTGATAGATAGGAATCTAGCCAATCAAGCAGGGGGTCGGTGATTCCAAATTTACGTAGTTTAAGTGATAAAATCGTATGATTGACACGGTCAAACGCTTTACTAAAGTCAGTGTAAATTGCGTCGACTTGGTGTCCGTTTTCCATTGCACAGAGGATATTAGATACCATAATTGTGAGGTTTGTGATTGTGGATCGATTTTTTCCGAACCCATGTTGTTGGTCATTGAGACGTTGCTCAATAATGGGGGATATTTTAGAACACACTATTTTTTCAAATAATTTTGGGGTTGCTGATAATATGGCAATTCCTCTGTAATTTTCAACTGCCCGTTTACTTTTGTTTTTATATATAGGGGTCAAATGAGAAGATTTCCAGTATGCTGGAAACACGCCGCTCAATAGGGATTTATTAAAAAGTATATGGAGAGGTGAAGCTAAATGATCTTTACATTGAAACAGAAATAATGGTGGAAGTAAATCAGGGCCAGGACCATGGTTCAAGTCAAGTGTTTCAATTGCTTTAAATATATCTTCTTCTGAAACTGAAACTTCTTGAAGCAATGTTGTAAAATTTGGTTCTAGGTCATGTAGATGAGCTGGAGTGTTTGGCAAACAATACACAGATTGAAAGTGATCTGCAAAATACTTACAAATTTCTTCAGGGAGAGAGGAACAGCAGTCTTTATAAGTCATTTCCTTGGGATAGCCGGGAGCTTTGCGCCTTATATTCACAAAGTCGAAGAATTTTTTAGGGTTGGTAATTATGTTCTCGCCAATTACGTTAACATAAGTTTCATATGTCTCGGACGACTTTAATTTGAATTCTTTTGCCAACTCATCATATTCTCTTTTAGTATCATCGCTCACTTTAGACCTATTATTCATAACTTTATACAATTTATTCCTTCTGTTTCTTAACTTACGAAGATTACTAATCAGCCAAGGCTCAGATAATTTGTCCTTTTTCTTAATTTTAGGTACATGGCTTTCAACGGCGTCAAGAATAATTTGGTAAAATAAATTTACTGCATCATCTATATCTAACGCTGAAAGCCTACCAGTCCAGTCAATACTAGAAATGTAATTCTTAATACTTTCGTAGTCAGCATTGCGAAAATCATATACAATGGAGTTATTGTACGAAAGATTATTGTGAGCTTCAGCAGTGGAAAATTCAACCGAAAGCGCGGAATGGTGAAGATTATTTGAGAAAAGGTTATCCGCATCACTAGTTGGATTAACCACCACTTCGTCATATGCATTAGTGAAAATGAGATCTAACCAGTTACCATTTTGATTTGGCGTCGGAACTACTTGTTGTAAATCATTGCAATAAAAGGTGGATACCAGGTTGAAATCATTATCATCTAAAAGGTTTACTGGAAGAAGACGATTGTCAAGTTCATCCGCAATAAACTTTAAATTGGGTCTATTAAAATCACCAAATATCAAAATTCTATCTTCTTCACTCAAAAGCCCAACAATTGAAGAAATAATTCCACTTGCTTCATTGTACACTGTCCCACTGGACTTCGGAGGAATATAGAAAACGCCTAGGTATAAGTCGAATTTATCAAATTTGATGCGAATTATTGCATGTTGGAATGTTTTATGTGCCGTAGTATTAATAAGATCACTTGAAAAGGAGTTGTGTACACCAATTAGCACACCCCCACCTCGCGTCAGTCCGGTGCTCTGAAAATCTCGATCGTCCCTATATATTGTCCAATCATTATCGAGAATCTCTTCATTACGATACGAGTCATTTAACCAAGTTTCAGTGAAAGCAAGAACAGTGAAAGGGCATGACTTAGCGTCCAAAAAGAGTTTATTTAGTTTACCTCTCATACCACCACAGTTGTGGTAGAACATTTTTAGGCATTTAGAGGAATTAGTGTTATTATTGTGGACGAAAAAACTTATGATGCTGCTCCCGTGACTTTTGAAGTAAAGATATGTAATTAGAGCTTACATATGAGGCGTAAGTTTCAAGGTCTTTTTTTGCTTGTTCGGAAGTTACTCCCAGTTGCTCGTGATAGCTGAGATATAGTTTGTGAAGGGCATCTAGATCTATTGGAAGACCTTCTCTTTGAATTAAAACTTTCAAATGGGTCTTCGTTTTGCCCTCGATGCATGTTGTTTCAGGTGCTTTATGCATGTCGGATAGATAGAGTCGAACAACCTCATACAGCTTATGCTCCCGTAGTCGTGATAAGAGATATCTACTCTTAATATCACTTGTAGAGTTAATTGTAGCTTTTACGACTGGAGGTAAAAGAGGGTCTAAGTAAGATTCCTTTTCTATCATGGAGTTTTTTGGTGAACACGGTAATTGAATTGTACATTGTCGAGATGAAACCTGAACCCCATTTCTAACGAAATTTGGGTATTTGGAGGGACGTTTCAAGTTCTTAGGTTCATCAGTGGAGGTATGGTCTATCTGAATAAAACTATCATTATTTTTTCTTGAATCACCATCTAAACAGGATTCTTTTTCGGTCAAAGAGTTTTTGGATGAGCACGGTAGTTGAATTGAGCCTTCTTTTGATGGAACCTGAACTCCATTACTTGCGAAATTTCGGTGCTTAGAGGGACGTGTCATGTTCTCAGGTTCAAGAGCGGAGGTCTGGTCTTTCTGTTTGATACTATTAATGTTTGTTGGTAGATTACCATCTGAAGGATTTACTGGGCTTACAATATTATTAGTATTTAAAGGAAGAATGTTGTCAGTAGTATTAGTATTGATAGTATTGAGATTTTTGTTAGTTGTGAGAGCTTTTATTATATTATTTTTATATTTACTCGATACATCCTTACTGAAAACGGCTTTACTTGATTTCCACTTCTTGAAGCTCATCCCATTCCAAAAAACACTACCATTCTTTGACTGATGGTTTGAAAAAAGCCATGCATACTTTTGCGGAATAAAAACTTTAAAAGAGCGGCTGCGCTTATTTCCTTGTGAAAGGTCCTGAACTCTGCAACCTTGAAGCAATAAGTTGTTTTCCAAGAAATTTTGCACTATAGTTGCATTGGTATTTTTCGGTGATTTTTTTAGAAAAAATATGCTATAGTCTTCGTCTTCGCTATGGCGATTGCTTATGACATTTGCGGCCTTCAACTTCCTGAGCCTACCATTCCACTCATCCTCTGACCAAAACGTGCCTAATTTGAAGATGGGTCTTAAGACTTCTGGGCCTAGCTTTGAAGCTGTTTGATTTGAAGATGTTGGAGATATTTCTGATGACTCCAGATTAACTGTATTATATCGATCGGAAGAAGCACATTGTGTACAATACTGCTGGAGTAGTCTCTGCTCCAATGAATCGCATTTATTTTCGATGCACTGCAATTTTCTTAACACTTCCGGGTGTTGCGGTTGTTGAAGCAAGTCATTTCGGTCTAACAGCGTTTTAGTGATGTTTCTAACCATATCACATATATTTTTCTCACTAAAGTCTTCCCTTACAGATGGTGGCTGGATGTTGGATATCTGCTCATTCATTGAAATTTAACGAGTGTTAAAAATTTCGAGTGCCTTATATATTTTTTTATCACTATTTGATAGGCTCGTTGCTAACTCGTCAAAGCTGCTAGCCATCTCTATAAAGCTCTCGTCGTTTGCACGAGAATTCAATCTTTGCCTGTCAATCATTTGGTCTTCCTCGTCCATAAGATCATTTATGTGACCAATGATTCTTTCATACATGTTCCGCATTTTTTGCTCAAAGTTTTGGCAGTCAGAGCATATAAAATGTTCCTCTAAGTAAGGATGGAACCAATCCCTCGGTGCATCCATGCAGGCGCCATGCAGCTTCCGGGTGTAAAATCCCTTACATAACACGTATTTAAATGTGTTATCGAATGCAATGCAATTCACTACGCTGCACCTTACGCTCATTATGAAGAAGATTTTTAGTAGACAATGACCAAACCAATAGGGTAGGTCAGCAACAAAACAAACACACTACAGAGTTCGAAAACAGCACACTTAGTACAAACTGCTGCGATCACCAATTTGTTAAAATCAATTATCAGAGTCAAGGTATTTAATTGGGTTACAATCATGCGAATATCAGAATTGCAAGAATAAATTTACTGCGGCGTGGATATTTATTTATTAATTACTTATTGAAGTCACTTTATTAAATGACATAAAAGACAATTCTCTACATTGATGACATTAACGACGCTGACTTTAACGACAACATTGTGTTGACTATTAAAAACTACGCGTCGCGGAATATCACTGACGGTGACGCACAGGCTAAATGTTATCAAAAAATGTTTTCGCGGTAGCAGAACATGAAGCATTTGGCGAAAGTTAACAGAACGTTATTGGCAGATGTTAATTTTTCGCTAACATAGAGTCAATATACAGTAGTATATTGTTGGTCCGACTGGAATTTCAAATGCAAATGAAAAAGGATTGACATGAAGAAAACCCGTCGTGTTGGCGCCAAACACTGTATTTATGTTTTTCTCTGTACATATCCAAAATAATTCTTTGCATTCTTCATTGGAAAATTCTACAAAGTAAATTCTACTTTCTCGTTTCTAGAAAGTTTCATATGGACTCGGTCATGTTTACAAAGGCATGGAAAATTTCCGTTTTTAAATTCATCGACGGCATGAATCCATAATGACCAGACCTTGTTTCCCGCATAGATTTTAGACTTTATCCAAATCTTTCCTTTCATTAACTACTCCTCGCGTTTCCCGAATCCCGACCAGCCTTAAATGCTATAAAATTAATCAAACGGTCCTTGGGTGGCTTAGTTAAATGTTTATTTATTTATCTTTCCCCATTCAATGTCCAGCAATTTATCCAGCTTCAATGTTTTGCAAGAGCAAATTAATATTATGAAGATAATCTTACATATCCGCAAATGTGTATGCTTGGCAAACGAAAAAAAATCCATCTTGGGACAAGATATGTAATCCAAATGTAATTTTATCTTTTTGCATCATGAATCAAGCGAATGAAAAGTCAGCTTCCAACAATAAACATCAAATTAGCCTCAAAAGGACTACGACAAAGCATTTTGCTACATCACTATTATGGATTAGCCATCGAGGAGCATGTGTGTGATGACAAATATATTTAACCGACGAAGACGACATCATGTCGTTATTCCTTCCAAAGAATAACTTTACTAATGACACGTCTTAATAGACAAGTCTATTGTAGTAAATGGCATTCTTGTATCAAAGAACTATAGTTTCCAATTAGAAAAAAAAAAAAAAAACGAAAATCTTGTTTTCGCTTTAAGGCTTCGAGCTTTTATCCTCAATTTACCCAGGAAACTAAATACAAGTAAATAAAATAAGGAACATGTTTTGATTCTATTGTTCAAAAAGTTGCTTGTCATTGACACTGAATCAAGGACATTGTGCAAACGCTTTTTTTCTTTTTCATTCTCAGCTCTGTTTAAAGTGAACGTGTCAATGGGCAAGCAATGTGGATCCTTAGTTAAATTGATTTTGAAATTGTTCTTAGTGACGATAGAATTTCTTTGTGATTTACTTGTTTCCATTGAGAGAATCCTGTCAATATTGCCATTAGAAGAAATAATATGAATTGTCTGATTCATTGAATAAATCATTTTTTTCGTCCTTGACGTAAATTGTAATCGCAAGGAGTTGGTAAATTTTTCCTTGATCTGAATTCATTTTCTTCATATTTCATTGTTTTTGCTGGGAGTCCCATGAACTTTTTTAATTAGCAAAGTGAACCTCCCCTTTGTACGTAATAGCCTTGAGAATTAATTAGCAACCCTTTAAAAGTACGAGAATATCATATTGTGATAGAAAGCTTTGGCAAAGTTTGCGATGAAGCCTTTCGGCTGAATGGTATTGATGTTATTTCTTTGTATTCTCTAGCAAAACCAATCCTTTAAAGTCTGCTCGAAGAATCTCAGCAATTTTTCTAAGTAAATCTATTCAAAATCACCTTTTTGAATTTTCGCGCACATCTCTAAGCCAGAAAAGTTGACTTGATAACTATCGGCGAAAATTGGTTGTGAAAATATCACCGTAGGGTATTTTTAGCTAATATCCTGTTTAAGCACTGTTTAGAAGTTTTAGTTGATTCTTTGGAATCTTAAGAATCTTCAAAGGCCTTCCATGAATGAATAAACCAATTGAACTTGTCTATTTGAGAATATCTTACAAAAAGGGTTAAGGTCGTGCAATTTCTTTTGAAGTGTTTTTGGAAGCATTGCAGTTATTTCCAATGTTCTGCAAGGAATAAATATTCTCTCTGAAACCAAATTAATGAAAATTATAGTGATTTGCTTGGTTAATTGTCCATGAAAAGCTTTCTCAGTGAAATATGTGTTCGTTTTCACTAAGAATGACTTAGTCCAGGGATGCGTCTATGTGCTTGCAGGCTAACGGCTGCGGTGTCGTAGGGCGAGTTCTTTCTCCTAGCACGAAGTTAAACTACAAATTATTTATCGCATACACGATTTGTACGGTGAAGAAACATGGAGCGCAAAATAAAAACAGAAAGGCGCAGGCTCGACGGCTGAAGGTTTCTTGTTTTATGATACTTGACATTCTGATTCCCTGCACGCTGTCAAAAACCTACCCCGTGCTCAAGGAGAAACTTGTATTGCACAGAAGAAAATGGAGCATCCAAGTGTCTGGTTCGCGCCCCTCTTAACCGCACTTAAGGTCCTGATGGCAGAGTCCACGCGCAAAGGGTTCTCCTTCTCTGGCAAAAGCGTCTACAACAAAAAAAAACCACAACCCGATGGATGGGGTTAGCGGAGGCTCCGCCCACCGATGCGGGTTTTTTACTTTGTTATTTCGAACGACGAAAACAAAGACTGAGCTCTTCTCAGGGCACTGTAAAAAATTTTTTTACAAAGACCTACGCGCACTGTCTGTCCGGCAATCCGTCTATTCGTGCATCACAGCAAGTTTCCTCAGAAACTTTAGCAGCTAGTAAGCTTAAAATTGCTGGAAAGGCCAGAAATAGCGATCTTTCAAAAGTTGAATACTTATCATACATTTCAAAATTTTGAAGGGAGGTCCCCCAATAACGAAGTAGCCCTTAAACGTTTTTCTTACCAAAGGCAGTCAAGTGGAGTATCAAATGAAAAGTCTTGATTAAAACTTTCAAATTTTGAATTTAAAAAGTTATTTTATGCATCAGGAGGTCCAGAAGGAGGCGAAATGCACGAAAATGGTATGTCCCCCTCCTCGCAAATGGACACATTTGAGCCGAAAAATCTGACAAAATCACCAAGGCGAGTCTTTATGAGAATAAGGGTAACAAACGCACAGGCCTCTAACTCTAGATGAAGCCTCAAGTACGGAAACAAACCATCCTCTTACTCAAAACGAAGCCACAAGCACAAATACAAATCATCCAAAAATTGCTACTGTAGCTTCAGGCCTAATAGAAGCAGCCCAAAATAACTCCCGAAAGAGAACAGAAGGCAAAGACTCAGCGTCAACGCTCAAACGAGGAAGAACCTCCCTCTCCAAATATTACTCCGCGTTTTGTTGGTACCGCCAGGTTTTGGGGACGAAAAAGTAACGCAACATCAATCAATTGCAGAAATAATCCCATTCAAAAATAACCTTGGATTTATTTTGAAGAAGTTAACCGAATCATGTTAACAGACAACACTTGGGAAATTGTAACTTACTACGACTTACCAAATTATTGGACAGAATACGAGGGTCTTGCAAGGCCCATAAGTAAGCTTATTGGCATTTCCTCGGCACAGGATAAACTATTAAACGTTGGCCAATATCGTAGTACGCTAACATAACAATTTGTTCAATTGCATAGCGCGATTCAGCACAAAAATAGTTTACATCATCACCAGGGAAGGCCTCGAAGGTCTCTTTTAAACATCAGCCGCTTATCTTTTATTTGGGGTACTAGATGAAGAATTTGCTAACCAATACGAGGAGGATGTCAAAAAATAAAGTGAAATGAAGTGATTTAATAAAAAATTAAACGATGATACTGGACTGCACAACAAATACTGGTAAGTTTAAATCGTATTGTGCCTTTTTTGTCATTTTTTGGTTGAATATTTTTTTTATTTAAAATGGATTTTTACTGCAGGATATAGCCTTCACGATGAAACAAATGACAACGGCCAGCGTCTGATTGACTTCGCATGTAGCAGAAATCTAGTCATACGTTTGATTTGCTTCCCACATCGATGCATTCATAAAATGACCTGGATGTCACCGGATGGCAACACACAAAACCAGATCGATCATGTTCTGATCCAACAATGTTGGGCCTCGAGCATACTTCACGTGCGTACATACCGAGGAGCTAATTGTAACTCAGATCATTAGTTGATCAAATTAACCTATCGATGTCGTATGTCAAAGGCATATTCAGCAAACACCAGCCCGCTACGAAAATTTTACATCGAAAGGCTCCAAACAGCGTCTGGGGCAAAAAATTTCACGAAGACCCTCGACAACTCTCCTATCTTCTCAGACGCATCGTTGAAGATGAGCAACGAGCTCTTGACGGAAGTGAAAGCGGCTATTAGGACCGTGGCAGAACAGACGATTGGACATCAGGCCTAGCGCAAGAGGAATGATTGGTTCGATGATGAGTGCCATATTGTGTTAGATCAAAAGAATCAGGCATACATAGAATACGTAGGTAGGAAAACCAGGACGAAGAGAGAACACTATGAAAATCTCAGAAGAGTAGCGAATAAGATAATTAGGACTAAGAAAAGAAAATACTATGATGACCAATTGAGAAGTATAGATATAAGTTTAGCGAGCAACAACACAAGATAAGCATACAAAGTAATGAAAAGCCTGAAACTTGGTTATCATCCCAAAACCACGCTCTGTCGTGATGACATCGGCAACATCATCGCTGATGAAACCAAGATTAAGGAAAGATGGGCATCATATTTCAAGAACCTCCTTAGTCCTCCGCACAGCTTCAGAATATTGGAGCCTATGAATGTCTGCGGAAAGCGTCCATTAGCCCCACCAACTCTAGATGAAAATTGTTCCGCCATCAAAGCCCAAAAGAATAATAAAGCGCCGGGAATCGATGAGATTCCAGTGGAGCTCATCAAATGTGGTGGCAGCAGTGTTCATCAAGCTATTCACAAAGTCACCCAGCGCATTTGGCACCAAGAACATATACCGAAAGAGTGGAGCCAATCAATTATATTCCCTATCCACAACAAAGGTGGCAAGCTACAGTACGAAAATTATAGAGGCATATCCTTACTTTGTACGGCATACAAAATATTTTCAAAGATCTTAGAAAATAAAATCGGATCATACGCCAACAGTATTATTGGGGTGTATCAAGCTGGTTTTAGAGCAGGTAGATCAACGATAGAACGATTGTTCACAGCCAAGCAGGTACTTGAAAAGCGCTGGGAGTACACGGAATTTTCGTTGATTTTAAGCAAGCATACGACAGTATACATCGTAATGCACTGTACCAAATAATGCTTTGCTTTGGCATTCCAGCCAAATTCGTCGGTCTTACCAAAATAACAATGACGTCGACGACCTCTCAAGTCCGCATCAATAACCAACTCACCGATGCCTTTGACACAAATATCGGACTAAAGCAGGGAGATAGGCTGGCCCCATTGCTATTCAATTTGGCTCTAGAGTACGTCATAAGGAAGCCACCTATCGACACGCGAGGTAAATTACTATTCAATTCGAGCCAAGTAGTAGCCGATACAGATAACATAAACATTTTGTGACGGTCATTAACAACTACCAAAGAACTTTTCCTGAAACTCGACAGCGACGCAAAGCTAGTAGGGCTATAAACTAATGAAAATAAAACAAACCCCATGACGCAGTCGAGGAAAAATATTTGAAGTACACAAAATTTCACACATGGTGAATACAGTCTCAAAAATGTTAGAGAATTTGTGTATTTAGGCGCCAAAGTAACGAAAACTGGCAACAAAAGAGAAGAAATACGCTGAAGAATACAGCTCACAGATAAAATGTTTTATTCAGTATTGACGATCTTGAAGACCAGCTGCATACACAGGAAAATAAAGCTCCAAGTATACAAACCTGTGATAAGACCTATGCTATGGGTGTGAAACTTGGACCCTAACCCAAACATCCACAAATAAATTGAACGCCTTTGAGCGACGGGTCCTGAGACGAATAATCGGAGTGAAGTTAGACGGGGATCAATGGCGAATTCGATACAACCATGAGCTGTATGAAGTTTTTGACGAGCCGGAGGTCTCAACGATTATAAGACTGCGGAAGCTACAATGGGCTGGCCACATGAATCGTATGGACAAACAACGGATACCCAGAAAGGTATTCGTTGGGAGAACTGAAGGCCGGAGACCAGTGGGGAAACCGAAGAAACACTGGTCTAATTCGGTTGACGAATACAGTTCATCGCTGCTCAGATTTTGAAATAGTAGGACGTGGTCAATGAACTGAAACAGGTGGAGGCGCTGTCTTCGGGAAGTTAAGGCCTGAGAGAGGCTGTAGTGCTAAGAAGAAGAAGAACCGAAATGATGGGATGGAATTATTGTGCTCAGTTGAAAAATAGAAGCAATTACATTTTAATGTTCTATACGAAGTTGTATCTTGTTTAACGTATTGGAATTACTTAGCAATTTACGGGAGATAAAACAAACAATCCAGCAACTTGATACATGAAACGTTTGACCTCGAATCAGTTTTTTTCCATATTTTGTCCTTAATTTTTCTCTGCGTGCTTTTTCTTTTTGAATCAATACATTTGAATAAATAAAAATATTTAATAGAAAAATATAAAAAAGTCAAAACAAACGGTGTACTCACCTACATTCTCGCCAGGCGCCCGCTGATGATGTGGTGATGCCTGCAATTTAATTGAATTGGGGAGAGAAATTCCCAATCACACTTTTGCACTGTATATCAACTAACTTCCTTAAACAAATATGATATCGTGGCAATCTGCTTTGGGTCGACGACATCAACAAGTGGTTCCCTTATAGCTACTTTTGGGGTTAAAGTCATATCAAATTTATACATATCACTCTACCAATTAATGTTTCTCCCTCCTTATATTGACGATCTTCAATCGCAGTTATGAACAAAGTTCCACTATCTGGAAATATCATCCCATTTCCTTTTAGCCAGTTAACTCTTGCGAACACACTGTATCCAACATTGATTCGCAAAATAAACAGTATCCCCTTCATTCAGATATTGTGTCAACTTCTCAAGCCCATCCGGCATTTCCACGTCCTTGACTTCTCCTTTGATAGCAGTCATCAAGTCTGTTAATTTATTGTGGATAACAATCTGCCGTGCATAATTCAGTATGTTGGAACAACTGTAAGATTTATCTTGTCGCATGGAAAACAGAGTCAAATCATAAAAATCGGTCCCACTAGCGCCGTCACCCCCGGTAATATCGAAAGAGGTGGTTTGCCGTGAAAGTTGTTGCCGACCAGATGATGTGGTTTCTAACGGATGCACAATCTCCAGACTGCGAATTTTCTCCCGAACATTTCGTCCGAATTTCCACTTCTTTCTACTTATTCACTATTCTACACAATTTCCATCATTTCCATCTTACGATGTTCATATTGACGGCACTTTTTGTCCGACTTTGCCCGACAAATTCTATTTTTCTTCATTCGTCAGAAATAAACTTCGACATGAGAACTTCACCATCGCTGTCAGGAGCAACATTCGACCGTCACAATGTGCAAACACATTTCACGTTGCCCAATGCAAGCCAGGGTCACACACTAAAGGGAAATATGTTGCAGACCACTTCAACACTGCTGTTCCGATCTATTTCCTGGGATTTTCCCAATATTTGACGAATGAATCACTAGAAAATGACAACGAACGACGAACTGATGCGCGCTTCTCTATCCTTTTCTCGCTGCATCCGCGCTGTCTAGTGATCTCAACCGGACTCCCTTTCTCACTACGGTTTTCCAATTTCTGAAACGCTGCATGATCAAATACGCACCGCGAATTGAAACCGTTGAAATATTCACATAAGTTCGGACTAGATCTCTTTATAATAAAATCTGCCCTCGTAAGTCTTAAAGATGATTAAGTACCCGGAAATATTTGCACTAAGCGCGAGCACCAGCCAATAAATGATCGAATGGAAATTTAATCACCAATGCGATTGTTTATTAATATGCGAATTCCAGCTCAGTACAATTTATTTAATCAGCTTCAAGCCTAATTTCTTTGTTTCTTTTGTGTAACGTCTTAACACCGTGATCGCTCCCGGTAGCGACTTGCACAAGTCGTCCGAAAGTCGGAGACTACTTGAGCGTCGCGACGTGTTTGCGGTGACGACTCGTAATCTGCATGCCACAGCAGTGGTTTTCTAGCGCCCAAGCTTATATTTATAATAAAAAAATTAAAAAAAAATTTTTTTCTTCTTCTAAATTTTATAATTTACAAAAATTTAACATTGAGTAATTAAAATTTTCAAATCTTCAATTGAAATTCCGGAACAGTGTTATGCCATTGTTATTGCTTAGGTGACTGCTCGATTACTACATATCTGCTGCCCCAAAATTATTTGAATAAATTGTCTGTTACAAAATATTCCCCATCATAGAACAACGTTTCAATGACCAACAGCATGGCTTCAGATAAAATCGATCAACAACCACCAACTTAACAGTTATGGTCTCTACCATTCTTTGTGCAATGGATAAGGGATACCAAGTTGATGCGGTTTATACTGACTTTAGTAAAGCCTTCGATTGTGTAAATCATGCAACTTTGTCTCATAAGTTGCGTAACTTTGGAATCACTGGCTCTTTGTTCCATTGGCTGGACTCGTATCTTAAAAATCGAACTCAAACCGTTAAATTTCAGGGATATATGTCCAATAAAATCTATGTCTGCTCCGGTGTACCTCAAGGCAGTCACCTCGGACCTTTTTTCATCAACATAGGACATCGGACCTTTCTGAAGTGTTATCCGACATACCACACTTTTTTTACGCGATTCGTTATTCCTACAAGACTAAATAAATACTCTATTTTTTTGTGGTTGGGAGGTGAAGGCATTTACGCCTGCCGAGTTTGGCAGTGTGGGACTCCCATGGAGGATACCCTTGGACTACCCACTAAACACCTCCCCTGTCAATCTGAGAACCTAGCCTGGAACCGTTTGACACATTACTTCGGGCTAAGCCTCATTTCTCTACGCGTTTAGGCGCCACCGGGCTACAGGGATCCCTTTCCCAATGGAAGGAGGGGAAGGGAGAGGGATTTCTAGAAAAGAGACCCCTCCGCCCTGGACGCCTCCAGGCGCTCATATATTTTCCTTTTTATCTTAAGGACTGCCCGAGCGTAATGTGCCACACAGTTCCATTTGTCAACGGATGTGAGCATCTCTCCAGTGAGTTCATCCGGAGAGAGATCTCCCATTTCTTCAATGAGGTCACGGCGCTGCCTTTTCCACCTCTTGCATACAAAAAATGTGTGGCAGGCATCATCGACCTCTCAAGCACAGAATATGCAGTCAGGAGACCGTGACTTACCAATCTTGTGCAGGTAAGACCGAAAGTATCCATGTCCACTCAGTAGCTGAGTTAGATAGAAGTCAGTCTCACCATGCCTTCGATCGAGCCACGGCCTCAGGTCACCAATAAGGCGTGCGGTCCACCTACCTTTTGTATCGCTCACCCAGGACTGTTGCCAGTCACTAAGTGAGCGTTCTCGTTCTTCGTGGGCGACAGCATCTCTGTCGCATTCGTTCCTCCGCAGGTAGATTCTGCGGCGCTCCTTGGCAAGGAGGGCAATGGGTATCACTCCTGCGATGACCAGCACTGCCGACTCCAAGACAGTCCCATATGCAGATGCAATCCGCAGCGCTCCCCGTCGCTGCACCTGTGCCAAGCGCCTTCGATACAGCCCCTTGTTGAGAGCCTCACACCATATCTCCGATCCGTACAACAGCACAGATTGTACTGCACTCATCAGAAGTCTCCTTCTTGATGAGGTGGGACCCCCATGTTGGCCATTAGCCGGTTGAGATCCAAAACACTCGCTGCAGCCTTGTCAGCTATTGCCCTGATTTGCTCGGAGAAACGCATCTTCGAGTCGATCAAAATGCTTCCCCAATGTTGATCATCCTTACTCTAGGGATTCTCTTCTTTGTCAAGATGACTAGTTCGGTTTTCCTCCAAAGCTAGGCTGAACCCGCGAGCAGTCATCCAGTCCCTCACTCGGCACATTAGCATACCCAGTCTGAGTTGCGTCCCGCAACTAGCGCCGCGACATCGTCTGCATAGCCGATCAAGCACGACTCATCCGGCAGCTCGATTCTCAGTAGCCCCTCCTACGTGATGTTCCACAGGTCTGGGCCAAGGATGGAGCCTTGGGCAACACCCGATGTAACTTCCATCCTCCGCCGACCCTCCTTCGTCTCATAGAGCAGGGTCCGGTCTGTCAGGTAGTTCTTCAAAATCCGCATCAGATATTCTGGAACTTGAAAAGAGTTTTCCAGTGCTTCCAGAATATCCGCCCATCTAGCGGAATCGAAGGCGTTTCTTACGTCAAGCGTCACGAGCAACACAACCCTTTTGTTTGACTGACAGTGAGCCTCCGCTCTTTGGACCGCGCTCACTACTTCCGCTATCGTGTCAATAGTGGAGCGACCTGCTCTAAAACCAGACTGCCGCGGAGATAGGTCCCCGGCAGAACGGACCGCGTCAGTGAGTCTTCCCTTGATGAGTTTCTCGAACACTTTCCCAGCCGTGTCTAGCATACATAACGGGCGGTATGCAGACGCCAACTCGGAATTTCCCTCCCCCTTGCTGATCAGTTCAAGCCTCGCCACTTTCCAGCGTTCCGGAAATACACCTTCGTAAAGGCAAGCGTTGAACATACTGAGCAACAAGTCAGGACAAAGCTTGTAGACAAGCTGCAAAACCTCAGCAGGAGCGCCATCTGGTCCGAGTGCCTTCCTTGCTTTCATGGATAGAATTACCTGCTCCAGTTCCATCATTGTGAAAGGTGAGCATTCTATTGGTGTTTGTGCATAAGCAGAATCGACACGGACAGGGTGCGTGGGGAATAGTGCCCGTATGATCTCGTCCATCTTCTCTGCTTCATGTAAGCAGGGCTTCCGTTGGGCACCAAGTTTTTGCATGACCAGCTTGTAACCTAGGCCCCACGGATCCCTATTTACATCGTCCACGAGATCTTGCCAGCATCGGGCCTTGCTCTTGTTAATAAGCCTGCGAAGATATTTCCTGCCGGACCTGTATGCTGCTAGCCTAGTGTCTGCCTCCTCCCGTGTTCGCGCCCGCTGGGCCTCTCGCCAAAGTTTGTGATACTCGCTTCTTTGTTCGGCGATCTCGTTTGACCACCAGTATACTGGAGGCTTACCGTGTCGGGGTCTCCGACGGGGCATGGATAACTCGCAAGCAGTTATGATGGTACTCATAGTTGAGTTCACCAAGTCCTTGGCTGTAGGCCCTCCACTCCCTGGCGGAGCTCCCAGCAACGGTGCGCCTGCCGTAAGCGCGTTAGCGAACCTTTCAACGTCTATCCTCCCAGTCCTCCATCCGAGGATTGAAGTTTGGGCACAGGCACGCAGAGTGGCACCGTCGTGAATCTCAACAGCTATATACTGGTGATCACTAGCCGAGTAGTCCTCTAGGACTCGCCAGTTGTGTACTCTAGGTACCAGGGACTCTGAAGCGGGTGTCACATCGGGTATGGTTCCTACGCAACCCCAGCGGCGGAAATACTCTATTAGAGTGATCCAACAAAAATCACCTATATCTAAATTTTGAAAAATGTCATGTTCCAAGTATTTCATGGAAAAGTACAATTTTACTGTGTGATTATTACCTCAAAAATGCAAAGGTTTCAAGGGTGGACAGTGAGGTAGATCTTTGGGTCTATTTGGATAAGAAACTGCGCCTTAAATTGCATTACGATGAGGTTCTCTGCAAAGCCAATAAACTTCTAGGTTTCATCAAATGAAATGAATTTAAAAACTAGTGGGTAACGAAAACGCTTTTCACATCATTAGTGGACCCACTCCTCGAATACGCTTGTATCGTTTGGAATCCGGCCTTTGACGTTCACTCAGAAAGATTTGAGTCAGTTCAGAAATAATTTTTACTGTTTACTTTGAAATCACTCTATGATCCCAAAAATTTTCATAATTTGCCATCATATGGTAATCGGCTGGCTTTACATCACTTACCTCCCGTAGAACCATATTGTTCTCTTGCCTTGCATTTGATGTCCTTAGAGGAACCGTTGAAGTCCAATATTTAAACAACAAAATAATATTGAATGAGCCCATAAGACTAACGAGGCGTTTACGTTTCCTGGTAGAAAGTAATCATTCTACGATCGATGGTGATAATGAGTCAGTAGGGGAGAGCGAGGCTGATAGTGCCGATTTTAACAAATCCTTATATAACTCGGATAAAACAAGTACTATGTCTGAAAGTAGTGATTCACCCTAAGTCAAATTTAATCTGTAATACGAATTTACCTATAGGTTTTGCACATTTTTATAGGTTTTGCACATTTTTAATGGTTTTTAAGAAGAAGTGATTTATTTATACAGCGGCGACAAGGCACTACCCAACCCTGACCACAGATGAGGTCAATTGTGCCGTTGATAATGCTAGGTATTTTACTTCAATGAAAATTAATTTAGAATTCAATATATTTATTCGTTATACTTTTTACTATAAATCAACAGTTTCTAAAATTTAGTTGCTTATAATACTAAGTATTATAATGAAAAAAAAAACAAATTACTCGTGCCTTCACTTATGTAATTATTTCAAACATTAAAGCATATTTTTAATCAAGAGTTTGTACTTATTTTTATTCGAATGAGATCAATTATTAAAAATATCAGTCTCTAAGGACTAAATTACAAAAAATTATAAAGTTTGCTCTTATATTATAAAGTAACAGAGTTCTTTCCAGGGCTATTATCTTATTGATCAATCCCTTGAGTCTTTTGAAGAAATCAAAAAAATAATCAAAACTAGTTTTTCTCTAGATGACTGATCAGAATAGCAATTAGGACATATAAATGCTAGGTTTTCTTGGTCTTCGATACATTGCAAATGGGCCCAATTCTCACATTCTCTGTGCTCAATCCATTTTTCACCAGAAGCAGAGTTAGAATAGACATCACTACATATGATACAGTACCATTCTTGTTCGTCATCAGAACTGTCGTCATCTTGCAAAACTTTTCTGTTAGCGGGGTTCTTAGTCGGTTTTTTTGCTTGTTTACCTTTTTTCCTGCCTTTTCCCTTAAATTTCTTTGTAGTTCCACTTTCTTTCTTCTTATTTTTATGAGCCTGTTCTTCGGCCAAAGAATTTTTCTCTGGAGTGTCCGTAAGAACAGCTGTTTTTCTCTTACGTCCTTTATTATGTCCAATTAATCGCGCAGGTGCTTATGGCAGTGGTCTTATTAACTCTGGTGAGGAAATTGCTGTACTTTTATCTTCTGTGGTGTTATCAGCTGATTGAGGAAGCTGGAAGCTACAGCAAGCGATAGGCTCCTAACAGCACTGACGTATCTCATGTTCTTGATAACCTGCTGGTTCACTTGTGCAGTCAACGCTGCAGTCGCTTTGCCCAGGAATATGCTGTAGTATGAATGGACTAGTCTCTATCTCAACATTGCTGCCCACATAATTTGACCCATCAAAATATTCAGAAGTCCTTTCTCGACTGTTTGGAGGGACAAGCAAGTTGTCTGTATCTTGTGAGGGTCGATTTTTAGGCATCGGGCGATCAGTGAGAAAAGACGGTGCATAATCTTCGTCTGTTAATACATTTGGATCATAGGGCCAAGTGCCAGCCTTTTTAAATACGTTGGACATATTGATAGATGTTGCTGCCAATGGCAAAGCGTTTTTACTATACCTGGTATTTCATAAATGCTCATAACCTTCCCGGGACTAGTTCTCAGCCAGTTATTTTGAGCTTTAGAGCAGTATGTTTTAAAAGGGCCATTGACACCAACATCCTGGGGTTGCCGACGGTGGGTGCAGTGTGGTGGGAATGATAATAATACAACAGAATTTCTCTTGACCTTTTCAATCAGGAGTAATAGCACTCGCTCTTCAGGACTAGTCTTAGTGTATTTTATGAAATGATTCATAAACACTAAGAACTCTGTGCTTGTCCTTCAGCCGGATTGATTACCAGCCCCGATATACTCAGGAGCACCGCCGCGTATAAACAGGTCTTTATATTTCAAACGTGGGAATATAAACATCGGTGGAATCGAGTTCCCCAGAGCACTTGGCGCTAGCTAAACAGTGACTAAAGTTCCACGCTTTGTTGAAACAATTGCTCCTACTTACTTTGTTTCTTTTTCAGCCAAAATTTTTTCGGTTTCAGCACAGTTTGGACACCAGTCTCGTCCGAATTTCGATATGTGAAAGAGTAAGACTACGCTTTGTAATCAAGTCGCCAAGTTTCTCAAAAAATTGATTCACGTTATGACAGTTGGATGAGCTCACACGTCCTGCACTTGTAGCTTCGGGTGTTCCGATAGAAAGTGTAGAGTTTCTCTTCAGAAAGTTTGTCAACTAATCTTTGCCACCCTCACCATTTTTATGCCAAGATGGTGAGATGTTTTGTACATAAAACTTCACGGCACACTGGTACGCAAGTTGTCGTACATCTCCCGGTAAAAAACCGAAGTAAATAGAAGCGCTTTTTAAGATGTACTTCGACAGTAGTCCCTCTTGTTCCTTATTAAACACTTGTTTTGGTTTATATCCAACCGCAGGAGTAAGCCCATTTGTTATTTTTTTTGACATAGCGGTGTAGTGTTGTGTGGCAAATTTGTAATTCATCTGCAACAGTTTTTAATTTGAGTCGATCTTTGATGACTGCATCAGCAGCCCTTTGTAAAAGATCCTGAGTTGTAGTCCCCCTTTGAGTTTTTGTTTGTATGTCCTCATTCTGTCAAAGACAATAAATGCAGTATAAAGTGTCGTGTCAAAAAGTATTTTTTTTTCTTTCATGAGTGCTTGTGTATTTTGAGCCCCGGCACAAGCAACCCCTACTCGAACGGCACATATAAAAATCACTCCGCTCAAAGCATTAAAATTACACTGCATAACAAACAAGGATAAATAACATACATTTCACAAAAACTCTCATATGAAAAGCACGAAAAATGCTAGCTTGCGACCAAAAAGTATCGAAACGAAGATATTGACTTACGTGACGCTGGGGGACCCTCCCAGCACTGCCACTCGGTCCGCGTCACTTACACAACTAAAATGACAGCCGCATGCGGCCGACTGTTAGGCATTCTGTGACACAATATGATTGTTTATCTATCTGTTTCTGTTTTCGAGATATTCCCGTCAGCACAATTTATCCCCGGCACTTCTAGTCCCGATCTCCCCTAAATAGGTGTGTCAAAATTTTTAACAGTCTGAGCCATCTCTACTCCCCAACCATCTCTAGGTCCCAATTTTAATCCAATTTATCCAAGTCCCTCATCCCTTAATCCTAGTATTGTAATAGTGAATAAATATCCACCTTACTAAAAGGATGGATCGTAGTAGTCTTTGCGTATGGACGTCTTTTAAATCGCTCCTGTCAAAAGTTTTCAAAAATTAAAATTAATTTTTTAAAAACGTTAGTCCGAAGTTAATTTTTATCGGAAAAAATCTTATATTGTCGAAGTAATCGACTCAGGAAATTTCTATCGAATATATTTCCTTCGATTGGTAACGAAAAACAAATTCACAAAGAAAACGTCGCCGCTGGTATGGAGGAGCCCGACGGCTTCCCACCGTTGGGGCAACCTGGGGAAACGACGAATACGAAACTGGTGACAATCACCAAAAGAAAACATAACGAAGAAAACTCCGTAGATGGAGGGTGCAAGCTGCAAATAATAGCGGACAATCAACAAATGGCCAAATTGCAGAAAGAAAATGATGAACTAAGGCAAGAGATACAGTCTCTCAAGGATCTTTTCAAGAAAGGGATGAAGCCTCAAAAGACGCAGCCACAAAATCAATGGCAACAGGTAACAAAGCCGAAGAAAAATACAAAGCAAGTAAATCCAGAGGAAGTTCTAAGTGCTGGTGGCACCAACGAGAGCCAAAATTATTTTGCAGCGCTGGAGGGATTAGCCGAAGATATGGAAATCGAAGAAAACATCGGAGGTAATTTTAATCAAGATAATGACGTTGATTTTATTCAATATTTAAAGAACAAAAATAAGGAGAAAAAACCAGCCCGCTGTTCTGCTGGTTCCTCTGAAAAAGCTTCCAACAAGACAGAAAAAGTTCCGCCAATCAACGTGTTCGGACAAACCGGGAAAGATATGGTTCGGCTATTGGCAGCCGAAAATAAACTGGCCAATTTCGAAATCAAAAGAGTTAATGCCGAAAAATTAACTATAAGGACGAAATCACTGGTTGATTTCAAGTCAGCCAAAGATGCGCTGATTTCTGGGGAGGTTCCACACTTCACCTTTACCCCAAAAAGTGAAAAAAATCAGACCTTCTTGTTGAAGGGTTTGGACAGCGGAGAGGATACGGTCGATCTCCTTCAGGTGCTCAAGGAGGCTGCACCAGATATTGATTTTGTTTCAGTCAAAGCCTTTGCGACAAGAAGGTCGACCATAGAAAGGAAGAATTTACCACTTTACCTGGTACAAATTGCAAATAAGAGCAGTCCAAGTGCCCTTCAACAAATAAGGTACTTGAATTTCAGAGTGGTGAGGTGGGAACGCCTCCAGAAAAGAGAAGTCAACCAGTGTTACCGGTGTCAACGTTTTGGACATTCGGCTGCCAATTATGCCATGCACTATCGTTGCGTTAAATGCAAAGACATTCATGCTCCCGTTGAGTGCAAATTGGCTCAGACGCAGCCTAAAGAAAAATTATACTGCGTTAACTGCGGTGTTTTTGGTCACCCAGCATCATATCGAGGATGCTCCCGATATCAAGATGCAAAAGTTAAATTTACTCCAAAGCAAGCACAAGTACACCGTAATATGATACCTTCCAACTTCGTCAAGCCCGGAGTATCATTTGCACTCGCCGCTAGAGGACCAGCAGAAAATGCTGGAAATAATGTAAATAATGTAAGTGGCAATAATGAGCTGCTTCTCAAAATTTACCAGCAACTTAATTCTTTATCGGAGAGAATCGACAAACAAGATTCAAAAATTAACTTAGCTTTTCAGCGTTTAGGTCTTTCAAATGCCTAATAATAACTTGTCATCCAGTCATATTCCCATGGAAAGGCTTTGCCTCATATCGATCAACGTCAACTCTATCGTTGCTATACATCGACGTGATTATCTCCTTATCTCCACCTCAATTCATGGCATTCCATGGAATTCAAAGATTTTGCATTCGTAAGAAACGATAGGGTAACAGGTGATGGGGGAGGTGGCAGCGGGATATTGGTTAGAAGACCCTATTGTTTCCAAAATATTGAAAAAGTCGAATTCAAAAACTTTGAATTTCTTGAAGTGTCCGTCATCAAAATTTCACTGCCAGGTGGGGATAACCTCTTCGTTATCTCTGCTTATGCAACTGGTCAAAATGTTCTCAAGTTCAAGGAGGAACTCAATTCCTTGTTTGAAATACTCGAATTGAACAGGCTGCATTATTATTATATTTTTGCCGGTGACCTGAATGCCAAGCATACATCATGGCTAAACGCCACCAATAATCCAAGAGGTGTATTCCTGAAATCATGGATAACAGAGAACCAAATTGAATACAGGTGCAACCTATATGGGTCGGAGTTCCCAACATACCCTAGGACAAATACATATTTGGACCTCTGCATTGCTGACGCAAGACTTAAATTCAACTTTAATAGTCCTCAACGGAAACTGCAGGTGCTTCCTTATGATAGCGACCATAACGCAATCGTAATGGAAATCAATCATCAAAGGGATGATTTCTTCCTCATTCCAGTTCAACATGAAAATCATCGGTTGAATTTCAAAAAAACAGACTGGGGAAAGTTTCAAAAGAAGTTTAATCGGGAGTACCAGAAGCAATGTCCCTCTTCTGATGATGGCAACGCTTGCTCAATGGTTCCTAATAACAGAAATCTAACTGACGATGAAATAGATCTCTATTTGTCGAAGTTAGAGAGCTGACGTTGGAAACGATTGAGAAAGTTGTTCCCAAGATTAAACATCGAAACAATATGGAAGGATATGAAACACCAACCATTGCAAGGTTGAATAGATTGAAAAGCCTTCTTCTCACACGCGTCAACAATATTTATCGACGATTTTTGGAGTACAACCATCCCTCGTTGGCTTTGTTGAAATTACACCTGAAGAATGTCCGGAACTTAATCCGTTCATACTTCAGGAGTGAGGTCAGCAATCAATGGGCGGAAAAACTGAGGGGTATTAGCCCACATGACCCAGATGGCGTTTTCGCGAAAGTGAATAGCTTATTCTGCAAGAAGTCTCGAGTGAAGGTATCGAATCTTGAAGTCGCTAGTGATGAGATAAGTCTTCTCGATAGGGCTGGTATCGAAATTGATAGTACGACTCCGGATAGAAATGGAAACAGGATTATATGTGATGGATTGCAGAAACTTGCCCTGATTGGAACACATTTTGAATTGGTTCATCTGCCAAACCCAGAGAGAGGGAATGAAATATTTTCGGAGGTCATTGAAGCAAAAGTTTCCGACTTCAAATCAAGCCTGAACGGCCAATCAATTCTTCATTTCGATGAAACATTAACATCTGACCTCATACCGAGCTTGAATCTTATTGATTATTTTGTCAGCCATGAAGACTTGTGTTTCATATTTCGCAGAATAAACAACAAAAAATCATGTGGTACTGACGGTATTCCAAATATAGTTCTCTGACATTTGCCTGAGGTTGCTATTAGGAATTATTGCATATTGTTCAACAACATGTTGAACAATTCATATTTCCCAAATGAGTGGAAAAAGGCTAAGGTATTTCCGATCTTGAAGAAAGGAAAAGAATCTTCATGCCCCAAAAGCTATCGCCCAATCAGCTTGCTGCCTAACATCAGCAAGGTGTTTGAAGTGATACTCAACAGAGCATTAAACGCCCACATTGAGAAATATGAGTTGTTGCCGAATTGCCAATTTGGCTTTCGTGCCAGGCATTCGACCATACATGCAATAACGAAAGTAACCTCAGACATCTGTTGGAAACTAAACAACAAAGAATGTGTTGGAGCATGTCTCATTGATATGGAGAAAGCCTTCGATACGGTGTGGTTAGATGGACTAGTTTTCAAACTTCTTCAGGACAGGTTCCCCAGACACCTTGTCGCCATGATGTGTAATATGTTATACGGGAAATCATTTATTGTAACTGATGGAAATCTGACAACAATGCGCGAATTCAAGGTCTTGAATGGTCTACAGCAGGGAACAGTTACTGCGCCCCTGCTTTTCTCAATATTCATTCGCAAGCTATTGAACAGCTTTGATTTTAACGTCTCGCCAACGCGATCATTGGTAGCGTTTGCTGATGATCTGATCATCTATACGGCAGACCGAAAAGCTACAATAGTTCAGAGCAATCTTCAACAAATGTTCAATGATGTGCAGCTCTACACCGACGATTGGCGAATGAAAATCAATGCGCAGAAGTGCGAAACAATTTTGTTTCGGACAACGCTGCAGGGGGTCAGTCAAGACCAGAAACGTAATTGGAAGGATTTCCACATTATGGCTGGTGAGGGTAGTTCAGAACGGGTTCCACATAAATCCTGTGCTCGATACCTCGGTGTTCATCTCGATCAGTATCTGTACTATACTGAACATGTCAAAATCATGCTCAATAAAGCACTAAAAGTAGTCATGGCCCTTCGGCGACTCTTTCATTCCAGATGCATTGATCAAAAAGTCAAAGTTATTTGTTACAAGACCCTGGTTAGACCAGTTTTGACATACGGATGCCAGATCTGGTACAACCAGAGTGCTAGTACAATGGAAAGATTAAGAGTTTTCGAAAGGAAATGTCTTCGTGCATGTACTGGTTTGTACAGAAAGCCTGAGACGGATTGGAAGCACTATATATCGAATAGAAAAATTTATCAAACCGCTCAAGTGACAAGAGTCGATATCTTCATATTGAAACTTCTTCGGAATCATATCGCAAGATCTGTAACTGTGAGTGAAAACCCATGGATTTCACAGCCGTTCCACCCTACAGACGGGTATATTGTGACTTGCCTCACTACTGGCTTCGTCCCTCCAGAAGCATTCGTGTATTTGGACATGAATCGATATGTTTTTGATTCTGATGGCGTCCCAATCATATATCACATATATCGACGGGCCACCGATAAGAAGATAAAATATCCTCCGAATCTGAGTTCACGAGACCAACAATTCCAATGAAGATACTCATTTGCTAGATTCGTTGAGGCTGGTGGAGCTGAGATGGAACTATCTAGGTATTGGTGGCTGAATGACAATGTCTAAATTATTCGTGTTTATTTTCTGTTTTTGTGCTTTTTCTCGTTACTTAGTTTTTTTAGATTCATCTCATTATTGCTACATCTAGTATTGTTGTTTATTTGTATTATAAATTAGGTATAGGTTTCAATATAAGGTAACGTTTTATTTTTTTGTTTTTTTTTATTTTGATTGAACTTATTTAGAATTAGGGTGTAACATATTAGGTTTAGGATATAAGTTCATTGTTGTGTTAGTAGTATAAGTAATTTTTGAATAATGCTGGTTGGTTTTTTCTCCTTTTTCCAATTGAATCAAAAAATATCTAATAATCTTAATTAATTTAAATTTGCAAGTGTATTTTTTTCAATAAATGTGTTTAACTGATAACGTATAAATTTAGAGAGCCATTCGGGCCATTAAAATTTTTATAGTTTTATTGTTTGGAATTTGCTTTATGTTCTTTTAAAAAATTTATAACGATTGGTATTAAATAAAGCGCTTTTGACTTGACTTGACTTCCATCTTACTAAATATGTGTTGATATATATATATATATATATATATATATATATATATATATATATATATATATATATATATATATATATATATACACATATATATATATATATATATATATATATATATATATATATATATATATATATATATATATATATATATATATATATATATATATATATGAATATATATAAATATAGGTGTGTAGATTGTAAAATTAATTTTAAAATAAATTGTAAACCTTGTTTGGTTAATAAATAAATACATAAATATTCACCGGATTTGGCCCCATGTGACTTTTTTTGTTCCCAAAACTGAAGAGACCTATGCAAGGACGGAGATTTGCAACGATTGAGGAGATTAAGACTGCATCGCTCGAGGAGGTCAAGGCTATACCGAAAAGTGCTTATGAGAAGTGCTTCGAGGATTGGAAAAAGCGTTGGCACAAGCGAATTGATTACTTTGAAGGGAACAGCATAAATATTGACGAATAAATAAATATTTTTTCCTAATCATACAAAGTCACCTTACTTTTTGAATATACCTCGTATATGATTGATTACACAAAGCACATTTATTTCATTTAATTATGTAAATTTTTATTTTTTAAAAATCGCGGTCAAAAAAGCCTTCTAAGCCAATCAAACGGCTGGTCGACCAATACAGTCTACATTTTATCCGCCAGATTCAATACTTTCATTTATAAACAGCATGAATAGCATTTTTTATTAAAAATGACTTTCGGCTCATAAACCAATTAACATTCGCTACGCATTGTGCTATTTTCTAACGTTCTTTTAATTACCTTCGGAAGCCGGTAATTCTTTTTGAAAGAACATCAATCAAATAAAAGGCAAGTATGTTTACATCGATCGTTTATTTTTTAGTTGTTCAGCTATCAATTGTGTTTTTTTCTAATATAACTGAAGCATATAACTGATTTTTTTTGTTCGCACCTTAATCGGTTTTAGGTCTTGGTAAAAAAGTTTTTTTACAAAGGCCCACTAGTTTCGTGACTTGTCTGCCCGTCCGTCCGTACGTCTGTCTGTGCGTCACAGCAAGTTTCTTCAGAAACTATAGAAGCTAGAATGCTCAAACTTTGTGGAAAGGTTAGAAGTGATGGTCGCTCAAAAGTTCAAGTCTTACGAAAAATTTAAAATACTTTTAAGGGGTTCCCCCAAATGACGAGGTAGCCCTCAAAAATTTTTTTTAATCAAAGATAGTCGCGTGGGGTATCAAACGAAAAGTATTGATTACAACTTTTAGAATCTGATTCAAAAAAGTCATTTTATGCATCAGGGGGTCCAGGGGGAGGCAAAACGTACCAACATTCTGTGTACTCCCCTCTTGCGATTGGACAAAATAATCACAGAGGTGGGTCTTTATGAGTACAAAGGCAACAAATACCCCAGAAATCAACATTCCCTCAACTTTATTAATAATAGTATGATTTGTAGATTGTACATCAAAATGCGGCTGCAATGTGGTCATTCAACAAACTCCACCTTTTGCATAAATTTGAACGATTTTTAGGTCTTTGTAAAAATTTTTTTTACAAAGACCTACTAGTTTCGCGACCTGTCTGTCCGTCTGTCTGTCCGTGCGTCACACCTGATTTCCTCAGAAACTATAGAAGCTATAATGCTCAAACTTTGTGAAAAGGTCAGATGTGATGGCCTCTCAAAAGTTAAGGCCTTGGAAAAAATTTAAACAATGTTTAAGGGGGGTCCCCCCTATAAACGAATTGGCCCTTAAAAATTTTTTTTAATCAAAGGTAGTCGAGTGGGGTATCAAATAAAAGGTCTTGATTAGAACTTTTAGAATCTGAAATAAAAAAATCATTTGATGAACTAGGGGGTCCACGGGAAGGCAAAATGTACCCAAAATTTGTGCCCCCCCTCGCGATTGGACACCTTTCAGCCGAAAAATCGGAAAATTATCACGAATGTGGACCTTTATGAGTACAAGGGCAACAAATACCTTAGAAATCGAAATTCGTTCAACTTTGTTAATAATAGTATGATTTGTAGATTTTACATTTTTGCCCATAAAATCAAAACGGTACCTTTAAACTTCTTGAAATTTTGCAATTATATAGACTGACATAAGATATATATGTTTACAAAATTTAATTGAGATCGAATCATAATCAAGTGAGTTATAGCTATTTCAATTATATGGAATTACAACAACGATAACACGTGTTTATGGTTCATATAGGGTTTTCCAATTAGAGGTGTTATTTTGATATAAAAGAAAAATGCCATTTTTTAAAATAAATGATCTGATGTTTAGTTCATTATATAGAAGAAGATATGCCGTTAATAGCAATAACTAACATTGGGCAAATAACCACTACGACACGCTTACAGGACCATATCCTCTTCATGAAATTGTCCATAACCAAATCGCAAAGTTGCTGCCCTATGTGCTTGATATGTAGTGAATAATAGGAGTTTCAATAAGTCCGTAAAGGACTGCAGCGATGTTCTGCTGCCTCGATAGAAGAAGATGACAATATCTGCCGAGAATGGCCTCGTCTGGAGACGCGTGAATACGCTGGCGGGCTAGCATTGTGGTGTCGTGGGGCGGGTTCATTTCCCCAGCACGAAGACCCACTACAAAAAATTTCGCACTCACGAATTTGGTTGTAGTTCAAGAGGCGACCGAAGTCGCAAAAAGTGTAGATAACTACACTGAGGGAGATAGTACTTGTTACGAGAACAAGTGGAACCTGAAAAGAAAGGCGGACTTGGGGTAACCTCGTCACTACCCGACGAAGCTCAGGGCCCACAAATGAAAGAGGGGCAACCGGGTGGTGATGGAGCCCCTTCGCACCCACCCAACCGGAATAAATCCATATGTATTTTGTTGCAGTGGCCAGGTATTCCTCTTCTGAGTGGAAAACTCATACAACTTGAATTGCATGAACTTTCCCATCAGAAGGGGAGTACCCCAGTGACCAATTTATGCCATAGAATTATACAATTTGATTGCATAACGCTATGCCATAAAGAGGCACTCTGCTTGGGCCACTCAACCCGCGATATCACCTGAAACACAGAGAAAACAAAGGATTAAACTGTACCTGGCGGCTGGCTAATGTTTTTAGGGGGCAGCCTGCCACCGTACCGGCTCCTATACTCGGTCCAAAAGAAACAAAATAGAAAGACCGAAAGTTCTGGGATATTAAAACATTTTATTTAAAAAAATTAACATTATGTTCTGCGCAAAAAGAAAATATACAAACGAGAGATCATGGCAATTATCTTTAGTTTATAACATTAAGTAATCAAATACAAAGGCGACCGAGTACCGAATAAGCAAGGTCTTTTCGAAACTACAGACGTTATTAAAAGAAACGCAGGTGTCCGAGTGCTTTGGTTTAGTCTTAGTATGTAGGTAAATTCAATGAAACATGCAAAGAAAAATATAATTGTTGAACAAAGAAGGGTACTTACCCCCAAACCTCCTTCTACAAGCGCTCGTGTTCGGGGCGGGGAATCCTGTAATTGTTGAATAATTGAAACTGAAACCAAAATCCACTCGCACTAACCGGTTTCATTTAATTATGACTGAATGAAAAATTTAGCAGTAATTAATTGCTTTCACCAAATTCAATAAATTTAAACAAAACACAAAAAAATAAAAGGGCGCCTAATCGAATACAATCAATGATTGCCTCACGTTTCCCTAGACGGCTGAAGTTTCCGAGGTCTATCATGAGAAAATTTTGAAGTCCCGTGACTCAATGATTGCCTATGTGAATTCATACGCGACCTAGCTAACTTCCGTCTTCCCGGTGGAGACAAATGCTCTTTGGAGTACGGGCGTTCCGCTGATTCTGCCAAAAGTCATATAAAATCTCGTTCCCCTCCGGTGTGCAGTAAATTCCAACAGAAAGATGGGATTCTCGACAATTCAGTCGGCCAGTCGGCGGAAAACGGCAACTGTGCACGCGGGAGCGAATCTTGCACCGCACGCAAATTATCACGCGATTCCTTCAATTAACGAGGCAAGCGGGAGCGAATCTTGTACCGTTTTGATAATTTTAAGAAATTCACTTTGGAAATTGGCTTTAACTCAACTGTACTATTATTGGTACATTTCCTTCACTTTCACTCTCCGAACCATTCGTTAAGTTTAATTGGGGCAATTTTTCATCCACGAATTGAATTTATCTTGTAACTCAATTTATTTGATACTCGGTGATAATTTGTAGTATACACGTTTTAACCGCACATTTGATAAGCAACTGATCTTTTTATTCGAAACTCAAATATTGGTAAAACGAATTGTCATCCAATTTCACAAAATCGCGTATATCCAACACTCAACGTTTATTTCTCCACGCGGCGTCCGCGCTGTCTTGCGGTTTCGAACAGACTCTCTCAATTCCAAAAATCACCGTTATTTGCAAAATTGGATCGTCCACTAAGCCATTAACGTAGTAAGAAAAACATCAAAACCCTTCAACAATAATTTATACACTTCAAAATTATCCGCTAACCACGTTCACGCTAATCTCGCGCTTTCTCATCTCACTAGAAGTTTTCCCCGTTCAATTAGCTCCGCGTTCTGCTAATCCGCGAGAAAACCAGATCACCTCCCCCCGAATCCATAGCAATATTCCACCCGGTTTATTGATAGTATTGTAATAACCGTAATCACCTGTATAATGCTCTTGACGACACTTATTCGCTATCCAAACGCGCACCTTTCTTTTTAGTCGCAATTCGCTCATTGGATTCTTGCAAAACGCACATCTGAAGTGAATCTTCTGTCTCGCACTCTTTATCAGACTCTTCTTCTTCCTCTTCTACGACGGGCTGTTTTGATTTTAGCAATTCTAAATCTTCCACTGTACGTCTCTTGCGGAACTCGTCGGCTAGCGGGAAAATGTGTTCAATTGCTGCTTGTACATGTGCCACACTACCAGCACTAACGATTATACTTCCAGTCGAGAAGATTTTCAATGTTGCTTTCTTATAACTCTTTGAAATATTTCACTTTTCTTTGAGAGCATTGTGCTTGATTTGCCTTACACGTAGAATATTTTGCTAAAATATGGAAAAATTTTCCCGTAAAATATTTACGTACTGATATTTATTTATATTTCAGGTCTATATTGTGGGAATGAAAATCAATTTTCGAAATTAATTGATTTCTTCTTCGAAGGAAAACATACATATGTTTTTCGAACGATTTTTAGTCTTTTGCGCATACTCTTAAAATCGATTGATTTCATTGAAAGTTGCATAGCTCATTTTCGTGTTTTGTAGAAAAGAATTATTTCTCTCGTAACTCTAAACTAGAGTTATGCAGAAAAAGAAGATTTTATTCGATATCTCTTCATAGTTGATTCAACTACGAGTACAATCGAGATGAAGTTTTTTTTTGAAGCGTAACAAAATGATGTTTTACAGTTTATTAAAATATCAATTAAAAAATGAAGTGGGCTAGCCTTCTGAATCGAGTTGATTTCAATAATATTTATTCGTTTATCAAAATTTTAGATATTGCAAAACGATCTGGACTGGATTATTCTCCTTGAGTATTTACAAAGCATGGCACAATTCTCTGCTTATTTTTCTTTGGCCGAATTCGCAATTACAAAAACCATAGGATGGCGAGCTTCCTTCGTTGAATACGAAATCGAAATTTTATAAAAATTGAAACATGTTCACGATAATTATTTATACACATTGATGAAAAGTATGAAAAATCACGATGCAATTTGGACTTAATGCTACAATGGTAAATTCTTAACAATCTCTACAGCATAACGTGCCTGACGTGTTGTGTGCAAAGGGTTAAGTCGGTAGAGGCGTAACTTCTTCGTTTGTGCTGGCCGAACTTGCTGATGGTTTTAAGAGTGTATAATGTTCTTTGTGCATCATTAATTTGTGCTGATGCTGGTGAATGAAACTGCTACTGCGGCTATAATTTATTCATTTTCCTTTGTATTGATAGCTTCTCTAAATAAAGAGCTTAATTTCCATCGAATGTACAAAATTATAAAGATTCTCATTGAATTTTTCATCCAGTTGCTTCGCATTTAGAGCGTGTAATATTTATTTCGAAAGATGCTGGTTAAGTCCGACATGACATCATTACATCATTGACATTTACACATTGTCTGCAAGTGTGTATTAAATAAAACTAAATGTAATTATCTACTTTTAAACTATTGAATGCTCCATTGGAAGATTGTGATTACACAATGCTTCATATCAGAAATTCCGAGACAGAGAAAGTTCAACTTTCTCCATGAACAAACGGTTTGGCCCTTGTTATGATTCACACTATGGGATGTGCTATTTATATGCAAACATTTATTTTTATTGAAAACTCTCGCACGCTGGCTTTTTGAGCCATACCTACTTGATTACTACAGATAGCCTCACGAATTTCATCTTTGATATCTTGAATCGACGCTGGGCTATTGGCGTAGGCCTTTTCTATCACGTAGCTCCAAAGGAAGAAGTCGCAAGGTGTTAAATCACAAGATCCATTCAAAATAGCACCACTTATTGGAAAACCCTATATAGTATATTTAAAATTGACATAGGCACTTTTATTTTCTTTCAATTTTCATGAAAATTTAAGGAATAGTGTTTAACTTGAACATGTTCAATCGGCCGAGCATTCAGAAAAATCATTTAAGCTAGATTAAAATGGCGGCGGCACTGTGCTTATGAAAGAAACTGTGCTTCTTTTGTATAAATTTGAACGATTTCATATCTAAGTATTGGATGAATAATTCAAGTTATCGATTCACGCCATTAGAAAGCTTGCTTCTAACCCTAGGATGTTTACAAAGACCTTCTGGTAGGAGCACCCTCCTGCTTACTCAACTTGTTTATCCAAGTATTGGATGAATAATTCAAGTTATCGATTCACGCTATTAGAAAACTTGTTTCGATCCTTGAGATGGTTACAAAGACCTTCTGGTAAGAGCACTCTCCTGCTTACTCAACTTGTTCTTTATTAGGAAGTTTATAGCCAAAGATTGATGTGTGTTAGGTTGATGCGAAACGTTAAGAATTTTGATTTCAAAGTTAACAGAACAAGATTCGCTTTTTTGCTAGATAATAGCGTCTTTCTCTGGTAAGGCATTTTAATTCAGCTTAAAGTAATTTGAGAACCATAAAATTTTTCAATAAAAAAACAGGTTTTCTATTGACAAACAATTTGATAGTGGGCAGAATATTTTATTTCTTGACTAAAATCAACTATTTTTATACTTTCAACATAAAAATGATTTGATGTGTCGAGTTGGAGGCTTCATCTTTCAGGCAATGGACAGTTAAATCACATCGCATTTTGTTAGTGCTTTGATAATTCTTCCCGCGAGCTATGACCTCAAAAAGCTGTGGTGACTACGCAGTCAAAAAAATGCTGCAATTTTGTGATGAATTTATCATTATCCAGAAATCAATCATTCATGCATATTCTTGGCTAGCAAATTCATTCACAAAAACTATCGGCCAACCGTAAGTGAAGATTCAAATTCCCA
This sequence comes from Odontomyia ornata, assembly GCA_963969285.1. Lineage (NCBI taxonomy): Eukaryota > Metazoa > Arthropoda > Insecta > Diptera > Stratiomyidae > Odontomyia > Odontomyia ornata. Next base: position 34,275,425 of record OZ017740.1, read on the forward strand.
TTCATGTCAATTGTATGTGAAATTATCATTAATCATAAGAAATTTTCAAACATTTATGCAAAAAGATTGTAATCTATTCATTTATCTGGGCTTCAAAGATCTCATCGGCTTAGCAGAAGACTTTATCGCCTAACACCGTTATAAGGAAGTTGTCAGAAGCAAATCGTCAATTATTGTTTTCATTCAAAAATTCGGTAACATGTCTCAATAAAATGGGACGCCAATCGATCTTTGATCATTCTTATAAACTAGGTAACAATTTCCATTGCTTCCTTTTTTTCCAGATCCATTTTGGAATTTGCAAAATAAATCCGAATACTTGACAATTTACATCTTTACCAAAGAAGATTTGTTTCATGGGCCTTAGTGTCAGACTTGCTATTTAGAAACATGGAAACAGCTTCCGGAGAAATAATCTTTGCTTAAAAAAATATTATGAAGCTATCCAGATATACCAGCGACTTTTTTCTACTGAGATGTAACAAAATACATTGTAGTAGTCACCTTCAATTGGTGAGAGAACCAGACGCGGATCCAGGCATTCGTTCAGGGGGGGTCGATTTTTGTTCCATTTGATGTATCTGTGTGAAAGCTTTTTTAAACACTTAGTATACGTGCCAGAAGCGAAATTTCTATGGCGATCCAAGCTCCGATTTGTAAGTACAAGGCTTTCCAATAAGAGGTGTTACTTTGATATTAAAAGAAAAATGCCATTTTTTATTATAAATGATCAGATGTTTGTTTCATTTTAAAGAGGAAGGTATGCTGTTAATAGTGAAAAATAACATCAGGCAAATAACCACCATGACCACGCTTACAGAAACATATCCTTTTCATGACATTTTCCAAAACCAAATCGCAAAATGGCTGCCCTATGTCCCCGATAGCCTCACGAATTCTATCTTTGAGGTCTTAAATTGACGCTGGGCTGTTGGCCTAGACCTTCTCTTTCACGTGGCTCCAAAGGAAGAAGTCGCAAGATGTTAAATCACAAGATCTCGGTGGCCAATTGTGATCACCTCTTCGAAAGATAACACGGTCCGGAAACTTTTCCCGTAAAAGATCAATGGTTTCGTTGCTTGTGCAGCACGTAGCGCCGTCTTGTTGAAAATGAGCCTTGCCCAGATCAATACCATCCAATTCCGGCCATAAAAAATCATTAATCATCTCTCGATAGGGCAATCCATTCACCGTAACTGTTGCTCCAGCCTCATTTTCGAGAAAGTAAGGTCCTATGACTCCGCCGGACCATAAACCGCACCAAACAGTCACACGTTGAGATAGAGAGGCTTTTCGACAATAACTCTTGGGTTTTCCGAGCCCCAGATGGGATAATTTTGCTTGTTGACGAAGCCACCCCGGTGAAAATGGGCCTCATCACTCAAGATGATTTTTCGATGGAATTCCGGATCATTTTCATGCATTTCAAGGACCTAATCAGCAAAGACACGACGTTGTTGATGATCGACCGGCTTGAATTCTTGTGTCAACTGAACTTTATGAGCCTTTAGACCCAAATCTTTATGGAAAATACGGTGTTATGACGTTTGTGGAATGCCTTATTCCAAAGAACGAGGAGGAATGGACAAACCTGGGTTTTCTTCAACACTTTCGGCTATGGCAGCAATATTCTCGGCTGTTCTTGAGTGGCGTGCACGTGTTTTATTCTTTACATCACTGAGTTGTCCCATCAGCTCGAATTTTTCCACCAATTTCTGTATTGCGGTCCGACAAGGTGCTTCACGATGACCCAAAAATGTTCGAGTTTTACGAACCGTCCCTGCCAAATTTTCACCATTTTTATAGTGAATTTTAATAATTTCAATTCATAGTTGAAGCGTGTTTTGTTCCATTTTTATTAATGGCGTAGTTTCCACTTTTCAAATATGAAAAAAATGGTAGCTTCGAAAGTGACATCTACCGAAATAGTGGGCTATTCAAAATAGCACCTCTTATTGGAAAACCCTTGAGTAGAGGGTAAAAAGAAAGATAGGGAAAAGCAGCATATTTGGAATATTGCAGCTGATATAGAATAGTCGAATATATCTATAAATACCCAAGGCATCTGCGTTCTGTCATATAAACATTGTAGTGAATTAACAAGTTTCAAAAGTCCGTGAAGGACTGCAGCGATGTTCTGCTGCCTCGGCAGAAGAAGATGAAAATATCTGCCGAGAATGCCCTCGTCTGGAGACGCGTGAATGCGCTGGCAGGCTAGCATTGCGGTGTCGTGGGGCGAGTTCATTTCCCCAGCACGAGGACCCACTACAAACAAATTTCGCACTCACGAATTTGGTGGTCAATCGATCAAGAGGCGACCGAAGTCGCAATAAGTGTAGATAACTACACCGAGAGAGAAAGTACTTGTTCCGGGAACAAGTGGAACCTGAAAAAAAGGCGGACTTGGGGTAACCTCGTCATTACCCGACGAAGCTCAGGGCCCACAAATGAAAGAAGGGCAACCGGGTGGTGATGGAGCCCCTTCGCACCCACCCAACCGGAATTAAATCCATATTTTTGTTGCAGTGGCCAGGTATTCCTCTTCTGAGAGGAAAACTCATACAACTTGACTTGTAAAAACTTTCCCATCAGAAGGGGAGCACCCCGGTGACCAATTTATGCCATAGAATTATACAATTCGATTGCATAACGCTATGCCAAAAAGAGGCACTCTGCTTGGGCCACTCAACCCGCGATGTCACCTGAAACAAAGAAGAATTAGCTATGTACCCAGCGGCTGGCTCATGTTTTTAGGGGGCAGCCTGCCACCGTACCGGGTCCTATACCCGGGCAAAAGGGAAAAAAAATGGAAAGACCGATTTTTTTTTTAAAATTAGCACTTCATTGTATTCAAAGAAATAATATATTAAAGTAGATACACATTAACATGATAAAATTCTCCGTTTAATTTAAACAAATGATAACTATCGCTTCAAATCGGATGAATTCAAAAGCTTACTAGATCAACTTTTTCATTGTTTTACAAAAAAAAAACGTTTGCCATTACTTAATATTTTCCGTGATTTTACTCCCTTTTTTTATATAAAACAAATAATCAATTTTGCATATTCCTTTTTTTTCTGTAGATTTAATACTAACAATATGTGAAAACAATATATTTATGTAATATGACATGCAAAGATAAAGTAGAGCAAAATAAAGGGTACTTACCCTAAACCTCCTCCTACGAGCGCTTGTGTTCGGGGCGGGTAAGGGCCTGGCTTGCAAATTGAACATTTACAGATCAAACGGTCAATTAAAATTTGACATAATATAGTCCTTAAAGCTGGCTTGACGGCCCTACATGGGTATGCTCCTTTCCAATCAACTTAAAACAATCTTTCTGGCTTACATTGGTCTTTCCTTGTAATACGTTTGGCTGGAGCCATTCTTTAGAGCAATGCAAACTAAATACACAACAAAATCCGCGAACCCTTGTGGAAATTCATTGCACACTGTTCTAAACATCAATAACTCCTGATTAAAGTAAATTCATTAAGTAAAATAATTTATATTTCATACACACTGAGTTATTGTAGTTAGTTTAATCTGCGTTTTTACAAAAGAAGAAACTCTCCCACAATTTTACTTACATTAATTTCCACGCGTTTCCCGTTGCTCAATACTGAGGATCGCCAAATCACTAGGTCTTGATTGACTCATAGTATTTACTTCTCAAATAATTCCTGATAAGCTTTAATTTCGAAAAGCTTCTTTCTATCGTTGCATTCGTCACTAGTAGGGTGAGGTACAGTTGCCCCGTTATAGCAAGGTTTGGGAAACTACTAAAGAGCAAATTATTTTCTTCAATCAGCAGTTTTGCTATATCTCTGACAGCTTTTTTGCAGCCTTCTCATCTGATAACAATGGCATGGACGACAATATTTCTCCCTTTAGCTGGTCATTGATGTCATCAGGATACTTATTTATGAGGACAGTTGCTTTTTCTGTAATATATTTCTCAGGAAGTTTTCGACTACGACTTATAAACAAGAGAACCTGTTTTGAATCTGATTAATTACAATATCCAATGAGGCATTAAATATTTTTATTTCAAATGATTTTCCAGGGCTGTCAACTCTATGATCAGACGCTTCACGATTCTCTGTCGCTTTTTCTTCATTTCAGTCGATGTATTAAAACTTTGTGCAAACTGCGTTAGGTCAGAAAGGAACTCTGAGAAATTTGCCCTTAACTTTTCTACACTTTTCATTGTTCGGTTCAAAAAATAACCGGCAGATCCAGTGACTTATGCTGCAAACTCTGCGAGGCCGTATTAAAAGGATTCAGAAATTTTGCTTTCAAGGGTCACCATTAGAATGAAGTCGAACGAATCAATGTGTTTTCTCAAAGCTACAGCTTCATTAACGTCTTGTTTTTTTGCACTAAACAGAATGATTTTGGTCACACATTTGACTATATCTTGGATGTCGTTTTTCATCGCCAAGAGACAATCATAGTGTGACGCCCACCTCGTAGGGCATACTTTTTTAAGCTTTAACTTTTTTTCAGTGACTCCTCTTCCATAGTTTTAGTTAAGCTTTGCCAATATTTGTTGAATTATCTCATAATACTGACTCACCTCAGAGATATAGGAGACTGAATCGTTAAAGACAAGGTTCAGGTTATGAGCGGCACAATGTGCATAGTTAGCTGTTGAAATTATATTCTTGATCCTCGTTTGCAACCTGGAATACTTTCCACTCATGCTTGATGCACTGTCATGACCCTGTCCAATACTTTTGAATATCTATCCCCCTTTCATCGAGGAATTTTAGAACTATATTTTCAAACCCTTCGCTACTTTGGTCACAGGTTTCAGTGAAACCCAAAAACGATTCATTCATTTCAAGTTTGCTCTCCCCAAAACTCTTCTCTGTACCGGATTATTACGCTCAATTGCTCTTTATGAGAAATATCTTGAGTTGTGTCTAAAATTAGTGTGTAAAATGGCGCAGAAGTTATTTAACATAGTAAAGTTTTCAATGCGGAACGTGCAAGCAGACCAATTATTTCATTTTGTATATCATTATGTTAATACTTATTTCTGCTTTTTTCAATGATTAAATGAGCTTTAAGTAGCGAGTCATATATGCTAAGTAAGTCAATAATATTCAAAAAGTTTCCACTTTCAGATCAAATCGATTTAATATTTCCCTATGGCCTCTAAAGGAAATGAACACAGTGCTATCGTTCAAACTACATCAATTTTCCTAATGAAAATGTCCTTCCACTTCCGGTATTCATCGGAGAGTTAGTCGACAATGGTTTTATTTTTCTTCCACAAAATGTAAACCTTGCACGCATTTAAATGTGATTTGCTACATTCATTTTTTTAATTTTTGAATAAAGTCTTGCCAATTCCGAATCCCAGTAGCCCAAGACCTCGATTCTGGACAGTTGCTAAATAGCTCACATGGCTCACAATAAGCAGCATCTAATTTTAGAGGGTAACACAACCAGTATCTGCCCACCTTCTCCCCAGTTAAAGTTGTATAACTATAGTACTCCGCGCTGAATGATCGCTTGGATACTGCATCTTTTGGGAAGAGACAACGTGGACGGCATGGTTCCATGGATAGCACCTTTTCTTTAGTTTCCACAAAAACAGGTCCTGGACAAATAGCAATGTCACTTTGGAACTTTGATTCAATTTTAAACTCATCGCATTGTTCATTGATATTGGAAACATCACTAGTTTCGGTGTTATCATCGGTATATTTTTCTGGCTCCCCAACAGTCAAACTGCTTTGAACAATTTTCTCATCACTAAAAACTACTGTTTTTTCAATGTTAGATGTACTAGGTGAATTTATATCAATTAGTTTTTTAAAAAGAAGTCAATCTTTTGAAGTTTCCCTGTTTTTTTTACCCTCTCTTTCTGTAGTTTTCTATTTTGAGAACCACTCAAGTGCTTATATGACTACTGTGCCATAGCTAAAAAACAATGTACATATATACATTTTTCAGATCGCATTTGCCGCGAGCCTTGACCAGGTTTTGCCGGGAAATTTTACCGGAACCTGGGCCCTCATTGGACCCACGATGGGCGCCGTGCCACCACACGCACCCCCCCTCCCCTATCATAACAATATTTATGTAAGTATTGTCAAAAAATTACTGAAATAAGCTAAATGTCTGCAGGAATGACTTCGCATCGTAAACTGCACTAACCACTATTTTTTAGAGAGCAGTATTTATTATTTAATGTCATGATCAGGGATGTCATGTCGAAAACTCGTATAGTATTCTACGAGGTTTTCTACGTCGAATACCTGTGGTAGAATACTTAATCCAAAATGAGTATTCTACATGAACGTGTCGAAAACCTCCAAAAATATTATGTGGTAAATTACATGAAGAATAAAGTAAATTTATATATCAGAAACAGAATACAGTTTATTTTTTATCTTCACGAGAAAAATGAGAATATTGTGTGGATTAAAAACAAATTCAACGTATTACAAATCTTTGCATTCATTCTCGATCGCCTCCGAAATTTTCCAACAGCATTTCAAAGTCGTCGTCTTCTTCAACCATTTGGTCAGTTGACCTTAACCTGAAATAAGTATTCACGAGTTTTTTGGATGTTTCGTTCGAGAGTCGATTTCGGATGTCATTGTGTATGTACGCCCAGTTTGAGAATAAGCGTTCCAGTTGTGCGGTAGATGCGGGAATTTTCAAGTAGTCCATGGCAAATTCAGCAAGCTTATCATGGCCAAGTTCAGCGGCGAAATACCAAAACATTTTTGGCGAAGTGATTTTTTTCGCAGTCAATTTTGCGAAACTGCCTTCAACTTCTGTGAATTCACGCAACGATTCAAGCGCAGGCCCATCAAGCTTATCAAAAAGATAGCTTGCAACTTGCTGACGTTGATCCGAATTCAACCATTTGCCGCGATAAACCGGATGGAAAAAATTAGCCGTTGCTTTTCGTCATTCGTTTTTCCAAAAAATCTTTCAATTCGCCTGGCCCATCCTGCAACAATTTGAGCCATCTTTCAGTTGCATCTGCAGCTGATGTGTTGCTCTTCTGACAGAAGTTCGTCAATTCTGCCACTGGATTCAATAATTCGAGCAATGTCTTAACTGAAGCGACAAATTCTCTATCGAAAAGAATAGATGAAACGGCTGGTTTTGGTACTATTGCATTTGGATCAGACTCTCCTTCCGTTTCACAAGCGGCAGTAACAGATTTCATAGCGGACAAATTCTTCAAAAATGATTCGGCTGCATTCCGTTGAGTTGTCCAGCGTGTTGAACAAGAGAGAACTGGTTTTTGGCCACCAGATTTCAGAAGACGATCTTCTAACCCAGTTCTCTTGAAATCTTTTTGTACGCTCATTACTTTGCTCATTACGCGAGAGTTTTTTGTCCTATTCACGATGTCACCAGCCAACAGATTTGCAGTATGCATGTTGAATAGAGCAAATTCTTCGCTTTAACAGCATTTCCCATGCTTTGCATATTGTATGCGTTATCCGTGAAAATAGCATAAACAGTCGCATCATAGCGTTCTTTTGCTAGTATGATCGCTTTATCCACAGCATCGAACAAATTAGAGCCAGTTTCACGAATGCCCGAAAAGTCAAAGGATTCCAGAAAAACTTTTTGGTCTTTTAACGTTGCGAGCATCATCACCTCGTTGTGACGGTTCGCCGATGAGTTTTGCCAGCCATCAACCAATAACGTTACGCGTTTGCCCATTTTGGCAATCAATTCTTCGTTGCGTTTTTCGATTGCTTCGTACGTTTTATCAAGCAACGCGCTTGCCAATACTCGACGATTAGGCGGATTATAAGCCTGTCGCAGCCCTTTCACAAAGTTTTTAAAATATGTTGAGTCAGCTACTTGGAACGGAATGTTACATCCATAAAAAAACTTCGCCGCTAACGAATCCAATTTCGCGCCTTCAACTGGTCTTACATCGTCTATGAAACGTTTCATTTTCATTTGCTTTGGTGTTAGTGCTCTGAAACTCGACGTTGATTGCTAGATATAAAAATAAAATAAGTTTTATTTAACTTTTAACATGTATTTAACTTTTGACATGTATTTAACTTTTTTTTAAATTATGTATTCAACTTTCAACATGTATTATTTAACATGTTAAAAAAAAGAAAAAAAAAAAAATTACATCTCGTATATCCGATGTTTGACTTAAACTTGAATTCGGACGCGAGCTTGGACGCGAGTTTGAACGCGAGTTTGTATTGTCACTACCTTCCAAAGTGGCATTCAATTCACTTGATACTGAATCAACTCCCCTGTCATCGATATCGTCACCCGTTTTTTCCTTGTCATAGTTGTCATCCTTGTCAGCGATTTCATTATCAACGATGTTGTCAGAGCCACAAGATTCACTATGCGAATAAAAAAAGTCAACATAAAATAAGTTTTGAACACTACATAAATTAAATTATAACATATTTTTTACCGATGTTTTATCAAACGTGCTTTTGCGGTATTCATGACGTTGGACATACAGTTGAGACACTTTGCCGCAGGTTTTGCATTGACGACAATTTTTTATAGCCATACTAATCTTCATGCATTGGTCTCCCGCCTTTCGATGTAGATGATGTGGATGCTTCACTTTCATCACTTTGTTTCATTAATTTCTCAAATGCGTTCGACATTTTCATAAAATTTTGGACAACGATTTGAATGACAAAATTATGAATCTAACAAGAGAAAACACGTTATGACGAATCAAATGACCAACAAGTACAGCTGACGCAACAGATAAGACATATAGACTGCTACATATAGACTACTAGAGATGCGTATGTGTGTACCCGTACAGTTAACACTTAATCAGCGCAGCGATTCGCTGCCAGCGAATGACTCATACTATGAATTTCTGAGTCTTTGGAAGTTTTCGCCGTGCACGAGGTTTTCGACCGTAGAAAACGTAGAATACAGTTTTCGACGTATATTACCTACGGGACTCAAAAAATCGCGTAGAATACCATTCCTGGTCCAGATACGAAGTAAGTGTATTGTTTATCGTTGGCAGATAAGGAATGCAGCTACCTCTACGTCGCGCATTGCGGTGGTTCGCCGGCCGGCGATAAGATAAACATCCGGTCCGTTAGATTAAAAATAGCATCAGGTAAACAAATAAACTTTCATATTGGTGATTCGTTAGTTGTTGTCGAATTGTGGAACAACATGGTCGATTTATTGCGTGCATTTTGAATGACAGACGTGGGAAAGTGTGTGAACAGTGTCGTGTGTTTGTGTTTTATATTATGTAACAGAAAGTATAGGGTTATCCATTTTACGCTTGGGAAAGTAAAACTAAAGAAAACACATATAATATTCAGGTGGAAACGAAATTTTTTATTCAATATAAAGACAGAACTTTGCCATTATGCGTGAAATACAACACCATTCAAATATCTTCCATGGGACCTCTTACAGGCCTCAATCCTTTTGAGGTAATTTTCAATGACTTTTCGGCACATTTCCGGCAATATCTCGGCCATAACTTCACGAATATTGGTTTTCAATTGCTCAAAATCTTAAAGATTGTTCGTGTAAACACGATCTTTCACAAAGTCCCATAAAAAGAAATCCAAAGGTGTTAGGTCGCAGAATCTTGCGAGTCCTGAAAATTCATCTTGCAAAAGTGCTCGATTGGCCTGTGTTGTGTGGCTTGTGGCTCCATCCTGTTAGAACCACATGTCTTGCAGATCATAATCTTCAATTTCTCTCCAAAAATAATCGGTCAACATCCATCCATAGCGGTCAGAATTGACTGTAATGGCTCTTCCTTGATCGTTTTCAAAAAATACGGGCCAATAACACCACCAGACCATAATGCATACCAAACGGTCACTTTTCCGGATGCAACGGCCTTTCTGCGATCACCTGAGGGTTTTGAGGGCCCCATATGCGGTAATTCTGTTTATTTACGTAACCACTGAGCGAACAATGAGCCTCACCACTACAGAAAATTTTGTTCGAAAAATCGTTATCAATGGCTTGTTGTTTACTCATCCGCGTTGTGTATGGTCTTGAGGCTTAAGTTCTTGAGTGAGTTGGATTTCGTACGGGTCAAGATGCAAATCCAAATGCAAAATCCGCCACAATGAGCCGGAAGACAAGCCCAAATATTGAGCACGTCAAGGAATCGACAAATTCGGGTCTTCCTCCACACTTTGAGCAACGATAGCGATATTTTCAGGAGAACGAATGTTGCGATGATGCACATGCCTTGCAATATCAATAACCGATCCAGTCTCCTCAAATTTTGTTGTGACGGTTGATTATGTCGACTGTAATCGGCTCGTAAAGCCCTAAATGTTGATACAGCAGAATCACCATTTTGATAATAAAATTTAACAATTTTAACGCGTTCTTCGACTGCTAAACAATCCATATTTCTAAATGGCAAACCTTCAACCAAAAAAAAAAAAACACGCTGACAGATGTCAAATGGCAGGGTTATACTTTCCTACCACGATGTATGATTTCTAATTTAGATGTTATTTGATTTTATCCTCGCATGTACGTTCTGACTGCGCACATTCACTTCTCTTTTCTTATTCAAACCGGATTTTTGTCACTAATGTTAGTGCAGTGGTTTGGTTATTATTGCTTTTAGTGCAATGGAATAAACTGTAAAATTTAGTAAAGTGTACTAATAACCTTTCTGGCAAACATTGATATGTAGAAATAAAAATGTATCAAATGAATTAAAGTGTAAAAAATGAAATTAATTTGTAGTCGCTACAGATCTAAAGCTGATTAAATTTGCAATAATATGGTACATCACGTTTATCTTTACGCATTGCAGCCTTTGATATATAAGTTAATTTAATGATTTACCAAAAAAACAGTTCTCACTTTTGAATGAAAAATGAATAAATTTATTGAGCTTTAACTGCCCTCATTTTGTTCATAAACTACTATAGCATAATATTTAAGCATAATTATGAAAGCCACTTAATCAATTTTCGCATCACACCACATTAACTATTGATGACAATTTGGACGATTTCTCTGCGCGAATTACGCTCAAAAAAATTATTTTGGACACCATTTAATGTAGCTTTGTATTCAGAGCAAAATAAATTCCGCACATTACTATATGTATCTGTTCTTCGTCTGCATACATATTTTATGTATATTGAAAGGATACGATGAGCTATTTTTTTAGGACAGTCGCTTCCTTCCGCATGAGACAATTGAATCTGGTCAGCATATGAATAATTTATGATTCTGGTTTATTATCTGGAACTATATTTTATCCAAAAATCACGTGACAGACATCATGCTATGAGGAACAAATGGGTATTACGTATAATGCAGAAAATTATACAGACATTGAGCAGCTTTTATATGGAGACTGAAACAGGAATTTGAGTATACTTTATGGCTTGTCTTTGAAAATAAATGCGATGTCCCATTGTTCAGCGAATTAAATTCTCAATTTTATTGTTGATATTTTCATTAATATTTAATAAATTAGCTCAACAAAAGTAATCTTAAATTGAATAAACTAAGAAATTTTATAAATATTAAATACCCCAATATTGCACAATCTCGACTGCATTCCCGAGTTCGTTGGTTTACCTGCAAGCATACAAAATAGAAAATTCTTAATAAATGCCATAGGGTGAAATGAATAAAATAATATAAAATATTCCTTTTGTTTTCTTAATCCATTCTGATATCATCATTAATCTCTAAAATAGAATGCTTTAAATAAATCCGGTAAAAGTTAAGTAATTTATTGACAGAAAATAACAGATAAATACTTTTTCTTCATCTCTTCCCTATTTCAAATGCTAACCAGGTAAGTGGGCGACGAAATTCATTTTGGTGAGAGACACGGAAAAGTAAGTCACAGCCACCAATTCTCATGCTCGTATAATGTGGAAATGTCACACAATGAACCAAATTTTTTCACCCAAGATTCATTCCAAAGATAAAAGAGGAATAAATTATCAGATTTTGTGCGTTAATTGTTGGCAATTTGAAAAAGTCCGATATTTATTGTTTGACGCAAACAGAATTTTTTAAATAACATTGATCATGTGATAGGTTCCATTGGTATTAAGGAAAAGTCTTTGAAATAGTTTTCCTCAATGAAAGATTATCGATAAAAATATCTCCAACATAACTGAACCGACCGTCTATTTCTGACGTTCATTATAGCTTTTACCTCATGGAATCAAAAAGTCAGAAAAACAGATTTAAATTTCAAACTTAATCCATTGCATTGCAAATTTACTAGCGATAGCTGTAAAGCTGAAAAAAATTCCGAATTTCCACCAAGTTCAAGACTAAGCCTCGACCTGAGCTTTTGGTTCCGACCAAACAAATGATGTCGTTCAGGTCGATTAAATACAATGTCTATGCGTTCAGTTGTACATGGTTGTAATTGCAACTCATGACCGGTGAACGTATTCGGAGCGGTGAATCAATGATGGATAGATTTTAGTGTCCAGACTACATTATGATCATTCAATGCGAGTTATTTTGTAGGAAACCGCTGAGCTAGGATCAATTGATCATATTGCAAAATTGAATAGCTATTGATGACCTATTTGATGGCAAAAACAAAAAGAATCAGTGAATGCCCGAATAGATACAAAGATACTCATTTGACTATTAGTTACGGACAATGAACTGAAATTTGATAATTATACGGTTTATAAATAGTCTGATTGTGAGAAATAAGAAGCTGGTAAAGCGTTCGAAATGGAACGGGTTAAGTTTTTCAAGAAGTTGTTGCACTTCGGAAAGCCAAGCGAGAAAACATTTAGCTGCGGTCTGCTTGAAAGCTTTCATTTGATTGCTATTACATTATAAAAAATCTGAAAATATTTGGGCGCGAAGTGACGCAATTGAAAGTCTACTTAAGAGAAAAGCAATTATTGTAATTATACTAATAAGATTCAGTTTTACTTATTTTATTCTAGATCGTTTTTGTTTTTTTGCAACTGCTAATAACCTTTCCATCTGTGGCTATCAACTTGATTTATCTTAATTCTCAAAAACGAAGCGACATCAGAGCTAAATAATTTGTTTATAACAATTGGTTGTTTGGCTTCTGACTTCTCACTTTTGTTTTAATTTGAATTTTGTTGCAACATATGATAGTAGGACACTTAGGGGTTAATCTGAGTAACGTGTTGTGCACAAGGTTGTCTTAAAATTATCGCTTTGTAAGAGCACGTTATGAATTGGACCTTTAATGACAAGTTTAGTATGGGCTGACGCGAATTATGTTATTTTAAAATAAAACAACTTTTAGTATAACTGCATTAATTTTTATATCTTAGCAAATACTAGTCCTACAAGTAGTAACTTGTTCCCGATCGAACTGAAACTGAGATCTTAGATCTAACATCTTAAATTAAATTCTGTTCTGAAGCCTCCTCGATGAAATAAAACAATTCTCTTGAGTTAATTGAAATCACTGACTTTATTTTCCTAATTGCTTTGTTTTTATACATTCTAATGTGGGGAAAAGTTCTGTGAGAAAAATCGTTATGCTGACGGATCATAATGATTCTTGAGACAAATTTTTCCAGGTGAAAATTAACACTGGACCTATCTTCTTACTGTCTGGTATTTGGAATTTGTAGATGAATCTGATGATGTTAGGAATGTTTAATGTATGAAATGTAGAATCTGATGATGTTGGGAATGTTAGCTATGGGAATATGTGTTAGTTAATTAGATTCATGGGAATATTTTTCTTTATGAAATTTATGTGCGAACATTGCCGCCCACCAAGAGCCAACCCGGCTCTTAAAATTGATGTTCTTCATACCATGTTGATGTGCTTGTCTACTGTTTTGGTTACGTTGTTTTCGGTAGCACGCTTTACATCGAATGAGAACACTTGCAACTAGAACTACGATTCATGATGTCAATATTGCTGTTATTGCCGTTATTCCATGATACTGAACTTTCTTCCATGTAGTTTCTGTTGCTTCGGATAATAACTTTTCCTGCTCGGTAGCGATCGTTTCAAATGATTCGAATAGCTGAAGTATAATTGATTAACTCCGCCATAGACGGTTCCAAGCCCGTTTGAGAAAGGAGGAGGGCACCCCTTGTTTCCCCAACCCATAGCTTCCATGATTCCTCATCCCAAACTCCCCCAACTAAATGGTAGTAAACGCTCTCGGGGTGCACATTGGGTTTACTGGTTCCCCAATAATGTAACATTAAATGTCGAGAAATGCTCATAACTGTAAATACATCTACAGCTCTACTCCTAAATCCTGCTTACACCTCCTTTGTGAAGACGTAAGAGGGTGAAGGCGAATAATAACCATGCCGCCGGAATGGAGGTTTTTTTTTGTGGTAGGGAGGTGAAGGCATTTATGCCCGCCGAGTCTGGCAGTGTGGGACTCCCATGGAGGATACCCTTGGACTACCCACTAAACACCTCCCCTGTCAATCTGAAAACCTAGCCTGGAACCGTTTGACACATTACTTCGGGCCAGGTCTCGTTTTGTTACGCCGTGGGGCGCCTTCAAGCTACTGGCTAGCGGGAGGGGAGAGGGGAAGAGGAAATGCCAGAAGAGCGATCCCCCAGCTCCAGCACCTCCGGCTGCTGTGAGTCCCTTTTATCTTTTAGGACTGCCCGAGCATAATGTGCCACCTGGTTCCATTTGTCAACCGATTCGAGCATCACCGCAACTATATTATCCGGGGTGAGCTCTCCCGTCTCCCTGTAGAGTTCCCTTCGCAGCCTGGCCCATTTGGTACACGCAAAAAATGTGTGACAGGCATTGTCCTCCTCTCCTGGGCAAAACCGACAATCGGGAGACCGTGACTTACCGATCTTGTGCAGGTAAGACTGAAAACACCCGTGCCCGCTCAAAAGCTGGGTCAGATAGATGCCTTCGATTTAGCCACGGTCTCACATCCGGGATGAGGCGCGCAGTCCACCTTTCCTTCGTGCAATTCCTCCAAGACTGCTGCCAATCGTTGAGCGAGCGTTGTCTCTCCTCGCGGACAACCATCTCCCTCGCATCCTCGTTTCGGCGCAGGTAAATAGCGCGGCGCTCTCTAGCAAGGAGGGCGGCAGGTATCACGCCTGCAATCACTCTCACCGCCTAGTCGGAGACTGTTGGATACGAAGATGCAATTCTCAGTGCTCCTCTTCTCTGTACCTGTGCCAATCGTTTTCGGTATACCTCCTTGCTGAGAGCGTCGCCCCATACCTCTGCTCCGTACAGTAGCACTGACCCTACAGCACTCATCAAGAGGCGTCTTCTTGATGGGCTGGGTCCCCCTACGTTGGCCATAAGTCGACTCAGATCCAATATTCCCGAAGCAGCCTTCTCAGCCGTTGCCCTGATTTGCTCAGAGAAACTCATCTTCGAGTCGATCAGTAGCCCCAGGTACTTCACCGCTGGCTTCGATTCGACCTGTATATCTCCAATACTGATCATCCTTACTCTAGGGATTCCCTTTTTTGTCAAGATGACCACTTCGGTTTTCTCCAGTGCTAAACTGAGCCCGCGAGCAGTCATCCAGTCCTTCACTCGGCGCATTAGCATACCTAGCCGAAGTTGCGCTTGTTCAACGGTGCGTCCGGCGACCAGAGCCGCAACATCATCCGCATAGCCGACCAAGCGTGACTCATCTGGCATCTCAAGTCTCAGTAGCCCGTCGTAAGACACGTTCAACAGGTCCGGACCAAGGATAGATCCCTGCGCAACACCCGATGTAATTTCCATCCTTCGTTGGCCCTGTGTCGTGTCGTAGAGCAGGCTTCGGTCTTTTAGGTAGTTCCTCAAAAGCCGCATTAGATATTCTGGAACTTGAAAAAAGTTTTCCAGCGTGTCCAGAATATCCACCCATCTAGCGGAGTTGAAGGCATTCCTAACGTCGTGTGCCACCAACAGGACGATCCGTCGCTTGGTGCGACTACATGCCTCTGCCTTTTGGACCGCGTTCACCACCTCTGAAATCGCATCAATGGTAGAACGTCCTGCTCTAAAGCCGTACTGCCGAGGAGATAGGTCCCCAGCAGCACGAATCGCGTCAGTGAGTCTTCCCTTGATGAGTTTCTCTAGCACTTTCCCAGCCGTGTCTAGCATGCATAACGGGCGGTATGCAGACGGCGATTTGGGATTTCCCTTCCCCTTGCTGATCAGCACGAGCCTCGCCACCTTCCATCGTACCGGGAAAACCCCGTCCCGTAGGCAAGCGTTGAATGTGCTGAGCAGCAAGTCAGGACAATGGTGATAGACGAGCTGCAAAACCTCAGCTGGAACACCATCTGGACCTGGAGCCTTCCTCGCTTTCAGGGAGAGGACTGCCTCCTCCAGTTCCGGCTGTGTGAAGAGTGGGCACTCGACCGCTGTTTCACCACGGACAGCATCAACACGGACGGGGTGGGCGGGGAAGAGTCCCCGCACTATCGCGTCCATCTTTTCCGCGTCATGTATGCAAGGCTTCCGTAGGGCACCAAGTTTTCGCATGACCAGCTTGTAGCCAAGGCCCCACGGATCCCTATTTACATCATCCACGAGGTCTTGCCAGCATCGGGCCTTGCTCTTGTTAATAAGCCTGCGAAGATATTTCCTGCCGGACCTATATGCTGCTAGCCTAGTGTCTGCCTCCTCCCGTGTTCGCGCCCGCTGGGCCTCTCGCCGAAGTTTGTGACACTCGCTTCTTTGTTCGGCGATCTCGTTTGACCACCAGTATACTGGAGGCTTACCGTGTCGGGGTCTCCGACGGGGCATGGAAGACTCGCAAGCAGTTATGATGGTACTCATAGTTGAGTTCACCAAGTCCTTGGCTGTGGGCCCTCCACTCCCTGGCTGAGCTCCCAGCAACGATGCGCCTGCCGTAAGCGCGTCAGCGAACCTCTCAACGTCCATCCTCCCAGTCCTCCGTCCGAGGATTGAAGTTTGGGCATATGCACGCAGAGTGGCACCGTCGTGAATCTCAACCGCTATATACTGGTGATCACTAGCCGAGTAGTCCTCTAGTACTCGCCAGTTGTGTACTCTAGGTACCAGGGACTCCGAAGCGAGTGTCACATCGGGTATGGTTCCTACGCAACCCCAGCGGCGGAAAGTAGGGGAGTTACCAGTATTTAGGACAGAAAGCGCTGTTCTGGCCGCCATGTCCAAGGTTTGCTTTCCCCTTGGGTCGGATTGTGGCATACCCCATTCAATGGCTCTAGCGTTGAAATCTCCCCCGACCAGCATGTGGCCCTCTGTGTTCGAGACAGCGTCCTCCAGGGCATCGAGTTTGGTTCGAAAAGATCGCATTGCCTCGTTAGGCGTCAGATAAACACTGAAATATGTTATCCCTGAACACCGCACCCACACAAAACCATCCCCGCGTCCATGGCCCTGCACCTGAAGGCGGGCGCTGTCTCGAACCCAGATGGCCGAGATACTAGATTTGTCAGGGTACCACGCTTGCGAGTCCTTGTTATGATGTTGCTCGCTCAGCAACAGGAGGTCAGCTTTCTTATCCCTCACAAACTGCTCAAGTAGGTCCTGGGCGTTTGTGCTTCGGTGCAAATTGACCTGCAGGATACGGATCATTTGAGTATCGATTTGGCTTTAGTTAGGGCCTCCTTGAAAACCCAGCATCTCCCTGTCCCCGGCTCATGTTTGAGGTCGCCGGGTACTAGCTTAGCATCCTTACAAAGAATGCATTTTGCCTCGTTCGTGCACTCCTTCCTTTTGTGCCCCGTTTCACCACATTTGTAGCACAGAGATCTCCTGTCGGGTCCCCTACAGCCATACACGGTGTGTCCGTATTCGAAGCATCTGAAGCAGCGGATAGGGATCGCTCTTCTCCGTATCCTGCAGATCACCCAACCTATCTTAATTTTGCCCTTCGCCAGGATTTGCTGGGCGTCTTTATCAGCTAGTTCGACAATAGCCACGCGTTGCCCCCTTGTGTTTTCACGTGTCAATCTTGCCTTGACTTCACTTAAGCTGGAGAACTCCCTCCTGATGGCGTCCTCTACTTCAGCTTTGTCCGTGACGCAGTCGAGGTCCCTGATTTCCAGGGTGGCCATTGGTTCGAGCGAGGCAACCGTTGCCGCATCTCCAAGAACCTTTTGAACCACGTCACGGAATGCATCTTTGTTTGTGGCTTCTGGCCCGAATTCCACCAGCAGGCCACCGGTCCGGGTTGGTCGAACTGCTTTGATGGCAGTTTTGGTGTCGTCTGGTTTGACCGCTCCTTTAATTTCCCGGAGGACATCTGCGTAGTTTCGGCCCTTAGTGGGTTTAATAAGCAGTGCCTCTCGCAAGGGTTTGCGCCGTGGTTCGCTTTTTGTTTTCTGCGGTATATCGGGGGGTTCTTTGTTCTTTTCGTGGTTGAGCTCTTTGTCTGTTTTTTCTAGGAGTAGCTTTTTGGCCGCTTTTTTCGCTGCCTTGTTTCGCACCACATGAAACACTTCGTTTATGGTCTCGTCCTTCCTCCTTTTCTCACGGTCGCGGAATGGAGGTTGGGCGACGGGCTAACTCCCCGTCCCTGGAAAATCTTTAATTGTTCCGAAACCTGCAGATAGGCCTCGGAATGGATTGGACTCACGGCAACGACCTCGAAATGAAAAAAAAGACTATGGCATTGGATCCTGGAATGTCAGATCACTCAATTACCCTGACGCTGTTAAGGACCTTTTACAACAGGCCAGTCAATATCAATTAAAAATACTGGCAGTCCAGGAAACGACTTGGACTGGAAACGACATTCAAGACATGAGATCACACACAATATTTAAAACGAGAATTTGGAGTGGCCTTCATTGTGGATAAGGAGTTCAAATCGCACGTTATTGATTTTAAGGCAGTCAATGAACGGTTGTGTGCGATCCGTATTAAAGCGAAACTCTTCAAAATCTGGCTGATTAATGTTCACGCCTCGACCGATGAAAAGGACGTGGAAACAAAGGAATCGTTTTAAAATCATCTGGAAAGACTGGTCGACTCATTGCCCACAAACGACACAAAAGTTATTCTGGCTGATTTCAACGCTAAGGTTGGCAATGAGCTATCTCATCGGGGAATGACTGGAGGATATAGCCTCCACGATGAAACAAATGACAACGGCCAGCGCCTGATAGACTTTGCATGTAGCAGAAATCTAGTCATACGTTCGACTTGCTTCCCACATCGACGCCTTCACAAAATGACCTGGGTATCACCGGATGGCAACACACAGAACCAGATCGATCACGTTCTGATCCAACAATGTTCGGCCTCGAGCATACTTGACGTCCGTACATACCGAGGAGCCAATTGTAACTCAGATCATTACTTGATCAAATTAAACTATCGATGTCATATGTCAAAGCCTTATTTGGCGAAGACCAGCCCGCTACAAAAATTTGACATCGAAAGGCTCCAAACGCCGTCTGTGGCCGAAAATTTCACGGAGACCTTCGACAACCAGCTGACTCCCATCATATCAGACGCATCGTTAAAGACGAGCAACGAGCTCTGGATGGTAGTGAAAGCGGCTATCAGAACCGTGGCAGAACTGACGATTGGACATCAAGCCCGGCGCAAGAGAAATGATTGGTTCGATGATGAGTGTCAGAATGCCTTAGATAAAAAGAATCAGGCGTACAAAGAATACGTAGGTAGGAAAACCAGGACGAAGAGAGAACACTATGAAAATCTCAGAAGAGTAGCGAATAAGATAATTAGCATTAAGAAAAGAAAATACTATGACGACCAATTGAGAAGTATAGATGTAAGTTTAGCGAGCAATAACACAAGACATGCATACAAAGTAGTGAACAGCCTGAAATGTGGTTATCAGCCCAAAACCACGCTCTGTCGTGATGACAGCGGCAATATAATCGCTGATGAAATCAAGATTAAAGAAAGATGGGCAACATATTTCAAGCACCTCCTTAATCCTCCACACAGCTCCAGAACATCGGCGCCTATAGATGTCTGCAGAGAGCTTCCATTGGTCCCGCCAACTCTTAATGAAGTTTGTTCCATCATCAAAGCCCAAAAGAATAATAAAGCGCCGGGCATTGATGAGATTCCAGTGGAGCTCATCAAATATGGTGGCAGTAGTGCTCATCAAGCTATTCACAAAGTCATCCAGTACATTTGGCAACAAGAACATATGCTGAAAGAGTGAAGCCAATCAATTATATTCCGAAATTCCGAAAAGACATGAAGAATCTTCGACCGACTCCAGTGAACCATCATCGTATTGGACGCATTTTTACCTACAAGGATTTGAAGACATGCAGCCACATATTCGTTCGTGTTGGTACTTCGAAAAAATCGTTGCAACAACCTTACACTGGACCTTATCGTGTCATAGAACGTTACGAAAAAGCCTTCAAAATACTAATTGACGGAAAGGAATCGATAATTTCAATTGATCGACTGAAACCGGCATTAATGATTTCTCCAGACATCGAGGAAACAACGCCATCACCTTTCGTCAATTACGAGGAGAGAAGACATCCACTACTTAAAACATATTCTGGTCCACGCAAATCAACAAACAACAAACAAGTGACATTTCAATTGTCTGATTGAAAATTCTTAGGGGGAACGTATATGTAGCGAATCTGCGAAGAACCAAGCGACATCTGTACGTCATAACTAACGTCATGTACTAATTTTCCATTAGTTGGTGGCTCTTGCTAAGAGCGTCGTTCAGTAAACAGCTCACTCAATAAATGGCGAATATGGGGGGGGGGGGGGGGGGGGGTAGAGATTCAAGATGTCCTTTATTTGCTCTGAGCCCATCTGGTCACCCAAGATTGCGCAAATCAAAAAGATTTTCACTATAAGAAGTGATTTTTACCAAGAAAAAATATGATTTCACGTTCGGCGACCAATTTCTCATATTTGGGGGGCTAGGCCAACGCGGGGCCTGGGACGGACGGTGAAGCTGAAGGAATTTGGAAATTGAGAATCGCATAGGACCCTTCCAATGAGGGTAAGTATATTTTAATTTTAAGGCAAAAATTTACTGTTGATTTGAAAACAATCCTACGGTATGCCGAAATTTCACCAAATTAAGTCGAAAATTTAGAAGAGAATCGTGATATACTCACCAAAAACTCAAATTTTTATTTAATTTGAGGATTTATCAAACTTTTAAGCAGCAAAAAAGAATACCAACTTCAAAATGTGGTAAAAATTGTGAAATAAAATTTTTGGGATCCGAGCCAAATCTCCGTTTTGAAAAGTGAATAGCATTAACTTATTAATCAATCGTAAAAAAACGGAATCGATGATTTGGCAACGATTCCATAAATTTTATTTTATCCTTTTTAGTGCATTTTGAGGTTGGTTTTCTTTTTTTTCTGAAAGTTATTTTACAATCCTTAATATTCGAGAATCATCGTAATTGATAAGTTTTCGTTTTTCTGGGAGTCCATTATAAAACAAGCTCTGGAAAGGTGAACCCCTAAATTGACAAAAAAGTTGAAAAATTGAAAATGATTCCAATCAAAAATTCCTAATTATAAAAACATTATCACCTTCTGACAAACTGGTTGCGCGATAAAATTTTAATTAAATGCAAATAACTCTATTCATATTTTATGTTAAGACAAATCCTAACATTTTTTGCACGCAAAAAAAAAGCAATATACTCTCATATTGGTTTTTTTGTTTTAATCAGGATTAAAAAAGAACAACTGATCTTAAGCAATCCAACTCATCTTGATTTATTACTGATCTGATTTCGTTATACTATATTGTAATTATGTAAATCATATTATCAAATTTTCCTTATTAACTAATGCATCAACTGGGATCCTGTATTTAAAATTTAAATGCGAAACGTGCCGAATAATTTATCTTTATTTATAAGAATTGAATTTTTTTTTAATGCGATGCAATTGATTAATTAAGTAACTGAGCTGGAGCCGTCCATTAAATGTTGCGGCTATAATTTACTCCTATCTGTCAATGTGACGATGCATCACTGATTTATTGGCTTTTTCAAAATGAATCCAAAAGATTCACAGATGCAGTCAGTATAGTAGCACATTCAAGGAAAAGGAGCAAAAAACTGCGATGAAAAGAAATTCTCCGAAATACATTCATGATTTGATTTGATTTGATGGTCCAGACAAATCTAATAATGGCATCGAATGCGAAGATGGTCACTAAATGGTGTTTTCTTCACCTAATTTACATCCGATGATATTTTTCATCTAACTCCAAAAATTGCTGGACAAACCCATAAACTACTCTTTCTGTTATTTCGGATCTTTCGCCTAATATATTTTTTGTTTTTCATCTAAAGTTGCTGAATTGTATAGTCGTAACAATAAACTCTTGATTTCCCTGGTTCGTTAAATCCGCGCATAAAACGGAAAATTTACTGCCTAGCGATATTGTGTGAAACAGTTTTCTTTTTTATTTTTCTTAGAACTCAAATGTTGACAGTAACTGATTTAAGAAAGAATATGAGTATAGAGAAAGGTTACTTTTAATTTAAATAAATTTCTCATTATGGGTCGTAGATACACAGTGTGGATATTTTGAATGGCTAGACAAACTCAATTCATAAATATTAGGTTTAGTTTTTAAAAAGTGTTTGTTTAATGGGCCAATGACCAAGTTCTTTTGCGCGAATCAAAAGTAGAAGAAAAATACAATTACGCTTCGAATGCGCTGAAAATGATAAAGTAGAAAGTTTAGTTGATGCTATAGTGGAACGACGACTAACAAAAAGCTGCAAAGCTTAAAAAGGAGGCCAGTATAAGAACGATAGTAAGAAAAAACGATAGAGAGAGTAAAAAACACAATTAAGAAAAACATCTGCTCTTATGTACTACGTTCGGTTCATTAAAAATGTTATTGCATGGCCAAATCCCATCTACTAATTTCATAATTACTCTTTACATGTGTGAAGAATTTGGTGTCATCAGTGAAGTCTTGATGTCTTTAACTTCTTCACCATTTAATATGAAGAAGAGGCAACACATTACGAGGAAGATAAGATGATGATTTTGAATTGTGCCTTTTCTCCAATGAAACATCATGAATTAATTGCACTCTTAGAACTCGCCGCTTGTAAATAATTAAGATTTTATTGGAGAATGTCTTCTTCATAACTAAGAATGGCACACATTCCTTAGATTAATCGTAAATGAAATTTCCTATCATCGTAGCTTACACTTAGTAGATGTGTCAAATGCAAAAAACCAGTGGTATCGATTCATTGCTTTGAATGTAACACACTTAACCATGCAGGGGTCACGCGGATTACAATACAAATCCATTGTTCAATAATTGTAATGCTAGAAGCCATATTGGCTAATGTTTTTATGTTATGCGTGTTTAAAGCTGACTATTCAGAGGAATATCATTCTTAAAAGAAAACTATCAGCCTGGTCAAGTTAGCCCAAAAAATAGGGGAAAACACTTATTCTCCTAAAAGTCATAGTTTCTGCGATATCCTTTCTTTCTCCTATTACTACAGCCCCTTTCGAGCCTTCGCTTCTTGCAACCATTGCCTCCAATTGTCTCGGTCCATTGACCACGTCCTCCACTTTCGAAATCCGAGCGGTGATGTCTTCATCAATCGAGTCAGACCAGCGTTTCCTATGTTTACCCACTGGTCTACACCCTTCAGTTCTCTCAACGAATACCTTTTTGGAACCCGTTGTTCGTCGATACGATTCCGCAGGTGCACAATCTTTAAGCTTCCGGCTCGTCAAAAATTTCATACGGCTCACGGTTGTATTGAATTCACCATTGGTTCTCGTCTAACTTCGCTCCAACTTTTCACCCCAGACCCGTCTTTCGAAGGCGGTTGAAATGTTTGTGGATGTTTGGGTTAGGTTGCTACAGTGAATGCGAGCATATTCGATCTGAACCTAGATTACTATATAGTGAAGACCTGTTCTTCTTTAGTTCTTCAAAGGCCCGCAAGCCGGGCTCTTCTCAAATGAACTTTCGTCCCTTAAGCACCATGTCGGTCAAGGGTGGGTGGTTATCGATTTATCGATTTTCGTTAGCGATTTATCGATAGTGCCCTCAGACCGGGGAACCAAACGCGTCCCCAGGGTTGCGGATAGGGGCAGACCTTTCTCGAAAGGTTCGCTGCGAATAACCAATAAGCAGCCGCGGACAATGGTCGGCAGTGAAGGGAGAGTCTCATGACAAATACCTGAGTGTCAATGATCTTCACTGTGACATGACGAAATATATGGCGTCATCAATTATCCATATATCCTGGCAGTAGGTAAAATGCTATGGGAACGGAAACCCAGACAGAAAACCAAACCATGCAGGTCCACAAGGGGAACCAAATTACGGTGCAGGGGGTCGGATCCCCAGTACCGGCGGCAGAGGGTAGCGAGCGAGCAGGCTCCCGGCCGTTGTCATCCAGCGACTGCAATGTTATAGAAGTGGTGAACTTGGCTTCTGTAACAGATATAACTACAAGCAAACAGGACGTTGGCACGGAGAACCCTTTCAGGCAAAAACCGCTGTTGGCAAGAACACCGATAAAACAAGTCACCGATTGCGGGGGGAGGCAGCAAACCCCAGAAACACTGTCAAAGTCAACATCACAGGTTAAATCATCGGAGACAGACGACAGACGGACTAACGAACGAAAGAAGGCAGAGTGCGTTGTGCAACCTGGCATCATTGCGGCCTTTGGGCGCAGTAGAAGGACTATGCGCACCCCGGAGCATCCAGTGCAAGGCGTACACAATCCGGATCAAGCTGCGACACCAACAGAGGCCAGTGTAAGACTGGGGGGGGGGAGAAGTTTTGCCGTTGGCCGACGCCACTTCAAACGTCACCCAAGCGATAGAAGCAAAAGGGCTAGGAAACGGGGGCCTCTCCCAAGAGGTGGCGCCAAATAACACAATCGCCCTTGACCGCGCCGAAGAGGAGCGGCTTACTCGGAAAGCGGGGACTATCGTCAAACAACTGAGGGCTGCCTGCGAAGTGCAGAAAAACATAGGCAAGAGTGTCAGGAATGGCATTCTTGAACTGGAGGAGCTTTTTGGCCGCATAACGCACTACAAGCGAAGGTGGCTTGCAACCGAAAAGCAACAAAAAGACACGCTCTCCCTCGAGGCATCAGTGGGTCCTAGCAGCAGCAAAAGAATGGCCGGTAGCCCAATTGAAGGCGACCGTGAGAAAAGGAGGTAGGACGAGACCATAAACGAAGTTGTCACTCCAGGCGAGGAGTTTCATGTGATGCGAAACAAGGCAGCGAAAAAAGCGGCCAAAAAGCTACTCCTAGAAAAAACAGACAAAGAGCTCAACCACAAAGAAAATAACATAGGACCCCCCGATATACCGCAGAAAACAAAAAGCAAACCGCGGCGCAAACCCTTGCGAGAGGCACTGCTTATTAAACCCAATAAGGGCCGAACCTACGCAGATGTCCTCCGTGAAATTAAAGGAGCGGTCAAGCCAGACGACACCAAAACTACCATCAAAGCAGTTCGACCAACCCGGACCGGTGGCCTGCTGGTGGAATTTGGGCCAGAGGCCACAAACAAAGATGCATTCCGTGACGCGGTTCAAAAGGTTCTTAGAGATGCGGCAACCGTTGCCTCGCTCGAACCAATGGCCACCCTGGAAATCAGGGACCTCGACTGCGTCACGGACAAAGCTGAAGTAGAGGATGCCATTAGGAGGGAGTTCCCCAGCTTAAGTGAAGCCAAGGCAAGATTGACACGTGAAATCACAAGGGGGCAACGCGTGGCTATTGTCGAACTAGCTGATAAAGACGCCCAGCAAATCCTGGCGAAGGGCAAAATTAAGATAGGTTGGGTGATCTGCAGGATACGGAGAAGAGCGATCCCTATCCGCTGCTTCAGATGCCTCGAATACGGACACACCGCGTATGGCTGTAGGGGACCCGACAGGAGATCTCTGTGCTACAAATGTGGTGAAACGGGGCACAAAAGGAAGGAGTGCACGAACGAGGCAAAATGCATTCTTTGCAAGGATGCTAAGCTAGCACCCGGCGACCTCAAACATGAGCCGGGGACAGGGAGATGCTGGGTTTTCAAGGAGGCCCTAACTAAAGCCAAACCGTTACTCAAATGATCCGTATCCTGCAGGTCAATTTGCACCGAAGCACAAACGCCCAGGACCTACTTGAGCAGTTTACGAGGGATAAAAAAGCTGACCTGCTGTTGCTGAGCGAGCAACATCATAACAAGGACTCGCAAGCGTGGTACCCTGACGAATCTAGTACCTCGGCCATCTGGGTTCGAGACAGCGCCCGCCTTCAGGTGCAGGGCTATGGACGCGGGGATGGTTTTGTGTGGGTGCAGTGTTCAGGGATAACATATTTCAGTGTTTATCTGACGCCTAACGAGGCAATGCCATCTTTTCGAACCAAACTCGATGCCCTGGAGGACGCTGTCTCGAACACAGAGGGCCACATGCTGGTCGGGGGAGACTTCAACGCTAGAGCCATTGAATGGGTTATGCCACAATCCGACCCAAGGGGAAAGCAAATCTTGGACATGGCGGCCAGAACAGCGCTTTTTGTCCTAAATACTGGTAACACCCCTACTTTCCGCCGCTGGGGTTGCGTAGGAACCATACCCGATGTGACACTCGCTTCGGAGTCCCTGGTACCTAGAGTACACAACTGGCGAGTACTAGAGGACTACTCGGCTAGTGATCACCAGTATATAGCTGTTGAGATTCACGACGGTGCCACTCTGCGTGCATATGCCCAAACTTCAATCCTCGGATGGAGGACTGGGAGGATGGACGTTGAGAGGTTCGCTGACGCGCTTACAGCAGGCGCACCGTTGCTGGGAGCTCCGCCAGGGAGGGGAAGGCCTACAGCCAAGGACTTGGTGAACTCAACTGTGAGTACCATCATAACTGCTTGCGAGTCTTCCATGCCCCGTCGGAGACCCCGACACGGTAAGCCTCCAGTATACTGGTGGTCAAACGAGATCGCCGAACAAAGAAGCGAGTGTTACAAACTTCGGTGAGAGGCCCAGCGGGCGCGAACACGGGAGGAGGCAGACACTAGGCTAGCAGCATTCAGGTCCGGCAGGAAATATCTTCGCAGGCTTATTAACAAAAGCAAGGCCCGATGCTGGCAAGACCTCGTGGTCGATGTAAATAGGGATCCGTGGGGCCTAGGTTACAAGCTGGTCATGCGAAAACTTGGTGCCCAACGGAAGCCCTGCTTACATGAAGCAGAGAAGATGGACGAGATCGTATGGGCACTATTCCCCACGCACCCTGTCCTTGTCGATTCAGCTCATGCACAAACACCATTAGAATGCTCACCTTTCACAATGATGGAACTGGAGCAGGCAATTCTATCCATGAAAGCAAGGAAGGCAATGGGACCAGATGGCGTTCCTGCTGAGGTTTTGCAGCTTGTCTACAAGCTTTGTCCTGACTTGTTGCTCAGTATGTTCAACGCTTGCCTTTACGAAGGTGTATTTCCGAAACGCTGGAAAGTGGCGAGGCTCCTACTGATCAGCAAGGGGAAGGGTAATTCCGAGTTGGCGTCTGCATACCGCCCGTTATGTATGCTAGACACGGCTGGGAAAGTGCTCGAGAAACTCATCAAGGGAAGACTCACTGACGCGGTCCGTTCTGCCGGGGACCTATCTCCACGGCAGTATGGTTTTAGAGCAGGTCGCTCCACTATTGACGCGATAGCGGAACAAAAGGGTTGTGTTGCTTGTGACGCTTGACGTCAGAAACGCCTTCAATTCCGCTAGATGGGCGGATATTCTGGAAGCACTGGAAAACTCTTTTCAAGTTCCAGAATATCTGATGCGGATTTTGAAGAACTACCTGACAGACCGGAGCCTGCTCTATGAGACGAAGGAGGGTCGGCGGAGGATGGAAGTTACATCGGGTGTTGCACAAGGCTCCGTCCTTGGCCCAGACCTGTGGAACATCACGTACGACGGGCTACTTAGAATCGAGCTGCCGGATGAGTCGCGCTTGATCGGCTATGCAGATGATGTCGCGGCGCTAGTTGTGGGACGCACTATTGAACAAGCGCAACTCAGACTGGGTATGCTAATGCGCCGAGTGAGGAACTGGATGGCTGCTCGCGGGTTCAGCCTAGCTTTGGAGAAAACCGAAGTAGTCATCTTGACAAAAAAGAGAATCCCTAGAGTAAGGATGATCAACATTGGGGAAGCACTCGTTGAGACCAAACTAGCAGTGAAGTACCTGGACACTTTGATCGACTCGAAGATGCGTTCCGCCGAGCAAATCAGGGCAATAGCGGACAAGGCTGCAGCGACTGTTTCGGCTCTCAGCCGACTAATGGCCAACATAGGGGGTCCCACCTCATCAAGAAGGAGACTTCTGATGAGTGCAGTACAATTTGTGCTGTTGTACGGATCGGAAATATGGTGTGAGGCTTTTAACAAGGAACTGTATCGAAAGAGCTTGGCACAGGTGCAGCGACGAGGTGCACTGCGGATTACATCTGCGTATCGGACTGTCTCGGAGTCGGCAGTGCTGGTCATCGCAGGAGTGATACCCATTGCCCTCCTTGCCAAGGAGTGCCGCAGAATCTACCTGCGGAGGAACGAATGCGACAGAGATGCTGTCGCCCACGAAGAACGAG
Organism: Odontomyia ornata; assembly: GCA_963969285.1. Lineage (NCBI taxonomy): Eukaryota > Metazoa > Arthropoda > Insecta > Diptera > Stratiomyidae > Odontomyia > Odontomyia ornata. Next base: position 34,303,973 of record OZ017740.1, read on the forward strand.
AACGCTCACTCAGTGATTGGCAACAGTCCTGGGTAAGCGATACAAAAGGTAGGTGGACCGCACGCCTTATTGGTGACCTGAGGCCGTGGCTCAATCGAAGGCATGGTGAGACTGACATCTATCTAACTCAGCTACTGAGTGGACATAGATACTTTCGGTCTCACCTGCACAAGATTGGTAAGTCACGGTCTCCTGACGAAGGGCAAAATTAAGATAGGTTGGGTGATCTGCAGGATACGGAGAAGAGCGATCCCTATCCGCTGCTTCAGATGCCTCGAATACGGACACACCGCGTATGGCTGTAGGGGACCCGACAGGAGATCTCTGTGCTACAAATGTGGTGAAACGGGGCACAAAAGGAAGGAGTGCACGAACGAGGCAAAATGCATTCTTTGCAAGGATGCTAAGCTAGCACCCGGCGACCTCAAACATGAGCCGGGGACAGGGAGATGCTGGGTTTTCAAGGAGGCCCTAACTAAAGCCAAACCGTTACTCAAATGATCCGTATCCTGCAGGTCAATTTGCACCGAAGCACAAACGCCCAGGACCTACTTGAGCAGTTTGCGAGGGATAAAAAAGCTGACCTGCTGTTGCTGAGCGAGCAACATCATAACAAGGACTCACAAGCGTGGTACCCTGACGAATCTAGTACCTCGGCCATCTGGGTTCGAGACAGCGCCCGCCTTCAGGTGCAGGGCTATGGACGCGGGGATGGTTTTGTGTGGGTGCAGTGTTCAGGGATAACATATTTCAGTGTTTATCTGACGCCTAACGAGGCAATGCCATCTTTTCGAACCAAACTCGATGCCCTGGAGGACGCTGTCTCGAACACAGAGGGCCACATGCTGGTCGGGGGAGACTTCAACGCTAGAGCCATTGAATGGGGTATGCCACAATCCGACCCAAGGGGAAAGCAAATCTTGGACATGGCGGCCAGAACAGCGCTTTTTGTCCTAAATACTGGTAACACCCCTACTTTCCGCCGCTGGGGTTGCGTAGGAACCATACCCGATGTGACACTCGCTTCGGAGTCCCTGGTACCTAGAGTACACAACTGGCGAGTACTAGAGGACTACTCGGCTAGTGATCACCAGTATATAGCTGTTGAGATTCACGACGGTGCCACTCTGCGTGCATATGCCCAAACTTCAATCCTCGGATGGAGGACTGGGAGGATGGACGTTGAGAGGTTCGCTGACGCGCTTACAGCAGGCGCACTGTTGCTGGGAGCTCCGCCAGGGAGGGGAAGGCCTACAGCCAAGGACTTGGTGAACTCAACTGTGAGTACCATCATAACTGCTTGCGAGTCTTCCATGCCCCGTCGGAGACCCCGACACGGTAAGCCTCCAGTATACTGGTGGTCAAACGAGATCGCCGAACAAAGAAGCGAGTGTCACAAACTTCGGTGAGAGGCCCAGCGGGCGCGAACACGGGAGGAGGCAGACACTAGGCTAGCAGCATACAGGTCCGGCAGGAAATATCTTCGCAGGCTTATTAACAAAAGCAAGGCCCGATGCTGGCAAGACCTCGTGGTCGATGTAAATAGGGATCCGTGGGGCCTAGGTTACAAGCTGGTCATGCGAAAACTTGGTGCCCAACGGAAGCCCTGCTTACATGAAGCAGAGAAGATGGACGAGATCGTATGGGCACTATTCCCCACGCACCCTGTCCTTGTCGATTCAGCTCATGCACAAACACCATTAGAATGCTCACCTTTCACAATGATGGAACTGGAGCAGGCAATTCTATCCATGAAAGCAAGGAAGGCAATGGGACCAGATGGCGTTCCTGCTGAGGTTTTGCAGCTTGTCTACAAGCTTTGTCCTGACTTGTTGCTCAGTATGTTCAACGCTTGCCTTTACGAAGGTGTATTTCCGAAACGCTGGAAAGTGGCGAGGCTCCTACTGATCAGCAAGGGGAAGGGTAATTCCGAGTTGGCGTCTGCATACCGCCCGTTATGTATGCTAGACACAGCTGGGAAAGTGCTCGAGAAACTCATCAAGGGAAGACTCACTGACGCAGTCCGTTCTGCCGGGGACCTATCTCCACGGCAGTATGGTTTTAGAGCAGGTCGCTCCACTATTGACGCGATAGCGGAACAAAAGGGTTGTGTTGCTCGTGACGCTTGACGTCAGAAACGCCTTCAATTCCGCCAGATGGGCGGATATTCTGGAAGCACTGGAAAACTCTTTTCAAGTTCCAGAATATCTGATGCGGATTTTGAAGAACTACCTGACAGACCGGAGCCTGCTCTATGAGACGAAGGAGGGTCGGCGGAGGATGGAAGTTACATCGGGTGTTGCACAAGGCTCCGTCCTTGGCCCAGACCTGTGGAACATCACGTACGACGGGCTACTTAGAATCGAGCTGCCGGATGAGTCGCGCTTGATCGGCTATGCAGATGATGTCGCGGCGCTAGTTGTGGGACGCACTGTTGAACAAGCGCAACTCAGACTGGGTATGCTAATGCGCCGAGTGAGGGACTGGATGGCTGCTCGCGGGTTCAGCCTAGCTTTGGAGAAAACCGAAGTAGTCATCTTGACAAAAAAGAGAATCCCTAGAGTAAGGATGATCAACATTGGGGAAGCACTCGTTGAGACCAAACTAGCAGTGAAGTACCTGGACACTTTGATCGACTCGAAGATGCGTTCCGCCGAGCAAATCAGGGCAATAGCTGACAAGGCTGCAGCGACTGTTTCGGCTCTCAGCCGACTAATGGCCAACATAGGGGGTCCCACCTCATCAAGAAGGAGACTTCTGATGAGTGCAGTACAATTTGTGCTGTTGTACGGATCGGAAATATGGTGTGAGGCTTTTAACAAGGAACTGTATCGAAAGAGCTTGGCACAGGTGCAGCGACGAGGTGCACTGCGGATTACATCTGCGTATCGGACTGTCTCGGAGTCGGCAGTGCTGGTCATCGCAGGAGTGATACCCATTGCCCTCCTTGCCAAGGAGTGCCGCAGAATCTACCTGCGGAGGAACGAATGCGACAGAGATGCTGTCGCCCACGAAGAACGAGAACGCTCACTCAGTGATTGGCAACAGTCCTGGGTAAGCGATACAAAAGGTAGGTGGACCGCACGCCTTATTGGTGACCTGAGGCCGTGGCTCAATCGAAGGCATGGTGAGACTGACATCTATCTAACTCAGCTACTGAGTGGACATAGATACTTTCGGTCTCACCTGCACAAGATTGGTAAGTCACGGTCTCCTGACTGCATATTCTGTGCTGGAGAGGTTGATGATGCCTACCACACTTTTTTTGTATGCAAGAGGTGGGAAAGGCAGCGCCGTGACCTCATTGAAGAAATGGGAGATATCTCTCCGGATGAACTCATAGGAGAGATGCTCACATCCGTTGACAAATGGAACATGGCACATTACGCTCGGGCATTCCTTCAGATAAAAAGGAAAATATATGAGCGGCTGGAGGCGTCCAGGGTGGAGGGGTCTCATTTCTAGAAATCCTTCTCCCTTCCCCTCCTTCCACTGGAAAAGGAATCCCTGTAGCCTGGTGGCGCCTAAACGCGTAGAGAATCGAGGCTTAGCCCGAAGTAATGTGTCAAACGGTTCCAGGCTAGGTTCTCAGATTGACAGGGGAGGTGTTTAGTGGGTAGTCCACGGGTATCCTCCATGGGAGTCCCACACTGCCAGACTCGGCGGGCGTAAATGCCTTCACCTCCCAACCACAAAAAAGGGTGTGGTGATGGTTCCATAGTCAAGTGAGAATCGTTAGTACCATCCGCATAAACCTAGGAGTCGGCGTAACTGCTTAGTGGTCCTAGGCAAAGGAAAGGCATCAATCGCTTGTGTCTTGGTCCGGTCGGTTTTGATGTTGCCATGGCCAATTTATGTAGCCCAAATACTTAACCTCCGTCATTACGAACTGACTTTTCTGTATGTTGGTGGTTAACCCTGTCTTCCGGATATGCAAAGCCACTTCCTAAAGTAGGCAGATGTGTTCGTCAAAGGTGTTGGTTATAAGCAATAAGTATACGAACACTTGATGTCGTAAGTGCGATGGTATTACTTTATCCATAAGGTGCGTCATTGTCTGGGAAGCATAGCACAGCCCAAATGGCATGGTCATAAATTTGTACAATGGGCGACCTGGGACCGTAAAGGCTGTCTTCTCTTTTGAGCAACGACGTAATGGGATCTGCCAGAAAGCGTCTTTGAGGTCCAAGCTTGTAATAAAATTGGGCTTTAGGTAATCTACTTAAGATACCTTCAATCAACGGTAGGGGATGTGCGTTATTAACAGTGACGACATTCAAACCTCGAGCGTTTAAGCATAGTCGAACCTTATTCGGCTTAACAACTAAAGTGACTAGTGAGGCCCATGCGCTCTGAGATTCTTCGATCACACCTAGTGCCAACATTCGATCAATTTTGGCATATAATGACTTTTCCTTCGCCGGTGATATGGCAAAGTGTTTCTGTTTGAGGGGTTTAACATCCCTCTCATATATCGTGTGAGGCACCAAGGTTGTCCTGCTTCTCACGAGAAGGAAAACCCGATAGAGCCGAGTTGAATCAATTGGAATCCAGTGCATGTCAAAGTGTGTGAAAAGTTAATGCCACATCATTGTCGGTGGCGACAGAGTCGTGTATTGTGCTAGAAAATAATGCCGGGGCCAAATTTAATCTTCGGATGGAGTCAACCCCTAGGTAAAGGTACTGTGTCAGTTAGGATATAATAAAAAAACCAAGGACCTGCTTGCACCTTGAAACCTGACATCCGTCGTGAATTTCCCCACCATGGATTGACGGGTTCCGTCCACCATGCTTAACCAGGTAGTAAAATGCTGGATTTAATCAGCGTGGTTCATCAGAACTTCTCTCACAAAATCGACTGCTATGAAGTTGACACTGACTCCAGTGTCAATCAATCCTATCAGTCGGTTTTAAAGGTCAATACTGTCGCGTACGGGCAAACGTCGTCCTTCAATAGTTCGTCTAGTTAGATCACACGCAATGTCTTCCTCGACTGCCTTACCCTTCTTCAGAAGCTTCAAATCGGATGTGTGGCCCGCTTCCTTCTAGGAGGAGTAGTGAAAACCATCTCCTCATTGAAGATGCGCTGACAAGCAGCTAAATAGTCCCACAGTCTAACATGAAAGGGCTTAACATGCAGGGGAGCACTCAATTCATAGCCATTCCCCTGTAAGTCCGGCTCAGTAGCGCGTGACATTTGCTGCGGAACTTCGGGGGAACTGTGTTTGGTGGTGCAAATCAGTAAGGTTGGGGTCATGTCCGGGGCTTAGCTATCCGTAGCAACGAGTTTAATGTCTTTTTGCTCAGGTTTTAGGAGTGCCGATGGGTGTTTGCGGCACTCGCTGGAAAGTTTTTTCGCAACTTGCAATCTACTCAATCCGGGGCGTAAGTGTCTGCTTTTCCACAGCGGTAACAGACGACCCTCTGGACATGCAGAGAACCGGTGTCCCGGTTGTCGGCAGTTCCAACCGTCCGTAGGGCTTGGAACTACCTCTACGAAAGGTAGATTAGTTTCGCGTTCGGACTCGCGATCCAGAGGGATTCTACTCTTCAGGGTATGTGTCGGCTCAGTGTCTGCGTGACCAGCTGCTACTAATTCTGCAGTATGATAGCTTCGTTTACTAGCTCCCGTCATGCGAGGTTGTGGACGAAAGGTTCCTCGCCGTTCATATAGTCGTTCTTGTCTATGGGCATGCAGGCGTAAGGCATGCACGGTGTATATTGGCACATGAAGAAGGCTGTTTTGAAGCTCCCACCGCATGTTCTCACTGATGGTCTCCAACAATTCATCCTCGGCCAAAGGTGTTTGTAGCCAAGTTGTAAGGCGTAGTATACTGGTATAAAATTGGTCAAATGTTTTCTGAAGGCCTTATTTGCGCTTCCGCATTTGTTCAAGCAATCCCCATTCAGTGAGACCGTAATCAAAGTGGTTGCGAAGAGCCGAACAGAAGGAATTCCAATCAAGGCGGGCTACGGATTTTTTTAAAACTCCAGTACCATTCGGCGGCATCCCCACTGAATAATCGTTCGCGCATCGAATAAAGGCCGAGAAGTCTCCTCCTAGCGTACTGGCTACTAGTGACTATATCCTGAACAAGAACCTGTCCACTGATGTGGTAGAATTAAAGCCGGTAAAGCTGAGTCACCAACTCTCCATTATGCGCGACGTCAGGTTCCGGGCTTGCGTCGCGAAGATCGCTGGACGATTCACTTCATTTTCAGCCTACCGTACAGAACTGAATCGTGCACTGTTCGGTATCGGTGGGGCGCGGAACTAAGCCGTGGTTCCCAGTTCGGTGGAGTTATTGTGCGACTGGGGTGCTGGCTGCTCCTGAAGCCTTGAAATTCTCTCTCCATTTGTCCTATCCTATCGGACAGCCTTTAAAATAAGGACAGAATTGTGTCATTGCTAGTTTTATTTGAGGGCGCTGTTGGGATATCTGCCTGTGCTCCTGAAACTGGGTCTACAGCTCCCTAGTTATTTGACAGCGGTTTTGTCTGATCGTTAGTCCGAGGGTCTTTCGCAACTGCTCCACGCATAGGAGCTTGCGTTCCGACAGGGTTGTCTAGGGCACTCTGCTCGATTGGGCGTCTGCATAGAGGACAGAGATTTGAGGTTTGCAGGACACAAATGTGATGGAACAAGTGTCCAAAATCCAATCTCACACTGGTAGAGCCCTCTATGACGTCCTCATAGTAGACCCCAAAGTCGGCTGGCTGGACATTTTTGGAACGGGTCCACCGTTTCTCTGAAGTGCACTTGGTGGTTATCTCTGGAATGGAATACGAAAGAGAAATAAACTGTATTCAAAACTCCTAATAACTATGAAAAAAAACTTAGCTGCTCTATTTATGTGGCCGATAGTGGCGAGCTGTACGTGACCTATAAAAAAAAAGGTTGTTTGGTGAACTCTTTCTTCCCCAGCAGTGCCGACTCTTCCATAAGGGAATGAATGCGAATGGTGGTCTGCCGAGAAGAGGGTGCTACTGGTCAATTTTAAAATTTATCCCAGACCCAAGTAAATTACAAAAACCATCTCTAAGGTACGTTAATTGACTCGATGGGATGAGTGATAGCGTCACCGTAACGAACTTTGTTCGCGGTCAAAATCCCGATGCGTGAAAGCATTCCGGGCTTCACAATCCCAGCATATGCCACCGAAAGTAGAACCAAAAACACTCATCTATCATGCATAAAAAGATGGGTGGAATGCTTCCGCAGCATAATGGCAAGGTAGCCTTCTATTCCCGGACAGATAGGAAGAGCAGTTCTCGTCAAGAAAATAGAAGGTCCATACAGATTTTACCCTGGGACATTACAATGGAAGGAATCTGTCGCGAAAAAAAAATAAAACAAAGGAGAGCAGAAGCTACAACTCACATGAAGTGACTGAAGGAGTATCTCATACAACTCCATTACACCTGTCCGTAGGACTCTAGTAACGAGGTACCGTACATCCTCCGTAAAGGACCAAAACGTCAGAAGAAAACGTCAGTTTAGAATACTTTGGGCCCCACGTTGGGAGCCTACCGACTGAGCTAGCCGGGCCAAGACTGCCCTGTTGTGAGTTCATGTCAAATAACATATACTTCTGAGGATAAACTACCGTTAAATCCAACATTAACATGCGCGTAATTAGCAATTCAGTTTGCACAATAGCAACTCTCAATGGATTCAACGGCATTCGAAAGGTATGTGTGACGGGGAGACTATATTTGACATGCTTATTCTAGAAAAGAGCGAACGAGTGAGATAAATAGACGAGCACATGTTTGAGTGCTTGAGTGGGAACAGCGCAGAACAAAGCCCGCGGTTCGAGCTTTTCTAGATGCCATATGGGTGATGTGGTGGTTGAATTTGAGATGTTGGTAAAACGTCACACCAAGATGCTTAAAATGGTCAACTGATGAAAGTAATGTACCACTAATCGAATAGTCAAAGCTTAAGGTATTTAGTATATTGAAAAAACACATATGAAAGCATTTAAGAACGTCAATACCGTCCAATGCATTAATGTCATCTTGGAGTATCAAGCAGGTATTTATCGAGCAAATGATTCTGAAGATTATAAGATCGTTGGCATAGAGAAGACACTTGGAAGTTAAAACACTAGGAAGGTCATTGATAAAAAGTTTGAATAGGGGAAGTTTTAGGATAGATCCCTATGGCAAGCCAAAAGTCTGGGCAAAACGGGCAGAAGAGCAGCCGTTTTAAATTACTGAGCAAGAACGGTTATGGATAAAGGAACTGATTCAGGTAAGGAAGGACCCGATATTCCGTATTAACCAAGTTTGTTTATTAAAGTTTGGTGGTCAATGGTGTCGAAAGCTTTGGCGAAATCGATATAAATCACGTCCACTTGGCAACTGAAATCTAGAGCAAGAGCTGTGCAATTGGAGAACTCAAGTAGATTAGTAATGGTTGAACGACCTTTGATGAACCCATTCTGCTTAATGGAGGGATTTTTAATGGAAAGCATCGTAAATTCTCGATTGGACAATCGTCTCTAAAATTTTGCCACAGGATGAGAGGAAAGAAATTGGCGTATAGTTCAAAACGGAATGGCGGTTGCCGGATTTATGGGTGGGAAAATATAAGCACGTTTCCATGCATCTGAGAAAACATCAGTCGAAAGACTCAAATTAAAAATCAAGGATAGAGGAAAACTCAGAGAAGAGCATAGCTTTTTAATGAAGAAGGCAGGAAGACCATCAGGTCCCAAAGATCCGCTTGCATCTATCGAGGCGATGATATCTTCCACTTCTACAGAATTGGTAGAGATAAAATGAAAATTTTTTCGCGAAGTCTGCACAAAGCGTTTTACTAAAATACAAGGTGGCCAGAAGTCTACATTATTATATGTTAGTTACATAGGAGACACTGACTAGTCAATATCTCCTGCAATATCAAGTGGAAGTTGAAATTGAAATTGAAAAGTATTGACATTAAATAGTTAGTGCATGCAAGAGAGAAGAGGAAAAAGATAGCATAAAAGAAGGAGATAGAAGATAGGAAGTAGAAGATAGAGGGAGAAAGAAAGAGGCGAATGGTAGAAAGAAAGATTTAGAAGATGTAATACGTGAAGAATACCGGGGACTTTGGGTGAGTATTTTGGTATTCTTTTGCTGACTTGGGTCAGTTTCAGTCATATTTTCTTGCTTTTTCCAAATATTAATTTTTTTCCATTATATTGTTATTTGGCGGATATTAAACAATAATATATAGATAGTTCCTTTTTGGGTGACAGGATGTCGAAGGACGATGGCGTAGTTGCCGGGTGTGACATATCTGATAAAGATGAGCATATTACGTTGAAGTTGGATCAAGTGTTTGTAGCGCTATTGCAAACACAGGAAACGCTTGGAAAAACTAACACCGAGCTGGCCGACCAGTGAAATAAAAATGAGTTGCTAGCTGCAAAAAACGCAGAACTAGTTCAACTGCTCAAAAATAAGGCAAACGGGAAATCTAAGATAGACAATCCTCAGATGAAAAAATGAAAGGTGAAGACATCTTCACCTCCAAAGTCTTGGTCTTCATCTGAAACTTCAGAAAGTGAGATGTAAGTTGACTGCATGAATAGCAGTAAAGATAAGGAGGATGAGATTTTTCTCTGCCCTTCCACCACCAAAACCAGTTACGACATTTACCGACATGGCCATTACACCAAAACCAAAAGAAAAATTGCCGAATTCTACAAACACACAACCCGCAACACAAACACAAGAACCTAAAACAGTACCAATCATTTTACCGTAGCCCTCAAAATGGTCCTAAACACTTAATATTATGAAGACACAAAACATCTCAACCCCGACATGCAAATCATACCAACAACACCCACAGATCACAGACGACTGACAAAAGAACTAACAAACTAAATACAATTTCATGCCTACATAGTTCCAGAGGATCGACAGCTGAATGTTGTCATCAGGGGCCTGTATGGACTTTCAGTTGAAGAAATCAAGGGAGATTTGCAGTCTCAGGGCTTCAACCCAATAGTCTACTATATTGAAATAAGGGAAGGTCTTTCCAGAGTAGTCAAGGTTCTCCTCCCAAAATCTGAAACAAATATTTTTAATAAAAAATATGTTTGCCACCTTATGTACATCGTGGAGGCACATTGTTCTCGTACGGGCCAGGGTATGTGCCACAATTGCCAACAATTTGGACTTTCTTCTAGGAACGGTCATGCACAGTCTCAATGCGTTAAATGCGATTCGCTTCACCATTTTGGACTGTCCAAAGAAAATTGAAGAGAAGCCAAAATGTGTTAACTGTGGCGGAGAACATCCAACAAGCCAAGGTGGTTGTCCTAAGAATACAAAGAACGTGAGAAGATCGTTCGTGCAGGTTGCTGCGGCCCAACCATCATAAACAGTGCAAAAACAAACAACCACGACACAGGCACCTCTATGCACATAAAATCAAACTCACAATATGGACCAAATGTTTGCCAAAATACACAGTTTCAAAACATGATGCAAGAGATGATGGCAAACATGATTCAAACCATGTTTATTGCATCTTAAAATTTCGTCAACACTAAACACTAATGAGTTTAATAAACCACATTTCAGTTCTGACATGAAATGCAAATTCCTTGCTTCGGCATAATGGTGAGTTGCAACAATTTATATTTGATCATAAATTCGACATCGTTACACTTAACACTAATGAGTTTAGCGAACCATATTTCAATTCTGTTATGGAATCCGAATTTCTTGCTTTCGCATAATGGTGAGTTACGAGTATGACAATTTATATTTGATCATAAATTCGACATCATTATGATTCAAGAAACCTTGTTGAAGCCTTAAAAACGATTCCGCATCCCTAACTACATCATGTACAGAAATGACAGAATAACGGGTAGAGCAGGTGAAACGGCCATCCTAATGAGACGAAACGTGAGTCATTATCTCATTAATACACCCACACTTAAAAAACTAGGGGCCACAGCAATCAAGGTGCGAACTGATTTTCTAGAGTAGATAGTGAATTCTGTCTACAATCCTCCAGGAAATAGAAATATCTTAAATGATCTTCGAGCACTTACTGCCTTTGAAGGCCCTATCTTCATTGCAGGAGATATAAATGCCAGACGCCACCTTCAGGAAACTGTGAGAAGCAATAAAGCTGGGACCGAGTTTAATACATTCATCACAGCCAACCACTTCAACCTACATATCCCCAATGAGCCAACACATTAAGGATTAAGAAATGGCTTTGCACTGGACATTGGAATATCGCGAGATTTCACACAAAATGTTCGGTTAAATGCCCTCGACGACCCGTATTCCGACCACAAACCTGTCCTTTTCCTCACAGAAAACATGTTCATTGATGTTCCTATGTCGCATTGGCCAATTAAACTAATTTTCAATCACCTGAAATGGTCGACGATATCGACAACATCATTAAGAACGTAACTCAGAAAATTTTACACATAAAAGAGGACCATACGATCATAACTTCAAGAAGGGAAACGGATCCCTATGAACTCCCTCAGAATATCAAACAACTGATCAGGAGAAGGAATCAAGTTTGGAGGAGAGCTAGGTTTACAGGTGACCCTACGCTAAGCATAAACCCTACTCGAATGACAAAGGAAATCTGCGATAAGATAAGGGTATCCCGAAACGAGAGCTTTTTGCAGAGTCTCGAGTATGGGTGTAGTAGTTTCTGAAGAATGTCCAAATACTTTCAGAGAAACAGTTAAATTGTGGAACCACCTATTCATGGTCCAAATGGGATGCGATTTTACGATGCAAGTAAGGCGGAAGACTTTGCAGATTCCCTAGAAATGCAATTCCGTGAAAATTCGTCAACTGAAGAGGAAACTGAAACTGAGGAAAGAATTGAATCTTCTGTCAACAGACTCCTGATGGATAGCATTTAACATGAGGACAGGATTGAACCAACAGTCTTAGATGAAATCAAAAACATTATACAGACGTTCAACAAATATGAAGCACCTGGATATGACACTATTACAAACACAATGATTCCTTGACTACCAGACAATATTTTGCAAACACTTACTGACATTATTAATACAATATTCCGTTTGGGAAAGTATCCCAAAATATGGAAATCAGCGGCTATTATTGTTTTCCTGAAACCTGAAAAGGACCCACAATTTCCACAAAACTGGAGACTCATCAGTCTCTTCTCATCGCTGTCGAAAATTGCGGAAAGAGTGATTCTGCATCGACTTAGAATTTGTATCTGACAAAGATATTGTCGCGTGTTTTGGTTCGCGGCCAATAATTTTAATGTTCCGAGAAAGTGAAAACGCAATGTCTTTTAAATTAAATTAAAAGAGTTTATTAAATTACTTAAAAATGCACAGTCACTTATTAGGTCTATTTCACAATTTTAATTTTCACTATTTAAATCTGACTTCCACTTGTCCATAAATTTCTATCGCGATTGGCTTTAAGATCAGTTCACAATCAACGAAAATCACTTGATCGCTTTTCAATTCACACTCCACACACTATCGCCGTGTTTGCTATCGCGGTTGAATGATTAATTCCCCCATTCATTCAGCTCGCCTTTATATAGGGTCTGTAGTCATTCAACCCAGTTCTCGTACATTGGCGAATTAGCGGGAACATTCGAGCGAGCGTAAATGAATGGAGCAGTGACTCACTTTCAGATGTTGATGCTTGGCGGGTTCTCATGATTTCGATTAAATTCATTTTGTTGATCTTCTTAATGGTTGTGAAAAGAATTGTGACAGTAGCTCGCAGAATTATTTGTACATGTAACAATATTATACCCGAAGAACAATATGGCTACAAAGTTCTCAACACTCTACTGAAGTCCAGTTAGTTAGAGTGATCCAATACATCAGAACAGGCTTAAATCGCAGGAATTCAATAGGCCTAGTTATGTTTGACATAGCTAAGGCCTTTGATAAAGTCTGGCATGCAGCATTTATCTTCAAAATGCATCAATTCAGTATGCTACTGCAGCTCACTCAAATTTTTGGTTCCTTCTTGGAAGGCAGAACATTTCATGTCAAAATTGGCAAACAACTCTCAAGTCTGAGACCAACTGATGCTGGAGTTTCTCAGGGCTTGCCCATCTCACCGGTCCTATACAATATATTTACTGCTGATCTTCGAACTCTGCCTCCGAAAGTAAAGTTTTCACTCTACGCTGATAATACCTGTACATCTAATACAGCATGGCAAGTAAAAGTCATCAAAAACTTGCAGCGATCAATAAACATTTTATTGGAATACTTTCGTAAATGGAAAATTAAGATTAATTCTGACAAAACACAAACCCTATTAATCACAAGGAGACCACTACAAACTCTACAGAGACTTATCGTTGCAAATGAAACAAGAGGCTGGGTACCAATGGTTAAATACAATGGACTTACATTCGACAAAAGCCTCACATGGAAACAACACATACGAAATAAACGAGGACACTGAATTGGACTTCTCTCCTCTCTAACATATACCCACTCATTAAACCCAAAAGACTTGGCCTTAAAAATCGATTGCACATATACAAACAGATTATATGACCGACGCTACTATACCGTGGTTCTACTTTCTACCAGACAACAAAGAATAACAAAAAAGCACTCCAGTCCTTCCAAAATAGAATTATTTGAAAGATCTTAAGAATTACATGGTACATTACTGACATATACAAGGACCTAAGACTTGAGACGGTTGAAAAATACGTACGTGACAAAGCACTGAAATTTTTTGACACAATTGACAACTAGTATAGTACCCTGGCATTCCTTCAAACTGTACGGAATAGGGATGAATTACGTTTTCCAACTATTCGCTAAATAGCTATGTAAAAATTGTTTTCTGAATTTATATAATGACGGAAACTAGCTCAGGAAGGTAGATGGATACTGAAGTACTCCCAGATACGGGGGAATTAAGGTTCTAAATCACACTAACTTCGCACCCCTCACCTTTAAAGAAGAGGTCTAGATTGCGTAAGAATGATAAGTTTGCCAGAACCGTTAATTTAAAAGAGCCAAGAAACAGATTTGAACGGTTGTCACGCATTTATTCAATACAATCCAAAAACTGCGGTGAATTATGTAGTCTAGTAGTAATGTTTAATTTTAATTCTTCGACATAAGTGTCCGAAGATACACGGGAGACCAAGAGCGATAATGGTGGAGAAATGACCCTGATCGAGGGTAAAACATCAGCTGAACTACGGTTATTTTCGTTGAAACAGCTCCTAAGAGATGAGCTTCCTGCAGAGTGCTGAGCATGGGTGTGATTCGGAAGCTGCAGAAGATTATCTTTCATAAAGTTTTTGGCGCTAGGAGTATTTACCCTCGTTTTGTTGCTACTGGTATGAATTATACGATTAACATCCGATGTGAATTGAGTTTGTCCTAAGGCCCACTATTGTTTTTAATAGTTACGATAGCCGTGCATGCCTTTGGGAACAGGATCCGTGTACAGTTCAATTCGTACCGATCGTTCAGTAAGTTAAGACTGAAATTGAATGAAACCTGGTATAAATGCCAGCTATACAGTTTTGACGATCTTGAAGACCAGCTGCATACACAGGAAAACAAAGCTTTAATTATCCAAATCTGTGATAAGACCTGTCTAATGCTATGGTTTGTGAAACATGGACCCTAACCCAAGCATCCGCAAATATATTGAACGCCTTTGAGTGACGGATCCTGAGGCGAATAGTCGGAGCGAAGCTAGACGGGGACCAATGGTAAATTCGATACAATGTTGAGCTGTATGAAAATTTTGACGAGCCTGAGGTCTCAACGATTTATTTATTTATTTATTTAGAAAATCCTATTTACAGATTTACTTAATCCAATTACAAAATAGGCGAAAATAAGGAAAATACAAAAACAAAATTAAAAAAGAAGGCTACGTTAACCATTAATATTGAGAGCATTCCGTACTGTTGATTTAAAAATTCGCGAAGAATGCGATGGAGGACCAAGCTCAAGATTATTGTAGGCTCTTATAGATCGCACCAAAGGCGAGTACAGATACGTGTGGGTTTTTGCAAACGGAACGATAAAGTGATCAGATGATCGTGTCCTCAATGACGCACGTGCATGTAATGCATTGCATATGTCCGATGCTAGGAGGCCTCTGGAGAGCTTAAAAAGGAAGCATAAATCTAAAAATTGTCTTCTAATGTCGAGAGGTGGGATATGAAGGAAATTAAGACGTTCACTGTAGGAGCGATACGAAAGGTTATATTTATATAAGAGAGTGCGTGTGAACTTGCGCTGGATTGATTCGACAGCTTCCGATAGATAAATGAAACGGGGTGACCATACTTGACAAGCATACTCGAGAATGGAGCGAACCAATAGGATGAAAAGGCGAACACAGGTATGAATACTGAATGTTCTATGAGAGCATCGTAGTACAAAACCAGCGATTCGCGATGCTCTAGAGGTTATGTCAGCTATATGTACATAAAATTTTAAATGTGTATCCAGTATAACACCTAGGTCTTTATAATGATCCACTGTTGATAGCAGTGATCCGTTAATTGAATACGCATTGGCAAGAGGCGTACGTTTATTGGTGAAACACATATGTAGACATTTGGACACATTGAGAGGAAGGCGATTCATAGAGCACCATCGAAAGAGGGAGTCTAAGTTAGATTGAAGGTCACTACAGTCCATTTGTGAATAGACGACTTTAAAGATTTTTAAATCATCTGCGTAGAGCAGACAATCTGATGTCAACACAGTTGGTAGACATTTATGAAAACATTAAATAGAAGAGGGCTGAGGATTGAACCTTGAGGCACTCCAGAAGAAGGAGAGAAAACGTACGAAGAGCAACCACACCAAGTAACCGGTGAAGAACGATTTGTCAGAAAGGGGGATAGCCATGTAAGAAGAGGGCCAGAGAGGCCAAAACCTCAAATTTCTTCAGTAATAGACTATGGTCTACCATATCAAAGGCTTTGGTGAAGTCTGTGTAAATCACGTCCATTTGCTGACCTTCATCAAGTGATAGGGCAATCGCATTGGTAAATTCAGCCAAATTGGTTACCGTTGACCGTCCCTTAACGAAACCATGCTGCTGTTTAGCGAAGTCATTAGAGATTGCATCATATATTCGGTTATGAACGATTCTCTCAAAAAGTTTTCCAAAACACGAGAGTAGGGATATAGGCCTGGAATTAAGTGCTAAGCTACTGTCCCCTGATTTGTGAATTGGAAAGATGTTGGCTCTTTTCCAAATTGCTGGGAATGTCCCTACAGTCAGGCTGATATTAAATAATATTGACAAGGGTAAGCTTAGGGATGAGGACAGCGTTTTCACAAAAAAGTTCGGGACTCAATCTGGGCCCGAACTCACGTTAACATCAATGGAGTCGATTATACTTTCGACTTCGCAAGGTGTTGTCAAACTGGTGCTCAAATGAGAGGAATGGTTAGTTGGGAGAATGGGTAAAGGTGACGAAGATGATTGGAAAACAGAAGCAAAATGGTCTGCAAATATATCGCATATGGCCTGACCATCAGACGCTTGTTTCCCATGCAGGCTTACAGAGCTAGGTATATTTGAAGTGGATTTGAGGGAGTTGACATATGTCCAGAAAGATTTAGGATTGTTTGATTGTAAAGAGGCCTCGATGGTGTTAAAATATGAATGCATTGCGCGCTTGATGACCATTTTGGCATTCTTACGTAGTTGTTTATAAGACGAGAGATACGTCTCTGAACCGAAACGCTGTAACTTTTTACGCGCTATGTCTTTTAGCTTTAAAGCTTCTGAAACTTCCGCTGTGAACCAAGGAGCATTGTTTTTGCGAGGAGGACGACTACGGGGAACGAAATTCATTATAATATCATTAAGTTTATTATAGAAGGCCGTGACAACATCATTGACATCAGTAAAATGACAGAGAAACTGCCAATCGATCTCAGAAAGCTCTAATTGAATAGCTTCATAGTTTGCCTTGTAGAAGTTGTATCTAGAAATAGCTTTGTTATTCCTATGGCGTGAGATGCAAAGCGATAGTTGCATTTCAAGTGGAGGATGGTGAGAATCTGGTTTGACATACGGGGTTGGTGATTGAGAAACTGAGATAATGCTCATGGGATTGTTAGTAAAAATGAGGTCTATTGTTTAAGTTTGGGAACTAGTTTAACTGCGTTAACAAGCACAGAGACGAAAAGGATGACAATGAAATTGATATCTCATTATGTGACACAATCCTTCTAGAGCTTAAATCCCATTCAAGCGTTGGCATGTTAAAGTAACCGCAGATCACAAAGGACGCAGAGGGGTATGAAACATTAATGTAATTAGAAAGCTCAGAAAAGAAGAGAGTATAGACTTGTAGCGGGGAGCTGCATGGCACATAGATGCACACAATAAATATTAGCAAGCTAGATGATAATCTCAAACCCACTACAACGCATTCAATAGGAGGGGAGAAGGTGATATCTCGACAGAAGAAACTTTCAAAAGGTCTACGGACCGCAATCAAGACTCCTCCGCCATGGCATTTACCGGATATAGCTCGGTCCCTATCTCCACGATATACATAACGTAGAGGAAAGAGTTCTTCATTCGCAATTTCCTTTGAAAGCCACGTCTCAGTTAAACATATAACGTCATCATTTGCCAATATGGATGCTGAATTCATATCATTCAGCTTGGTTCTCATACCGCGAACATTTTGATAATATAAGTTAAGATAATTAGTTTATGTGTGATTGTATTTTTCATTCAGTTTCTGGTTCTTGTTCTGTTGGTTGATCGAAAATTTTTGTACGGCCTTCGCTCCAAATGTTTAACAAGTATACCAGTTGGCCAAAAGTCTGGTTTAGAAAGTTCCTGTAATTCCATTGGAACGGTAAGTTTAAACGACGCTACGATTCTATTTGTGTTCTCCTTTGTTAGTTTAACACAATCTAGCACAGCCGGCGTAAAGCCAAGTCTAGAAATAACGTATTCCTTAATCTCCTCCTGCGGTGTATCAATTGATAGACGAGATATTAATAATTGCATAGGGGGCGATATCACTCTTCGTAATAGTCCCGAGTGATTGTTGGTTTCTTGCCTTGATAAATTTGGTGTTGAGTTTGCGGGCGCTAGTTGTTGTTGCTGATTAAGAATAGTGCATTGATTTGCTGATCTTGATGATGCGGATGCCTGCGAGCTCAAAGAAGTTTCTCGCGGACTATGACGAACAGGCTGTGTTCTACTTCTCGTTAAGATTTGCGGTGCCTCGACGGACTGGATGCTTTCAACAGTTGGTTCAACAAATTCTACAGTATCGCTTACCCTTGGCGATGGCAAAGGACTGGAGAGACTACGATTAAACGGTACATGAATTGTACATATTAAGATGAAGGGAGCGGAGAAGTTGTTGCGCAAATTAACATTCATGAGGTGTGTGTTTCGTTTTGCAACAGACTCAGATGCAAAGCTCACGCTAAGTATGGTGGTATTGAAGATAAGTGGATTTATTTTTAAACTTGTATAATTTTTCTACATTTTTTCTTGCCTCTAATACAATTACATTAAGCATTTTGGAGTGCACAATTTTTCAAATGATTTCGCTTCGATTTATATCCTTGCCACATCAAAGTATGAAATACAAAAATCTCATAAAA
Source organism: Odontomyia ornata (assembly GCA_963969285.1). NCBI lineage: Eukaryota > Metazoa > Arthropoda > Insecta > Diptera > Stratiomyidae > Odontomyia > Odontomyia ornata. Next base: position 34,322,608 of record OZ017740.1, read on the forward strand.
CTATAAAAAGTTGAACGTTATATGACATAAACCTAATATCTTATAGCCTACTAAAATATATGAGTTCACTTCGAAACTTCTTCTCAACTCTAAAGTCCTGCTAGCACACAGCATTACCAAACCCATTCCTTCAAATCTAGCCATAAAAGCCCAATATCTGGGGACATTTATAATATTTCTACATTTATTTTACATTCTGTTGTATCACACATCCTTCGATTTTCTTCCTTCCCGAAAACATATCCTCATTTATATCGCCTGCACTTACACCTAAATCTAACCTAAGAAGACGCTTTTTGCGCCAATATCAAATGATTCCAGCATAATGCGACTCCAATCTGTAGGTCCTCCATTGGCATGCGGCATGTTTCCTAGTTGTTCCCTAGCTCTACAAATTGCTTTCATAAAAAGTTATCAGCACCATTTGTGCTTCCTTGGAGGAAAACTGCTAGAAAGGCGTTGCTAGGAATGTGGGCAAGGAAAGTTGCAAAACTTTCAAGGACGTTCGAACGTTCTCTGCATCTCGAGAAACTTTCGGAAAGCTCCATCCCTGCTTTGTTCTGGTCATGCCTTCCACGCTCCTTACTTATGTATGCCCAGCAGGTTTACGTTATACCTTTTGAACTTGAATACAAAATACTCATGCACAATGGAATTTCCATTTTGCCTGCTACATTAAATTTCCCGCTTATTTTAAGGGTGCGGCCCAAGCACCTGGCCACGAAAAAATCTTTTCTAGCACACATACTTGTGTTTGATGACACTAGGAAGTGTGTTCAATGAGGGAAAAGATTTTCATCCTTTATTTGAATAGCTTTATCATAAAATTTTCATAGAATCGTAAATGTTGCGAAAGATAGAAACCATTTATTTCACTCCTTTCAGTTTTCCGCGTTGCTCCGTTGCTTGAATAGGAATTCGTCGTGCGGGCGCGTGTTGGGAGCTCGCTAACTACTTTTTATGTTGGATTGGTAATGAAATTCCGGATCGACTTCCCTGTAATTGAATAATTTATGGAGTGTGTTGTTTAAGGATCCAGGGATCGATGATGATAACAAGAATCATAACAAGAATCGTGGCTTGGCGTATCTTTGGGGATGTGTTTATGAGCCTTGCGTTGCGATGTGGGGGCGATCAAATTCAATAGAGTGGAATTGATGATGTTCGTGGAAGATTATTAGCCAGAAAGCTAGGAATTTTGATATCTTGGACGATTGGGTGTTGATGTTCTCTCAATCATTAATAATTGATGACTGATATAGATATTTTGTGCAAAGGGCGAAAATTCATTGGAAATTCTGAAAAGCCAAATCGTACCTCGTAAAATTCAATTTGGATGTTCTAAAATAACATTGTAATAAGAAGAGGTGAGGATGCTTCAGATAAACCTTCATCAATCTATTGGCGCATTCGCTGCTCTTCTCTATCCAAATTAGGGCCAGGATGGGTTCAGCCCTAGTTCTTTCGCAAATAGGATTGCAGATTGCTTATTAATGGATACGAATTTGTGAGCGCTGCTTTGTTAGATGTGAGGCTGCATCCTTCTTAAAAGTGTTTGACGTTCTTGTCTTCTAATAGAAGACTTGTTTCGAATTCCAGCCACGCCAACATTCTTTCATTCACAAATTCAAGCTTCATACATAGGTATCATCTTCCACCTTGGGCACACATGCTTTTCTCTTTTTTATTAAAATCCAAAAACGATTTGTCCTACTTGCCTTCGCATTTTAACAAAACATACCACGGTTTTTGTTAAATGCAAAACTTTTTGCTGCCCTTATATTTTCAGGCTTTCTTAGGCTGAGTTCCTGATTTATCTTTCTAAATCCTGCTGCCCAGACTTTTCCGGGATGTTTATTTTTTCCATAATTCTGGATACTTGCATCCCAAATATTCATCGTGCTGCAAGTCAGCTAATATTTGTAGAACGCTTTCTCTTGCTAGGATGTAGATACCTGAGCGACAGTATGCTTTGATTCATATAAATTAGAAGATGGTACTTGTGGTCATCGAGCAGCCCGCCTAGGCAAACCTTCACGAGAAGGGCAATTTCATAATAATAATAACGCAATAAGTGTGGAACAATTTGATACGCAACTTATTAATATTATTATTACTACCTCGAAATAAACACCGCCACCATTACCGCTACCATTATTGATAAAACGTTTTTCTGAAGAAAAAAACTAACAAATAAAATCACAATTTAGCGAAGCAATTGCGAGATTTGTTGAAACGAGAATCTGGCGCTCCTACCATGAAGAGGCTCGTCAAGGGAGGAGGCAATTGGAATGGATACGAAGCGGGACTCGATTCGATACAGCGAACGGTTTAGCGTCGTGTTAGTGAGCAGAGAAGAATCATCAGCACCAAAAATCAGATGATTAAGTTCTTGACTTGTATCGAAAAAAATTTTGCGAACGATATGCTGACAGTGTAGCTCAAGTTTTTGTTTGATTAGCCGGGAGTCTCGATAGGGATTCAATGAAAAGTGGTGCAAGCAAACAGCGAATACAAGAATCGACAGGGGTACGCGAAGCGAAGATACATTTCGAGAACCCTTTAAATATCAATTTGATTAGAACTGCTGAATGCAGTGCAGTTTACAATATCGCTCTGTTTAGCGCGTATATTTCTAATGTACAAGTATATCTAATGTATGAGTGCGAGAACTATGTAGTGAGGCTGATGCCATGAAAACCGTATATTCAAAAATTATTCTATAACTCTGCCATCTCCTTCAAAGTAGTCCCCTTGGGCAGCTATGCAATGATTTCAGCGCGTTTTCCATGCTTCGTAACATTTCTGGAACGCTTTGACTGGTATGTCCGCGTATGCCCTCGTCATGGCCGCATGGATGGCCGTAATTGACTCTGAATCGATTCCTTTGACCACCGATTTTGTTCTAGGGAACTAAAAAAGTCACAGGATAATATATCGGGCGAATAAGGCAGCTGTTGCAACACGGCGATTCCTTTAGATGCCAAATACTGGGACATGCTGAGGGCAGTGTGGCACGATGTGTTGTCGTGATGGAGGATCCAGTTAAGAGCAATGTCTGGACTCATTTTCGCAATCAATCGAATACTTGGCGATAGTAGACATGATTTACGCTGATCCTCACGGATTAGGGCACGCACATGCTGCGCATTCGCATCAGTCCACACCTCGACTGGTCTCCCACTCTGCGCCTCGTCTTTCATGCTTTCACGCCCCTCCTTAAACTCTTTATGCCATCGAAACACCTGTGAACGACTAAGAGCACTATCACCATGCACTTTTACAACTTTAGCGTACGTTTTCGAAGCTGTTTCGCCCAATCTTACGCAAAATTTTATCGCGACGCGTTACTCTTGATTTTGTTTCTCCATTTTCGTGACGAGTACCACCAATACCCACGTCTGCTCAACACGACACAGCAGACGAACTAAACAAACTAGAGCGATGACAAATATATCAATGGAGAGGAGAAGGATGCTTGGGAAGGGGAAAGGAATTTTAAGGTCGCAGGTTTACCACAAACACGGCAATAAAATCAGTCTCATTACTTAATTGTCACACCTCGTATAACCTGGGCGGACTGTTCATAGTAACTCATGCTCCTGGGCGGAGCGCATACAACCATCTTGAGCGACACATGCCCCCCCTGATCAAACGACTGTCAGGCGTCATCTTGCCGCATGAATATTATGGTTCTCATCTCGACAACAAACAAATCACTATTGATGATGATGCGGAAAAACGCAATTTGCAGCGCGCTGGGGAGACACTTGCTAACGTATGGGGGGAAATGGAAATTGATAACCACGATATTTTGGTGGAATATAGAAAGCCTGATGATAGCTAGCAGGATCCCGCAGAACCTAATAAGGCGTGGTATAGCACTCACCAATATTTCTTGCAGTTGATTAAATGCGCGGACAAATCCTGCTATTTGCACTCAAGGAGTGCATTGAAATCTGTTTCTCGGATACTTTCCTGCCACCTTCCTGCCCAATTCTTCAAACACGAATTAAGCTCATGGTAGCTAGCCAGCTAAACAAAGGATCATGCAAGTTTTCAATACTCCTTGTGAGGTTGTCCGTTGATATATCGCCTCCTCTAGAAGAGTTTAAGCAGATGCCTTTCAATTTCTTTTACCCATCAGTGCAACCTGTGGGATCCATTTGACATCCCACAACAGTGTGCAAATGTACAGTCGTTATGTACATGGCAACACTGGCCAAAATTGTCGTGACAGTAGAGTACGGCCACAGCGACTTGCTGCCAGGAGGGCAAATGAGCTTCTCTGCATTGTGCACCGTTGTGAAACATCATATGCGGATGCTGGTTGGCTCGAAGAACATGAAGTTAATGCAAGTGGTTCAACGATGCCGGAACTGTTTTCATCTGCTCTCCAAATACCAGTAATGATAGAGTCTGAGTGGCTAGCAAACCCATGGACAGAGGAGCAATAATTCCAATTGAATTGTTTTTGTTATATACCTACTTCTTTGAAATCAAATATTTCTTTTTTACCTAAGACATCGAGCTGAAGATGGCTACAGGAAGCCGAAACGCGTCCTCGTCTATAGTTAAAAAAGATCCGATGGAAAACAATACAAAAGAAAAATACTTTTTTGAATTATGGATAACTTTATTTAAATTTTTTTGATAAGAATTCGATTCAACTTGATTAAAATATTTTATTTCAGTTAAGTTTCTGTTTCTAATTGCATTGTCAAAGGTAAAATGCTCACAATGCTTCTATGGCCCGTCAAAGACCCCGGCACGGCAAGCCCCCAGTGTACTGGTGCTCAACTGAAATTGCTGAAAAGCGAAGGGAGTGTCAGAAGCTTCGGCGTGAGGCTCAACGGGCACGGAACTGTGGCGAGGCATGCACCCGGGTGGTAGCATATAAGTGTACCAGAAAACGCCTTCGGAAATCGATTAACAACAGTAAGGCTCGCTGCTGGCAAGATCTAGTGGGCCTTGGCTACAAGCTAGTTTTGCAGAAGCTTGGTGCCCTACAGAAACCTTGCATACATGATTCGGAAAGATGGACGAGATAGTGCGGGCACTCTTCCCCGCCCATCCCTTCCGTGTTGACGCTGTCCATGGTGAAACAGCAGTCGAGCGTCCACTCTTCACACAGCTAGAACTGGAGGAGGCAGTCCTCTCATTGAAAGCGAGGAAGGCTCCAGGTCCAGATGGTGTTCCGGCTGAGGTGTTGCGGCTCGTCTATCACCATTGCCCTGCCTTGCTGCTCAGCAAGTTCAACGCTTGCCTATGTAACGGGGTTTGATACAATGGAAGGTGACGTGGCTCGTGCTGATCAGCAAGGGGAAGGGAAACCCCGGATCGGCGTCTGCATACCGCCCGTTATGCATGCTAGACACTGCTGAGAAAGTGCTAGAGAAACTCATCAAGGGAAGACTCACTGACGCGATTCGTACTGCTGGGGACCTACTTCCTCGGCAGTAGGGCTTTGGAGCGGGACGTTCTGCTATTGATGCAATTGCAGAGATAGTGAGCGCGGTCCAAAAGGCAGAGCCATATAGCCGCACCAAGCGACCTTCATCTCTGCTAGATGGGTGGATATTCTGGATACACGAAGAACCCTTTTCAAGTTCCAGAATATCTAATGCGTCTTTTTAGGGACTACCTAAAAGACCTTAGCCTGCTCTACGATACGACACAGGGCCTACGAAATATGGCGGTTACATCGGGTGTTGCCCAGGAGTCTATCCTTGGTCCGGACCTGTGGAACGTGTCTTACGACGGGCTAATGAGACTTGAGATGCCAGGTAAGTCGCGCTTGATCGGCTACGCAGATGATATTGCGACTCTGGTTGCCGGACGCACCGTTGAACAAGCGCAACTTAAGCTAGGTATGCGCCGAGTGAGGGACTGGATGACTGCTCGCGGGTTCAGTTTAGCAATGGAGAAAACCGAAGTGGTCATCTTGACAAAAAAGAGAACCGCTAGAGTAAGGAAGATCAGGATTCGAGACATATTAGTCGAATTCAAGCCAGCGGTGAAGTACCTGGGGGCTACTGATCGACTCGATGGCTGCTTCGGGAGTATCGACTCTGAGTCAACTGATGGCCAACGTAGGGGGACTCAGCCCGTCAAGAATACGCCTCTTGATGAGTGCTGTAGGGTCAGTGCTATTGTACGGAGCAGAAGTATGGGGCAACGCTCTCAGTAAGGAGGTATACCGAAAACGTTTGGGCACAGGTACAAAGATGTGGAGCACTGAGGACTGCATCTTCGTATCCGACTGTCTCTGATTCGGCAGTGAGAGTTATTGCGTGGTGTGATACCTGTCACCCTCCTTGGTAGAGAGCACCACGCTATTTACTTGCGTCGAAACGAGGATGCGAGGGAGATAGTTGTCCGCGAGAAAAGACAATAATTGGCCGCAGGCTTGGGTGAATTGCACGCAGGGAAGGTGGACTGCACGCCTTATTCCAGACGTAAGGCCATTGAAGGCATGGTGAGACTGACTTCTATCTGACGCAGCTATTGAGCGGCCATGGGTGCTCTTAGTGTTACCTGCACAAGATTGGCAAGTCACGGTCCCCCGATTGTGATTTTGCCCAGGAAAGGAAGATAGTGTCTGCCACACATTTTTTGCATGCACAAAGTAGGACAGGCTGCGAAGGAACCTCTACAGATAGACGGGAGAGCTCACCCCGGATAATATAGTCGCGGTGATACTCGAATCGGTTGACAAATGGAACCAGGTGGCACATTATGTTCGGGGAGGCCTAAAAGATAAAAGGGACTTGCAGCAGCCGGAGGTGTAAGGGCTGGGGAATTGCCTGACTAGCACTTCCTCTTCCCCTGCCCCTTTTACTAGGGGAGGGACCCATCAGCTTCGAGGCGCCTCAAAGCGTAAGCAAAACCCGAAGTAATGTGTCAAACGGTACCAGGCTGGGTTCTCGGCTTAAGAGGGGAGGTGTTTAGTGGGTAGTCCAGTCGCCTTCTTGCGAGCATGGGAGTCCCACACTCTGTGCATAAATGGCATTCACCTCCCAACCACAAAAAAAAAGAAAAAAGGTTAAAATACATATGCTGTTTTATTTGAAGATTTTATTAGAAAACGGGTAAGCGGTCGGGTAAGCAGGATAGTACTTTTACCAGAAGGACGTTTTAACTATCCTAGGGTTAAAAAAAATTTTCGTGTATCCATTCTTCACATAGGAAATTGCTCAAACATTTTTTAAAGACCAAAAGGTTCTTTCGCACAAAAAAAGCCGATATTTTGCTCAAGCTAATTCAATATAATATTCAAATTAAACATTCCCCTGATTATAAAATGTAAAAATTTGTTTTTGTTTCTTTAAACACTAGATTATTAATTTTTATTTTTGTAAAACGCTTTTGACTACTAGTTGTGATCTTCTTCAGTACAATGAACTATCAAATTCTGAAAATATATTTATATACTAACTACCTTAAACTTAATTATCCTTGCTTTTAATTACCCTTAGCAGTTTTGAATCGCAATTGCCTTCATTCGTTTTGATCTTAATCCCTGCAGGTACCTGTCGTATATATATTGACTGAAGGACATCTAGTTTATTGGGGCAATCTACACTTTTTATTATCTCCAGGGCATTAATATATATTTTATGATTTTCGGTGATTATGTGTATGTTTTACGATTGACGACTTGATTTGAGTACCTTGTTGCTTCGCTGCTATGGTCGCTTCTCGAAGATGCTCGTGAAATCTCATTGGTACCAGCCTTTTTGTCTGCCATATGTAAACTTTAGGGTAATCGTTGTAGCTAACTCTGTAGATGCCGCTCCTTTCTTCCATGGTTCTAGGATCCTTCCCCATTCCTAAATGTGTTTGAATCATATGGTGGCGGTTTGCTGTCACTATTTGTATCTGGTGTTTCTTGAATGCTTTTTTGATTGTCCGCTATTATTTGCAGCTTGCACCCTCCATCTGCGGAGTTTTCTTTTGGTGATTATCGCCAGTTTCGTATTGGTCGTTTCCCCAGATTGGCCCAACGGTGGGAAGCCGTCGGGCTCCTCCATACCAGCGGCAAAGTTTTTTTTTGGTAATTTGTTTTTCGTTATCAATCGAAGTAAAAATATTCGATAGAAATTTCCTGAGTCGATTACTTCGACAATATAAGATTTTTTCCGATAAAAATTAACTTCGGACTAACGTTTTTAAAAAATTAATCTAATTTTTGAAAACTTTTGACAGGAGCGATTTAAAAGACGTCTATGCGCAAAGACTACTACGATCCATCTCTTACAATTAAAACCTCTACGGGAATCATCGACCGCAGCGTAAGAAATCTGACAGCCCTTCTTTCCAACGAAACACATTTAAATCAAAAATAGTAATAGTAGCAGTAATACTGCAACATCGTTACTAAAATTTAAAGCTTAATCATTCATCAAAATGGGCCTATCATGATTTTTTAAAAAACATTTTTGGATCACTTTTACTCATCACAAAGGCGTTGGTTTTATTTTAAAATGTCCCAGATTAACAGATGATTTTTTAAGACAATTAAACGTTGAAATCTTTGTTAATTTCCTAGTGGAGCGTCCCCTTAGTTCACTGTGAATAATATTCTATTTGGCTAGCACCGACGGGCACGCAATAATATTCGATAGCTGATGAGTTAAGAGGCCACGAGCCGAGAAAAACATGTGAAAGTTGTGGCTTATATTTATCATCGATTGCAAAATTGAGTCGTTTTTACATTTTAACTGAACTAAATCATATTTTTCAATTTAATAATTTTAAATCAAACATAAAAAAAATTTTACCATTTTTAAATAATCAATATAACTGCAGAGCCATCGGCAATTAAAATAATTTCTTGATTTTATTTCAAAACACCAAATACGTAAGCAACATATTCAATCAAATAAATCCAATTGAAGGTGAGAAAGTACGTCAAAGGTGTTATTGAAAAATGAATATTCATCGACTAAAAATCAACACAATCTAAATTTCTTCCGAAAATTAGAGTTACACTCTCAATTAAACGTTGAAATCATATGTGAAAGCGTATAGCAAATTTATATTGTTTTTCATTTTATATCCGTATTTGGAATTCATTATCTTTTTATGTCTTAATCATTGGGAAATATCTTAATTTTGTCCATCACTATATTTTTGCTAATATGTTCGACCTTGACTGGAAATTTTTGGAAATTGGGCTTTAATACATTCCCCAAAATTTATCTACTAAATCTCATTAGCATATTACTTTGAGGATATACTATGAACAAGAGCCAATATTTTCTCAATCGAAAAAAAAAAAATCTTTAGAAGACAATTCCTCGAACATTTCAGTTACATACATATTAACACAAAAAATATACAAATTTATTTCCTTTACACATTGGATTATATTAAAAGAACTTTATTCCGTTGAATAGCTACTTTCGACGCCTATTTGAAGTTTTTTTTCAGTACAATTGATCTTATTCTAGGTTGCTGAAATTTAGACTTTTTACTTTTACCATAATCTTATCTCAACAGTTTTATTGCTTTATTACTTACATATTGCTTACTTACTATTTGTCTCCTATGATGAGTCTTAGCAGGCTAGAATTGCAATTTCCTTCGTCTTCATCCAGCCGTAGGTGCGCAGGTACTCGGATTATCTCCATTGATTCAATAGCGTCTAATTTCCTTGGGTTAATTACGTTTTTTATTACACATACATTGCTAACATCCATGGGATGGTTTTCTTCCACGATATGCTTTGCTATCGCTGACCTAATCTGCGTATTCGGGCATTTTGTTGCAACTATCGTTTCTCTGATATGCTCGTTATATCTTACCGGTATGGTTCGCTTGGTTTGTCCAACGTATATTTTGGAGCAGCTTCAACATGTAGCTTTGTATATCTCGCTCATTTCGTCCATCATTTTCGGATCCTTACCAGATCCCAGCTGTGCTATTGTTGTGAGATTACGACTCGAAGATACCATTTCAATTTTGTGCCTCTTGAGTATCTTGCTAATGTTTCGCGAGTGTGCTGAATATGTAACTGCTATCCTCTTAGGTGTTTCGACTAACGGTTGTAAGGTCGTAAGATTATTCTTTGACAGCTTTTGCGTTTTTCGTTTTATTATAGCTTCAATACATTCTTTGTCGTATCCGTTTATTTTCGCCGTACTTAGGATGTATTCTTTTTCGCTGTTGTACCTTTCACTGTTCAAAGGTGTTGTTACCAGACGATGGATCATGGCATGGTATGCTGCCATTTTATGTTGAAAACCATGTCCAGAGTCACTCGTAATTGTGCGTTGTGTACTAGTAGGTTTTCTATAGATATGAAATTCAATTTTATTATCATTTCTGATGAGTTTCAGATCTAAAAACGGTATTTCGCCGTTTTCTTCGATTTCCATTGTGAATTTGATCTTCGGATGAATATTGTTTATGTTTTGGAATGTATTCTCAAGTTGTTCTTTTGGTATTATTGCGAGTATATCATCCACGTACCGTACCCAAAATCTAGGCATCAAACCTGCTTGTTCAATCAGACTTTCTATATGAGCCATGAAAACTTCACTCATAAGCGGTGATAACGGACTGCCCATAGCTGTACCGGATGTCGTCTTGAAGTATCTGTTGCTGAACGTGAAGTAGTTTTCATGCATGCTTAACCGCGCCAATTTAACGTAGCATTTCACCTTCTCTGTCCACTCCCTACTATTATCAATGCTCAAGAGCCACTTTTCTAGTAAGTACAGCGCTTCTTTTATTGGGACGCTAGGAAATAAAGATTTGACATCAAAGGATACCATGATCTCATCCTGTTTCCAATCTCTCACTTCTTGGACCTTTTGGATCAACCCTGTTGAATTAATTTCTGTTTTATCACTTGTGGTTTTATTTAATTTTTTGATTTCCTTGGCTAGCCATTTTAATATGTTATATGTTGGAGAATTAGTATCTGTTATTAATTCGCGTACATCATTGTTGCTTTTGTGGTTAAAGTAAAAAGTATAAATTTCAGGAACTTAAGATAAGATAAATTGTACTGAAGAAGACGTCAAATAGGCGTCGAAAGTAGCTATTCTACGGAATAAAGTTCTTTTAATATAATCCAATGTATAAAGGAAATAAATTTGTATCTTTTTTGTGTTAATTAGTAAACATTGGAAAACAATCGACGTATAAATTATACATACATATGTACATGCATAAACCAAATGCATTATTTATAAAAAACAAATCAGAGCTTTTGTTTACTATATTTCAACGAAAAAAATTTTCTCACGAAACCCGTTATTACATTACACAATAACAACCCAAATACATTTCCCCACTAAATCTGATTGCCTTTTATCTATAATCCGACAAAATGGATACAATATGGAAATTCCACTTCCAAAATTTTCCATAAATCAAATCTGAATTGTTCATTATGGCATAACAGTATCGTTTTTCCTTTATGTGTATCGATTTTCATCCCTCACATCCTCATTAGTGAGTTCTTATAGCAACGGCTCCGCATTGCTTCCACTTTATTGTGATTTACTAATATCTACACTAGCACGTAAGGATGTAGCCACTCATATACATTCCATACACGTGGCAGACACAATGTTTTCGATACTACATGACCCCTTACCAAAACAAAATACTTGGACATCTTCAAGAGACAATTTTCCAAGCGCCAAACAGTAATGTATTACATACATATATCAGAGAGCTCGTTAAAAGAAATCTTGTCAAAATTTACCAAATGTTCTTCCTTTATTTCGAGTACTTTCAAATCACATCAACAACGTACTAGTAACATATGTATAGTATGTAGATACATACTGGCACTTGCCGGGGAGAAATGTAGTCGATTTTAAAACAGGTGCTTTCCCAGTCAGCAGCATTTCATTTGTTTTTATTTCCACGATTTTCTGTTTTTCTTTTGTTTTCACTTCATTTTATTACCGAAGCTCCGAGCACTAGCGTACGAGTCTATTATGTGGAGAAGTCCCATCAATCTTGTTTTTATGGGATCATATCTGCGGGTGAAGTAACGTTTTGAATGATAAGAGTGCGTAATACGAGTCATAGTAAGACTTTCATATTTGGTGAGACACCCATACAAATCGTAGATGCGATCTACATTGTTGATATGTTGCCGGTAATGCTCGGGGACTTGCTGAATTTGTATCTAAATTTGTAATCATAGGAAGTTACCAGCTGGGAATATGAAAATTTGTGCAAACATTTAATTTAATATGTCTGTTGAGTTGGAAGAAAATTAATTCATGAATTTGTTTCCGCGACATTCTTCAACATCGTGGGAATTTTAAATTTAACGCCGCACAAATCTGATCCCACAGCATTTTTCGAAACTTATCCTAATTCATTTTTAAAGAATTCATAATATTTCAAATTTCAACCAACTGCGTCCCATAATAAATTCACTGAAAAAAAAATTTTTTTTGGTGCAGTTTTTTTTGTATCTATTGTCGATAAAGTAGGTAATGTACAATATATTGACATACATCATTTTAATTCATCAGCTCTATTTTATCTACTAACCTCAATTTAGATTTTTTTCCGCCTTGTTCGTATATAGTCTTTATCACATTAACATCGATAAAGTTTATGTTACTAATTCATTATGGCTAGCACGTCCAGATGTTGTGTTAACGATCCTGATACATTTTGTTTTGTTTGTGGTGAATACATACCAAAAGATCAGCGTAAAACGATTACAAACACTGTGAATCGTTTGTATTTTGCTTATTTCGGTATTGGAATTCGACACCAAGATAAAGTGTGGGTGCCTCATAGTGTGTGTAAAATATGCGTTGAACATCTACGACAATGGGAGAAAGGCACACGTAAGTCTTTGAAGTTTGGAGTGCCTATGATATGGCGAGAACAAAAAAATCATTATGACGACTGTTACTTTTGTATGACAAATATAGTGGGCATCAACAAAAACAATCGCCATAAATGGAAATACCCTAATATCCCCTCGGCACAAAGACCTATTCCTCATTCAGAAAATGTTCCAGTACCAGCTTCTCACCAAGTAGTGTAGGAATCTCAGGAGGATCAAACTGAAACACTTATTTCTTTCCAAGTAGATGACGACTTTGAATACTGCGGGAAATCATCAAATCCTAAGCTGTTTTCACAGAATGAGCTGAATGACCTCATCAGAGACTTAGACCTTTCTAAGGAACGTGCTGAGTTACTAGCGTCAAGATTAAAAGAAAAATTGCCTTTCCTCAGACGTTCGAGTGTCTACATATCGTACGAGAGAACAAAACTTAATGCAGTTCTTTTCATCTGATGAAAATTTTGTGTATTGCTGTAATGTGAGTGGTTTACTGACTTTCATGGGTTTGTCGATTTATCAGTCCAATGAATGGCGTCTCTTTATTGACAGTAGTAAACGAAGTCTCAAAGCAGTTCTTCTACATAATGGAAATAAATATGCCGCCGTTCCAATTGCTCACTCAACATGTGTGAAAGAAGAATATGAAGTAATTTCAATACTTTTACAAAAAATAAAATATACTGAACATAGCTGGGTGATTTGTGTCGATTTGAAGATGTTAAATTTTTTATTGGGTCAACAGAGTGGTTATACTAAATACCCATGCTTTATTTGTCTCTGGGACAGTCGAGCCAAATCATGTCATTGGACTTAAAAAAATTGGCCTATAAGAGATGCTCTTGTTGTTGGGGAAAGAAATGTTGTAAATGAACCCTTGGTTCCAAGAGAAAAAATCATTCTTCCACCATTACATATAAAATTAGGGCTAATGAAGCAATTTGTTAAGGCTCTCGACAAGCACGGTCAATGTTTTCAGTTTATTTCACAGAAATTTCCCGGTTTAAGTACTGAAAAACTAAAAGCAGGTATTTTTGATGGACCTCAAATACGTCAATTAATAAAAGATACCACTAAATTTGAGACTTCTATGAATGATGTGGAACGGCTTGCGTGGAAATCTTTTGTGGCAGTTGTATAAAATTTCCTCGAAAATCATTAGGCTGACAATTATGTAGAATTAGTAGAAGATATGCTGGTTCGATTCAAAGATTTAGGCTGTAATATGAGTATAAAATGACACTATCTCAACAGTCACCTAGATCAATTCCAACACAATTTAGGAGACCTAAGCGAAGAACAAGGAGAACGTTTTCACCAAGACATAAAAACAATGGAGAACAGATACCAAGGAAGATGGGACACTCATATGATGGCCGACTACTGCTGGTGAATCATGCAAGATTGCCCAAGTCAGTTTCATTCGAGAAAATCACTCAAAAGACAATTTCTTGATGTTTAATGCCATAAAAATATATATTTATTGTGAAATATTGTTTTTTTATCTATCTCGGAAACTAGTGCTGATAGAAAAAAACCGATTACATTTTTGATATCGCCATTTAAGACATGCTTAAAATCAGGTCTAAAATCCCCGGCACCAAAATTGTTGTAGGCCCGTGTTATGTTTTCATGTATCATAATGTAATACAACATTAGATCTTGTTAACGTTTGACATAATTTTCGCATTATTCAACTGTATGAAGTAATTTCTGGAATATTTGCTATCGTTTTGTTATATCTTGATTTAGAATAATTATAAGCTATTGTGAATAGCAGTGTAGGAAATAAAAGAGTAGATTGAATTAAACGTATTATGAGGTTTATTTGAGTCTAATCTTCTTCTTCTTCGTAGCACTACAGCTCCTCTCGGGCCTTCGCTTCCTGCAAACAGCGGCTCCAACTGTCTCGGTCCGTTGACCGCATCATCCAATTCCAAAATCCGAGCAGCGATGAACTGTCTTCGTCGACCGAGTCAGACCAACGTTTCCTCGGTTTCCCCACTGGCCGCCGGCCTTCAGTTCTCCCTACGAAAACCTTCTTGGGTATCCGTTGTTCGTCCATACGATTCATGTGTCCAGCCCATTGCAGCTTCCACAGTCTTACAATCCTTGCGACCTCCGGTTCATCAAAAATTTCATACAGCTCATGGTTGTATCGAATTCGCCATTGGTCCCCGTCAAGCTTCGCTCCGATTATTCGCCTCAGGACCCGCCGCTCAAAGGCGTTCAATATATTTGCGGATGCTTGGGTTTGGGGTTCATGTCTTATCACAGATTTGTATACTTGGAGCTTTGTTGTCCTGTATATGCAGCTGGTCTTCAAGATTGTCAATACTGAATTGAATATTTTATTTGCGAGCTGTATTCTTCGGCGTATTTCGTCTCTTTCATTGCCCGTTTTCGTTATTTTGGCGCCTAAATACACAAATTCGCTAATATTTTCGATCCTGTATTCGCCAAGTGTGATATTTTGTGTATTTGGGGTATTTTTCCTTGACTGCGTCATGAGCTTTATTTTATTTTCGTCGATTTGTAGCCCTACTAGTTTTGCTTCACTGTCGAGTTTCAGGAAGAGATCTTTGGCAGTTGTTAGTGACCGTGACAGAATGCTGATGTCGTCCACATCGGCAACTACCTGGCTCGACTTGTATAGTAATGTACCTCGAGTATCGATAGGCAGCTTCCATATGACGTACTCCAAAGCCAAATTGAATAGCAATGGGGGCAATCTATCTCCCTGCTTTAGTCCGATATTTGTGTCAAAGGCATCGGTGAGTTGGTTATTGATGCGGACTTGGGAGGTTGTCGACGTCACTGTCATTTTGGGAAGACGGACTAATTTGGCTGAGATGCCAAAGCAAAGCATTATGTGACACAGTACGTTACGATCAATACTGTCGTACGCTTGCTTGAAGTCAACGAAAATTTGGTGTACGTCTATGTTGAACTCCCAGCATTTTTCAAGTACCTGCTTGACTGTGAACAATTGGTCTGTTGTTGATCTACATGCCCTAAAACCACGTTGATACTCCCCAATAATGCTGTTGGCGTATGATCCGATTTTATTTTCTAAAGTTTTGGAAAACATTTATACGCCGTACAAAGTAGTGATATGCCTCTATAATTCGCACTGTAGCTTGTCACCTTTTTTGTGGATAGGGAATATAATTGATTGGCTCCACTCTTTCGGCATATGTTCTTGTTGCCAAATGTACTGGATGACTTTGTGAATAGCTTGATGAACGCTACTGCCACCATGTTTGATGAGCTCCACTGGAATCTCATCAATGCCCGGCGCTTTATTATTCTTTCGGTCTGTGATGATGGAACAAACTTCATCCAGAGTTGGTGGGGCCAATGAAAGCTCTCCACAGACATCTATAGGCTCCGATGATCTGGAGCTGTGCGGAGGATTAAGGAGGTTCTTGAAATATGATGCCCATCTCTCCTTAGTCTTGATTTCATCAGCGATGATATTGCCGCTTTCATCACGAGAGGATGTGGTTTCGGGCTGATACGCTTTTCACTACTTTGTATGCTTGTCTTGTGTTATTGCTCGCTAAACTTACATCTATACTCAATTGGTCGTCAAAGTATTTTCTTTTCTTAATCTTAATTATCTTATTCGCTACTCTTCTGAGATTTTCATAGTGTTCTCTCTTCGTCCTGGTTTTCCTACCTACGTATTCTTTTTACGCCTAATTTTTTTTATCATTCCTCTTGCGCCGGGCTTGATGTCCGATTGTCTGTTCTGCCACGGTTCTGATAGCCGCTTTCAATTCCATCTAGAGCTCATTGCTCGTCTTTAACGATGCGTCTGGTAAGATGGGAGCCAGCTGGTTGTCGAGAGTCTCCGTAAAATGTTCGGCCACAGACGCCGTTTGGAACCTTTTGATGTCAAATTTTTGTAGCGGGCTGCTATTCGCTGAATATGCCTTTGACATACGACATCGATAGTTTCATTTGATTAAGTAATGATCTGAGTTACAATTGGCTCCTCAGTATGTACGGACGTCAAGTATGCTCGAGGCTCAATGTTGTTGGATCAGAACATGATCGATCTGGTTTTGTGTGTTGCCATCCGGTGATACCCAGGTCATTTTATGAATGCGTCAATGTAGGAAGCAAGTCAAACGTATGACTCGATTTCAGTCAATCAGTCAATCAGGCGCTAGCCGTTGGCATTTGTTTCATCGGGGAGGCTACATCCTCCAGTCGTTCCCCAATGAAATAGCTCATTGCCAACCTTAGAGTTGAAATCACCAAGAATAATTTTTGTGTCGTTTGTGGGCAATGAGTCGACCAGTCTTTCCAGGTGATTGTAAAACGATTCGTCTTTTTCTTCGGTCGGGGCGTGAACATTAATCAGCCAGATTTTGTATAATTTCGCTTTTATACGGATCGCACACAACCGTTCATTGACTGCCTTAAAATCAATAACGTGCGATTTGAATTCACAATGAAGGCCGCTCCAAATTCTCGTTGTCCAGTAGGCTTCCCACTTTTAAATATTGTGTGCGATCTTATGTCTTGAATATCGTTTCCAGAATTCATAGTATTTCAAATTTCAACTAAATATTTAACCGCGTCCCACGATAACGGGCTGTTGCACAAAGCGCTCTGTAGTTTTAAGAATTCACCAGGGATTTGAAGCGACGTTTTGAAAACCGTTTCAGCTGGTGAAGCTCGTAGGTCCTCATTAAATGTAGCTTGGAGGTCAAGTAGAACTCCAGTGCATCTTTTCCACAATCGCGTTCACTTGCCCATAGTACGGCGTGGTGCGAATTCGCTCAGGCCTATAATGTGCCGAAGTTGGGTCATAAGTTCCGCTTCGAACTGCCAACCCTGGTCTGTGCTGCTACCAATCGTAGATTCGTGCTCGCGCAACGGTCAGCGCCAGGTTGATAATCCATTAGATTCTAGCAATATAACCAAATCGATAAGGATATGTTTGAATCGATTATCTGGCGTGTCGAAACTACCGAGCTCTACATGGTTGTGTCGGTGGACTTTGGATCACTGGCAAGAAATGCATTGCTTTGCCAAGCGGAGCACGTCCTTGTGCAAACTGGGCTGGAAAAATTTCAGCGCTACACGCTTCACAGTAGCTCTCTCGCTGGCATGTGACATTGTGTATATGGTGTCACAGGCTTGGCTGCGTAAAGTGACAGGCAGGTACGAATTAATTATTCCGTTGCGCTTGGTGCAGACGAGTGACTGTCCATCAATCTCAAGGCGATGAAGCTTGACGCGAGAGCTGTTGAGTAGGAATGGTAGCTGCTTGTCGGTTTCCTATTCCGTGCCAATAGTGTGTGCGTCCAGTATAATAGACATAATGATGGATTCCACACGAGTAACGGTGTCGGCCCAGGGTTCTCTTTCTCTTACTAATTTTGAACGGATCTGTCTAACTGGGCACCTGAATTGTCTTGGCAAATATTTGTCCTATTTCTAAGCTACTGCAGAGGAGAAAAGCTTGTGGTCCAAGTTTGTCCTACTTGCCTTCCAAAATTCACCCAAAGTGTTTCACTACTGCATACACTGCAAGCAGTTCTTTGTCAAATGAGGGGTACCCACGTTCCATCAGCACATCGCTGATATAAGAAGGCTGCCCCAGTGAATAACCTGGCCGCATTTGTGTACAGGGCTAGTGGCTCTGATGGCGATAGGAGAGCTGCAGTGACTTTTTCAGTGATGCTGTCTTTAGCGCGCTGAAAAGCCTGGTCGGCCACGATTATCCAGATCAGGGTAGATTTTTTAACTGTGTTTATTTTGAGAATATTCCTCAGCGGCACCTAGTGGTCTGGAATATTTGAAATGCATCGCTGATAAAATTATGCCATCCTAATAAAACGCCGCAGCTGAGATGAGTCGGTTGGTTTCGAAAAGTCCCTGAACTCTCGCTGTGGGTGGTTGAAAACTTGGTAACCTGCGAAAATCACTTCGGGCTGGCCGGATCACCTTTGGCTCCAGTTAACATACAGATGTGCCTGCTGGAAAGATGTGGATAATTGACAAAGGTACTGGATATGTTCCTTGTGACTGTTCGAAAAAAAAACCAGATTGTGCTCTTGATACGAGCATATGGATTCAAAATTGCGCAGCAGATTATTGCGTGTCGTTTTGAATGTTTGCAGCAAGTTACGAAAACTAAGCGGCATACCAATGAACTCAAATAATCTGAAAATCGAAGTTACTGCTATATCTTGTACATCCTGCGTTGCTGCTGGTATTTGATGAGAAAAAATTTGTCCTTTGACTTCTTGCAGTAGATCTTCAATTATCAGTAGCAGGTGGCAGTCCGGTTGCGCATGCATATTTAGCAAGCAATAATCAATAGTGATCTGCCAACCTACTCTAGTTCTGGACATCATACGAATTAGGCTGGACTTTTATCTAGACAAGAGTCACACAACCCTTTCTTGTGCACGAAGACGTGCAAAACCTGATGGTTCTTTAGTAACGATCTGATGCTAGACTGGCACGTGGTGTAATTTGGCTATTTAACATGCAACACCAGACTCTTAAGTTTTATTGAAGGTTGATGCGAGTAACAATAAAGCACGGCTGCTTGCAGAGGGTGCCTGAAACACCATGAATTTTATGATACCAGCAAAGTCACGCAAAACAAATGGCATCAGTTGAAAATGGGCGTTCTCATGCATTCTGGCTACTAGCGAACCGGAACCGCCTCGTTGGCTGTGGCCGGGGTGCATCTGAAGTCTCTCGTGTGGTGGATATAAGTTGCGCAACAGCTAAATGCAACGCAGCCAACTCTTGTACAATCTTGTCTGTTGATGGCAACAACGCCAAAATTGCAGATGATGTTGTCGAAGAAAGTGATGGATATACTGACGTGGCCATGATGCAAGGCCCCAAATCGTACGCCTCGTTGGCTACAGCCACAAGCTCTTCAAGCGTTGTGCCTTTGATTAGTAGGAGTATGTATCATGTCTGCTGCGATAAGAATTCAAGCCATTTCACACACAGAACGCCATCACAGATGTGAGTGCCTGGAAGCGAACGCCTATGGCGTAGCAGTTGTGAGGGACGTTGGTGCACCAATTTGGGAGAAGCTTCGGTAACTGCGTGTCAGGCGAGCAAGAAGAGTCACTTTTGTGGCCTGGTATTTGCCTGTGACGAGCGGCGAATGTATGACGTGGCAACGCCCATATGGTACTTTGACGCGTCATTAGATACATGATCAACCTGAAACTCGGATTCAGCCAAAAAAATCACAGCTCCGGGCCTACTCGTCGAAAGGATGGCAGTTTGCATGAGGTTACACACTTACGCACAATGTGGCTTGATGCCAAGTCACAGAATTGAACTGGCTATCAGCCCTCACTCGGCTGCTAGACGTGCTTCGCTTTCTGCAGCTCGACACTGTTCTTCTCGTTCCATCGTGATCTGTTTGGCTTCACGTTCCACCGGACGTACTGGCACTTTATCATTACCTAGAATCATAGAGCGTGATGTTGCCACTGAATAAGTGAATTTACGGGCGGTAGATGGTCAAAATAGAGACAAAGGTAACGATCCAGGCAAACACTTGGCTTGCCACTAAATGAGTGTGCACTTTAATACTAATGCGGGTGGCCTCTTGCACTTAGCCACATTGCACTTTAAGACGGGACCACTACTTTAATTGTTCCTGGGGCTAACAATCGCCAGGATACGAGCGGGGGGTTTAAAAAGGCAAATTAAACTCGGATGTGTCTTACGACGGGGTACTGAGACTGTAGATGCCAAATGAGTCTTGCTTGATTAGCTATGCGGATGATGTTGCGGCTCTAGTCACTGGACGCACCGTTGAACAAGTGCAACTTGGGCTAGGTATGCTTATGCGCCAAGTGAAAGGCTGGATAATGGCTGGATATTCATAAAATTGGCTCTGCTTGAGTGATATTTTCTGCCATTAGTATTTAAGATGATTTTGGGCATGTAGCTGCCTCAGCTGGCACGTGCCTCATATAATCTGAAGATCCAATTTTACATACTTTTAGCGATAAATCAAGCTGTATTTTGACAATCACACGTCGACTGTTGGCTTTCAAGTATTCAATTGTTTTTGGTTTATTTGCGTAGACATTTTGCTTTACATATCCCCAAAGAAAGTACCCTAATGGTGCCAAATCGCACGAACGCGGTAGCCAGTTAACAGAACCATTTTGCGAAATTAATCATTCGTCAAATGTCTTTTTGTAAATTAATTGTATCGCGTGCTGTTTAGTATGTGGCAGCATCCTGCAGAAACTACATATCAACAACATAAACGCATTTCAATTGAAGCACCAAAAACTAAGTAATCGCCGCTCACCGTTGACTATAACATTCTGACCATCATTATTTTTGAAGACATATGGACTAATTACCGGGCCCATAAAGCGGGCGGAAAGATGACTCTTTTAACTGCTTGTGGACTATCATCGCCCCAAATGCAACAAATTTTTTTATTGATGTAGACATTTAACCAAAACTGTGCTTCATCACTGAAGAAAATTCTCAAATGAAATTCTGGATCAATGACAATCTTTTAATCTGCAAACGGTGTGAGAACCTTGACTTCGGTTGTCACAAGGAACAATGTTGTCATTTTTAAGTTCTCTACCCTTAAAAAAACACTCGCTACAAGTCACTAATAAGACCCATGTTGCTGTATGGATGTGGAGCCAGGACTCTTATAAATGTTTCCAAGAAGGCCCCGGACGTTTTCGAATGCAAGGTGCTCAGGAAGATATATGGCGCGGTGAAGCAGAGCGGAGACTTCGAGTTTTATAATCTTTATGACGACCCACTGGTAGCTGCTTACGTAAAGGTAGGCAAACTCCAATAGGCAGGATATGTGGAAAGAATGGAAGAGCAAACAGGCTCCCCATGCGAGTGTTGAAAGATAGAGAGGAAGGGTAACGTCCAGTTGGGAAACCAAGGAAGCGGTGGGAAGATTCAATCCATGCTGCCAAAAGATCCCTGCTTGAGATTTCCAATTGGTGAACAAGTTCGCAGAACCGTGACGATTGAAGGCGACGACTGCTGGAAACGAGGGCCGAATTGGGGCTTTGCCGCAGATGAAGAACATTTTTGAAACTCTTTATAGTAATCGAGCGGCCCACCTAGGCAAACTACTTGAGAGACTTTTACAAAAAGAAGCGATTTCATTATAATAACAACGCAATAAGTGCGGAACAATTTGATATGCAACTTATGAATATTGTTATTACTAACCCGAAATAAGCCCCGCTACTATCACGGTTCCAACGCAAAAATTATAAAAAAACTATCGAATAAAATCGTTAATGGCAGCACCATTGCTACGAGATTCGTAGGGACGAGAACCTGCGGTTACCACCATGAAGAGGCTCGTCGAAGGAGGTGGTAAACGGAATGGATACGAAGCGAGAGTCGATTTTGAACAACGAGCGGAATAGCCACCGTGTTTGGGAGTGGAGTAGAATTATCAGCACTAAAGATCAGATGATTAAGTTTTTGACTTGTGTCGGAAACTATTTGCGAACGAAAATGCTGACGGTGCAGCTCAAGTTTTTGTTTGTTGAGTGGATATTCTCTATGGGGATTTCATTAAAAGTGGTGCAAGCAAATAGTGAATCCAATAACTGTGCGATTAAAATAAATACATAACTTGAGCTTATTCATTTGACAACACACGGCTTTTGTGCGTTCTTACAGCAACTATTCAGCAGTGTCTTTTCTGCCCACTTACCGGCTACTTACTGAAATTAATTCATAGTTATCTAAAAATATGCCTCCGTTAAGAGTGGTCGAAAAATCGCGATTAGTGATTCTGCCATATCTTCTACCATCATTGCAAGGTCCATTTAGCGGGCCTTACACGATCAGTAATAATGACATTATCTTATCAGAATGACGTTAATAATGATCGTCTAAGGTTGACAATATTGGAATGAAGGGCAATAATGATGCGAATCCGGATATTCTGATCTCGGCACATCATTACTGAAGCCGGAGGAGATACTGTCATTAATATTGATAGTGTACGGTGTGCTGCGTCATTACTCAGTGCATTACATGCAGCCAAGATGTCAACAACAGCTCACGAAATCTGTGAAATAAGTAGTGATAATATTGAAAAAGTGAATAACGATGTCGTGCTCCAAGCTTTCATTGAAACAAATGAGGGACTACCTGAGTTGTGGAGTCCCACGGATCCAAAGTACATTAGCAAATCGATAAGAAACACGGCACTAGACAAACTTCCCGCTATTTACGTGAAATCGAAGCCAGGAGCATCTAGAGCGGACGTTAGACGGAAAATTAATACGCTCCGAAGCAACTTTAGGAGAGAACTAAAAAAAATTGCCGATGAAATTTATCCACCAACGTCATGGGTATTTTACGCGTTACAATTTTTAAATAAGTTTGAGCAACCGGCCAATATTGATCTGGGGAAACAACAAGTAAGTAATAACTATTCCTGTTTTTTAGTTTCTAATTCATATAACAAACTTGTACAATACATTATTATACAATAAGAAAACTTAATCGTCAACTTCGCACTCTAAATTTAAACAATATTGATATTAAAAATTAATCTTTAAAAACAGTATTTAGAATTGATCAAATCATTATTATTCCATATTTTAAATAACACAATAGTTCAATAGCACTTATAAAATATGTAGATATTATTCGTTATTGTCGTTTTTTGTTTGTCTTGAAAATGGACAATATGAAGTATCTATAATTTACCCTCGTTGTTATAATAAGTACAGAAACGCTCTCTGGTAGTTTTGGCATCTAAGCCACAATTTCTGTTGAGAGTGCTTTGCAAACTAAGAAGCTCATATTCGGGTATTTCTGATGTACTGGTGGCAAAATATGATTGTTTGGATTCCTTCGCCAGAACATTGTGCAAGTAGCAACATGCCATTGTAACTGTTGATGCCTTCTGCGGTTCTAAATTTATTGGCTTTTGAAAAACTCCAAATCTGGTAGCTAAAATTCCAAAAGCATTTTCCACAACCACACGAGCTTTTGACAACCTTTTTTTGAATTCAAGCCGATCTGGAGTTAGTGTTTTTTCAGAATAGGGCTTCATCAAGTTAGAACGTAATGCAAACATTTCATCAGCTACAAAAACGTATGGGAAACGTTCAGAAGTATTAGGTAGTGATGATTTTTCTGGTGTATTTAAACCGTCTTGTTGCAAAATGGATCCAAATGTTGAGTAGTACAAAACACCTCCATCTGATATTCGTCCATTCATCCCAGCATCAACCATGATGAACTCCTTTTTTGCATTCACTAATGCCAGTAACACAATGCTGAAGAACCCTTTGTAATTGTAGTACAGAGATCCTGAATTGGCCGGTTTCCTAATAGCAACATGTTTGCCATCAAGTGCTCCAAGTGCGTTGAAAAATTGATGTTTGTTTCCAAATTCTTGAGCTATCTTAGTCCACTCTTCAGATGTTTTTGGAAACTGTTATATGAGAAATAGAAGAAAAATTTTGTAATATTATAAAATGAAGAGTAAAATGTATTTTTTTTCAGAGCCAAAACGATGAAGAGAATGAGGACAAAGAAAATGAAAATCCCTCGGCATTGCAGGCAACACCTACTGCATCACGGTCATCAATCAACATTGCATCAGCGAAGCCTCTCCAGCCCATAACCAAAAAATCAAGACTAAGTGGTCCTGTTGCTCGACAAAATGAGCTTTTACAAAAAGCGTGGGCGTACTTGGAGAATTCTTCGAAAGTCTGTGAAGAACCGAAAACCCCAATTATCGTCAAAGCTTGGGGTGAAAAGCTATTACAACTAGAACCCCAGCAAAGAGCGTTAGCGGAGAAAGCTATTAACGATGTACTCTTTGAGGCCAGTCAGGGTACTTTAAATAGACATTCTGTCCAGATCAACTGTGAAGGGTTCTCACACATGAGTTCATCAGTTGTCTCACCAGCGGATACTCCCACTTATAGCGCATCGGCACAACAGCTGGAAACTAACTCCGAACGACACATCAACCTGATTAATTATTACACTAATTTTGAATGAATTTGAAGAAAGTTACATACGTTAAAGTTTGGTTTCTGTTTTATTAGAATTGAAAATTCGTTTGATTAATTAATGATGGGGGTAATTTTGAATGAATTTGAAGAAAGTTTATGTTATAGTTTTGCTTCTGTTTTATTAGAATTAAAAATTCCTTTGATTAATACTATGATGTTTAGTACTATTTATATTAACTTTACGCTACCATGATGGAACTTTGAAGAACACTACAAACCAATTATATCCCGACATTTTTAGTAAAATTTTAATTAAATGAAATTGACTACTAGTAAACAAGAAGCTTACAAAAGTTAGAAAATTATGGAAGTATAATTACCTTCAAGTAATCTTGCAAAACATATATAAGCACCTCACATGTCTCAATTACAGTAGCACTTAGTGACGATGGTGACATAACTGCGGAAAACTTGAGATCTTCAAAGTTTCTCCCAGTAGCAAGATACCTCAGTGTAACTGCTAGTCTTTCCTTCACTGTCAAACATTCTCTCATGTTTGTATCTTTTCGGACCAGAGTCGGAGTAACTAAATTCAGCAGCTTGCCGAAGGTTATTTCATCCATACGGAAATAGTTTCTATAATCTTCGGGTTCAGTGTTTTGAATTTCATCCAATAACACAATATGAGAATAATGTTCACGTTTCTTTAACCAATTCTTCATCCAGCGTTTACGAGTCACTCTTTTTTTTGTAGCTAATGCCATTATTATGGCTACGCAAGCAATTTCACGTGGATCCATTATTCAAACGTCTTATCTAAATAGAGACCACAGCTATACTGAAGGTAAGTAATGACATTAAAAATGATGGCGTAGGATTGTAGATTAATGATGGTCTCTATTGAGGGGAATTTTGCAGCGAATATCATTACTGGTAATGTCATTATTACTGATCGTGTAAGGCCCGCTTTTCTGTTGTTTTATTTGTGAGTGATTTCACCTGTTGAAAAGAAATTTTTGAAACATCCCAAGAAAGGAGAATGATGTCCACTGAGCCATAGTTTCACTAAAGGGTAGACCAAGGGACAATTTGGATAAAGCGCACGCAACAAGTGGAGCTACGGCTACGTCCCGCACTCAAGGCTGAAAGCCAAGGCGGTTGCACCAATTACAAATAAATTCACACTAGGAGAGAATATAATTTGTTATGGTTGACTTGAAATCTGAAAGCTCTGACACGGTTTCATGAACATCCTAGGGATGCACGGAAACATGCTTTGAAGCCGGAGCGAGTTTGGTTTACGAATATCGTCCATTGACCGCGTTGTTTGCTGGCAAAATGGTTATACTTGTCAATATATTGACTATGATTATCGGAATTTATTTTAATTCAAGTTGAATGCCATAATTGATGCTTTATTTAATAAAAATGTTTGCTCGTTTGGGATTGAAGAAGTGCAACCCTGATAAATGAAACATTGTGCGGAGACTTTTACTTAAAGGATGCCAGTTCAGTGTAATTCAATTGTAGTTTTGAGGAAGTATTCAAAGTGTAATAACAGTGATAAAAATCTACACATGCTACTTCCTTTTACCAAAAGTGTCCGTTCGTTGGTCGAAACGGCTTAGTTTGCATCAAAAAAATTCCCATAGCAAGTGCGCACGTGATCTACTTTATTTCATGGTGCTTGCTAGCTCGCCGAAAGGAAAGTCTCACTTTTAGACTAAGTGGCAAAGCCGTTATTCGAGTGAGACCAATCAAAAACTTTACACGCTCCAGCCGATTGTAATAGGGCGCTGGAATCAAAAGTTTGGGTCGTGGGGTAGGTAAATTAACGTGGTGGACGTATCTTACCGAAGAATTGAGTTTCGGAAAAATATCTCTTCAAACGAAACCTCAGCATTGCTACTTATGTACCTTGCCGCGAGTGGCGTGGGCAATAATAAATGACTTTTCCGATGCAGTATGCGTGATTGTGTCAACTGCGAAGGTGCCTACGCCTACATCAGGCAGCCAAGAGAAGTCACCGAAAACGGCATAGTACAACAGTCTGGTCGCAAAAGTGCAACAGTTAGCGGAGTATGGTTCAACGGTCGGGAGGTTAACTCGTACGAATACCGGGGGTTGAATGACTCACAAGAACGTTCATTCTTAAAATTTTTCCTATCGACCTGTTGAGGACCAGAAATTTTCGCTCGATCAATCTAAATAAGACCATAATTAACGTCATCTTGTTGAAAGTGTTTTCTTTCCGAAGTGACCACCAAGATAGTCTTGCTCAATACTATTTTTTGTGATTTATTTTTCGTTATAACTGTGTTAAATGAATTGCAGACCCTTAATCGTCTACGTCTACAATTATCTTGATCCAGGTTAAAGGGTGCGAGGGGGCACTGCTCCCACGTGGATGCCCCAATTTTATTTGGGGGTCGTGAATATCAATTGTAGCGACGAAGTCCTCCCGCGTCCGTTAATCAGGCTCGATCAGTCGCATTTTAGTAGTCCATCCCTTCGATAGATTACGTTGGCCTCGACACCGTCGAACAGAGACGCTTTATCTTCTAATTCGTGTGCAGGAGAAAAGAACGCGCCTCACGACACCGCAGTGTGAGCCTGCCAGCGCATTTAAGCGTCCTCAGATAAGGCCAATTCCGGCGAGCACTAATATGTTTACTCGCGGAGGCAGCAGACCATCGCTACAGTCCTGAACGGATAATGAACATCCTTCAATCACTATATCTTTCATATGCGTCCTTTCAAAATACTTCAACGACCAGGGAGACCATGAAAACTTCAATGAACGCTCAATTATTACAAATTTTCCTACTGGGAAACTCCACAATCGATATGTACAAACACGTTTGAGGGAGTACCTAAATAAACATTTAATGACGGCTCTGCAACATACTAAGTATAGTTTACTAGTGAACATCTTCGTCACATTGTAACAAATTTTTTATTGGGGCCTGTTATGCGTTCAGATACTTCGGTGACTGTAAACAATCAGTTGCTATGTGTTCATTCACATATTAGCGCAGTCTGTGTTTATAATATCTTGACGAATTAGATAGTAACGGACTGGTAGTATACTTTATGCTCGTATCAGTGCGACATGTTAACATTAGAACCGTATGTTGATTGAATTTGCAATTAGTCGGTGGTCTTCGTCTCATAGACGCGAATGTTATGGCTAGTGGGTGGGATAGTTGGCTGGCTGCCGGCATGGGAGTAGAGTTTTTTGGATAGAGATATAGAGATAAACATCTTAGCAGATTTTTGCAGCATTTTAATAATTAGCAACGTGTTTGTCATTTAGTAAGAAAATTATTTAACATGTGTTTGGAAACTTAACTTTGAGTATTTTTAGCTCAAATTTAATTCGAGAGTAATTTTTAACCGCGATGGGTTTCTTGTAGCTATTACCATCAATTCATAAAAGGTTTAACTTAATTTAAACATTTTACTGAAAATAATTATTCTATTTAACATTTCCTGGAAACGTACCGACGTTCATAATCATGAAACAGCTCCATACATAATAATGCTCAAGCAGAGCAGCAACCTTTTAGAAAAACGCTGGTAATTATTTTAAAAGATTACCACATACTTTATGAGGGTCGAAATTGCATAAATTATAATTATCGCTGCGGTAAATTTGAGTTTCAAATTCTTTCAACTCAGTCTAAAGGTTAGCACAATTTATGCTTTCTTTATTTGTCTAAAATGAAATTTTGATTGTCTCACGCGATAGACGAAACTAATCGGTTAATGTCTGGAATTTCATATAATTCAGTGCGATTATCTTTTGTTTGTTTCACTACTCACGAATTTTATCGATCTTCTGTCTGGCAGGCGTTCTTTGTTTTTACCTGTAATCAAAAAGAAATAATTATTATCTCAAAAAATACAATTTTGATGGAATAAAATCTGAAACTGAACTAATTATTTACGTTAGTCACGCTTTACGAATTATTGGTATTTATTTAAATAATAGATTGCTACAATTGTGAATTCAATCAACAATAAAAACTGCGATCACTGCGAATTGTTATTTTCCAGTCATTTCAAGGCAATAACATATTAAAGATGGTTTCCTGCTTATACTCAGATGCGTTATTTAACTGTAACCATAAGGTATAAAAAGTGTAGCGAGCACATGCGATATAGTGACAATCGAGCGTCCAGAATCATTTCAAGCGTCACAAGAGTTGTTTGTGAATTCGAATTGATTCAACGCCGGAAACTACTTACATCAAAACATCTTTTGTAATCTAAGCTAAAGTCAGACGAATAAAAGATTTCGCACGTCTATACCTCGTTCATGGTGAATATGTGTAATTTGTAGGATAGCAATAACTATAATGACTAGGAATTTGGTCAATGAACTTTCGCAATTCGGTGTGTTAAATTTTTAGATTATTTTTGATTTATGATATGATAAATTGTAAACATTACAAAAGTCAAAGGTAGTGAATGAAAGCGATTTCGATCGAGCAATAAACAAAATCTTCTGAACGATTTGTACATACGTTTAATATTTAACTAAAGATTTGGAGTAGTTTTAATCGTATCCTATAGGGATAGGAAGTAAAACTTGACTGAATTTTTTTTTTGTAAACAATCACAGTAGGTATTTTAGAATTATGTCACATTTGACTTAGATAGATGTCAAATAAACGTTGACGGTAGAATATGTATTACATAAAAAAGGAGACAAGTTACGATGCGAAAATTATAGAGGCATATCACTACTTTGTACGGCGTACAAAATATTTTCAAAAATCTTGGAAAACATAATCGGATCGTACGCCAACAGTATTATTGGGGAGGATCAAGGTGATTTTAGCGCAGGTAGAACGACGATAGACCACTTGTTCTCTGTCAAGCAGGTACTTGAAAAATGCTGGGAGTTCACCATAGAAGGACAACAAATTTTCGTTGACTTTAAGCACGCATATGACAGTATTGATCGTAACTTACTGTACTAAATAATGCTTTGCTTTGGAATCCCAACCAAATGAGTCCGTCTTACCAAAATGACGGTGACGTCAACGACCTCCCAAGTCCACATCAATACCCAACTCACCGATGCCTTTGACACAAATATCGGACTAAAGCAGGGAGACGGGCTAGCCACATTGCTGTTCAATTTGGCTCTGAAATATGTTATAAAAAAGCTACCTGTCGATACACGAGGTACATCAGTATACAAATCGACCCAAGTAATAGCCTATACGGACGACATCAACATTTTGTCACGGTCATTAACAACTGCCAAAGAACTCTTCCTGAAACTCAATACCGAACCAAAACTAGTAGGGCTACAAATCAATGAAAATAAAACAAAGCTCATGACGCAGTCGAGGAAAAATGCCTCAAATACACAAAATATAACAATTGGCGAATGCAGTATTGAAAATGTTGGCAGATTTGTGTATTTACGCACCAAAATAATTAAAACAGGCTGTTACGAGTTGACGAACTCGATCTTTTATATTTTTTTACCCCCCTGGGCAACTCAGCAAAACCAGTAGACTACGATCCTAACTATTGGTGGTAACCAATCAGACGCCAGCAAAGACCGACAAGGTTATCATTCATCATCACGGCCCTGGCGACGCCGGTAAGCGTGTTCACCACACGGCAAACCGCCAGTATACTCCAGACAACTCTACGAACAGTCACGCAGACGAATCGTTTCCAGTTCTCTCACGTATTTTTGTGCAGTCATCTCACAGTTTTTCCTACAGTGAATCAGTCAAACTCGACAAAATCATCTACAAAGCAATGGTGCTGAGCCTTCAAATGAGGTGAAAAATCCTCATTGAAGCAACAGGCAAGGACGGAATACCGACACAGCGTCACTCACACTCACAAGATACAGTATCCAGTCAACTCACTTGTGTGTAGCTTAGTGACCATCATTGAGCTACCTTTTTCATCCTTTTTCATCACAGCCAACTCAAGTGAACACTTTATAGTGAAACATTTTCGTACAGACAAATCTACCAGTGTAATTAGTGAAGAAGTGTTTTGTTATAAATAAAGGTCAGAAGACTCAATTTATTGTTCTGTTAAAAAATCATTTATAGACTAATAGCCTCAATCGAGTCCATCACCCAACCTCTAGATTTGCTCATCAGTCAACTCACTTAACATACAGTCCACTACAAATATAGTCAGAGTTTTTCTGGTTTAATTGATCACAGAAAATCTAATTTTCTATTTTTTCTTCTTCTCAAAACATTTCCTGGTCCGTCGAGCCGGATATTTGAGTGCCAGTTTGCGTGTATAGTGAACAGCTCAGGACGATTGAGGAATTTTGTGACACAGACAATTCACATCAGTAAGAAAAGGACAGACTAATCAAGTTATTTGTGCCTCTTTTCAACTCACAGAAAATCTTTTCTAGCTCATTTGTAATTTATCGTGAGTTGAACTCAGTTTTGATCTTTTGTGTAGTGGTTACAAGTGAAGTAAACACGCGCCAAAAACTTGTTTGTCGCATTTCAAAGCACAGTTGTGATCAGTTTTGCTGTGAAGCAGTGACGGTGTTCGAACAAGACAACTTGGCGACTTTTGTGTACCAAAAGCGCGCGAGTCTAAGAATCGTTTGAATTGCTCGAGTGACCTCGACCCAGTCCAAACAGCGGATCAGTGAAAACCTTTGACCTTTAAGTGTTCAGTTGTGCAGTGCACTAGTTTTATTGTTCAAGTGAGCTCGTGGACTCGATTCATTAATTAATTAATTTTTTTTCATTTTTTTTGTGCATCTTTGGACAAATCTGAGTGTTTTGACTTTTTATGAGCCCACTTAGTGCATCGTGCACATCAACAGACAACTCATCAGACATTAGACAACTCAACTATCGTGGTGATAGAAAATTATCAGTGACTTAAGTACATTAGTGAAGGTACAATGGCAGACCAGGGTAAAAAATCATCACCAGCGAAGTCAGACTACCAAGAGGTAGAGGATGGCGAGTCGTCAGCAGAGGAAGAGCTTTCAGAAGCTCTCAAAATCGCAGCTCAAATCCAAGCTGGACATCTGCTCGCAATCCCAGCTACTGAAGAGAACAAAAAGAAGACTGGAGCATCATCTCCAGCTAGCCTCTCAAACACCACATTTTTCAAATTGACCAATCAGATGTCACGTTTTGAGCAACTGAAGAAGGTGAGAGACGAGGTCAGAGTAATGTCCAGGGACAACGCGCAACTGGAAGTGGTGGAAGGCAAACTAGCCTATTTATCAGAGCTGTGGAGCAAGTTTCAAGTAGAGCATGACATTGTCAGGCAAAGCAGAAACGACCTGCAGCCTATCCATGCGACCAGTGCAAATCGCTGGAGCACTATTTGGTAGAGT
This sequence comes from Odontomyia ornata, assembly GCA_963969285.1. Classification (NCBI taxonomy): domain Eukaryota; kingdom Metazoa; phylum Arthropoda; class Insecta; order Diptera; family Stratiomyidae; genus Odontomyia; species Odontomyia ornata. The sequence continues at coordinate 34,354,799 of OZ017740.1, forward strand.
GTCCAGAATTTGGGAGACTTTCAGAGAATGCAAGGCACTCCATACAAGTGTGCAAGTCCACGCGTAATTGTGCAGTGTGTAACCTCCGACATCATACCATGATACACAAGCCTCGAACAGCATCTCTTCAAAGTCGAGGTTATGGACCTGGGGAAGAACTTGTAGCAGACAACTCAACAATTCCAGTCAGACTACTCATTGATCCAGCATCTGAACTAACGTTCATTTCAAACTCAATTGTGAAGACATGTCACTTGTCCCGACGTTCAACTTCAACATCAATTCTTGGGATTGGAAATTCTCCAGCTATGTCGACTAAAGGAGTGACAATAATATCACTTAGATCAATCTACACATCAGAGCAAGTTACTCTAGATGCGCACATCTTACAAACAGTAACAGGCAAATTACCAACGTTTTCAACTCAGCCATTGACATGGACAACTCTAAAACGTCTTCATCTTGCTGATCCAGACTACTCACTGTCAAGACCTATTGACATATTCATTGGAGCAGATAATTATGGTAAAATCATCAAACAAGGCTTGAAAAAATCCTCTAAGTCATCATTAATTGCTCAGAATTCAATTTTTGGATGGATGATCACAGGTCCAGTAGCAGAAGAAACTAGAAAAATTCATCAGGCATTTCATTGTGCAACAGACAAATCATATGAAGAACTCAAAGATCTCTTGGTAATGTTTTGGGTACAAGAAGAAATCCCAAACTCTGCAGACGGTAAACTCTCGTCAGATGAGCAGGCATGTGAAGATCATTATGTAGCAACTCATTCAAGAGATCATGACGGAAGGTATATCTATAGAATACCATTAACATCATCACCAAAGCTACTAGGTGATTCATCAATCAAGGCTCAACACTGTCTGAAGAGCATGCTTCGACGACTTACACTAGACAAATCATACTCTGAATTGTACCACACCTTCATGAGTGAATATGAACAACTCAACCACATGACTCGAGCACCAGCAGCTACAGCCAACTCACCAGTCTATTATCTTCCTCATCATGGTGTTTTAAGGGAAGATCGTGTCACGACAAAGCTCAGAGTCGTTTTCAATGGGTCCAGTCCATCAACAAGTGGTATTTCGGTAAATGATATCCAACATGTAGGTGCTAACTTGCAGAGGGACATTGCAGTCGTCCTGCTGTGGATCCAAAAACACAAATTTGTTTTCACAACAGATATCACCAAGATGTCCAGACAAATCAAAGTACATCCTGACGACTGGAACCTTCAGAGAATTTTTTGGATTGACAGTCAACTCAACATCATCCCATATCAACTCACCACAGTTACATATGGAACACGATCAGCTCCATTCCTCGCCATCAGAACCATGATTCAATTAGTCAAAGATGAGGGTCATAAGTTTCCTCTTGCTGTGGAACCAGTGATGAAAGGAAGATATGTGGATGATATTTTTGGTGGCGCGGACACGGTAGAACAATTGTCAGTAATCTCACAACAAGTCGGACAACTCTGTATGGCAGGCGGATTTCCGTTGGCGAAATGGCACAGTAACTCGTTACAATTCTTGACAACTCTCACAGACAACTCAATTCAAGATAAAATCCATGAATTTGAAAGCACCAGTACGAAGCTATTGGGATTGTCATGGATACCAAGAACAGACTCGTTCAAGTTCACATCAAAATTAAACAATGATGACAGCAAAATCACCAAACGACGAATCCTATCACAGACAGCTCAACTGTATGATCCACTTGGGTTCCTTGCACCGTTCATCATCAGAGCAAAGTCATTACTTCAAGAACTCTGGGTAGACCAACTCACATGGGACGAGCCAGTGCCCGCTCACATTGAAACCAAGTGGAGAGAAATCAGAAATGAACTCAAACAAGTCTCAGACATCACGATTCCTCGGTGGTTGACTCTGACAGATAAGTCCATCGTGGAACTCCATGGTTTTTCAGACGCATCAAAAACTGCAATGGCAGCTGTGGTATATTTACGGTCAAATCTTCCAGGTCATACTCCTACGACAACAATTATATGCCCCAAGACAAAGGTTGCACCAACCAAAAAATTGTCAATACCAAGACTTGAGCTTACAGCAGCTCTGATGCTTGCTAAGATAGTCAATCACGTCAAAGAAAAACTAGAGCCAACTCGAATCAATTGTTGGACAGACTCCTTAGTGACCTTGACCTGGATTCAGTCAATTCCGTCTCGGTGGAAAGAGTTTGTGAGCAACAGAGTGTCAGCAATTCAACATCTGATTCCAATTAGCGTGTGGAGACACATACCAGGCAAACAAAATCCAGCAGACTGTGCTTCTCGAGGAATAACTATCTCCCAGCTCCAGAAGCATCCCCTGTGGTGGACAGGTCCACAGTGGTTATCAGCAGACGACTCAAAGTGGCCAAATCAACCTATAGTGTATGATTCCTCTGCTCAGCAGGAAGAGCAACCCGGGAAAACCTTTTGTATACGGAAAACTCAACTCAGACATCATTGGGAGATCATATACAGAGTCAGTCAAATCATCAAACGAGTACCACAGTCGACTCTACAGTATCCTCTCACGCCATAAGAAATAGAGAGAGCAAAAATCTTTTGGATACAGGCAACTCAGGAATTATACTTCTCACATGAGTTGAAGATGATCAACTCGAACTCACTTCCCGTTTCACACCCCTTCGCACGATTGACACCAATAATTGACACTCAGGGGATACTTCGTGTTGGAGGGAGACTATCAAACGCAAATTTGTCAGATGAAAAAACACTCCATGGTGGAACGCAGGCAACTCTGAGCCTCATACGGAGCTCTTACTGGATTATTGGAGGAAGATTACCAGTAAGATCACACATTTTCCACTGTATGAAATGTGCTCGTTTACGTGGCAAACGTGCACAGCAACTTATGGGTCAATTGCCGGTATCGAAAGTCAAACCAGCCCGACCATTTGCCGTCTGTGGTGTCGATTACGCTGGTCTCATCACACTAAAGACTTGGAAAGGCAGAGGCGCCAAGAAGACCAAGGGCTGGATTTGTATTTTCGTGTGCTTCGTCACCTCAGCAGTCCACATAGAAGTGGTAGGTGATTATACATCAGAATCATTTATTGCAGCGTTCCGCAGGTTCACGGGACGACGTGGTGTATGCAGACAGCTCCACAGTGATTGTGGCACCACATTCAAAGGAGCGGAAACAGAAATCAGACAACTCTTTCAACAGGGCACACAGCAGTTCAATCATCTAGCAGCAACATTGGCTAACGATGTAGACTCAATCCACCAGCTGCCCCACACATGGGTGGAAAGTGGGAAGCTGCAGTTAAGTCAGTGAAGCATCACCTCAACAGAACATTGGGTGACATGCTAGTCACTTATGAAGAACTTACAACATTGTTAGTTCAAATTGAAGCAGTCTTAAACTCCAGACCACTCTTACCGCTCTCAGACGACTCAACAGACACATCAGCACTCACTCCTGGTCATTTTTTGACAGGAGAACCTTTAGTTACTCTTCCAGAACCACCTCTTCAAGATCTTCCAGCAAACAGGCTTGATAGGTGGCAATTCATTCAGCAGCGACTCCAGCATTTCTGGTCAACCTGGTCAAAAGACTATCTCCAGCAGCAGCTAGCTATATCAAAATGGAAAAAACCATCATATGAAATCCAAGAAGGATCTCTAGTGCTAATTTGTGATGAACATATGCCACCTAGCAAGTGGCCTTTAGCTAGAGTCATTAAATTCCATCCAGGGAAGGATAATCTCACCAGGGTAGTCGTTCTTAGAACAGCGACTACTGAACTCACCAGACCAATCACCAAGCTAGCCATTCTCCCTTGTAAATCAACAGGCGAATCAACTGACCAGCAACCAGAATCACCAGACGAATCAACTCTCCAGCAACCAGACTCAATAGACAACTCATCCACCCAGCAGCCTGAATCAGCAGACAACTCAACCAATCAGCAACACCAGGTCGCTGATGGCGGGGAGAATGTTACGAGTTGACGAACTCGATCTTTTATATTTTTTAACCCCCCTGGGCAACTCAACAAAACCACTAGGCTACGATCCTGACTATTGGTGGTAACCAATCAGACGCCAGCAAAGGGCGACAAGGTTACCATTCATCATCACGGTCCTGGCGACGCCGGTAAGCGTGTTCACCACACGGCAAACCGCCAGTATACTCCAGACAACTTTACGAATAGTCACGCAGACGAATCGTTTCCACTTCTCTCACGTATTTTTGTGCAGTCATCTCACAGTTTTTCCTACAGTGAATCAGTCAAACTCATCAACAACCGTTCAGACGACAAAATCATCTACAAAGCAGTCGTGCTGAGCCTTCAAATGAGGTGGAAAATCCTTCATTGAAGCAACAGGCAAGGACTCACACTCACAAGATACAGTATCCAGTCAACTCACTTGTGTGTGGCTTAGTGACCATCATTGAGCTACCTTTTTCATCCTTTTTCATTACAGCCAACTCAAGTGAACACTTTATAGTGAAACATTTTCGTACAGACAAACCTACCAGTGTAATTAGCGAAGAAGTGTTTTGTTATAAATAAAGGTCAGAAGACTCAATTCTGTTCTGTTAAAAAATCATTTATAGACTAATAGCCTCAATCGAGTCCATCACCCAACCTATAGATTTGCTCATCAAGTCAACCCACTTAACATACAGTCCACTACAAATATAGTCAGAGTTTTTCTGGTTTAATTGATCACAGAAAATCTAATTTTCTATTTTTTTCTTCTTCTCAAAACACAGGCAATGAAAGAGACGAAATACGCTAGAGAATACAGCTCGCAAATAAAATATTTTATTCAATTCAGACGATCTTGAAGACCAGCTGCATACACAAGAAAACAAAGATCCAAGTCTACAAATCAGTGATAAGACCTGTGTTATGCTTATTACCGTTTTACAAGGGGGTGCTCCGGTCAGGCTCTTTTTGGCCCGGGGTAGCTCCGTCGGAGACGGCGCAGGCACCACTCGTCCATCCTTGGAGCCCGATTGGAGCCGCCGAATGAGGTTACAGCTCCCCGGAGAACAAAAAGTAGAATCCTACCTACCTCAGATTCTGTTCGACCAAATTGTAATTCCCTACAACACCTGAATGAAACACTGGAAAGGCCACGAAGAAACTTTAAGCGCGACCTGATCACGACGGGCACTTGGCAATCCCGCGACTTCAAACGACGCCAGTAAATTCCCTTCTTGGGGAAAAAGATATCTTCCCGCTCACGAGCAGAAAGTTCACAGTGGTTAAAAAAGAAATAAAACCAGTAAAGGAAACAGCCTGAAAAGTTCACTTCAATTAATCTTTAATTTTAAACTTTAATGAAAATTTCACAAGAAAATACATAAAAGAATATTGAAAAATAGAAAAACGGTTTCACGTTTGACGGTGATTCCACTGCCGCTGATGTGAGGATTCTGTTACGGATAAAACAGAAGGGCATCATCATTACCTCATACCAAACACTATCGTAGTATTCGCGTGACTCGGTAAATTCAGTGTGCTAAGCCGCACTCGACTAGAGTTTTGGTTGCCATTCCTAATTGTACTCACAACAGTAGGTTAAGTACGAATACTTGTAATTTTGAACAACCAGAATTGTCATCAGGCGAAGGGCAGACTATCGGTAATTCGAATCTGCAAAAGCAGGATCTATCACAATTGGATATCACCAAGTCGACGCCACTTTTGCCGAGGTAATTTCCCGCCAGGCAACCATCAATATTGGCACTATCGGGCATGTAGCGCATGGCTAATCAACTGTGGGCAAAGCCGCTTCGGGCATACTGACTGTTTGTTTCAAGAACGAACTCGAAAGGAATAACACTATCAAATTGGAACGTTTAACTGATAGTGAATTGACCGGATTGACAAATTCGCCGAGTATGCTACGTAAATTCTTAAAAAAAAACAGAACGAAATACGACACTACAACACGAAAACCAGAGCCCAAAACGGAATCAACAATTTCTTGAACAATTGGTCATATGATGAGAAGATGAAACAAGTGAAAATCTGCCAATTTCTTGACATTGCACCGAATGAGGATTTCGTGGGTTAATGCACCGCAATGCACCAAGCACCAAAATATGTCGTGGACGAGAATACAATCAACAGAGATCTCAACTATTCAGACACGATGAGCGATGTATCCGTGTCAGGATCGAGCAAACAGTCGTCGGAGTTCAGCGTGCCATTGAATTTGGTGTCGATTTAAACGATTATGTTATGGACACACCTGAGGATTACTCGGACTCTCCAACGCCATCGAGGAAATCAATACGGAGCCGCATTCCCACAGCAAATGGAAATACTAACCAGAAACACAAAACACAGAGGTTACAACTTGCTTCCGGGCTTCATGAATGATACGGTGAAATTGTACAGCACTACATTTTGGAAAATTTTATGGGAAATTATAAACACGATTGAAGTGGGAAACGAAACGGTGGATGTGAAGAAAACAAACGAGTATGATCAGCGCGTTGCAAAAAGGAAATAAAAACATTTCACAGCACCTTAAATATATACATACACACCTGAGGACTATATCTCTCAGCTCGGAACACAGGCGATTCAAAGGGAAAATTGCAGAAAACATCGTGACACTCGAAGGGCACTACTTTAGGGCGAATTTTGGGGAGAATTATCTATCACAACAGCGACACGATTTTCCCGAAATAAACGTTCCTCCACAAAACTAATGTAAAAAAACACCACTGACGTGCCAAACTGTCAGTGAATCATGTTCAGCCAATTCAGCCGCACTTGGAGTGATCACCACCAGAGCGGAGCGGAAATCAAGTGGCAGCAGACAGAAACTATCACGCCGAAGAGGTGGATGACCGAGGACAATGGTATTCGGTCGAAGAACGGAACATTGGCCGTTAGGAGGAGATGATGAAACCGCGCGAAGAATGACGCGCCTCCTCTTTTCTTTCTCCTTGGGTGTGGCGGAGCGGACATACTGGCGAAGCGGCAAGCGTGAAGCAGAAAATCTCGATACAAAGCATCAAGTGCGAAGCGACGAGCGTAAGGAAGGAAACAAGAAGAAATTTCGATTCGAGACTTCAAGTGCATTGAGACGAGAAGCGATAAGCAGATTCCAGACGTTATATCAAGATAAAAGTACACCATCTGATGTGGACAGTGAAGGGGCCCCTTGTAGGTACGAGTAGAAGTAAGTTTCTTTTAAAATTAACGTAGATCGGAAGTTTATTTGTATTTGGTTTGAAATTGAAGAATTAAAACGTATCTAATTTATGAAATTTACGTCTTTAGGAAAGAGATAAAGAAAAGAAGGTAAATGTTCTTTGTTACAGGTTGTGACGGGTGCGGCTTGAGTGGCAAGTCGGGATGTATTAAAGAAAAGTGAAATCGGTGGTGGATGAAAGTGTTCGGGGGTGGCGTGGTGATTCCGAGAGCTGGTCGGACGGATAGGATTAGTGTTCGAGGGGAGTGTAGGAGGGTCGCATAGGGAAGGTAAAAGTGTCGAAGTGTAAAGTTAGTGTGGTAGCTAGTGTGTGCTCGGTAGATAGGGATCGGGTGAAGAGTAACGTTGGTTGTTCCGGCAAGCCGCATTTTCACTTGGCGGCTTATTGGGGCCTTGAGGGACAAGCGAATGGCGCCCCACGCCCGTCTCCGGACGCTCCAAACCGGGTCCGTAAGCCCCGCCGGCGCATCCTAATTTCCCTGGTGGCCATAGCGACTCCCGTGGAATAAAAGGGGGTGTAACAATCCCCAAATGATTGGTTTGGCTTTCTTCACTGATTCATTTATTTCCTGATCTCCACCGCCAATTTTCTCGATCTCCTTCCTCCGGTAGATTCCTGCCTCCGCTCGTGCACTTTACCGGATGATTTTTCCTGCTCGACAGCAGAACGGGACATCCTTCTGTCCCCCTTTTATTGGATTTTTGGCCAACGGCTCATTCGGGTAGATCGAGGACCTTAAAAATCCCACTAGGTGCGGTCAGCTATGTAGTTTCCCACCACAAGAATCGGTGCTTTTGGTGTTCATCGAATCTCACTCCTACGAAACGAGTTTGGAGAAATGTCAGTGGGACAATTTACTGAGAGTTTGAGTTTGTTGCTGTTGTCGCCGAAGTTTGTTTTGTGATGGATTTCTGGATAGTTTCCTATACTGTGATGAATTTGTGGATAGTTTCAAATCACGTCGATTTCCTCGTCGGAAGCGCTTGGAGTTTCAACACCCAATCCAGGTAAATCCACAACTTTTTTTTATTTTATATAGCTGTGATCACCATGCGGGCTATGATATTCGGGACTGTAACTTTCATATCATGCTGACGGTGAATTTTCAAGAAAATGGTTTGTTTGTTGGATTTGATTTCCTTTTGTTTTAATCCATAGAAATAGAGAACAATCTGGATATATCAGTAAATTGCATTGAAATGTCTTATCGAGGGAGAAAAACGTAAGGTTCTGGCTAGCCTCCGTCTAATAAATCTGCAAGAAATTGAAGATATTTTGGTTAAAGAGTTCTTTAAACGCGGAGGCCTAAAATCCATGTCCATGAAACTGTTCGTTGCAATATTCTCGCATTTTCTTGAGTTTGTCACTGGTTCCCGTCTTTCCATTGGGCCTAATTATGTCGTCGATATAGTTTCAGTTCTATCTCATATTGAACACCCTTATACTGTTACCAAGTCTTGGCTGAAGACAATAAGTGCTCCCCACGCGTCCAAAAATGTGATAATACTTTTTGGTAGGATGTTAGACTTTGCCCCCGAAATGAATCAACGAGGAGTACGAGCGCGAATATTTGCTGGTGGATGATATTATGGATCAAGATTTTGCGCTGAAGTTCAGTTTATCAGCTAAACTACAGTTTTCATTGTGGAATAATAACACAGGACAAATCCAAACTGAGATTATTCAAACCAGCTATACACGCTGATAGATCTACGGAATGTTACATTTCAGGCGGATCATCTTCGAGCCTTAGTAGGCCATCAGGACATATTTGTAGCAGTTGTTGATGTTGCTGCTTTTATTATTGTATGAAGATATTGTGTGCTTAGTCTATCACGGTTCGGGTTCCATGTGCCTTGCAAATTCAACACACCCAGGCGGGTTTCTATATGAAGCTCTGCATTTCTGGGTGGGGGTCCGTCACAATGTTGCAAATGTCTCTCCACTCAACTTGTACTTGGTGTTTGGGTCCGAACTCCGCCAACAAGACGATCCGCATGGCCATGGCTCGGGCCAGCCGCTCTAAGAATTTGTTGAGTTCGCCTAATACAAATTCATAATACCGAATACATTTTCGTGTACGTTACTTTACGCTATCCTTTTTGTATGTCGAGTTTAAAAGATACAAATTCATAATAGCTAAGACATTTTCGTGTACGTTATTTTATGCTTTCTGCTCGTGGGGTTTGCGTTCATTCGCGGCTGATTGCGTAAAGTCGTGCCAAGATCCCTTCGTAGTCGTCGCGAATTCAACCTACATGGCGTTACCCCGTAACATGCTATGTGTGTGAAACATGGAACCTAACCCAAGTATCCGCAAATATATTTAACGCCTTTGAGCAACAGGCCCTGATAATCGGAGCGAAGCTAGACGGGGACCAATGGCGAATTCGATACAACCATAAGCTGTATGAAATTTTTGACAGGCCGGTGGTCTCAACGATTGTAAGACTGCGAAAGCTGCAATGTGTAATAATCGAGCAGTTGCCTGAGCAAACTGCTCAAAAACTTTCATAACACCTATCCGGAATTTTACTTGCAAATTCGAAAAAGAATTTTTTTTTAAATTTTTCCAATTTATAGTTATGAATCTTGAAACATTTTTTTGATTTCTCTTTACCTTTATTAAATATCAATGTTTGATCATTTTGTTTTTCTATATTACATTTGAACTTTGTGTCATAGTTCTATTCTTTATGGGTTTTACCCTTTCCTACTATTACTTAAATTTTCCTATATTATTTTTCATATTCTAAAAAAAATTCAAAACTGCAAGTAAAATACGGATATGGCAATAGCTTTTCCTGCTCCACATGCACGTATTGCATTGGTGAAGGCAAGTGTGCAGCGGAATGAGTGGAAGGCCCGTCAGCTTCCGTTGTAAGGGTCCCGCAAGGTGACAACAAGCAATAACGGAAGAGTCTGCTTTGAATGGCCACAACGATCACAGGGAGGCGAGAAAAAAGATCGCAACGCTGTGCGGTTTTAAGATTTTTCGATTGTGGAAGTGGTGCGTGAATGTGGAGACGCGTGTGAGTGGCTGATTGATAAGAAAGTGAAAGGAAGGCGAAAAGGTAAAAAGAAGATCTGTGGATTGAAGGTGGTGCTACGCACAGTCAGCAAATCTTTGTGCTCATATACCGCAAGCGGCCATTGCGTGTGATCCTTTTGTGCAGTGTTCCACGTGAAAACGGTGATTAAAGTAACATATATAAAGGATATCAGTTTGTTGGGAGTAAATCCTGTTTAGGAGTCTATGACGGATCGTGAGAGCAGACGCCGCAAGAACCGCGCCGGCAAGTGAAAAATGAAACTTCAACGAGCAGTGAAAAAGGGCTGATTTCGGGCTGCCCGTAAAATTTTGAGGCATTAATAAATTATTGCCTGGCGGTCACATTGAAACAATACCTGAGTCAATCCACTTTTGTCTCCTACAGGCACAATATCGGGTCGAAAATGGGTGTTTCACCAAGTGACGTGCGGCTCGATTCGCAACAAATTCATTTGGGATGGACAAAAACGCGTGCAGATTATGGGCCCCCTGAAAGTCATTTATTGTAAGAAGTAGTTCCTTTCCAAAGAAAATTGCTTGGGCCCGTAATAGTCCTGAAAATAATTGTCTTAGAGCCGTGTTTAGATGAGGAGAAGATACGGCGAGAAGTGAGTGCGCGACGATTGTTCGTTGGTCTCTTTCAAGTGTGCGCTTGCTTGCTCGTTGCTTAGTTTTAATAGCCTGCTTCTGATCGGCTCATTTGCATATTGGCGATACGTGTGTTTCATTTGAGTTGCCTCCATCATTCGGTGCGTGATTTTTCCTCAGTGATTTGTCAACGATACCTAGTAAATAATTTTACTCCAACGAGACTACTTGTACTTGTAATTGAACGATCGCATTTGGACAGGCTGCACGCTTGGACTTCGAATTAAAACGATTGCGTGTTAGGTGGGAAAGAGAAAGAAGGGCAGAAGGAATCTGCTCTGTTATGCTGTATAACGTTTGGTAAAGAGACAACTACAGTGTAAGATTAAAAGAGTAATATGATATACGTGTATGCTGATTTCTTGTCGCTTGGTGCATATGAGATAACACAACATCCCGTCGAAGTTCACAGAGAACTGAGTTAACTTGAAATAATCAGTTTTAGAATACGAGAACCGCAATTATCCAAACAGCCGTATGGAAACATATGGCTATGGAGCCATATGTGCTTTTTACCGACTTAGACACAACAGCTTTGCTAGGATTTGCATGAAAATTTCAGGAATGATAGGTATCATGAAGATGAGTACATACAATTGAAAAAAGTTGAAAAGGCAGGAGAGAGCTCCTAGCAAAAGGGCTTTGTAACCATTCTAAGATTCGAAAAAACAGGCCATGAATCGATGATTACAGTACAGAGGAGTGAGCCCTGAAAAAAAAGTTTCATGAAAGGTAGCCGATATGAGTATCAACTGAATGTTCTCTGTGAGAGCTTTTCAAAACAGTTCTTAAACTGACAGTTTTTGTTTCAGCGGGGGCACAGGGGAGGGGGTGGAAATACATGATAAATGTGTTTCCTTCCTCGTGAATGGACACCCGTGATAAAAAAAAATCTGAAAAAATTATCAAGGGAGACATTTATGGGTATAACTATGACAAATACCTTAGAAGTCCAAATTCTTTCTACATTGCTAATAATAGTATAATACTGAAACATGACATGTTTCTTGATTTTATTCGTTGCTGGTTACTGCATTTTGTAAGTTGAATACAAAACCCTTCTGACAGAGCATAGGTCTGTCTACCCAACTTGTTTTAGATCTAGAGCATAGGTCGTTGTCCACTCTTGAGGAATCCATGGAGAGGTGAAGTCGTTCAAGCTACGCAGGATAATCCTTTCCAGGATTTTGCCCATATTCGATAGTAGAGAGATTGACCGGAAGTTGTTAATACTCCCTTCGCAGTTTGGTTTTGGTATTGAAATGAGTCAGCTGGCTTTCCATGATTGGGAAAAGTAGCCGTTGTTTATACAATTATTATATATTACAGCCAAAAAAGAGGAGACGGTTTCCCTGCACTTTTTAAATAATTTGTTAGGGGTTTCCTTCAGAAGCGTGTGCTTGCTGTTTTAGGGACTAAGGACATCTTCAACTTCCTTTTTCGCGGTGAAAAACGCGCCCAAGACTGGACGCCGTAAAGCCGTAGCTTTATTATAATAAGAAAATATGGTTAAGCAAGATCCTTTATATCCTTCAGTTGTAAGCTGAACTTCCGCATTGGCCCTGGTATTTAATGCTGTATTAAACGGCTCATGGCGTCTGTATAGATGCTTGAAGTATCCCTCATAAACGCTGATCTTAGCTGCCTTATTAGAACTTAGCCTTTGTTTATAAAGATTATTAACTTCATATTTGATGCGTTTGTGGATTTCACTGGTCATTATCGTAAGCTCCATTTTGAGCTCCAAATACACTTCATTTAAACGGTTATAGCTTCGATGGAATATGCGCTTTGGTCGTTGAGGTATATGTTTCCGTATTTTTATTAAGTGAAGAGTCTCCGGAGTCAGATATTTATAAACCGAGCTATGGGGTTTCTGGAAGGGGGCATGCTTGTTCAGACACTCAATTGTTGCTGATGATAATGCTGATATATGGGTGCCTATTTTGGCATTTGAGAGAGTCTTATTATCCGGTTATAGAATTATATGATCTGTAGTGTGGTGGATAAGTTGGGACTGGTATATGGGTTCTGAGGGATATATTTAAATAAAGACCACGTTGGTCTAATAATGAAGCATGTAAAAGGAACTGCGGGGCCAGAGAGAAGGTCAGGTGAGATTAAAAAGTTGTCCTAAAATGAACTACCTATCGGGAAAGTTGGGAGACCTGCATTTACAACAGAGGCTAGTAGGAGCCTTGGCATGGAGCTATTCATTCATTGTTAGTAGAATCACCCCAATACTCGTGTCTGGCATTGATGTCTCCTCCTAGTAGAAATGAGTCGTGCGATGATGCTATTGCTAGGATTTGGTTGAGCGTAGAAGGGATTCGGATACTACGGTTTTACAGGAAGTAAAGGAAGCCTATTAGAATTTTGGCTCGAGTTCCATTGAGGCGTTTGGTGCGGAGGGTAGCTAGTGCTCATAAAGAGTTAATTTGCTCGAAAGGGATTTGATGAACGTCTTAATTGTGCTGAAATAATATCGCAGTGCCTCCACCACCATCGTTACGCAGAACATTTAAATTATCTACACGGACTTTGTGAGGAGGTTTAAGAATTCTCTCGTTGAAGAGGAGGATGTCGAGTTGGAATGATTTGAATAAGTCCAAAGTGAAGAGACTCTTGCCATGCGATACTAGGCAGTTTATATTTAGGGATAGTAATAATGAGCCTATTTGCCAACATAAAGGTCAAAGTAGAAGTTCAGGAGAGCCATCGGCTTCTTTTGTTCGGGTATGGGGTCAAAGGATGGAAGGAAAGATTGAATCTTCGAAAAGAGTTTGCTGGGAGATATCCCAAGCTGTTAATTTAGACGCTTGACGGGATTAAGTTTTGGTGTAATCAATGCAGGGTTCGGCGTTTTTTTTTTCCTAGACATATCCGAGTAAGAAGTGGGAGGAGTAAGTGGAGGAAAGTGATACTGTGGGATCATGGGAATTGGGGCGTTATGTTGATGGCTGGGATGCGTTGAGTATACAGGTGGGGCTGCTCGTTTGGCTTTCGCCTCTATTGCTTTTTCAGATAAACGTTTACGTTCCGGGCATCCGGAAAAGTTGGCGGGATGTCCATGTACTTTACACATTGTACAGAATAGATCCGTTTCTGGTTTCTCCGGGTATTTTTGAGGGGAGTCTTTTGAGATGTGTTCCTCTCCACATGCTACGCAGTGGAGATTGAATGCACAATTGGTGGAAACGTGACCAAATCTCTGGCAGCTGTAGCATTGTACCAGGTCACTTATTTTTGGGCAATCCCAGATAGCCTGTTGATGTAAGATGTAGCGCAATTTTATTATTGCGTTCTTATCTTCTTCGATGGCTACTGTAATTCTGAAAAGGTCAAGTTCGATCTTGTTCGCTCTCGACCACACTGTGGTAAGTGGATTAACCGACTGAACACCCAACTCTGGTAGTTGGCTTTTGATGTCCTCGTGGATAGCATCTGATCCGAAGTCAGAACCTTCATCCCTCAAGATGACCACGCACTTTTTCCTTTCTTTAGGAGTGAACGAGTACCCTATTCCTATGGTGAGCCTATCAATTGCGACTTTGAATTTGGAGTTAGATATTCTGGCTATTCTATAACCTAGTCGAACCCCGTCTACTGGTGTGTATCGGTTTAGTACTCGTATATTCTTTAACATGATTCGTTCTCTACGAAAATTGGCGGATACCATATCTTTTATGTTCGAGTGTTATTTGTGCTGGTGTTATTGATTGCATTTTGGTTCTCGTTGTAGAGTGCACTGAAAGGATTTACACTGTGTGTCGGTGGATTGGGAATGTAAACCGGGGCCTTACGTCTTAAAACTATATTTCCTTTTGCTAAAATAAATTCATTAACCTTACTATTTATCAAGTTGGCATCTTCTGCAAGGCTCGATGTTACCGCTGGCACTTCTTCCGCCTCCATAACGTTCAACGGTAATTCTTTGCAAGTCGCTTCGGTTCTCGGTTGTTCGGTCATGTTGTCATTTTGTTTACAGAAAGTCGTCCATTTTGCCTTCGTTGCATACGTAGCCACTACGAGTATATCTGCTTTGGTCGCTCGCCCGAAACGCCGCTTTGAGCTTCTCATTTTTTCAGGGCTGTGAGTCCGGTCTCGGAATATTTGCCGCTATCGGTTGTTTTGCTAAAAACAATATTAAGTTGTAGTTTGGATAGTATTCTTACAAATTTCTGTTTAGATCTGTTCCATCCAACCATCCTATAGGAATTGGAATGTTGACTTCGACTTACTCGTATATCGAAAGTTGAATTTTACTCTTTAAAACCCAATTTTTTACAATCGACTTTTGGTGAGCGATTTTGGGACAGAATCAACTATTCAACTCTTTCAATCCAATCCAAGCAGTGTATTTTTAAAAGACGTTAATGACATGCTGTGAATGAAGTCATTTCACGTTTCCAATGAACTTTAGGCTCGCACTCCTGGGAAATCACCGTTGATTTTTGCTCCAATTCTTTCTCAGGCAATGAAAGTTCTTTTCTAGTGTAGTGATCTCTACAATAGATACATTATGTAAATTTAGCAAATATTTGAATATGGCCGACTCTAGTAAATTTTTTCTTCTAGGAGATTTAACAACTGGCAATGCCTTTTTTATAAGCCATATAGTATTAAGCGTAGTTGTAGTTCGCGCGTGGCTTCGTGGTTAAAAGCACTAAGCCCGTAAGCCGAAGGTCTCTGGTTCAAGTTTCGTTGACGTCAATGAGATTTAGTTCGAGTGGTTCTTCGGACAGGCTATAAGCCTATTCAGTTATGATACGTGCTGGTTTAAAATCAGAACGTATCGCAGCTGGGTGGACGGACACACGGCCAAAGCGTGATAATGATCATATCACCTTGTGAAGTGCCGATACATTAGATCATGACAATGAAATACTCTAACTATCTCTAAGCGAAGGCCTGTAAGAGGCAATAGTGCTACGGAAAAAAAATTAAGCATAGTTTGTAAGCAATTAGGTTACATTAAGTTCTATATGTACAGTAAGGTTAAGAAAGTATTTAAGTGGAAGCAATTTCAATAAAAGTCTCTTTCATTCTCGATACGATAATATGAGCAAAATGTTTGAAAAGATACCGAACAAAGCATTTAACGCTCACATTGAGATATATGAGTTGATGCCGAATCGCCAATTTGGTTTTCGTGCCAGACATTCGCGCATACATGCGATAACGAAAATAACCTCAGACATCTGTTGGAAACTAAATGATACAGAATGTGTTCGAGCGTGTCTCATTGATATGGAGAAAGGTTAGATGGTTAGATGGACTAGTCTTTAAACTCCTTCAGGACATGTTCCCCAGACACCTTGTTGCCATGATGTGCAATCATTTCCCATATAACATGTGAAATGATTTTTGTAACTGATGGAAATCTGACAACAATGCGCGAATTCAAGGTCTTGAATGGTCTACAGCAGGGAACAGTTACTGCGCCTCTGATCTTCCCAATATTCATTCGGAAGCTCTTAACGGCCTAGAATGTAACGTCTCGCCAACGAGATCATTGGTAGCGTTTACTGGTGATCTGATCATCTATAAGGCAGGCCGAAAAGCTACAATAGTTCAGAGCAATCTTCAAAAAGTGTTCAATGATGTGCAGCTGTACATTGACAATTGGCGAATGAAAATCAATACGCAGAAGTGCGAAACAATCTTGTTTCGGACAATGCCAACCTGAAACGTAATTGAAAGGATTTCCACATAATGGCTGGCGAGGGTAGTTCCACATAAATCCTGTGTTCGATACCTCGGTGTTCATCTCGATCAGTAACTGTACTGTACTGAACATGTCAAAATCATGCTCAGTGAGGCACAAAAGTAGTCATGGCCCTTTGAAGACTCTTTAATTCCAGATACATCGATCAAAAGGTCAAAATTATCTGTTAGAAGACCCTGGTTAGACCAGTTTTGACATATGGATGTCAGATCTGGTACAACCATGTGCTAGTACTATGGAAAGATTAAGAGTTTTCGAAAAGAAATTTTTTCGTGCATGTGCTGGTTTGTACAGAAAGCCTGAGACGGATTGGAAGCACTATTTATCGAATAGAAGAATTTATCAAACTGCTAAGGTGACAAGAGTCGATATCTTCATATTGAAACTTCTACGGAATCATATTGCAAGATCTACAACTGTGAGTGAAAACCCTTGGATTTCACAGCCGTTCCACTCTACAGACGGGTATATTGCGAATTGCCTCTCTGCTGGCTTCGTTCCTCCAGAAGCATTCGTGTATTTGGACATGAATCGATATGTTTTTGATTCTGACAGCGTTCCAGTCATATATCACATATATAGACGCACCACCGATAAGAAGATAAAATATCCTCCGAATTTGAGCTCATGAGACCAACAATTCTAATGGAGATACTCATTTGCTAGATTCGTTGAAGCTGATCGAATTGAGACGGGGCAATCTAGGTACTGATGGCTGAATGGCAATGGCTAAATTATTCGCGTTTATTTTCAGTTTTGGTGTTTTTTGTCACTTAGTTTTTGAGTTTCAGCTTATTGTTGCTACATTTAGTGTTATTGTTTATTTATGTTAAAAATTAGGGATAGGTTAGCTATATGTTATGTTTATTTTATTATGTTTAGAGATAAGGTCAAACGCGTAGGTTAGGAATATTGTGATAGAATTGTTTAGTCTAAGATAAAGTTTTTGATCACTGTTGTGTTAAAATTATGTAGAATGGAATTCTTGGAATACTACTGGTTAGTTTTTTCTCCTTTTTCCAATCCAATCATAATCTTAATTAATTTGAATTTGCTATAGTTTCTTTGATAAAGCCATTTGGGCCAATAAGTTTTTGTATTGTTATTGTTTGGAATTTGCTTTATATTCTTTTAAAATTTGTAACAATTACTATTGAATAAAGCGCTTTTGATTTTGACGGTTGATTAAGTTTATGTTTGACGCAAATGTTTTATGTTTTTCTCAGTATTTTTACATAGATAGAACCAGCAACTACTTCAAAACTAATAGAACCCAAAAAACCAAGAGCTTACGTTCTTATTGACATAACGACCGAAAATCTACAAGCTGCTCTAATGACACTTCAAAACAGGAATGTGACTGACTTTGGAAGATTATTGTCAATCTTGATAAAAGTCTAGTGGCTTAGAACAGCTGTGGCACGTTTAATAGCTACTAAGGCCTGCATGAGAAGCTTTAAAGTTCACTGACAAACGAGTTGACCTTTTCGAAGCAAACAAGAAGAAATGGGGGGCGGGACCAAGCTCTCTCATTATCGATGGAAGTTTAAGGGCTATCGTTGGGTGGGTGGCATTCTGTAAAAGTGGAGAAAAATAAGGACTCATAGAAAAATCGTTTACTTTTTATATATTTATATAGCTTATTTTCACGAAACTCAGATGCTCCTTATTGATGGAGATCCAACCCATTTCGAGAATGTGCTTTGTTTTTGTGCAAATCAATGATCGACTGATAACCTCATTGTTATGGAAAGCTATTAATTAATTTATAATGTAAAACTAGCCAACGCTAGATTTTGTTTTACCTACATTGATTGATTGGGGCAGATTTCTACAACTGATTGCTGAGCAATTAAATGAATATTGATGACTTATCTTACAACAGGTGTTGAAGTGTTTTAACTAATTTAAAAGATTAAATTAAGTTCACTGAGGCAAATTTACCGTCAGTTCTGCAATTTAACTGTTTCTTGGCGTTGATGACTTTGCGTAGGCATTTTAACCCGTCACATATAACTGAAATATTTAAATATATGTTTATGCACTTCACGTGCTAGCAAACTAAAAAGTTAGGCAATTTTTTTATGTCGTATTGAATTTCAATGTACAGGCTGTCCAATTTTGAAGGAAATACGAAAGCTGTATTTTTATTCATTTTTCTTTGATGGTCACTGGACAGTAATCCTCTTCTATATTTCAAAAACTTTTATCTCATGTCTGCTCATGTCAGTTGATGCCACAAGGAACATTAGATGATGCCGGAAGGAACGCAACATGAATAAAATCAATTTTCAGTTAGAATATTAATTTCAATTTACTGAAATTTCTAGTTGAAATTCAGTTGAATATCAAAAGTATCATTTTAACTAATGGAAATTAGATAAGAAACTCAAATAAACCAAATTTATTGGTTCAATATTTCTAAATTAATTTGCATAATCACTTTTTCGCATCCGCACCTGCAGTGAAAGAGCCCATTAAATTGGAAAATCCTGCGGCAATAATATTTTCCAGCATAATTAGGAAAAAAATAACGTTTAAATATTCATTCAGCTTTATCACTGATTATACTCAAATTTCTGCTCTCGAATTCGCCATGATAATGTTAACACATCACATCGACCGATATGAAATCAAAAACATTTGAATCTCAGCTTGATCGCAATAATGTCATTGAACCACGTAATTATGTAAATGTGATCACAAGTAACGTGTGATGGCTATAAATTTTGTTTTAATGATTTCAATACAGGCGAAACTAGAAAGCAACTTAATCGCCTACTAGTATTTGTGCGTATGTTATCTGCAATTTTTCCTAAATAGCTTTATAAAATCTTTAGATACGTTTCGGATGGGGTTCCAGGTGCTTTAATGGCAGGCTATAAAATTTAGCCGTTTTCTTATAAAGTTGGATCTGGTTTCAAATCACTTGTGCGTCCAAACCTGTCAGTTGTCTAAAAGCTGAATAGGACGACAAATTGTGAAAATTAAGATAAAAAAATTATTTTAATGATACCTTTTAAATAGGTGGCATTTATATTTGAGAGTGGTTTATGGCATATAACCACTGCAGCATTTTTTGACGAAACAAATTGTTCACGCCCAATTTTGATCCATTTTATTGAGCACTTCTGGCCTTATTTCTCAAATAGCACGATCAATGGTAGCCTCGAGGGTGTCAAATGTTCCTTTTCAATCTGCATTAATGTCTCCACGCAGATCCACAAGAAATGATTGCGAGGTATCAAATCCCACGAAATTCGAGAGCAATTAACAGGCCTCAATCAAACTACCGCCAAATTTTGATTGTTCTCGGTAATGTTTGGATCGTATTTGGTCTGGATTAATAGCTTTCATATCGACAAACAAAAAACCTTGATCGGTTTAATAACAATCGGCACTGAATGTAAGGCGAAATCTGGCTTAATTTTTGGAATAATAAAGTTCTGTAATACCACTAGCGTATGTCATGCCCCGATTGGTATATTTTTCTTAACGCAATGACTTTCATAGGGTCTTTTGTACATTTGTCTTAATCCGTAGCCGCAGCTTTGCGTATTTGTAAACCCTGAAATATGCTTCATTGTTCAGCATAAGCATACAATTCAAAGCTGCCTGATATGACAACGACGAGTTTCAAAATATATTTATAGATGTTCTGGTAGCTTTCTCAAATGCAGCTCTATTTTTGATAATTTTCCAGAGTATACTGATAATAATAGTCAAAAATAAAGCACTATAGCTTAGCTACTATGATAGTTAACCCTATGGGAAGTCTAATTTAGGCTTGAAGATATTCTATATAATAACAAGATCTTTCCATGTTCTTATTGATGACTTGAATGAAATTCGAGGAATAGGACCACAGAAAAAGGACATAGTCTCTAACATCGGCCATATCCGCAAGGGAGTGCTGGTTGACAAGGGTACTCTTGGAAGCTAGCATTTTTTGGTGAGCGCCGTCCCCATGAACCCGAGGAAGTGGAGGATTCCGCAAGGTTCCTCCGTGGACCAGGCAATAGGATCTTCACTACGAATAGGATAATTCATTGGATATGAAATTTTTGGCTGGGCGATATAATATTGAAGACGTAGTTGCATAGCATGGTACCGCCGAGGTGCACTCGCGCGTAGACAGCTCCATCTCAGTCAAACCCTGGTACCTCGAAGTACATTCGAAGTTCGCACCGTTGATTTGGTCCCTACAAAGGCCGGTACCAACCCTCACATGGCCCCCTTACTCAGCAAAGATAAATGTGGGACCAAAAAAGATCGAATCTCTGCCTTTTTAATTAAGTGTTCCCCTCCGTTTTATTTTTAATGCCAGCTTATCCTCCGGAGTTTTTCCTCGTTTCTGGAAGACAGCCAACATATTTTCAATTCATAAATTTGGTCCCCTTTCGTGTATCTCCGACTACCGTCCAATCTTATTGCTATCGTATTTCTCGAAGATCCTAGAACGTTTAGTTCATAATCACATATATGAACTTATATATTCCTCGATATCTCCTGTTCTACATAGCTTTCTTGCAGGTCGGTCGCCGACTGCGAACCTACTTGAGTTCGCTCACATTGTTGGGGAAGCCCTCGATAAGCGCTTTCAGGTTGACGTCATTTATACCGATTTCACCAAGGCATTTGATACAGTAAATCGTAACGTATTGTGTAAAAAACTAACACAACATAGCATTTCTGGTCGTTTGCTCTCATGGCTTATCTCATACGTAAACAATAGTTAATGTAGAGTAAGTCTCTGTGGAGTGTTACCTCCTTCTATCCACAAACTTGAGTCCCTCAAGGATCCATCCTGGGGTCACTATTATTCCTCATCTACATTAACGTCTTGCCCTCTTTAATAGATGCTCCATGTATTGTATTGATAATTGCATCTCCCTACAAAATGACCTGAGCGTCCTGTGCAACTGGAGAGAATCAAATTTTTTTTCCCTTAATGTACCAAAACGTCATACCATGATATTCTCTTTCAAACTGAATCCAATCTCATTTCCATATCGCCAAAACAATGAGCTGCTATCTATAGTAACCAAGTTCAAAGACTTAGTGGTGATCTTCGAACCATGACTTAAGTTCGAAGCGCACATCCTTGACATCACATTCCGTGCTTCTGGGGTTTTCGGATTTGTTCGCCGGCATCTTGCATCTTTGGAAATATCCTGTCTCCAGTACATCTTTATATAAGAACTGTTTGGCCTATCCTCGAGTATTGTTCCCAAATTTGGTCACACCATGATTAATACTTAGACTCACTACTGGAATTTGTACAACGGAAGTTCACGCGAATATTATTCTTTAAACCTAAAGTCCCATACCAATCTGATGAAGAAAGACTTTCTTTTCTGCACCTTCCTTCCCGTAAACTCTTTCTTGATGAGTGTCTCCTATATAAGCTTCTCCACCATCAGTTGCATACAAATATAAGAGAGTCACTGGCAATGTGGACATCTAATTATCCCTCTAGAAATGAAGAATCGTACCAAATTCCATTTGCAAGAACGGAAACATTTTACCATTCACTACTGCAGCATCTACCAAGAAACCTCAATACTATGGAGTTTGGTCCGTATTCTCCATCTTTAATAATTTATAAGCATTTGTATTGTTTGAACCAATCTTGTAATTCGACTTTAGGCTGTATGTTGGTTGAAATAAATAAATAGCAACAATAAAAAAAACAAGTTGGGTAGACAAACCTACGCTCATGTCAGAAGTGTTCTTCTTCTCCGAAACCCAGTCACCAGCAACGAATAAAGTCAAGAAACATTTTCAACAGCCGCCATTTTGTTGCAAAATAACAAAAAAAAATAACTCAAATCATGAATTCCCAAAAATATTTATATTTGAAAATTGAATTCTAAGGTATTTGTTGTTTTTGTACTCATAAATATCTGCCCCCAAATTTGTTTCAGAATTTTGGATCACAGTTCTCCAATCGCAAGGGAGGACAAAAATTTTTCGAGTCTTTCCCCGCTCCCTGTAGGCCCCTCGAAGCAAAAAGTGGCAGTTTAAGGCATGTTTTGCAAAGCTCTCATCAAGACCTTTCATTTGATACCCATACCGGCTAGCTTTGATTAAAATTTTTTTTGCGGAGGCCACTTCCCTATATGGAGAGACCCCCCTTAAATGCCTCATAAATTTTTGTTGTTGTTGAATTCTGAAGAGAGCACTACGTTACACCTACATACAAAATTTGATGTTTCTAGCTTAAGTAGTTTACGAGAAAAATGGCTGTGACACACGGACGGACGGACAGACGGATGGTCGGACAGACAGGTCACAATTTTAGCACGGTTTTGTAAAATTATTTTACGAAACCCTAAAAGGGAGACCCAATAGATTGGTATCTCTGAACTCACCAAAAAAACAACGACAATGACTAGCGTATTAAAGACTTTACAAGACACAAAAAAAATTCAAAGAACGAAGACGAACGGGCAACTGAACGAAAAGGCTCAGAGATCACATGTCAGCCGGATATAATTCCGGCATTCAGAGCGGCATGCACTCCGAAACGCTCTATACAAGAAGAGCGTATAATGAACCATCCTGAGGTCAAAAAATAAAACACGGTGGGAGATGGAAAGATAGAGAAGACCAACGAAGCGCCGTTGCACGGTTTTGCTGACACCAACGGCAATAAGACAGAAACATTGTATCCGAAAACTAAAGCAGAGGTCCTTTTTCCAGAGCGAAGGTTGAAAAATGCAATGATCATTGAGCGGACAGTCTCAAAAGCGGGGACATTCTGAAGAGAATTAAATCTGCATTTGACTTGCAAAAAACCATTATTAAAGGTGTAAAAGAGCGGGCCGCTGGAGCTAGAGAAGCTCTTAGACTACATTGGGTATTACCGGCAGAGCTGTTTGAAGGCTGAAGGACAGCAGAGGACTGAAAACGAGTCAACGGTTGAAGAACAGCTCGGGGCTAGGTCTATCGAGGAAGCTCAAATAGCTTGACTACCATAAATGATCAAAAGGATAGGCCCTAGTCCAACCAAAGGAAGCCGGGATTAAAAGAAGAAAAATGAGGCACTTAATGGCTACGGAACGTTAGATCAGGGGGTCTAAATACTACTAATAAAACCAGACAATAAAGCCATCAAAAACGTCTCCAAAAGAGTCCAGACAGTAAAGTTCTTATATACACTGTACAAAAAGAAGTACAAAATACGAAACAGAACTAGCAGAACTACTCCAAACCCGAGAAATACACCTGCACAACCTTCTTCATTGGTTAATACGAGTATGTAGGATATGGACAGAGAAGCAGCTGCCAAATGACTGACGGCCAAACATAATCTGCCCCTTGTATTGAAAGGCAGACAGCCTACGTCGTGGAAATCATAGAAAGATTGCTCTATTGAGAACATCATATAAAGTGCTGACTAAAGTCATTGGACGAAGACTGAAGCTCTATTATCAAAATCAGGATGATTCTCGAATTGGACGGTTTAGGATTGGTTAGATATTTTCATAAAACTAGGGCTTGAGAAATACTTGGTAGACTTCAAGAAAACATAAGATTATATTGACAGACATGTCTGGCAGAAAATAATGCTTGACTTTGGTGTCCCAACTAAACTCATTTGTGTTAGCAAGGTTACAATGACAAACACCGAGTCTCAGGTCGAAGTTAACGAAGATTTGACTGAAAGCTTCCCAATAAACTCAGGCCTAAAACAGCGAGGTGGGCTTGCCCTTATAATTTAATGCATATCTTTATGCCCTTTGATTAGCTTTGGGTGTAAATGGTGGACTAGTGTTTCGAAATTCAAGCTGATAGCTTAATGTTAAGCTAACTCATCCACTTACAGTATAAGGATAAAAGAACCTTCAGTTCTGTCCCCAAACATTTTTTATTTATAGTGTATCGTGGGCTTACTTCACTTTGCATTCTACGAAGAGTAAGAAACTAATACCAAGAACCAATCAAACATTGAAATTTACTTAGCTCTGGTGACTGTGGTCATTAATGCTGCCTAGGTAGGGATGGCAAAAAAAACTGTTTTTCGGTTTTTTGTCTTCGGTATTTTTCTATTCCTTTGTAGTCGGGCTTTCATCCGGTTCTTGAATTTGAAAGAACATAACATATAGAAGTCCCTCTTTTGATTCAGAATCGAAACTTGGAATCGTAGCTGGTTGGAGCTGTTTGAAACTGGTAGAGCTAGAATGCTTAGAACCGATTTATGATACTGCTGTTCCGTCACATTCCTGGTTATGTTGCGAAATTTCCATTGGTTGTCGACTGAAGGTTCCTTGTCGATTCCCCGTTCCAATATTATTTCTCCAAGTGGTACACTGGATATACTTGGCTCTCTAACGGTAGACAATCCTTCTTTGAAATAGTAAGGCATTTAATTGGCCTAGCTCCACAGAAGGCAAATCATCATCCGGTCTTCCATACCACTGCTACTGCAGCAAAAACTTCTGTTCTGCTTTTCTTCCCTTAATATGTAGTTGAATTTAACAATGACATAACAAAAGTTTTGACAGTAACAATAAAAATGCAACAATTATTACAATTTAATTGCCATTTAAATTGCTTGTTCAATTTTTCAGAAACTGGCAGGGCCAATTAAAAACACTTCTGGTCACTTTGAATGATAGAGGTAGAACTCACGTTGCAAGATTCCATTACACATAGGTCTACTTAATAAAAGGGTATTGGTAAGGATATCAGGATAAAGTTATAATATTATTATATTGTCATCAATTCTTGACGCATGTGCAAATTTTAAGGTCAATCAGACGTGTTTAAGTTGGTAAAAATAGCGTTGCCAGATTCAATTACGTGCAAGTCAAGTTTATAATACGCATTAGAGAAATGAACAATTTTTGGCACATTTTAGCAGCACATTAATTTGAAAATTATTCCAAATTTTGACAATTTTCGATTTTATATGGAAAGATGAGTTATCTTGAAGACCAGTTGCCTACACTGGAAATCAAAGCTCAAAGTGTACAAATCTGTGATAAGACCTGTGCTATGCTACGGGTGGGAAACATGGACCCTGGCGCAAGTTTATTGAACGCATTGGAAAGAAGGGTTCTGAAGCGAATAATTGGTGCGAAGCTACACGGGGACCAATGGCGAATTGAACACAACCCTGAGCTGCATGAAATTTTCGATGAGCCGCAGGCCTCAACGATTGTAAAATTGTGGAAGCTGCTATAGACTGGCAATGTGAACCGTATCGACGAATAACGGATGCCAAAAAAGGTTCACGTTGGGAGAATTGAAAACTGAGGAAACGCTTGTCTGATTCGGTCAACGAAGACAGTACATCACTGCTTGGAGTTCAAATTCGGAGGACGCGGTTAACGGACCGAGGCTGTTGGAGACGCTTTTTGTAGGAGGCAAAGGCCCGAAAGGCATTGTAGTGGTACGGAGAAGAAGATAAGTTGCCTTTGATCATTTTCATAGTTTTACAACAGAGGTTTTGAATTGAACGTAATTTGAAATGACATGACTTGAGATACCACGAACTGACAGCATTGCAATGAATTTGTTTTTTATCAAATCAAATGTGTCAGGAATTTCAAAAAACTTGCTAACTTGGCCTGAATAGTTTTATTTGATTCGAGAACCGATAGAATATAAAATTAGGTGATTTATATTATTCTAAACAAGCATACATATATTGCAACAAAAGCTTGACAACAAAAATACTCACTCAATAAAAAAAGCTTCAACAGAAAAGATTATCATACCATCCCGAAATCATTCACATAACTTTTACTCAAACTCTAGTGGAATTTCTCATATTTCTCCTTAAACAAATTCCTCGCAATACATCGTCGTAATAACATACTAGTAGTATTCAAGTCAGAGAATGCTTTTTCAACGTGACTGAATGTGTAGGGTCAATAGTATTAACATCACAATATGAAGCTCATTGCTTTGCTCCTATATATCTTCGATAATCCTCGAGCAATGGATTTCCGTCGAGGCAAGCATCTCAAATATTTATTATTACATTCTTACCTAATAAGGATGAAATTTATTTTTGTTCCATCAATTTGGAGTTTTTAAATTTTAATTTTATCTGTTAAAAGGTTTTTTAAAATATTTTTTTTTCAAAACACTTCTTAAATCGATACCTGTCCGTCCGGCCATAAGATGAAGTGCTTATTTTTTCAGATTTCGTACAGTGTTTTAGGTGCACCTTTTTGTCTGAGATTTAGGGAAAGGTTTAATATTCAGAATTTTATCAGAGGTTGACAAGTCGTATGAATATTCAACATTTGTGAGATCTTCTTTGGTCTAGGTAGAAGGTTTTATTATATTCATAAATGTAGTTGGAATATAATCAGAAATCGTGCATAGACTCAATTGTAAGGTCAGTATCCACCTAGCTTATTGGTTGTATCCTGCTTCCTATGAAGACGTCTGGCTTCTCTTGTTCTGTGACAGTACTGGCTATAAAATCCACATCGCTAGAGACAGCTGGATTCCAATGCCAAATTCCTATGACTTTGAAACTACCTTTAGCTGATTGAATATTCGCAGCTGTATTGTAGCCAGATGCAAGTATAGAAATTATTTGAAATATTGTAATTGCCCTTCTTGGATTGCCATTTTTCACTGCCTTCACCTTAGTACTTCTCCAATATGCAGTGAAAACCTCTATCAAAGAAATCTACGTCTAGCATTCGTTGCGTATAGAAAATAATTAAAATAATAATAATAATAATTTTTCAAACGTCAATTCGAAACCAATTTTTTAAAAAACTAATTAAATCGTTGAATTATTCGAACAATTTATCGAATATCTGGACTTTATTTGCGAAGAAGTCTCAAAAAGCTCAAAAAAGGAGAAACGTTTTTTTCACTAGGGGCATGGACGAGCCCAACGGCTTCCCACCACTGAGCTAGGCATTTCAAATGCTACTAATGAAAAAATCATGAGAAGAAAGAACGAAGAAGAAAGCTTTGAACTGTCAAGCTAAGAACTGGAAAAAGTAACCAGAGAAAACGCAAGAGTTACGAGAGAAAATGAAGAGATGAAACACTGAATTCAAAATTTAGAGGAAATGATCCGTAAATTATCAAACGTCAACAAAATTAAAGTACGTCAGAAGTCAAAATTCACTCAACTTTGTTAGTAATAGTATGATTTATCAATTTTACACTTTCATGAATAAAATCGTAAGAGCACCCACAAATTCAATAAAATTTAATGTGTAAATGTCAATTTACAAGTTAAATCACTACTGAAAATTTCAGAAAGATCAATTCGTATTTAACAGAGTTATTGGGGTTTCAATTTTTCTGTATTACAACAGCAACTATACATGGTTATGGGACAATATGCACTTCCAATCAACTCATACACTACGGGTTTGCTAGGATATGCATAAACGTTTCAGGAACTGTACTCATGATCAATATCTTTGAAATTTTTTTCAGAGGCGGCCGTTTTAAACATTTAAGGTACATACTATTAACACTTGATTGAATTTATTAATGAATAACTGAAGATGAGCAGCTAAAAATAATCGGTGGAAAAATTATGAAGGAAGATCCAATAACAAATAACTTAATGGTTGAAGTTCTTTCAACTTTGCTAATAACAGAAGGATCTGTAAATTAAATATATATAGTATTCTGCACCTGATAAGAGTGAGTAATAACTATGCCGCCAGAATGCAAGTTGGGCGATGGGTAGCTTCCCGTTTCTGGAAAATCCTACATTGTTTTGAAACTCGCAACAGAGCCTTGAAATGGATTGGACCTACAGCAAAGACCTCACAGCCGAAAAAAAGGATTATGGCATTGGATCCTGGAATGTTCGATCACTGAACTACCCAGGTGCTGTTAAGGACCTTTTAGAACAGGCCAGTCCATATAAATTAAATATACTGGCAAAACAGGAAACAAGCTGGACTGTAAGTGATATTCAAAATATTGTAGTAATTGTGCAGCCCTCCTAGGCGAACTGCTCAAGGGACCTAGACGAACAGAAGCAATTTCATAATAATAACGCAATAAGTGCGGAACAATTAGATATGCAACTTATTAATATTATTATCACTAACCCGAAATAAACCCTACCGCTATCATTATGAATAAAAAGTTTTTCCGACCACTACTTTATGAGCCTACAAGAAAATTTCACTAACAATAATATGGAGAACAACAAAACCACAAATTCACTTATACCAGTTAGTCTGAAAGGCAGTCATAATAAACGTGGAATTGAATATCGAAATCAGCTCGAAAAATCGCTAACAAATAAAACGAATAACGATTTGACCAAAAAATTGGTACTGACAACACCATTGCCACAAGATTTAGCGAAACAATTGCAAGATTCCACTTGGATCGGAACCTTCCGTTACCGCCATCACGAAAAAAAACATCAAAGGTGGAACCGGTTGAATTACGCGAAGAAATTTTTTCCTCGTATTTTGACTCCACCCACTGATGAAAATCTTTGCAAACAATTAGAGTGCATTTAAATAAGTCGCGAATTGAAACGGGGGTTGCAACTTGATCCCGTACTGGTGGGATACCAGCAGCCGAGAGGACAGAATTGGCAGACATCTAGTTCGCATCGCTCTTCAATGTTGCAGAATTTGTTACTTTTCCTTAATAGAAACTAAAGTGGAAAACCTATCGAAAGTACACATTCGTGGTAAAACAAACACAGTAATTTGCCTCAAATAAGTTTTCGGAAAAGATAGCAAAAAAAATGCACGCGAGTGGAGCCCATTTGCCCCTTTCGTGAGTGTTGCGTGCTGTTGTGTTGTGTGCTGCAGTTTAATAAGGAATCGGAACAAGTTAAAACTAGTGTCGTTTAAGAATTTCACATAATCGTGAGTGGAGATTTGGATCTAAAGCTGTACGGAAGAGTGGAAAGTTGACGTTTTGGGTTGTGTGGTGCGGAAGAACGGGTTTTTTTGCGCGCAGATTCTCAATAGATACCTTCTTAGTGATCAATGTTCGTCGAGCAAATCCTCCATAGTGACCGTTGGAATGATTGGGTTTTGGATTATCTCGTCAAGAGCAGAAAGTGCTTCCTTGCAAGGCATTGAATTCGTGGAATTTAAATTTTCTGCCACATATTTCCCATATGAGCATTTTTCCAACATTAATCACGGAGTAGTGTGATAGTTTTTCAAATGAATTATTTTTCGACTTATTTGTGGTTTGTTCCATACATTCTTGAAATATGCGAATTGAATAGTGTCTGAAAAGTTAATCCCTTATAACATTTTTGTTTGAAAACAGTGGTTGTTTTTTATGCCTTTCGTGCTCTTGATTTTAAGTGATGCGCCAAGTTTTGGATCAAATATAGACCGACTGAAGCATAACTAAACCAACTGATAGCGAACACCAAAGCATAATCACTCCAGCTTTCAAAAATGAATAACGATTTAAATTCGATTTTAACGAAAATTGGCCAGTTTAGTGCATACCAAATATTCAGTGGCTTCTTAATTTGTGTGCCTATTAGCTATAACAGAGTAACTATAAAGTGTTTGAAACGTCAATTGTGTCACAGTAGACAATATAATTTTGTTGGAAATTCAAATTCAAAAACATCAAAGTTTGCAGGCCCCTTACCCCGCCCCAATAACGAGCGCTCATCGGAGGAGTTGGATAAGTACCTTTTCTTCTTGCTTATTTAATGAATCTCTGAAAAAAACTTTTTACATAATAATTTCTACTTGGATTTTATAATGATTTTCCTAACTTTAAGCAAAAGGAAGGACGAAATATTCTCGCGTCCCGCATGCGTTAGTCAAGCTCGGTGAGTCACTTTTCCTTAGTTCATCCCTTCGGTAGGTTACCTCGGCCTCGACACCGTCGAACCGAGACGTGTTTAGCATCTAATTCGTGAATTTGAAATATTTTTGTAGTGAGCCCTTGTGTCTGGAAAAGAGCCCACCCCACGACACCGCAACGCTAGCCTGCCAGCGCATTCACACATAATCAGAAAGGATGAGAACCAAAATTTTCGCTCGCTGAGGCAGCAGTCCATCGTTGCAGCCCTTTACGGACATTCAAATCACTTTAAAATCACGTCAATATGAGATCGCACACAATATACAAAAGTGGGAAGTCGGTTGGAAAGCGAGAATTTGGAGTGGCCTTTATTTTAGGGAGGGAGTTCAAATTACATGTTATTGCCATTAAATGATTGTGTGCAGCCAATAAACGGATATGCGCGATCCGTATGAAAGCGAAATTCTTCGAAATCTGGCTGATCAACGTATACGCCCCGATTGAAGAAAAGGAAGAAGAAACGAAGGAAACGTTCTACAGCCACCTGGAAAGACATTAAAATAATTCAAGGTGATTTCAACGCTAAAGTAGGCATTGAGATATCTCATCGGGAACCGACTGGAGGACAAAGCCTCCACGATGAAACAAACGACAACGGATTGACTTTGCATGTGGCAGAAATCCAGCCAACATTAGATTTGCTTTCCTTATCGGCACATACATAAACTGACCTGGCTATCACCCTATGTTACCCCACAAAATCAGATTAACCATGCTTTAATCGAAAAATGTTGCACCTCGAGCATACTTGATGTCCGTACATACCAAGGAGCCAATTGTAACTCGGATCATTACTTGATCATACTAACCTATCGACGTTGTAACTCGAAGGCGTTAGGGCAAAGCCTAAAACGTGGTTATCAGCCCAAAACCACACTCTGTCGTGATAATATCGTCTATATCATCGCTGATGAAACAAAGATTAAAAAAAAATGGGCATCATATTTTAAGAACCTCCTTAATCTTCCGCACAGCTCCAGAACATCGGAGCCTATAGATGTTTCCAGAGAGCTTCCATTGGTCCCAACTACTCTGAATGAAGTTTGCAATACCATCAAAGCCCAAAGGAACAATAAAGCGACGGATATCGATGAGATTCCAGTAGAGCTCATCAAATATGGTGGCAGCAGTCTTCATAAAGCTATTCAAATAGTCATCCAGCACATTTGGCAACAAGAACATATGCCGAAAGAGTGGGGCCAGCCAATTATATTCCGTATACACAAAAAAGGTGACAAGCTACAGTGCCAAAACTATAGAGGCAAAGATCTTACAAAATAAAATCCGATGATACATAATTTGACTTTAAGCAAGCATACGAAAGTATTGACCGTATCATACTGTACCAGATAATGCTTTGCTTTGATATCCTAGCTAAATTAGTCCGTCTTACTGAAATGACAACGATGTCGACGACCTCCCAAGTCCACATCGATAACCAATCCACCGATGCCGTTGACACAAACATCGGACTAGAGCAGGGAGATGGGCTGGCGCGATCGCCATTCAATTTGGCTCTGGAGTACGCCATAGGAAAGGTACCTGTCGATACACGAGGTACATTACTATACAAGTCAAGCCAAGTAGTATCCTATGCGGCCGACATGACCGCTTTGTCACGCTCATTAACAACTGCCAAATACTTCTTCCTGAAACTCGAGAGCGAAGCAAAACTAGTAGGACCACATGTCAATGAGAATAAAACAAATTTCATGACGCAGTCGAGGAAAAATACCTCAAATACCCAAAATATCACACTTGGCCTATACAATATCGAAAATGTGGGCAAATTTGTGTATTTAGGCGCCAAAATAACGAGAACTGGAAATGAAAGATAAGAAATACGCTGAATAAAATATTTTATTTGTAGCTGGCAAATAAAATATTTTATTCAGTTTTGACAACCTAGAAGACCAGCTGCATACACAGGAAAACAGAGCTCCAAGTAAACCAATACACAAATTCGTTTACTTGGAGCTCTGTTTTCCTGTGTATGCAGCTGGTCTTCTAGGTTGTCAAAACTGAATAAAATATTTTATTTGCGAGCTACATTTTTCGGCGTATTTCTTATCTTTCATTTCCAGTTCTCGTTATTTTGGCGCCTAAATACACAAATTTGCCCACATTTTCGATATTGTATACGCCAAGTGGGATATTTTGGGTATTTGAGGTATTTTTCCTTGACTGCGTCGTTGAGGCTATTTTACACTCAAAGCATACCACAGGTCTTATCACAATAAGACCTGTGATTTGCTTTGAGTGTAAAACATGGACCTTAATCCAAGCATCCGCAAACACATTGAACGCCTTCGAATGACGGATATTGAGGTGTATAATTGGTGCAAAGCTAGATGGAGACCAATTGCGAATTCGATGCACCCAGAAGCTATATGTAATTTCTGGCACACTGGAGGTCTCAGACTATGACAGTTGTAATGAGCTGGCCACATAAATCGTATGGACCAACAACGAATGCCCAAAAAGGTATTCTTGGGAGGACTGAAGGCGGGAAACCAGTGAAAAAACTAAAGAAACGCTGGAGTGACTCGGTCGACGAAGACAGTTCATCGCTTCTCGGATTTCGAAATTCGAGGACGCGGTTAACGGACCGAGACAGTTGGAGGCACTTTTGGCTGTAATACCACAAAGAAGAAGAATCGGGCATTTGGGTCTAATGTGATATACCTAAGTAAGGCTCTGCCTTGTGTGAGCCTAATGGAGATCTGATTAAACATGGCCAAATTACAAAATTTTAACCATAAAAAGCGTTCATTGTACAAAAGTTGTTCTAACATTAATTTCTTGTATTTGTATATGGAGATATATCGGCTTAAACTAGGTATGCCACAAGGGTATTAGCCCATCAATTCCTGAACAGAAAAACGTCAGGAGTCACTTTCAGATTGAGAAATGGTTAAGGAGGGGTATTTCTAAATAATTTCTCATTTTGGAAGTTATGGAGTTGTCCCTAACAGTTCCTAAAAAGCCATGCCTAACTTTAAAATATTCAATGTGAGGATGTGGTTAAGTGCTTTGCCATACCGGCCGATGGTGCCACTAACAAAAGAGAGATCCATTATCGTGTAGTACATTCTCTCTCGAATTTCAGCCAAATTGGACTCGCACTTTTCTTTTGACCGCTTATCGAAGCGGCCGTGTCTGCAGATTTTAGGAAAATGAAGAAAGAGTCATATCGGTCGGGGATTCGATTCTTGTTTTCGGAAGGGAAATCGTGCAGTGAAATCAAAAAGCGCTTAGATGCTGTGTGGGTGTGTAACGTGATCGCACGTCGGTTTTTGATGAGCCATGGCCAAATGCCCCGAAAACGGCTACCACGGAGGATCCACAAAAATCCACAAGCTCGTATTGGCAGACTACCGATTAAAAGTACGCGAGATAGCTGAGACACAGTAGGCATCTCAACAGACTACGTGGATCATATCCTGCATGTAATTTTGGGCATGAGAAATGTGTCGGCGAGATGGGTGCTACGTTTGCGTACTCCGGGCCGTGAGACCACTTGAAACTTGTGTTTGAAGCTGCTTAAGCACAATCTAAAGGAGTTTCTGCATCGTTTTGCGAGCGTCAACGAGACATTGCTCCACTAGTACACACCAGAGACAAAGTAACATGTCGAAACAGTGGACTTTACCCGCCGAATGTGTTCCGACGAAGGTGAAGACTGTACTATTGGCTGGAAAGGTGATGGCTACCGTTTTCTGGGATTCACAAGGTGTGATCTGCATCAACTAGCTGGATAGGGGCAAAACGGTTACGGGGCTCTACTATGCCGAATTATTGGGCCGATTTGCTGCCGGGTCGCATTAGAAAGGCCCCATTTGTCGAAGGAAAAAGTGATCTACCGCCATGGCAACGCACTGGCTCACATTTCCACCGTTGCTACGCCCAAATTGGGCTACGAACTGCTACCCCACCACCGTATTCTCCAGATTTAGCCCCGTGCGACTTCTTTTTGTTTCTAAATTTGAAAAAGTCACTCGCCGGGCAGAAATTTGAGTCGAATGAGGAGCTCATCCCCGCCACGGAGGCCTACTTTGCAGACCTCGTGGAATCTTATTTTTCAGACGGGTTAACGGAGTTGGAGCATCGGTGGGTCAACCGTATCGAGCTAAGAGGAGATTCTGTTGAGAAATAAATCCCCGCTTTTCCAAAATTTTTGTTTTTCTTTTTTATGCTAAATACTTATCGGGCCGCCCTCGTATATTGCCTTCTTAAACTTTCATATTTCTTGTAGTTACTACTAGGTCTCGCTGCTCCAAGTTTTGCTACTTGCTAAATTTAACTCGTGAAGCCCATTAAGATTAAAATCATCGCCGCTACTAAGTCCCTTGCCGTGTGAATATCGTAAAGTTGAGATGGCGTTTTTAACTTACTTAAGCCTCATTTAATCCGAGTAAGCTTATGCAAATCTTAAAAGCCTAGTTTTTATATTTAAAAAATATTTAAACCATTTCGAAAAATCATTCAGGATAATTTAGCATGATAAATAGCTCCATATAAGCCTTCAGATACTCTATATTCTAAGTAGCATATAATAAATTCAATCAAATTAAGCTTGGATGATTGGGAAGCTAACCGTAAGATTCCTTTCAAAAAGGAATAAATTGGGCTATTTCCAATTCCATATTCCACTTTCTTTTTGTAGATTTCATTTCCAAACTCCCTACTAAAACCTATCGTAATACCCACCATCCAATTCTATTATAACCAAGTCTGTCTACTTCAACCGTTCCCACCTTAACCAAATTCAATCTGATAAATACTTCGTTTCGATTCTTGCGAACTTTATTTCAAGATTATAAACATGCGATTTCAATTAAGGATATTTCGAGCACAGCACTAAGAATAAGTAATAATACGAGTATAAGTAAATCAATGATCAAAAGTCTTAGAAAGCTTTGGAATTTACACTTGTTTTGTTTTGATATCCAGCCTGATATATATAATTTGTTCAAGAAACATATGGACTTATGTATGATATACTCGTAATATTTATACCTTTGTTGTTTTATCTCCGTATACAGTAGAGGTGAAAATTATTGATTAATCTTTTTTGAGTTCTTTTTAAGTAAAATTTTCAGAAGTATTTGGTTGGCCTACATAATGATAAATAATGGGTTTGTAGCTTATAAACAAAAATTATAATAATTGATCGCTTTTCAGTCCAGCTTGGACCACCATACTCATATTATTGTATAATACATCATTCCTTGAGCGTAATGGTACTCTAGAAGGTGGTATGCTAGCCATGAAAATTGACCAGGTCGTCATCACTCGATTTTCATATCAGTATCCACCACAGGTGTGTGAATTTAAGGTATGTTTGAAAAAATCATACAAACAAACTGGTTTCCACCAGTGAGACTTGGACCAGGGACAGGCTTTAAAGTTGTGTTCATTGACAAAAGCTAATAATTAATTTTTTTATTTACTTTTAATTTAGAAAATAAAAAATTGTGCTTTGAGCAAAATTTTTTCTCAGCACTGTATCTATGTGTACACACAGATCAGATAATTCCTTCACGTTCGTACTCGCAGTTCTCAAATACCAAAGCGTATCTTCCAAGATATCTACACGATTTTATTTCTTTTCTCGTATTATAGCTTTCCGCTGAACTTAATTATACAACCTAGTACACTCGTAAGACGGCAGAGTAGAGTTTGTTAAATAAATCCTTTATTATGGTTTTGTCCTATATTTCACGTCTTGATGCAGGATATTTGGAGCTTTTATTGATTACCTTAATTTACTTCTATTTGAATTTGGTTTGTACTAACGTTGCGTAATCCAAGTGATAAGGATGAAAAGATTTCTAAGTAAGAGTTTTGAATGCTCTTTGAACAAATCTTTTACAGTTCGCTTACGTTGATTTTTTCAGGGATTGGTACTCGTATGTAATTAGTCAATGAAATTTATTTCCAATCGATATTTTCAAGAAATTTGATAATGCATGCTATCATGTTGAATATCATTTCTTCGCTTGGAATGATCTAAGCTTATCGTAAGCAAATGGGCACCTGAGGCTATCAATAATTAGCATATTGATGAGCACGTGGCTTAATTAGATACGCTGCGTATATTATGTAAATGTAAAAGGTTGAAAAAAAGGAGGAAAAATTTCGGAAAGAACAAATTGAAGCAGGAGAAGAGTGCTCTTACCAGAAGGGTATTGCAAACTAATTAATAACTCAAACAACGTCTTTTGAATATCAAAACCTATAGTCAAACTGTATTCTATTCTAAACTTTATCAATTTTCAAAGAACGTAAAGCGAACGTAATCCCAACCAATAAAAATGCTCAAAATTTTAATGGCCCAAATGGCTCTCTACATTTATACGTTATCAATCAAAACATTTAATCAAAACAACCAATATCAAATTCAAAATAATTACATATTTTATGATTCAATTAGAAAAAGGAGCAAAAAACCAACCAACACTTTTCAAAAATTAATTATAATACTAACACAGCCGTGAACATTTACCCTACACCTAAGTTATTATCTAATTGTAATCAAAAAACGTTATCTTATACTAATACAATGCTAACACAATATTCCTAACCTACGCGTTAAACCTTATCTCTAAACCTGATATAATAACCATAACATAAACATACAACACAAAATGTGTAACGAAAAGCACAAAACCAAAAAATAAACACAAATAATTTAGAAATTGTCATTCAGCGACCAATGCCTAGATTGTCCCGCCTCAGCTCGACCAACCTCAATGAGTCTTGTAAATGAGTATCTCCATTGGAATTGTTGGTCTCGTGAACTCAAGTTCAAAGGATATTTTATCTTCTTATCGGTAGCCCGTATATATATGTGATGTACTATATAATCGGCACACCATCCGAATCAAAAACATATCGATTCATGTCCTAATACACGAATGCTTCTAGAGGAACGAAGCCAGTAGCGAGGCAAGTCGCAATATACCCGTCTGTAGGGTGGAACGGCTGTGAAATCCAGGACTTTTCACTAAGAGGTACAGGTCCTGCGATATGATTTCGAAGCAGTTTCAAAATGAAGATATCGACTCTCCTCACTTTAACAGTTTGATAAATTCTTCTATTCGATATATAGTGCTTCTAATCCGCCTCAGGCTTTCCGTAGACATGCACGAAGACATTCCCTTTCGAAAACTCCATATATCAAAACTGGTCTAACCAGGGTCTTGTAACAGATAACGTTAATCTTTTGATCAATGTATCTGGAATAAAAGAGTCCTCGAAGGGCCATAACTACTTTTTGCTCAGTTTGAGCATGGTTTTGACATGTTCAGTATAGTACAGTTACTGATCGAGATGAACTCCAAGGTATCAAACACAGAATTTATGTGGAATCTGTTCTGAATTACTTTTGCCAGCCATTATTTGGAATTCCTTTCAATTACGTTTCAGATCTTGACTGGTCCCCTGCAGCGTTGTCCGAAATAAAATTGTTTCGCCCTTCTGTGCTTTGATTTTCATTCACTAATTGTCGGTATGGAGCTGCACATTATTAAACATTTTTTGAAGATTGCTCTGAGCTACTAAATCTTTTCGATCTGCCGTATGTATGATAAGATCATCATCAAACGCTACGAATGATCGCGTAAGCGAGACACTAAAAGCAAAGCCATTCAATAGCTTGCGAATAAATATTAAGAAAAGCAGAGGCGCAGTAACTGTTTCCTGCTGTAGACCATTCAAGACATTGAAGTCGCACATTGTTGTCAGATTTCCATCAGTTACAACAAATGATTTCCCATATACCATATTGCACATCATGGCCACAAGGTGTCTAGGGAAGCTGTCTTGAAGGAGTTTGTTATGCAAAGGCAATAGTTTTTGTAATAACGTTTACTTGCACTACGAAAAAAATACACAATAATGATCTACACATGGAAAATCTTTGTTTCGCAGTTGTGACGGTTCGATGCCTCGCGTATGTCTCTGTTCTCTCAACTGCTATCTTAACTCGAATGCCTAGCGGCGAACACAATACCGATCTGTCATATGGGAAACGCTACACTACTCCCTCTTGAGTGGCATTCCCACTGTCACGATGGCGCTTTGCAGGCGGATCAGTTCTGACAGCCATATGAGGTCGTGCTAGATCGGTTTCTATGTAATTGTTTTTCTTTTTTTGGGTATAGAAACTATTCGCTTCATTACGAAGTCTGACGGAGCTTCGTTCGCCAAGTAGTGGTGACGGTAATGAAGGCTGGCTTCAGTCGTTCGGTGGAGACGTTAATTTGTCTACCTTCGATGTCAATCGTAAACAGTACATCTGAAATTCGTTTGATCACTTTGTGTGCCCTGAATATGGTTGACATAGCTTAAGAAGACGTTTGGACATGAATTTAATTGATGATGCACGAAGGTTGTTCGATCATTGCGGTGGTTAATTGGAAGAGGTCGCAATTCATGCATCTGCTGTTTTAACATGGATCCAAAAGTGTGTGGATCGAACAGATTGTCATCGCTCACAAAGAATTCTCCAGGAAGTGTTAAAGTTGTTCCGTAAACGAGCTTCACGCAACTTGCGCCTAGATCTTCCTTGTATGAGTTTCGGAGTCCTAAGAGAACGGTCGGTAGGATGCGAGGCCAGTTGGGATTCTGCTCATGGCACATGATGGCGGCTTTCAATGTGCGATGCCATTGCTCTACCAATCCATTGGATGCTGGGTGATACGGCGATGTTCGCTTACGTTTACATCCCAAAAGTTTGGAAAGAAAATAGAAAAGCGCGGACTCAAATTGAGTTCCTTGGTCAGTTGTGATTATGTGCGGTGCTCCAAATCTCGATACCCAGTATAGTACAGTAAATATAGCACGAAAAAAAAGGTTTGGTCTAAGAAATGACCAACTGGGATTTGACTTGATAAATCGATAGGGGGGCATAAAAAAAACTTAACTTCAGATTTCCGAAGTGATCCCCCCCTGCTTTTGAGAAAATCCAAAAACATTTTGAAACGCGTTTTTCTCGGAATTTATGGGTTTTAGAGAAAAGTTTATTTGACAAAAAATGTTCAGGACACTGTTATCTACATTTTATCTTATTGGAGCAAAGTCGTCCGACTTAAAATACAAAAAGTAGGTGGCGCTAAAGTATCAAAAAAGTGGTTTTTCGGCATTTTCAATAAAAAAAAATGATTTTTTTTTTATAATAATGTAAAGGGGAAAGTTGTTCGTCATAAAATTATCTACAATTTTTTTGTAAAACTTACCGTTAACGAGCTGGAGCTTGCCAAAGTGTAAAAGTCGTACATTTATGTGCCGCGCCGATGCGTGTATGAATGGAATACACGCATCGGCGCGGCACATAAATGTACGACTTTTACACTTTGGCAAGCTCCGGCTCGTTAACGGTAAGTTTTACAAAAAAATTGTTTGGACAAAAATTGTAGATAATTTTATGACGAACAACTTTCCTCTTTACATTATTATAAAAAAATAATTTTTTTTATTGAAAATGCCAAAAAAACCACTTTTTTGATACTTTAGCGCCACCTACTTTTTGTATTTTAAGTCGGACGACTTTGCTCCAATGAGATAAAATGTAGATAACAGTGTCCTGAACATTTTTTGTCAAATAAACTTTTCTCTAAAACCCATAGATTCCGAGAAAAACGCGTTACAAAATGTTTTTCGGTTTTCTCAAAAGCAGGGGGGGGGATCACTTCGGAAATCTGAAGTTAAGTTTTTTTTATGCCCCCCTATCGATTTATCAAGTCAAATCCCAGTAGGTCATTTCTTAGACCGTAAATGCTATATTTACTATACTAGTAAGTGTAAAATGCACATGCGACAGTTTCAGCTGTTTGGTTGCAAACAGGAACTGCTTCTGGCCAGCGTGTAAATCGGTCAACCATCGTTATGCAGTAGCAGTAACTGTTGGCTGTTATCAGTGGTCCGATGATATCAAGGTCCACTTGCTGGAATCGTTTATCCGGTATCGAAAACTGCTGGGTATCGTTTCTTGTATGCCCTCCAATCTTTAACATGGTAAACAAGAGCGTGTGTAGGCTCAATATCTTCCTTCATGTCAGGCCAAAAAAACTTTCTTTGTACAGCTCGAATCATCGTGCGAGCTCCAGGGTGCGAGCATCTGTGGAAGGTGTTCATAACTCGATAACATAGAGTTGATGGTACGTATGGCCGAATATTGTTCGTCGACGTATCACAATATAAACTTCCATATTCCTCTATAGGTAGTGGATGTAGCTCAAGTGACGAATTGTTTCCAGAGAGAAATGATTGAAGTGCAGTGTCGTTACGATGTTCATCTATCAGCTCGTGGGTGGTCAATGAAGATGGCAGGTTGATCGCTTCGATTCTTGAAAGTGTATCTGCTACAATATTTTCCTCTCCATTAACGTGGACGATTCGGGTACCAAATTCCGATATAAAACTCGGCGAAGAGTTTTCAGTTTTTTGACTGAACGCATATATCAACCGTTTGTGGTCCGTTTTGATAACGAACTAGGTGCCTTCGAGCCAGTGTCAAAAGTGTTTTAAACTACTGTAAATAGCCAACAGCTCTCGGTCGTAAAAGCTGTACTTTGATTCAGCGTGATTCAGTTTTCGTTGAAAGTGAGCTAATGGTAGCCAACTGCCATTTACTTTTTACTCTAATACTGCTCCGATTGCAACATCAGATGCGTCGGTGAGAAGTTGTAATGGCATCGATGGAAAAAAATGTACTAGCAATGTCTCCTTTGCAAGGCTTTCCTTACAATCGTTAAAGGCTTTTACGGTTTCGGGTGACCATTGAATAACGCATTTGTCACCTTTTTTACGTTGCGGAGATATTGGTGGAGCAATGCTTCTAGGTTGGCAGCATTACGGATGACCCTCCTGCAAAAATTGAATATGCCCAGGAAACGGCGTAGTTGTTTGACTGTTGTTGGTAATTGAAAATCACGCATGGCTTGAGCTCACGAATCAGGTGGCGAAATGCCAAGTTTATTTATTTTGTGTCCCAGGTACTTAGTTTATTCGACGCCAAAGACACATTTTGCAACGTTGATGATCACTCAGTAAGTTTTTAATCGTTCAAATATGATACGAACATGGTCCATATGTTTTTCGATTGAGTTATATGATACAAGAATGTCATACAGATAACAGTCACAAAAGTCCAATCCGCGCAACACTTCGGAGGGCGGGTTTAGTTTTTATCCATCATGTAATAGATCTGTTTTAGCTATTTTCAGCTTGTCGGGCGTTCTGCTACCGGGGGGCCAGTAGTGATGATATGGTGTCGTACAGAGTGCTGTGTAGTGTTCGCTGGAGCAGGATTCGTTACTTCTGGGAATGATTTCAGTAATGCGTGGAACTGCAATTCTTCGATCAATGTAGAGATAGATCCTGTGGGTAGGATTGTACGGTTCCTGCTGTTGTAAGTTTCGTTTTCGAGTCTACAAGACGTCGAAATCGTTAAAATCGTTAAAACCTACAGAATGGCCGTGTTCTTTTAGAAAAACAGCACCTTTAATTGGTTGTGCAACGTCTGCTATTATAAATGACCACGTAAATTGTCGATGTAAATTGAGATTTAATGTAAGCAAGTTTTCATCATAAGTGTCGATCGGAGACTTATTAGCCGCGTAAAGCTTAAATTCTGCTTTTGTGTTGTTTTTCAGCGATGGAAGTCGAGGGTTGACTGACACGTCTGCACCTGTGTCGATTAGAAACTTAAGTTGTGTTAGTTTGTCAATGACAAAAAGACGGTTTGTTGCGGAGTGACTGTGTGCCGTCTCCACACGCAGGGCTCCTAGGCGTTTTCCGGCATCGATGGGGCCTGAAAGTTACATGGTTTGGTACAAAGACGAGCGGCTATACTGAATTTTCGATTATAGAAGCAGATTTTTCTTTCGTTTTCTCGAATGCGAGAACGGCCTCGACTTCCGAAGTGTCATGGTGATATGAAGCGTCGAACAGGTGGTATTAGAAATCGTTGGATTGATGCTTTTAATTCTGTGATCTGTGTAACTAAATTCGCAGTATTGGTCGAAACTCCCTTTGATATTTGGCAATCTGAAACTTCAGAAATCCCGTTAGGCCTTTTGACATCCAGATTTTATTAGCCATTTCTGCGAGGCGTGTGAGATCCGTTGCACTCATGCACCGACGCAATTGTGACGGCTTGCTGTCACCTAATTCCATGCCGGTGAGAAGAGTTCGAACTTGAGCCTCTTCGGACGGCGCGTAAACACTGATCAATTTTGTTTTCAGTGCTTCATATTTGCCCGTTTCCGGCAGTTTCTCGACGCTGTCCGCTATAGCGTCCAAGCAGGTACAATCAAGTTCGCTGACGATCTTGTCAAAAATGGCGGATTATTCTGCACCCTCGCAATCGCGCCTCAACGCGGACGAACCACATCATTGGTCGAGTTGTCCAAAATGGTGGTACGCGAACATTTGTGATGTCATTGTTGCTAACTGGTGGCTCCTGTATGATTCTAGTGTCAGTTGCGACTCCTGTGTCGATTGCGACTCCTGTGCTGAGCGAACATCACCTCGGGGTCACCAATGTTATGCAAAGGCAATAGTTTTTATAATAACGTTTACTTGCACTACATAAAAACACACAATAAGAATATACACAGGAAAATCTTTGTTTCGCAGTTGTGACGCTTCGATGCTTCGCGTGTGTCTCTGTTCTCTTAATTGCACAATAACTATCTGTCATATGGGAAACGCTATAAATTTCAAAACTAGTCCATCTAACCACACTCCATCGGAGGCTTTCTCCATATCAATGAGACACGCTCCAAGGCATTCTATGTTGTTGTGCTATGTTTCCAACAGATGTCTGAGGTTACTTTCGTATCGTATGCATGAGCAAATGCATGGCACGAAACCCGAATTGGCAATATGGCATCAGCTCACATTTCTCAATATGGGCGTTTATTGCTTTGTAGAGTATCACTTCAAACACATTACTGATGTTAGGCAGCAAGCTGGTGAAGCGGTAGCTTTTAGAG
Source organism: Odontomyia ornata (assembly GCA_963969285.1). Taxonomy (NCBI): domain Eukaryota; kingdom Metazoa; phylum Arthropoda; class Insecta; order Diptera; family Stratiomyidae; genus Odontomyia; species Odontomyia ornata. The sequence continues at coordinate 34,398,290 of OZ017740.1, forward strand.
TTCCAAGAATTTTTCCCTTTCTTCAAGATCAGGAATACCTTGGTCTTTTTCCCCTCATTTATGCCATAATTCCTAATAGCAACTTCAGGTGAATTTCGGAGAACTAAATGTGGAGTACTGTCAGTACCCCATGATTTCTTGTTGTTTATCCTGCCAATTATGAAGCACAAGTCTTCATAGCTGACAAAATAATCAATAAGATTCATGCTCGGTATGAGGTCAGGTGTTAATTTTCTATTGAAATGAAGAATTGATTCGCTGATCATGCTTGATTTGAAGTCGGAAACATTGCTTCTGGTAATTCCGATTAAACTTCTTTTGAAACTTTCCCCAATCGGTTTTTTGAAATTCAACCAATGATTTTCATGTTGAACTGGAATGAGGAAGACATCATCCCTTTGACGATTGACTGTCACCACGATTGCATTATGGTCACTATAGTAAGGAAGCACCTGCAGTTTTCGCTGAGGACTATTAACGCTGAATTCAAGTCTTGCGTCAGCAATGCAGAGTTCCAAATATTAATTTGTCCTAGGGTATGCTGGGAACTCCGACCCATACAGATTGCTCCTTTATTCAATATGGTTCTCTGTTATCCACGATTTTAGGAATACACCTCTGGGATTACTGCTGACGTTCAGCGATGATGTATGCCAGCCATTCAGGTCACCGGCAAGAATATAATAACCATGCAGCCTCTTCAATTCGAGTATTTCAAACAAGTAACTAAGCTCCTTCTTGAACTTGAGAACATTTCGTCCAATTGCATAGGCAGAGATAACGAAGAGGTTGTCCACACCTAGCAGTGAGATTTTGAGAATAGACACTTCAAGAGATTTATAGCTTTTGAATTCGACTTTGTCAATATTTTGGAAACAATAGGGTATTCTCACCGATATCTATTCTGTATCTGTTCGAGTCAACAGTCAATAGCTTTGCTGTGTTTATTTTCGTTGTGCTATAAAATCGCCCAATTTCCGAGTTTCTCTCATTAATTTACGGCTGAAGTTTTATCGGTTAGTGACTTGCTTTGATCTTGCTCTCGACAATATAAAAATAGTACGCTTTGGCTAGCCGGGAGAGTGTAGTTTCTGCAATTCAAATTGCTCTTCTCAATACTCAACAAATTTTTCTTTGTTCTTATTCTAACCAAAAAGCTTCAGTGTCACATCAATTCGCGATCTCTCATCAAATAGTGTTTTGCTAATCGTGAGCTCGTGAACACTACTCGCTTCTAGTGTCTTTGTTAAACTTTTTGTCGTGGTTTAAACCATCACGAATTTTGCCCTGGATTCCTCCTTGTGGAGTGTATGTAAATCAGAATTCTAGGTTCGTGTTCAAATTAGGCAAGAGCTTGATGTACAGTTTGACTTTGCACATCTTTAGGCGTTAGCTCATCATTGGAACTAATTGATCGCAGACTCACCTCTACATATTCATGTAAATTTATTGAAGGATCGTTGCAGTGCGTGAGTTTGTGCCTGTGCTAATTCTCATTCTAACTTTTACTTGCATAATGTATATCTGCATGGCTACTGCTTGCTTAGATAGCCCAAACAAAACCAAAATCGTTACATGTTTTGGCCACGCTGAATGTGTTTATTCAACTGGTCCAGTGGCTGACAATATTATGAGAAGCAGTTTTGTAGTATACTGGCACCGTACCACGTGCCGTAAATATACCATTTCTTCATTTGTGAACCGGTTTTAATCGGCTAATGTTACAATGGAGTCCCTTTCGACCTTCTTTTTGAAAATGCAGGTTAAACTTGAAGAGACAAAGGATTCTTTAGCATCTCTCATTTCAATTGCACAGGCTGAACTACCTTCTACATGTCGGAAGAACTAGCAGCCGGAACAAGGTGTCAATGTTTTCCTCCCAAAAATGCGCATGCTATACAGCAACAGCAACCTCAGCATTTGATCCTAAGTCTACCGCAGAGTGAGGATTAGTAACAGCAGTTTCTGGAACAACCCTCGACACCTCAATATCTTCTGCTATCCCCGCAGTTACTTTCGCTCAGTATGTATGACGAGCTGGTGTCGTCACGCCGTCATTGCAACAGGGTGGTCCAACCATAATGCACGATGCTCATTGTGAGTCACACCTTATCGTCAAGTTTTCCGCCCAACTTAATATTGCATTTCTTTGTTTCAGTATTTGGCAAGTTCAACCATGGAGAGGTACACGATTGAGCAGCGCGTTTAGGTTGTTGAAGCCTTTTGCAAAAATGAGTGATCGAATCAAAATGCATTTCGTGCACATTATGATTTTTTCTGGTCACCATAATCGACCAAATGTGTCCACAATCGGGAGAATTGTGCACAAATTTCAGCAAACGGGACTCTAGCAGATGTAAAATCACCTGTGCATGCTCGCCCAGTTCGTTCTGCGGAAAACATTGCTGTTGTTCGCGATAGTGTTGCTGAAGAGCTGTCAACCTCGACTCATCGTCGTGCCCAACAATTGAACATCTCAGGAACATCACTGATGCGAATTTTGAATAAAGGTTTGAATTTACACGCTTACAAGGTTCAATTGACCAAGAGCTGAAGGCTACTGACCATTTCAATCGCCGAATGGTGGGGAATGGTGACTTTACAAAGAAAATCATCTTCAGCGACAAGGCACACTTTCACCTCAGTAGATTCGTTAACAAGCAAATTGCCGCATTTGGGTACATGAGAATTACGAATGATTGTTGAAAAGCCGATGCATTCACAAACAGTGACTGTTTGGTGTGGTTTATGGGCTGGTGGCGTCATCGGGCCGTGCTTCTTCGAAAATTAGGAAGGCCAAGCAGCTACCATGAATGGTGTTCGCTATTGCGAGATTATAACGGACTTATTGTGACCAGGAATTGGGGTTATGGGCCTGGACGATATGTGATCCCAACAGGATGGCGCCGCTTGCCACACAGCCAACGAAACAATGGCTCTTTTGAGCGAGAAATTCAATGGCCGTGTTATCTCACGTTGTGGCAATGTTAATTGGCCACCACGATCATGTGATTTGACACCGGGGGGATATTTAAAAGAAAAAGTGTACGTCAATAAGCCAAGAACAATTCAAGAGCTAAAGGATGAGATAATTCAGCACATTAACGACATTGAACCTCAATTATGTCTCAAAGTCATTGAAAATATTGAACATCGGATAGAATATGCTACCGTAGCCGTGGCGAGTATTTGGGCGATATTTTGTTTCCCACATAATTGTCATAGATACTTCTATTGTAATAAAAAATATTAACATAATTCTCTGAAAACTTTTTGTTTTATTTACAATTAACATCGTGCGCTTTGGTTGGAACATCATTTAAATAGACTCTTTCTTGACCCTAAGTCTTGCCATTTTCCTGTCCTTGCATTTACAGAAACTTGGTTGAATGACTCCTATCGTAATGAAAAGGTCATCGATAGTAGTTGGTCTCTTTAAGAGAAGATTGAGACTTCCTCAGTAGTGGCGTAACCCGAGTCGGTGGCTTTGCTAATCAGTGTATAAAACTCTCATTCAAGTGAATTTGCTACAAATACACCTCATAAAACTTTTCAGCATGTCATAGTTAGGATCCAAATAAATAAATTTTACTTATTCTATATCCCAATATATACTCGTATAATGAGGCTAGTGGAGTGATTTCTTAAATTGCTGTCCCTCGAAAGAAGAAGATAAAATTAAAATACTTGGAGATTTTAACAGGCCTAATTTTTAATGAATAGTGGACAAACTTGACGGCCGTCTTCTTCCATTCAATATCTTAGAAGAAAGTGGTTTCAACCTTGTTTCTACATTACTGTATATGGTAATGGTTTACAGCAAGCAGCTCTGATACTCAATCAATTGGTGATATTTGATTTTCACAAATGCTTATGACGAGGTATTGGTAAATCCAACTAGTGATGTCCAAAATCTTTTCACAAACAGCATTCACCACTCCGCGCTTTGGCTGGATTATACCACTGCTGAAGCCACCACTGAAAATGTTTCGTACAATAGTTCCATTGTATCTGATTTCCGCAACGCTGACTACGATAGCATTTAAAGCTATCTTTTTAAAACTGATTGGACTAGCATGCATTCAACGTTAGATATAGATGAAGCGGTAAATTATTTCTGCCAGATCATTGTAGTGTTTATGGTTGATTAGTGGTATAATGTCCGTAAATAATTGCAGCGCTAGACTGCTGCCTCAGATAGCGTAAGTTTCATGCTCGCTGGAAATGGCCTTGTCTGGGGATCTGTAAGTGCGCTGAAAAGCTGGCTTGGAGGTGTCGTGGGGCGGATTCTTTTCCCACAGCACAAGGGCCCACTACAAAAATATTTTTTCCACTTACGAATTAAGAGATGATGACGAGACTGAACAAAAATGCAAAAGCGATTGACATCAATAGGCATCAATGGCGTAGGTAACATACCGAAAGGGTTTACGTGCGAAGCGCAACGACAATATGCGATTTCGTCATCACTACAAATAGTCCCAGCCTACAAATAAGAGTGAGACATCCGGGTGGTGGTGCCCCCACGCACTCCTTCCAGCCGGATCAAGGATCCAATTTAATGCCTTCTTCCATATCAGGTTAGGAAAACCAAGACAGAAAAGAGGGAGAGCTTACCCGATGGCTAGCTCATTAGTGGAGTCTGACGTTGACCGAGTGTTGATATTTAGTTTGACATCTGTTTTTATTTTAGTATTTTGTACAACAAATCTCATAAATGTTTTCTTCAAAGGAAAAAAAATTTCATAGGTTTTTGAAAATTACTTCATAGGGAAAGATCTCATAGGAGTTTGACAATTGCTTCTAGCACATTGGATTACTAATAAATTAAATGTTGCTATGCTTGTACATTCCGCAGCTATCGAAACCATTTCTAAGGCTACTTAATCCTCCTTGTCGTGATTGTAGGGAAATTTTTTTTGAATAATCACTCCTGGTTTTTTTGACATAGTCACTGAGAAACTTTCAAGGATTTTTCATCCAGACCACGCACCACCGCAGATGACCTCTTCGTGTTTGCTGAGGTATGCCTCTTTCCTCAGTGGGCTCGACTACACAGCTCAATGCAAGAAAGGAAAAGAAAACGAAAATGTCGACTGTCTGCCCCATGCACCAGTTTCTACAACTTTTGAGTCACCGGAGATTTCATTGACCAAGAAGTCAACGCGCTGTAGGCTGAAACACTACTCCAGATCTTCAGTTTGTCTATCAGCGCAGAGACAGTAGCCGCGGAAACTGCAAAAGACTCGAAGTTACAAGTATTACTACACGAGTGCAAGATCAGCCGCAAGGATAACTTGTGCACTGTCTCTGGCAACATGCTATTCCGTTCCGAGCGAGCAGTGATCCCAAAGTCTATCCAAATACCGATTTTGCAAGAGCTTCATGCAGCGCAAGGGGAAATCATGAAGATGAAGCAACTTGCCCGGAGGTATGTTCGTTGGGAAGGCTTGAACAAGAACATAGAGCATCTTGTGAAGAGCAAAGATTTCTGTGCCAAAATTTGCTATATTCCGCAAAAAGTCCTAATTCATCCCTTAGATCAGCTTGATGAGAATCGGGAGAGAGTGCACATCGACTATGTGGGCTCTTTAGATGGACATTTACTGTTGATGTGCATGGATGCAAAGTCAAACTAGGAAGAGGTTTGCATAATATGTAATGCTCCGGCTGCTGCTTCAACAATCTCTCTGCTTGAAGGCATATTTTCAGTGCATGGTTACTCCTACATGATGGTTGCGGACAACGCTACCATTTTTACGGCGAAGAACTCCAAAGATATTGTAAAGAGCGTGGGGTATTCCAAAAGTTCAGCGTACGGAATCATGAAGCCATAAATTTTCTGGCAGAACGGAGCATCCAGGGGTTGAATAGTGTTGGGTTTGTGCAGTAAAAACAAGCGTCTAAAAAAAAAACACCACGATGATTTCAATAGATATGAAAACTTAAATGCAATCAGGCTGCAGAGTACGGAACGACTGACTAACAGATTATGAAATTGAATGATGCGAGAGCACGTATACTATCTCTTTCTCTCACCAAAGAGAAGGCTCAAGAATGCTGCTGATGATCGCACTTCTCTGTCTAGCACATAATATTCCGCTATAGAACAACACCTTTAGGATCAGGTCTGTCTCCCTCGGTGCTGTACCTGAAGAGAAGGATCCGCACTCATCTCGACGCCCTGTTCCCCAATAGGAAAGCTCTTGCTCAAACAGAACCTACCGCCTTGTGGGTTCGTAGTCTCCAAGTGGGAGAGAGAGCAAGCAAAGATTCACTTGGAAAATCAAGACGTTTGGTAATTCGACACCATCAGGAGAAAACTTGCCCAGGACCATTATAAGGTCGAATTGGACACCAGCCGCACTCTGAAATGAAACATTAATCAATTGGTTGCCAGGTTGGTTCCGAAGAAACAAATCTCCTTCACTCCTTCAATTCCGCAGCACAGAATGGGTGTGCCATCCACAACAGCAACTGCAGGTGTAACAGACTGCTAGTCGCCACCAGCGCCAACTTCGACACATGAAAAACATCCAGGTACACAATTTGACTCACATCGTCCGCTTGTTCAGCCTAGTCCACCTGTGACTCCATCACCCAGGTCTACCAAAAATGAACAGATGCCTGCGTATCTCAACATCTGTCCAGTTCCTTAAAATAAGTGGGGGAGACTTAAGTGAAGCGTGCGAGCATATTAGACCTGGACTACCAGTATGGTTAATTTATATTGACTGGCCTATTAACAGCGCCAGGGTAGAATAGTGATCTAACATAGTTCTTTTTTCGGTTGCGAGGTCAGTGCTGTAGGTTTAACTCTTTCTATGGCTCTTTTGCAGATTCCGCAACAATAAAGGATTCTCCAGAGATGAGGAGCTAGCCTGCCGCTCAATTTATATTTTGACGACATGGTTATTAATTATTCCGTTATCAGAAGGTGTAAGAAGGGTTTGGTAGCAGAACTGTAGGTGTATTTGCAGTTATTTGCATTTCTCGGCATTTAATGTCCCACTATTGTGGAACTATCGCTACTATTATTGAATTGTAAAATAGTCTTCATCTCTGAACCTGTCATTTTTCCTTTTTTCCCCGGTCCTCCTGAAAGAGGAACAATCATAAAGGGTTTTCCATTCAGGATATGACAATTTTATCTATTAATAAAACACAGATATATTTGAGATATTGAGTTCAAATTTATTGTGGATGTAGTGCATGCATTACATTTTATAAATGAAACTCAATTTTGGCCATTCGACCGTCACAAGCTCGTTTACAGCAGTCGATTTTTTGGATCCAATTCCCAACCACTCCGGCACACGTTTCAACCGGAACGTTGGCCATTTCGTGTTGGATGTTGCCTTTGAGCCCATCTAAAGTTGCTGGCTTGTTGGCATAGACCAGCGACTTGATATAGCCCCATAAAAAGAAATCCAATGGCGTTAGATCGTATGAACCAGGTGGTCATTCGACCGGACCATTTCTCGAGAAACGTTCACAAAATTTGCCTTTCAATAAACCGATTGTGAGGCGTGCTATGTACCTAGTTGAAACCAAATATTGTTGATATCAAGTTCATCCAATTCTGGCCACAAATAATCTTCCAACATTACACGAAAGCGCTCTCCATAAACGGTAACATGACGGTCGTTTTGCTCCACGAAAAAAACGGCACCAAACTGTAATTTTCTGCGGATGCAACGGTGTCTCAAGAAGCACATGTAGGTTTGTTGCTGACCAATAACTCATATTTTGTTTATTAACGAAGCCATTGAGCCAGAAATGAACTTCATCGCTGAAGATGATTTTTCGATGAAATTCTTCATTTTCTTCTAGCTTTGCCAGAGCCCAATTGGAAAGGTTTCGGCGTTTTGAATGATCAAGTGGCTTTAGTTCTTTAGTCAATTTTGATCTCGTTACCATGTAGGCCCAGATTTTTTCGCAAAATACGCCACTGTGTCGTTTGAGCGATGCTCAATTCTTGAGAACAACTCATTTGGCTGATTTTTTATTGATCACTTACAGCTTCCATATTTCCTTCACTTCGAGCAGGACAACGTCTTTTTAGCACCGGAACGTCCAATGGTAAAAATTTGGACTCAAACTAATCCACTATCGCACGCACAGCCTGTCGGATGGAACGATTATTACGGCCGAAAATTGGTGTAAGCGCTCTTGAAGTTGTGACCACAGACTCAGAATTTCGGTCGAAATTTTTAATAATTTCAAAACGTTGCTGGTTCGTAAACTTCACCATATTAAAAATGTTGACTTTAACTAACGTTTTGACATTAACAAAAAGTTTAAGGGTATGTTGATATAAAGATACAAAATCGTTTTGTCCCTAATAGAAAACCCTATAGTGATGAGAGTATTTTAAAACATTCATCCCTCCAAAAGTATCGTTTTATTTAAATATCATGTTATAAAACCTACTTCATTTTCACTATTTACAATACAATCACGTGAATTTCAACCAGATCCTTCCTACTTATTCTGCAATGTCAGGTATTTACAATATTTGAGCATCAAATATTTGAATACCAAATCCAAATTTACATTAATGTGCTCTAGCATGTTCGATTATAGTCGGCTTGAGCAGATGCTTATAAGGCATTATCATGGGATTTCAAAGGATGCGAACCTTTTCCTCAAACAAAGTTTACATTTCTCTCCTCTGGCTCAACGTTGTATCCTAATTGATACAAAGTCAAGCCAACTTGAATCCTCTTTCATAGTGTCACGAGACCATTGTTGTATCGGAATAATAAAGTATGGTATAAGCTCGAAAGGAATAGCGGAAGTAGTATATACGAATGGGGTTAGTTATTTGTGGGTTGTATGGTAATCAATTTAGTTAATATTGGAAGAGTTCAAGAACAGCAGGACTGAAAAAAGTGATAAATTGATATTAATTGCTAGTTGTTACTTAATAATTTATGAAAGTCATGGGCATTGTAGACAGAAATAACACGTATGTTACAGTTACGAGTAATAGGTAGTTTTGTGGTAACTAGTGATTAATTTAATTATGTTATTTATACAAGGATATGAAATAATTGTAATTATGAAATATGTATGAAGGATTTCAGTGTTTTAAATCATATAAGGTAGCAGGTTATTTTATCTGAATCTTAAATTTGACCTTATTTTTATGGATACAGTAGGACAAAAGGCTTTTTACAGAATTCGAGCTTAAAGCCTTTAAGCATAAGAAGTATGATACCATTTGGTTGAAGCTAATTTATTTTATTACAAGCTAATGAGATGAAAAACCTTAAATCAAGGCAATTCATTTAAAAAATTTAAGCATTCATACTAGAGTTAATTTTTAAAATACTCTTTCTGAGTCTGAATACTTAAAAAAATTAAAGTAATTAATTCCAATACGATTTCACTTTACGTTTAGGAACACTTACAAGGATATTTCATTTTTAAATTTTAACGTATGAATTGTAGTGTTAGTTGGTCCCAAAATTCATCTTATTCATAATTACTAGTGTTTAGATTTTGAAGGATTGGTCAGTAGGATTTATAATAGTATTCAATCACTTTCAGTTAATAATAATGTCTTTATTGATTTAAAGAATTTTGCCAGTGGCGGGAGATCAGCTTACATATGCTATAAAAACAATAGATGGGTTGCCTTAAGATAAATAATTTCAAGTAAAAATTAATGTAAATATTTGTTTCTTACAAATTAATTTTGAGTTATGCCAATTTCGTAGTTCGTGATTTCAGCACAATAAGGGTAATTTGTGGTACTTCATTTTGTTCGCGATTTGTGAGATAAATTTATTGAGTTTACAGTAGTTGTCTTTATTGCTGCTTCTTAATATGTTTTGTATGTAGCATAAATCATTGACCATATTGCAATTCTCACGGTGCTGCTGCAGCGCGATACATGATACCAATAAGTGTAAGTGTAGTGTGTTAGGGTGATTATAATGTCCGCTCAGCTGGAACTGGCCTTGTCTGGAGACGCGTAAATGCACTGGCAAGCTATCTTTGCGGTGTCGTGGGGCGGGTTCTTTTCCCAGAGCACAAGGGTCCTCTACATAAATATTTCTCGCACGTACGAATTATGCGATGACCAGAGTCAGCAAAATCTAGAGTCGATTGACCGTCGATGGACTAGGTAACATACCGAAAGTACTCGTATTACACAGGAGAAACGCGACGACAATACCCGGTTAACCGCATGCGAGACTTAAGGAGATTTCATCATTGCCTCGAAAATTCACGGACTACAAATCAGAGTGGGGCAACCAGATGGTGGCAGTGCTCCCACGCACCTTTTCCTGCCAGATAAAGGTTCCGAAGTGATGCATTGGCCTATTTCGGGTGAGGAAAGCTAAACATCCCGACGAAAGCCCCTGAAACAACAAAAAAGAGAGAGCTTACCCGGTGGCTAGCTCACAAGTTGAGGAGCTAGCCAACGTGGTGGGTCCCATACCCGTTTAAGAAACGAGTGAGAAGTTAGCAGTTCCTACATGCGTTGTGTTTAATGAATTGATATTTAACATAACGGATGACTACTTCTATGTATTAAATAGGTCAAATGATCACTAATAAGCAATTCAAAGACGAACAATATGAAATCCTTGAGAATTCAGTAATAACAAAAACACATTTGAAGAACATTACAGCAGAATTGCAGTATTTTATACTAGTTGTTCAAGTCCATAAAGAACTGCAGTGGTGTTCTACTACCTCAGAGAGCGAAATTAGCGCTACGCTGGAAATGGCCTTGTCTGGGGACACTTAAGTGTGCTGGCAAGCTAGCTTTACGGTATCGCGGCGCGGGTTCATTTTCCATAGCGCAAGGGCCCACTACAAAAATATTTTTCGCACTTACGATTTATTAGATGACATGAGTCAAAATGTAAAATTGGTTGGCTGGTGGAGAAGGTGCCAATGGAAGAAGCAACGTACCGAAAAGGAATACAAGGAAAAACGCGACGACGAATAACCGGTGAGGCGCGTACGATATGTAAAACGATTTGGTCCTTGCTGAGGACAATCATGGCCCACAAATAAGAATGCGGAGTCCAGGTGGTGTTGTTGCTCCTACACATCCCTCGCAACCGGATCTAAAATCCAAAAACTGATGCTTTGGCCGATATTGGTTGTGGAAGGCCAAGCATCCCTGCGAGAGCACAAGTAACAACGGGGAAGGGGGAGAGCTCACCTTATGACTAGCTCAGTAGTGGAGGGGCCAACCAACGTGGCGAGTCCCATACCTGTTCGGGGTTTCCAATTGGAGAGACTGAACTTTATGGTTCATCTATTCATTAATTTTTTCTCTTTTTAGGGTATTGTAAAATCATTTTACAATACACTTCTAAAATCACGTCTTGTCTGTCCATCTGTCCGTCTGTCCGCCCGTGCGTCCGTCCGTCCATCCGTCCGTCCATCCGTCCGTGTGTCACACCACTTTTTCTCGCAAACTACATAAGCTAGAAATATAAGATTTTGTAAGTAGGTGCAAAGTGACGCCCTCTTCAAAGTTTGCCCACCTTATAAAAATTGTCAGGTCTTTAAGGGGGGTCTTCCCATATAGGAGAGTTGCCCCTGAAAAAAAAGTTTTCCTCGCATGTAGGCAATATGGGTCTCAAATGAAAGGTCTCAATGAGAACTTTTCAAAACAGGTCTTAAAATGACAAATTTTGCTTTGAGGGGTGCAGGGAATGGGAAACGTACGAAAATTTTGTGTCCCCCCCACCTTGGACCCGAAAAATCTGAAAAAAATCATGAATGTAGGCCTTAATGAGTACAACAACAAAAAGTACATGAGAAATCGAAATTCACTCAACTTTGTTAGTAATAGTATGATTTATCGGTTTTATATTTTATATAATAAAATCTGAACGGAGCCCTTAAATTTAACAAAATACACTACACAGATGACTATTTATAAGATTAATCTGCCCTGAAAGTTTCATAAAGATCGAATGGTATTTAACGAAGTTAGAGCGATTTCAATTTTCCTGTATTACTATGGAACAATATGCGCTGTATTACTATGGAAACATATTGCTATGGAGCCATATGCGCTTTTTACCGACTTAGACACTACAGCTTTGCTAGGATTTGCATGAAAATTTCAGGAGTGATAGGTATCATGAAGATGAGTACATACAATTGAAACAAGTCGAAGAGGCAGGAGAGAGCTCCTAGCAAAAGGGCTTTGTAACCATTCTAGGATTCGAAAAAATTGGCCATGAATCGATGATTATTACAGTACAGGGGAGAGGCTGCTGAAAAACAAATTTCATCAAAGGTGGCCGATATGAATATCAAATGAAAGTTCTTTATGAGAGCTTTTCAAAACAGTACTTAAACTGACAATTTTTCCTTCAGAAGGGCAACAAATACCTTAGAAGTCGAAATTCGATTAACTTTGTTAATAATAGTACTTTTTATAAATTTTGCTTTTTTGCCTTTAAAATCAAGATGAGACCCTTAAATTTCCCAAAATCTATAATTTACGTTTTCTAAAAGTAATTGTATATGGTTCGAAAGATTCACAATAATCAAAATATAAACAGCTAAGTTACAGTCGATTGAATATTTAACAATTACAACATTAACACGTGATACTAGGGAGATACACGCTCGCAACGGACCTAGACACTACAAATATGTAGGAATTTTGATAAAAATTTTAGAAGTGGCTTGTAATATTGATGTGTTATCATGACTCACCAAGCGACGAGGTCAAAATACTTGAAACAAAATAGTGGAGAGTTTATAATTATAATAACCATAATAATTATTCGAACTCAATTTATGGAATCTGTATATTATTTAAGTTTTGATATGCACAATATAGCGTTTGATTAACTAATTGTTTTACAATACCCTTCTAGCAGGAGCATTCTCCTGCTATTCAACTTGTTTATTACCACAGATATTAACAAAAAAATAGATTATTGCAAATTTTGCTTTGCAATTTTTCCGGCTGTCTCCTTAACATCTCGTAACTCATGCCCTTTTACAACAACCTTTTTTCAATTTTCAAATCTAACAGGTTTCAAGCGTCAGAGGTGCTGTCATTGTTCGTTTATTTTGTGTTGCGTTTTTTAAGGTACTCTAAATCTCATATCAACTTAAATTTCATTACCAATTTATACTGTTCTCATATACATATATAGGGTGGGCCACGAAGTAGGTTCTTTTAAATCACATACTATATTATTTTGACACTTATTATGTTAGTGAGTCAGTATTAACCTTTGATTCTTATTCATTTTATTGCATTATTTTTTCATTTTATTGCATTTTTTGTCCACTTTATTGAATTTAAAAAAAAACTACTTAATGGCCCACCCTGTATACAAAAATATATTTTTTTAAATAAAAATGTAAAAATACTTTTTCTCTTTAAATTTGAAAATATTGTAAATTTATAAGATCTACAAAAAAAAGTACTTGCCCACTCCTTCAATGAGCGTTGGGTAAGTAGTTTTTTTTTCTGTGGATATTATAAATTTACAATATTTTCAAATCTAAAGAAAAAAAGAAAGTACAAAGGAACCCGATGGCTTCCCACCATTGGGACGACCTGGGGAGACGACGAATACGAAACTGGCGATAATCAACAAAAGAAAACATAATCAAGAAAACTCCGCAGATGGCGGATGCAAGCTACAAATAGTAGCGGCCAATCAACAAATGATCAAACTGCAAAAAGAAAATGATGAACTAAGCCTAGAGATACAGTCCCTCAAAGATCTATGCAAGCGAGTGATGAAGCCTCAAAAGTCGCAGCCGCAAAATTAAGTGCAACAGGTAAAAAAGGCAAAGAAAAGTGCCAATCAAGCAATTAAAGAGGAAGTTCCAGGTGCTAGTGACACCAATAAGAGTCGCAACTAGTTTTTAGTGCTGGACAAATAAATTGAAGAAATAGATTGAAGTCACAGAAAGCATCGAAGGTAATTATAATCAAGATAATGATTTAAATTTTATACAGTATTTAAAAATAAAAATAAAGAGAAGAAACTAGCTCGCGGTTCTGCTGGTTCCTCTGCAAGGGGCACGAAAAAGTCAGAAAAGTTCCGCCAATCAATGTGTTTGGACATAATGGAAAAGATATGGTTCAGCTATTGGCAGCCGAAAGTAATCTAACCAATTTCGAAGTCAAAAGAGTTACTGATGAAAACTTAAGTATCAAAATAAAATCACAAAATGAATTTGCAAGAAACGATAGGGTAAACGGTAATGATGGAGGTGGCACCGGGATCAGTTTTAAAAAATTTGGATCTCCTGAAGTATCCGTTGTCAAAATCTTACTGCCAGTTGGGGATAACCTCTTTGTTATCGCTGCCTATGCAACTGGTCGAAATGTTCTCAAGTTCAAGGAGGAGCTCAATTCCTTGTTTGAAATACTCGAATTGAACAGGCTGCATAGTTATTATATTCCCGCCGGTGACCTGAACGCCAAGCATACATCATGGCTGAACGCCACCAATAATCCGAGAGATGTATTCCTGAAATCGTGGACAACGGAGAACCCGATTGAATACAGGTGCAATCTATATGGGTCGGAGTTCCCAACATACCCTAGGACAAATTCATATTTGAACCTCTGCATTGCTGACGCAAGACTTGAATTCAGCTTCAATAGTCCTCAACGGAAACTGCAGGTGCTTCCTTGCGATAGCGACCATAACGCAATCGTAATGAAAATCAATCATCAAAGGGATGATGTCTTCCTCATTCCAGTTCAACATGAAAATCATCGGTTGAATTTCAAAAACACAGGCTGGGGAAAGTTTCAAAAGAAGTTTAATCGAGAGTACCAGAAGCAATGCCCTCTTTCTGATCATCACAAAAGCTTGCTCCATGGTTTCTCATGACAGGAATCTAACGAACTATGAAATAGATCTATATATTTGTCAAAGTGAGCGAGGCTCACGTTGGAAATAATTGAGAAAGTAATTCACAAGATTACACATCGAAACAATATTTATCGGTGATTTTTGGACTACAACTATCCCTCGTTAGTTTTTCTAAAATTACACCTGAAGAATGTCCGGAACTTAATCCGTTCATACTTCAGCAGTGAGGTCAGCAATCAATGGGCGAAAAAACTGAGGGGTATTAGCCCACAGGACCCAGATTGCGTTTTCGTGAAAGTGAATAGCTTATTCCGCAAGAAGTCTCGAGTGAAGGTATCGAATCTTGAAGTCACTAGTGATGAGATAAATTTTCTCGATAGGACTGGTATCGAAATTGATAGTACGACTCCGGATAGAAATGGAAACAAGATTATATGTGATGGTTTGCATAAACTCGCCCTGATTGGAACCCATTTTGAGTTGGTTCATCTGCCAAACCCTGAGAGAGGGAATCAAATATTTTCAGAGGGCGTTGAAGCACGAGTTTCCGACTTGAAATCAAGCCTGAACGGTGAACCAACTCGTCATTTCCAGGAAAAATTTACATCTGACCTCATACCGAGCTTGAATCTTGTTGATCATTTTGTCAGTTGAGAATACTTGGATTTCATATTTGGCAGGATAAACAATGAGAAATCATGTGGTACTGACGGTATTCTAAATATAGTTCTCCGACATATGCTTGAGGTTGCTGTTAGGCATTATCGCATATTGTTAAACAATACGTTGAGCAATTCATATTTTCCAAATGACCGGGAAAAGGCTAAGATATTGTAATGATCAAGCAGTCGCCTAAGCGAACTGCTCAAAAACTAACATATTGCGGATCCAAATTTCAATTGTAAATTTAAAATAATACTCATTATTTTAGTTTGGAATTGATATCTGGATACGGCAACCCCCTTTCCAACAGAGCTCTTCCACGATCGCGATTTTGCAATGAGGAGGAAAGTGGATGGGAGGCTCACCGACTGGTTTTGAAGCGGTCCCGTAAGGCGACGGCTAGCAACAAACAGGGAGTCCACTTAAGATTGCGCAACTGCAAGCACGCCGGACAGTTCGCCTACGAACGATCCAGGAAAAGAAAGATCTGAGCGGAGACCTGTCGGATGTGGCGGATTTCCGGTGGTGTCGTTACACTTGTCAGTGAAATTGTGCAAAATTTTAAAACTGAATGATTCCAAATACATGAACAGTCTTTCGTTCACTTCCCCACGAATCTTTCTCAGAACCCAAAAAAAAGTGCGATCGATCAGCACTTAGAAAGTTCCACGTCATTACGTCTGCGATGTTGTAAACATTTTAACAAATGTGATTTCAATCTAGTCACCATAATTGACGCATTGTCACACAACTGTTTGAAAAGAAACTTTAAAGTTGCATCAGCCGTGCACGAATTTGCGTCAGAATGACAAAATGCTTCTACGGATAGCTTAACTGGCGCCAAGACATTGATTATTTTATTTATGATATCTTTATGAGATTCATCAAAAATCTCTGGATTATTCAGGTCTATAAGAGCTGTTCGAACGCTATTCTTTATAAGAAGAAAGCGTTCAAGCATTGTGAAAGGGGTTGTTCCATCTCGTCCGACAGTCAAGCAACAAGGTTAGCTCGTTTCTATCATTATTATTGTATCATTCTTCATATGTGATCTTTTGATGCTCGACGAACTTTTTTATCCACGTTTTTAATATTACGATCGTTCGTTAAATCTCGGAAATGGCTGGTCTAAGATCTTCATCATCATCATCTGAATCCATGTTCAACGATTGGCTCATAATTGAATCATCAATATTTTTGTACAACAAATCGCAAACGGCTAAATGAATCCCATGTGCAAAGCAAACTTTGTGCTCTGCTTTCACAAGCTTTCCAACCTTAAGCATGACGTGCGCACTATCAGTTATTATTGCAACAATATTAGAATCAAGAGAATTTGAAGCTCAGAAAGGCGCTCCTTCAATATCGCACACATGCCTCAGCTGGTAATGATTCATTTATGCGAACCTGTCCTAAATTCTTGGTTGTATTACATGAATGAATGTTTATATTCATTTATTTCTTGTCTTAGCTCAAAATCCATTCGTCAAAGCTTAAACTGAATCTTTCTCCTTCATTTTTTAATGTAAATAATTCAGCTTTTATTGGCGGCAGATTTTGGTAAATCTGAATACCCTTTTGATAGGATCAAAGTGCTTAAATCATTTGATGTCACACTCATAGAAAAGCCGTCGAAAGCAGTCATCCGAGCTAAAATATCGTCGACAGTATCAGTTTTACAAAAATAGTCCACGATCAAATTGCTTTTGCGTTTCAAGGGTGGTTCTTCGACGTTATGAGCATTTAATGCAGACGAAGTTGTCGAACTTAATGTCAATTAATGTTTCGTTTGGAGATGGGCATGTAATCCTTCGGTAGATCCTCCAAGTGTTTTCAAAACTGCTGGGCAACGGTTACATTGCCCTGTATTTCCCTCTTTGGCAATCAAAAAATGACTCCATATAGAGGAAGCATCGCTCTTTTTTATGCTCAATATAGACACTTTTTGTGGGCATGCTACTACTTTTATGCTATCTAGAAACAAACAATGTATCTCATTTGCGACTATAAAACTAAAAATCAATAGCTTTAAAGAAAAAAAGAAAAAATCAACGTCTGTTTGTTTCACTCTAACTATTCTAATGAAAGAATTCCTACCAAAGTAATGTTAATGTTTAGAAAAGAACTTACTTTTTGCAAAGCATGAATCTGTCCGATTATCACTGCACTCAAAAAATAATCGAATTGACTGGGGAAATAAACGGGAAATCAAAAGAGCGGACAAAATCGTATTTGAAAAGAATACCTACCAATAACAATGTTAACGTTTAAAAGAAACTTCCTTTTTGTACTTTCCACTTTTCTTTTTTGTACTTTTCCACTTAATCTGCTCGGTTGTCAGGCAACACATAAACTAGTCGAATCTGTTTGAACAGCGTGAACTTGCCTGATCGTCAGCGCGCTCAAAAAATAATCGAATTGACTGGGAAAAACAAAAACAAACAAAAGAGTGGACAAATTGTAGGTGAAAGCGGAGGAGCCCATTTCAAGCAGCTTATTTATAAAAAGTACAAAAATGACTAATCAATACCGTAGATCCCGGGATTAACTAAATAAAATCCCGTAATTTCTAAGCCTGTAAAAGAGCCGGGATCCGGGATTGAATTCCCTATTGGAACATATTAGGTATAGGATAAAAGTTCACTATTGTGTTGCAATTATAAATAATTTTTAAATGGTATTGATTGGCTTTTTCTCCTTTTCCCAGTCGAATCGTAAAATATGTAATAATCTTCAAAAATTGGAATTTGTTATGATTTTTTATTATAAAATATGTTTCATTGATAACTTATAAATTTATAGAGCCATCCGGACCATTAAGTTTTCATATTTTGATTATTTGGAATTTTCTTTGTATTCTTTTAAAATTTATAGCGATTACTATTGAATAAAATGCTTTTGACTTTGACCTTGGGAGTTGTTGTTGATTGTTGTTGATTCGCATGACTTTGAAAGTGTTCATTAATCTCCCAAAAATCAAATTCATCTTACTGCGTAGCAAAAGATTAAAATGATTCAACCTAAAAAATTTTTTAATACGACTACTTCTATCGATATATGTACTCGTATGTATGTATTTACTTATGTTCAAAATTCCCTTACCCTAGAGTACTAACATGATCTTTTCTTACGTTAATACTAACATTCGCCTGTGAGGCAGCTTTTCCAAAGAAAATATTTTTTTTTAGAAGAATATAGTTCAGTGCATATAATCTAACAAATTGATTCATTAATATAGGCAATGTATTAATTTTTAATATTTAAAATGAACACATACTTCAGTCACTTTTTCATGGAGATCGTTTTTTAGATAAGAAAATTTAATAAATTAATCCACAATTTTCGGTTTCAATTTCGCATCATTATTAAGGTATTGAAACGATCTTTGAAATAAATAAAAAAAAATATTTTCTTGCACGTTCAGGTTCACCTTGCAGATTAAATTGGATTTGAGGGTTTTTAAGGTACATTTTATCGCATTCCAACCAATTTGATGACCTGTATTCCATACAATATGTTTTATGATAGAAGGTGCTTTTGTAGATACTCATGCGTTTTATTTTCGTTGGACAGAAATCGCAAAGGGATCTCTTTCCTTTTCTTACTGCAGTTTGGAGAGAATCAACGAGTTGATTTTCGGAGCATCCGATTTTTACTTGCATCAAATCGCAAAGTCTTTTGGAGATATTGGGTTGTACTTCAAGACATGTTGAGCTCAAATCGTGACATAAAGTCTTGCTCAAATCTTTCATGTAATTTCTTGTGGTCATTGGTTTTATGTGAGA
Organism: Odontomyia ornata; assembly: GCA_963969285.1. Lineage (NCBI taxonomy): Eukaryota > Metazoa > Arthropoda > Insecta > Diptera > Stratiomyidae > Odontomyia > Odontomyia ornata. The sequence goes on from OZ017740.1 coordinate 34,417,578, forward strand.
AGCTGTACAATTGGAAGTATATATTACATCACTATTTAGACTTGACGTATTTAAAATACAAGGGGCCAACGTCTGGTTTTGCGGTTGGTATTATAGCGAGCATTCATTTGGTCAAAAAAGTCCACCGCTCCTTTTGTCTCATTGTATTCTTCGATTATTAAATGTTTTTGAGATATTCAACTAATGGCACAATCTTCATGCATATTCGACAATAAAAGAACCGTCTTATGAGACTTCGGCTTGTAGCTGACCAGAGTAAGTTTTTCATGGAAACCAAACATGGATGTTCCCACAGGACGGGATGCGATATCTTGAATTCTGCAGGAATTTCCTTCTTGTTAGTTTTAATTGTACCAATTAATGTCAGTTTGTATTTGTCTCCAAGTAACTCCTTGGCTAAAGGTACAGAAGTGAACCAGTTACCATCGGCAAGGTTTCGATTATTCGGAATATACACCCTGAAAGGACAACGTCCGTCAAATGAGAGCAGTTGTTCGTCTATTGTAACGTAGGTTCCAGGTTTATACATATCTCTGCACTATTTGACAAACAACTCCCAAATATCTCTACTCGGTGCAAAAATTTATCTGATATTTATCTACCTTCGCGAGGTGCTACGGTCATCAAAATGAAGACATTTTAGCAAAAACTCGAAGCGATCTTCGCTCATTGCCGCAATATATTTGGATCCACAAAGGGTGGTATCAAAGGGCTCTGAGGTAGGCAAATGATTTTTTTTTTCATTGCACCGCTCAAAATAAGAACACCAAGTAGAGCTGGTATTCTTTGTGTATTTTTTCTAATAGAATTCTGTGTTAAATTCGACACAAAGTTGTTCCTGCCTCTTAAAACAGCTTCGAGTGGCGTTTATCAGTTTGTTTAAATCAGACTGATTCGTTTCAAGTGATTCAGGACTACCAACTGCTGTTAGTTCCTTATTTATTATTTTTTGTTCGTCATCGTCTTAGTTCACAAGGTTATCTGTTTCACCCCCACTCTCCTCTGAATTGCTTTCTTTCTCCAGGTGATCTTCGATATCACTTTCTTCTGACTCCAGTTCTTTCAACCACTGGAAAATTTGTTTTTCTGATGTCATCCCGCTAAAATATAATAACGCTACTAATAAAACTGCAAAAATTAACTACCGGTTAATATGAAAAAATTCCTTACTTAGCACTAAAGTTCGCCTCACAGGCACCTGAAATAAGAACAACTCAATAATCCAAAACCAGATTTTAATACACTTCTGCGTACACACTCGGACAGCACTAGTCTGAGTTGGCATATGCGATGGCTATGATAGTAGCAACGGCTTGGGAGATATCGTAAAAAAAACGATTTTTCCACCTCACAGGCGAACGTTCGTACGCTAGGGTTAATGAAAGAGTTTATTTTTCACATCGCTCATAATCAAACTTAAAGCATTCACTTGGAAGATATCAATGATAAAATATCTACTTTTAAATTTTTTCGAGAAATTTCTGATAAACCCTTAATTCAACTATTAAAATTTACAATCACTTTTTCATAATATTTTGAACAATAAATTTACTTCAAGTAAGTTTACATGCCCTCAAAGTCATCACCCACAATGGCACACATGACTTTTGACACTTATTGACGCCCCATCAAAACGGAACAGCCAAATTAGAATAAGTAGACGGGGAAAGACCATGAATTTTGATACCATTTCAATGACTACTCATGTGTGGCGTGAAATCCTTTTACAGCTCATAAATTTGAATTTTCTTATGGCATTCAGCCAGGAAATTATCGATTAGCAAAGCCTATAGGAGAGACAGTCACGACATGGATAACTTGACATGTGATAATTTGCGAGGGAGTATCCAACGAAAACGGCTGCCTGTAAGAGTGTTTATTTTCATCATAGTAATTAATCATTTACCACTAATCAAATTAATTATCATTAAATAGTGAATCTTCCAAACAGAATCTCCGAACTAACTATTGTTTATTTTGAGAATGGTTGTAGAAGGCGGGAATGTTTTCGTTGTGAATTATTAATGTACATCTCCTTAGGAGTAAGGGCGACTTAACTTTGACTCGTAAAACACGTGCCTGTAAATACAGAGCAAATCAATGTCAATCCAAAAATAAACTACACCCCAAATAGACAGTAACAGAATCGTTAAATCAAATATCTTATTGTGTCCCTAACGCCCGGAAGCTGAAAAATCTCAACAGTGTGTGGTCCGTCTTTCTTTGAATTTGGATTTTACGAGCAGCATCGAAAAGGTGTTCGAAATGTACTATATCTTTCGACGAAGGATTTGCCAAGGGTGGGCGTGAAAATATCGATTTGAAAGCTAGAGACGTTCTGCAAACAGACTCAACTGCCTTGAGATAAAAGTGTTTAGGCGGGAACATCTTCGAGAATGTAAACTTCCATGGACAAGTGAACAGAATGCCTGGGATTATTTCATGGAAACCTTCCCTTCTCGCATTTCAACTCGAACCTCAACTTTTTTATCAACATCCAAATTATTGTGTTCTTGCAGACACAGCATCTACAGTATCCTAATTCAAAAATTGTATCTACATCTCAAGTTACAAAGCAAAACGTTAGCAACAACTTTCTGCCAATCACCTTGCAGATCACTAGATAATATTTACAAACATTAAATTCTTAATTGTCCCAGGCCATGGTGGGCTTGCTCTACCAACGGAACATCCGCGCACTCCCTCCATTCCAAGAGCTTTAATAGAATGGGATTTGTATATGTTTTTCCTCACGAGAGCTTTACATCACATTTCTTAGTCATTCAAGATTCATTAATGCTAAGTTGTTTTTGTGCTGGTCCAGCTCCACAACTTATTACGGTCTTTAATTATTATTTTTTCCTGTCGCTATTAATTACTAATTTTGGCATCATAATAGTGTCTAAAGTTTACATGGCCACATGGAAAACGTGCGTTCCCATTAATAACAGTAGCTTAGCAGTATGCTGATTGGAGGTGTAGATGACACGAATCAGTTATCAAGAGCCATTACCAAGTGTGTTCCACAAAAAACCTATGAATATTGAAAAGCGCTGGTGTAAAGGCAAATGGTATGACTGGCAAGAAAAGCGAGAGCTTAAGTGCCCGAATCAGAAATTTAAAGAGCTAATTAATGAGATGCCATTAACAAGTGGACGGATTCATGAAATAGAGAAAGGATTCCATTCATACTCAGACAATAACAATGAAAGCAGGAAAGTCGTTACCATGAAAGGGTTGGACAATTTATTGTTTATATTTTTTTCAAAATATTAAAGCAAAATAGGTACGAGCTGCAATAATTTTGATTAAGCTGAAAGGCATTGGGCTGCTTTTGGACGTTAGTCTTGTACATTGCCAGGTTGTCCTGTTGAAATGAATTTGAAATCCCAATACAGTGAAAGCTCTAGTCGCGGACAGCTCCCTCAGGCGGACATCTCTCATGGGCGGACGAAATTTTTAGTCCCAATTTATTCGTTATGGTTTGTTCCAAAAAAAGACATTCCAGTAGCCGGACGCTCCGCCGGCCGGACACGGACACCTAATCAATGTATTATTTATTTATTTATTCATTAACCAAACAAGGTACAAAAAAAAATTTAATTACATTTCATAATATTTATTTAATTTTATTAACAAACAAAAATTTTGGGGGGGGGGGGGGAATTGGTTGAGGAATTACAGTTACAGGATATTTAAGGATTCAAGGCTTTAAGTAGGTTGGTTTTAAAAGTGGCTTTCGAAATGCCTGGTGTAAAGCAATTCTTCATAGTATTAAATGTTCTGCAGCATCTATTAATAGGCTCATTATCTGCATAAATAGTTCTATGCTGCGTCACTTTGAGTAAAGGAATGTGCCTAGTTTGTCTCAACGCACAATCAAAATTAAATTTCGTGGAGAGCGATGCAATCTGAATGCCTTCTTCAATATATATAAAGGTAAAACAGCACGACGAGATTTGTCTTCTTAATGACAGAGAACTTAGATTTAATAGCTTAAGCCTTTATGTGTATTCAGGTAAGGTAGAAAATTGTCTGGGATCGTATGAATCCCTTAAGGCACATAGTGAAAACTGCTTCTGGACGGACTCAATTCTATTTGGATGTACTTCGAAGATAGGGTCCCACACAATACTTGCATATTCCAATATCGGGCGAACAAGAGCCGTGTATAAAGATTTTGTTACCCAAATATTCATGAGCTCCTTCGCACGTCTTTAAATAAAACCTAGTTGTTTATTAGCCCTTGCTAAAATTTTGTCGTAATGCAAATTATAACGAAGTTTCTGATCCAAGGTTATACCAAGATCATTAACATACTCAACTCTTACTAGCTCGACATTTTTAAGGACGTAGGTATTCTTGGCCAAGTTTCTTTTACGGGAAAAACTTATAACTTGACATTTACTTAAGTTGAGTTTGAGTTTATTTTTTTCATACCATTGTTGAAGGCAAAGAAGTTTAGTCTGAAGGAGCATTGCTTCAGCTTGTGAGCTAATAGCGTGGTAAATTTTTAGGTCATCAGCGTAGAGTAGATGTGGAATGCCGGCAAGTTCTTTTGATAGATCGGATATGAATATATTAAATAGAAGAGGTCCGAGATGACTACCTTGTGGAACACCCGATGATGCTCTGATTTTCTTTGAACAGTACCCCTGAAATTTTACGGTTTGACTGCGATGAGAAAGGTACGATATAAGCCAATTTAGAAGAGACCCAGTGATTCCAAAGTTTTGCAACTTTTTTATTAATATAGAGTGATCTACTTGATCGAAAGCCTTACTAAAGTCAGCATCAACTTGCTGCACTTTTTCCATGGCATTAAGGACATCAGAAACCAAGATTATAAGATTAGTAGCAGTTGAGCGACCTTTACGGAAATCATGTTGCTGGTCGTTAAGGAGTGGATCTACAAAGGTCGAGAGCTTATCATGTATCAATTTTCCAAATAATTTTGGTATAGTGGATAGTATTGCGATGCCCCTGTAATTCTCAACAGATTTTTTATCTCCATTTTTGTAGATTGGTATAAGGTTGAATAATTTCCACACAGTCGGAAAGACGCCTGATGAAAGAGATTTATTGAAGATTATATGAAGACGGAGGAATAAGGCCTGGTCCAGGGCCTTTGATAAGGTCCAGTTCGTTGATGGCTCTATTGATATCTTCTAGAGTAAAAGTTATATCTGCAATGCCAGCACTATGAGGTATTTGCGCCTGATGAAGTATGGGCGAGCTAGCTGGCAGAAAAACCTCCTGGAAGTATTCAGCAAACATATCACAGATAGTTTTACAATCAGAGGAAGTATTTTCTCCCTTAGTCATTGTTGCTGGATACTCGGACGATTTTCTTTTAGCGTTTACAAAATCATAGAATTTCTTAGGTTCACGCATTATATTTTCTCCTGTTATATTAATATAGTGATTGTATGCCTCACGAGATTTTTGAGAGAATTCATTTGCTAAATTTTCATAACTCACCCTGATCTGTTCGTTAGGGTTTGAACTATTTTTTAAGATCTTGTACAATTTATTTCTATGATTTCGTAATTGTCTTAGTTCTCTATCCAGCCATGGTTTCGATTTTTTATTTCTTTTCTTTATTTTAGGGTCGAAACTTTCGATGGCGTCAAATACTTTCTGGTAGAATGACGATACTGCATCATCCACGCTTAACATAGAAAAAGTTTCAATCCATTCTATAGTCTCTAGATAGGCTTTAATGCCTACATAGTCTGCATTTTTGAAGTCATATACAATTTCATCATTGAATAAATTCGTTGTCTTCGGATCAGATGTAGAAAGTTCAACAGAAAAAGCTCTATGATGTTTGGTATTAGAAAACAGATTTTCCTCGTCAGTCGTTGGACATACTACTACTTCGTCAACAAAATTCATAAAAATTAGGTTGGAGCAGTTTGCTGCAAATCATTGCCATAAAATGTATCGACTAGTTTATTGTCAACGGAGTCTTTAAGGTTAACAGGAAAGAGATTTTTATCTTGTTCGTCAACAACAAAGTATAAATGGGGACGATTAAAGTTACCTAATATGATGATTCTATCATTTTCATTGAGTGATGACAATACGAAAGAAGTTACCTCAAAGAAGTCGTTGTATGTAGTTTCGTCAGAATTGGGAGGAATATACACTACACCGATGTATAAAATCACATTACCAAGGATAACTCGTACAAACACATGTTCAAAGCATTTAAAGGATGCAGTTGGAACCACCATTTTTTATTGCAATAAGAACCCCACCTCCTCGAGACTGACCAGTATGCTGATAGTCTCGATCACAGCGGTAGATAGTCCAACTATCATCAAGAATTTCCGCATTTGTATACGAGCTATTTAACCAAGTCTCGGTGATGGTAATAATATCAAAATGGCGAGATTCGGCGTCAATAAATAAATAGTTTAATTTTCCTCTTATACCACCGCAATTGTGGTAGAAGAGGTTAATGCACTTTAAAGCTGGTCTCTGGTTAGGAATGATATTTCCTAAAATCTTAAGTCTTTCGCTGTGTTTGAGGGTTTAAATTATCAGTCGTGATGGCTTTATTTTGAGTTTCAGAATCAAAATGACTTTTGTTGCTTTGAACCACAGAGAGTTGTTAACGGATATGTTGGACAAAGGAAAATTGTTGGGCTTACATTTTAAATTACGGTGGCATTTATTATTAATAATAGTCTTACTATTTTTCCTTACACTTTTCTGGAGATGCCACTTGAAGAACTTGATGGCATTCTATGATAGACATGTACTTTGCTCCTGATGATCACAGAACAGCCAAGCATACTGCGTTGGAATATGCAGTTTGAATGTTGGACGATGAGTTTTTTTCCTTCTAGGGAGAGATTCAACATAGCAAAACTCGTCCTGCACAAAACGAAGAACCCAAGCCTCATTAGCAGCTGATGGTGCACCTTGAACGAAAAAGTTCTTGTATTGGCTCCTTTCATCACGCAATTGAGAAGTTGTAGCAACCGCACTCGTTGACCTTGCATTTGCCTCTTTTATGCAAGGGATCTCTCGCAAGCGGACAAATAGCGCATTCCGAGAAATAATAATAGCCCAGTCATATTAGGGCTTTCACCTCGGAATGAAAGATAATAAGCTGCAAATTGGTATGAACCTTTGTTTTGTCATTCTAAATGTTGTCTCAAAAGTCACAATCGTTATCGTGTTCGCGTCTCAAGATATTCAAGGTCAAAGGTCACAAAAATCGGATTTTCGCGAATATCTGGCTTCCTATCGGTTAAATGAGATTTGCATTTATTATAAAAGTTGTAGGCTATAAAATTCCCTACAACTTTTGTTTAAACTTTTTTTTCATACGACCAACCGTTTTGAAGGTAGAGCGCGAAGAGTGCACATCGTACAGTCATATACGGCCTAATGCAAGGTCAAGCGTGAGTTATGGTTATCAGTACGTTATAAAGTCAATTATTTACTTGGAAATTATAATTATTAAACAATGCCTATTATTTATGTACTAACTATTAATTATTTATATTTAATTAAAGTAAGTAACTTGATTTGCAACGGTACAATTTCAAACTAACGAATAATCTTGACTCATACAAAGTGGAGAGAGTGGCCTTGAATACTATAGAACATCTGTCCCGGCAATGAATAGAAAAGGGCATAGGGTAGGGACAAGTATTTCCAGGTATATAAGTATTGAGAAATTTACGCGTTTTAAAGAAAAGATATATAATGTCGTGTTAACTTAAAATAAAACTAAAATATATAATCCAGAATTAATAATATTTTATACTTAAATAGTTAAATATGAATAATTATATATATTATTTATGTACTAACTATTAATTATTTATATTTAATTAAAGTAAGTAACTTGATTATTTATATATAATTATTCATATTTAACTATTTAAGTATAAAATATTATTAATTCTGGATTATATATTTTAGTTTTATTTTAAGTTAACACGACATTATATATCTTTTCTTTAAAACGCGTAAATTTCTCAATACTTATATACCTGGAAATACTTGTCCCTACCCTATGCCCTTTTCTATTCATTGCCGGGACAGATGTTCTATAGTATTCAAGGCCACTCTCTCCACTTTGTATGAGTCAAGATTATTCGTTAGTTTGAAATTGTACCGTTGCAAATCAAGTTACTTACTTTAATTAAATATAAATAATTAATAGTTAGTACATAAATAATAGGCATTGTTTAATAATTATAATTTCCAAGTAAATAATTGACTTTATAACGTACTGATAACCATAACTCACGCTTGACCTTGCATTAGGCCGTATATGACTGTACGATGTGCACTCTTCGCGCTCTACCTTCAAAACGGTTGGTCGTATGAAAAAAAAGTTGTAGGGAATTTTATAGCCTACAACTTTTATAATAAATGCAAATCTCATTTAACCGATAGGAAGCCAGATATTCGCGAAAAACCGATTTTTGTGACCTTTGACCTTGAATATCTTGAGACGCGAACACGATAACGATTGTGACTTTTGAGACAACATTTAGAATGACAAAACAAAGGTTCATACCAATTTGCAGCTTATTATCTTTCATTCCGAGGTGAAAGCCCTAATATGACTGGGCTATAAGCCGACGAACATTGGAAAATTTCGTTGTAGATAGTCACAGCTGCCGACCAAAACGATTTTGCTGCATTTGTACGTTATAGCTAGCAGTGCAGACGTAGTGTAGAAGTAGTGTAGTGTTTCAGAACTTGATTGTTAAAAAGCGCAAATGGCACCACGTAATATACTTTCCTTAAAAGGAAAAATTGGAGTTATCAACAAGCAAGAGACAGAAAAACTATCGGTTCGTAACCTAGCAAAGAGGTAAGGTATTTTATAGTTTCAATTTCCGAATTTATAGCTTGAAGTTCCCAATTTTTTCAAAGATTCAATATTAGAAAAACGCAAGCTGCAGAAATAATGAAATGAAAAGACTCCATCAAAGCCAAATGGTGTTCTGAAATCAATATTCATCAAAAGAAGATATGCCTTACCCCACAAGGCTCCCAAGTTGACAAATTGTACTTTGATTGGTTTGCAAAGGCGAGAAGCAAGGGGATTCCTATATCCGGGCCGATCGTAAAAGCAAAGAAATTACCGAAGGAGTTGGATATTCTGGGTTTTCGGCATCAGATGGCTGGTTACACAAATGGCGCAAACGACACAACGTTAGTTTCAAGTGTATATCTGGCGAAGCTTCAGATGTGATTCCAGCGGACGTCAATCAATTCAAGGAAAAACTTCCTTCTTTACTACGTGGCTATAAGCCGGAGGATGTTTACAAGGCAGATAAAAGCGGCTATTTTTTTCGAGCAATGCCTGACAAAACTTTGGCATTCAAATCCGAGAAATGCACTAATGGTAAGCTATCCAACGAGAGGCTAACTGTTTTGTTTTGTGTAAGCATGTCTGGAGAAAAAGAAATGTTGTTAGTCATTGGTAAAGCGGCATGTCCTCGAGCTTTTAAGAATATTCCAATCAAAGAATTGCCAGCTATCCAATCAAAGAATTGCCAGCTATCCAACAAAAATCATGGGTGATCCGTGATATAATGACTGAGTGGTTGCAGCAATTAAATAACAAAATGAGATGTCAGCAAAGAAAAATTCTTTTATTTTTAGATAATGCTGCCTCTCATCCTAAAGATTTTTAACGAACGTTAACATTGTTTTTTTGCCTGCGAATACGACCGCAGTTTGCCAACCATTGGATCAAGGCATTATTCAAAACTTTTAAGTAAATTACAGAAGCTTAATTTTAAAGCACGTGATGTCAAAAATGGATTCTGCTACGTCAGCATCCGAATTGTCAAAAAGCATAAACGTTCTAGACGCTTTATTTTTCATAAAATCTTCTTGGGATAAAGTAAAGGTGGAAACTGTTAGAAATTGTTTCCATAATGCCAGACTTACAAACTCTGGACTTAAAACTGAAGAGTTTGATGCTGAGGACGATCTACCATTATCGACATTAGTAAGTCTAAGCTCAATGGTAGAGTTGAATAAACAAACTGTTGACGATTTTTTCAAAATTGATATTGTTTATAGAAAAACATTGTGTTTTAAAACACAATTGCAAATAGATGCTGAGATATAACAGGTAGAAATATAGTCATATTTTGGACAGTTTCACGTACATGTCCCCTTAACTTAATTCCCTTTTTTTATTCAATGATTTATTATATCTCCAAAAAACATGCTTTGCCCACCAAACACTGTGTTTCAGATGGAAAAAACGGTACCTCAGGAGACGGATTATTTATTTTTTATATCTCTTAATTCAATAAAAATAGACCCACACGCATTTTGCATTTAAATATTGGCCAATTTGTAAGATTACCTATAAATGCGACGCATCTTTTACACGCGCAAACATCCAAAAAGAATATTATGGTTCCCACGAGGGAAATAGATTAAAGACTACCAAAAAGAATTATCTCATAAAATGTGGATGATTAAATTAAACGCAGCTGATAGATCCTATCGACAATCTCGTCAACTAAATTCCCATTCGAATCTATTCAAAAAAATTGTCAATACCTTTGAAGAGGAGAAAAAAAGATTTTATATCTTTTAGACTTTTTACGAAGAAACCTGATTAACGCAAATTTTTATTTTGCTTTAGTTGGAAAATCTGTTTTTCGGCTTATTCACGATATTCAAAATTCTATGTATAAACCTACATTCGGCCTTTTTTAATTTGCGTGGATTAAAATAAATTAGTTAACTCGAATAAAAATAAATTCTGAAAAAAAGCTTCACGCAAGGGTGACGTTTGATTCTTTTTTATTATGGAAATTCATTGTCGTGGAGGAAGGCAAAAACCGAAAGTGGGGAAAATTTAATTTATATGTGTACAATGAACATTTTCAAATAAGAAACACTTGGGTCTATTGAATATTTCTCAAGATCATTTTCTCTCTTTCTCGAGTTCATTGAAACTGAAAAACAACTAAAGTTACTCAACCCCAACCTCTCGCAAGTGAAAATAAAAACATCCATTTCCTTAACCTTTAAACGAAAACAAATAATCAGCCAATATTCGAATCGACAATGACTTTCTTAAAATGTTCGTTAAATCTTTATCATATAATTGTTTATAAGTGTGTGTGTGTAAAAGGAAAAAAAGTAAATCCATGAAATCTTGACAAGACTGAATTTCACGAATCGACAATCCAAACCCTGTATTTCGAAATTTATGATGTTGTTTGTTGTAGCCAAATCCAAGCAGGATTGTGGATATATATTTATAAATGGAATACATAATTAGCATAAAATTAAAAACAGAAAAACGAAAACAAAAACGTAAATGAATATTAACATTCTGGATGTTTTCGATAAATAATATTCGCAAATGAATAGAAAATTCAGACTTTTTACAAAATAAAAGCAAATTTACAAAATGAATTTTTTCCCCTAATAATTTCCATATTTTTACCTCGAGCGACCTACGAAAAGTAATTATTTCTTTTTTATAGCACAACGGTAACATATTTACCTTTTTGGGAATTTCATTAATATTCCGGCCTTCGGTTTAAGGTGTATACGATCAGTTAATCAGATATGCAGGTTACGGATGCTCCGGACCACTTTTGAATCGCTCAATCTGAACCAGGGAAGACTATTTTATGTCCAGATTCAATAAAACTTTTTCTATTTCTGTTTTATTGGACGAAAAAGAATGGAAACAAATAATCATAGAATAATTTTTTTTTTGAGAAGGATGATGCAAATATCTTCCATATTTTGGTTTGATTTCTTGTAATTATGGATGTTAGTCGGCGAATTCCAGAAGGGTTAGAATAACTGAATATAAATCTCCCGAACATCATTCACCAAAAGTGGGCACGTGCGTGGGTAAGGTGTGTGATATCACTTTGAGTAGATTGCCTTAGTAAGTAAGTAAGCAAACTTTATTGAGACCTTTCATAACTTGACATTACAGAGTATGCTTAATGACTATGTGACATTTGATAGTATATGGATGTCAAATAAACTTTGACGGTTAGAATATATACTTATATTACATTAGTGTGTTTGGATATCTAGACTTTGCCATTTGCTCCTATAGCTTAAGAGTTGAAAAGTTTGACTAATAAATACATTAAAACTTACACTAAATCTAACCCTAATATAAATTAAATCTGTTCCTACATCTAACCTTAAAAAAAACTATAAGCTGTTTAGTACAGCACTCGATCTTATACATATATTTATTCTAGAGTAAATTTTTGTTTTATGATACTTATGAACTAACCAAATTTACATATGTTTTGTTTAACCCCGGTATATGATTTGTGCTCATTAAGCGTAGAACGCCGCACGGTGGTCAAAAATTCCAAGAAGTTAGCCATAATGCTGAAAAATTTATTTTCCCGGACACATTTCAAGTTTCAAATGCGTGTAGTGGTGTCCCTAGCATAGTTTGAGATCGATGCATCATTCTGCAATCATTACGCGATCTACATATAATTTCGATCACAGCGATAAAATTTCCATATGACAACATTATTATGTGCTTTCATTTTGTGTTCGTACACAACACACACATATGAATGCGGAGAAGTTTCTCTCGCACAGATATAAATGCGGAGCAATTTCTCACGCCCACATATATTATAAAAATCGATGGTCCCGATTTACCGCTATCGACTTTTCCGCGTTGTACCCACGATTTAAATTTTTATCTCTTTCGCACCCTGGCGTATCATGGCAAAATGCGCGAAATTATTAATCTCTTTTCATTCAACAGCTCACGTAGTACACCAGCTCACTATATATAAGCTCTGACTGAGGTATCAAGCCCAAACTGTATGTGGAACCCGTTCGAAACTACCCCCACCAGCCACAATGCGGAAATCTTTCCAAGTATTGGCTGGCCAACTACGTAACAAAGCCGGATCGCATTTTTTCGTATTGACTTTCATTCGCCAAACATTTGTGTAGGCTTGTACATCTGTAATGAATCGGTCCTGCACCACTGACGATAAGTCGTCAGTCGTTATTGACGTCGACGGTTCGGAACGCACCCTTTAACCCCTCGCTGACACTGAATCGCGTTTTGACAATTAATTAGCGAACGTCAGTGAGTGAACGTTAGAGTGTGGTGTGATAACAAATAAGTTCTTGTTAAAGTGAGTGAAAGTGCAAGGTGTTTTCCGGAGGAATGTCATCGCCCAGGATGCATAGACATTTATACCGCGCAGCCTGAAAATTTTCCTGTTTTTTGGCATTCACTCTGAAGAACGGGAAATAAACTGCAATTGCATCGCACAACCGCTCTCAAATGAAATGGCGACTACACAAGTTATACATATATGATCGGATTTCAATACATGGCTAATAACATGTGCCATGTGCACGGACTACGAGATGGTGTGAGGGTTGTAGAAACTTTTCAGAAATATACTAAATTCAATAAGTCCAAACTGGATGTAACTTTCGTAATGCTATAGTATGCTATAGTTGCAGGCAGTTTACAAAACATCACCTCTAGTGCCAATTAGGTTGACGTTTAAAGGACGCCTACATCGTCACACAAGGAGCAATGACAAGTCTAGGATGTATTCCAGTCCAGCATTTTATACAGATTTACTAGTTGTTACTGAATTAGTATAGGCATCTACCAAATGGAAATTTTCTACTTAGTCGTATTCAGTGGCTTATCCACTGTTCTGTCATATGTTTTAAATTGGCTCAACATACAAAAGTTCACCAAAGAACTGTTACAGCAATAATCAATGCAATACCGAAAAAGTAACTTTGGATGAAAAAACAATGCCGCGAACAACCCTCCTCAATAGTTACAATAAATCGAAACCTGATTGCTCAAAGCTGACAAACGAACGGCTTAATCCCAACCCGACATCAGAAAGCTTAAGTTGCATGCATTTTATCTAACACTAATATTTAAGAACTTATCTTTCTATTTATCTCCCTAGAATGAGTTCTTCTTCCTTTAGCTTGCTATAACGAGAAGTGTAAACATCTTCATTGCAGAAGTTATTTTTGGCTATAAAAACAAATCCCTTCCTGTTCATGAGTTCACATAGAATTAGAAATCTCCTCTCCAACCTTCCAGTCACCCAACAATTTTAGTTTGCTCGTTAATTGTTTAAGAAAAACTATTTTTGCTTGCATGGATACTGTAAAACTGTTTATAACGTCTAATTCGTCGTCTAAGGCATACAAACAATTTATTTTATTCTACTATTTATTCTTAATATAACAACATATCCACATAATTATGTATTTTTATTTCAAATGTATGAATTTAATTAAGCATAACTAATGAATGGAGAATGTTCAAAAACTTTATGAGGAAACTGTATATTTTCACAATTTCTGACTACTTGTGTTAGTTGGTCGAGATCATTTATAAGCAGAAAAAACTTTAAAAACAAGTAGGACTTACAATTACCGTTCATTTTTGGGCTAGCCTTAAACAACACATTAAAAATATAGTGAGGTTTTGTCAATATTAAACTATCACCAAGTCCAAAAAGCCCCAAGTTCATGTACAAACTTGGAACCTTCTGGTCAACAGAAGAGTGGGATAATCGTATCAAAAGACTTACGGATTCAAACCAAGAGGCAAACTTCTGCACTTTCTATGTAAAAAGAAGTAGAAGGATTTGTAATGAGGCCATAATTCGAAAAACAATTGAAAATGACCTTCTAATCAGTGGATGCAGAGTTGAGCAGCTACCTTCCCGCAATCAGCAAAGACGTGGCTTCAAAGTTTTGATTCCAACGCGATATGCCTGGTTTTTCACGAGTTTCAAGAAGAAGAATGGTATTTGTTCCTGGTGCGGCATGGTTTTCAAGAAATGGATTGATCAAATCGCGAGCCCTGGATCCAAGGACAGTAAAAAAAATAAGTAGCGCTAAGTATGTATGTAAGCGCATTAACCTTACGAATGGTCCAATAGCAACTTCTAACATGAATCCTAAACCTCAATCCCTATTTTCACTTTCGAAACGCTTGAATGCCTACAACGCGGCGGATAACTGTAGCACTCTATTAGCGTTAGTGCTGGTCAACTGGAAACAGTAATAGACGCAGAGGCGTCTACTGCACAAAAACTAGAAGCAGCTTCCTCTTTAAACTATAAATCTTCTACTATACAGGGCACTTATAATAACTTCATGCGTGGAGAAGACTTAATTCCAAATTCGTCCGGATCAATTTTACAGCCCATATCACTTGCTCCGACTAATAACAACCAATCCTTTTCAGACCCGTTGTTGCCGCCTGCAGTCAAGGCCACTATGGTTTCGGGTGCTGACTTCAAAAAAAGATATTTAATATCTCGACTTAGAGATAATAAAATTTAAGAATCGGTTCAGCTCTACCTGTCATATATGCACAAGGCATCAGAAACCGCTTGCATAGATGGTTAAACGAAAACAAGTCTGAAAATCGTGATTTAGAGAGAAGGTCTTCCAATTGATCTGGACGCTCTCCGGCTTCTGTATTTTTCCTACCATGAAGAACTAGGTATCACCGTTAACCAGGCAAAAAAAGATCTCGAAATCTACGCATCACATGTTAGTTCAAATCATATCTCGTCATTGCGAAGGGCAAGGGAACGTCCCCAATAAGCAGAAGTTTTCAAAGTTATTTTACCATAACTGTGGTGGTATACATAGTAAGTTAAACAAACTTTTTCTTGACGCAAAATCGTGCCATTTTAATATCCTAACCCTTTCCGAAACATGGTTGAATGATTCTCACATTAACGAAGAGATCCTTGATAGTGACTGGAATATATACAGAGACGATAGAGATCGGCACAGCATAGGACAATCACGAGGAGGTGGTGTTTTAATTGCAGTACACAACTCCTTTATGAGTGAGCTAGTAAATTCCACGCAATACAAATTATTCCAGCATAAAGTGGTTAAAATAAAGTTGGGAAGATCTTATTTATATATTGGCGTTTTTTATGTCCCCCCGAATTCTAACGATACTGTCTACGACGACGTTTGTCAAATTGTTGCTGAAATTGGTGCAATTACAAAAGAAGAAGATAAGATTATAGTTACTGGTGACTTTAATCGTCCAAACTTAAAGTTTGTGGTCGATGAACAAGACGGCCTCCTTCTTCCTATCAATCTCCTAAATAGTAATGATTTCAATCTCATGAGCACCTTTTATAGTAACGATTTGCAGCAAGTAGCTCCTATACCCAACCAAAATGGCAGATCGCTAGATCTTATTTTCTCTAAATCTTACGACGAAGCAGTGGTCAGTTCAACTGATGACAACGAGCATCTGTTTTCTAATTCAGTTCATCACTCCGCTTTTATCGTTGAATTGTCCACTTCTGATACTTCTAATTCTATATCGTACAATTCCACTATTGTACAGGTATATGACTTTCGTAATGGCAATTACGATCAAATCAATTGTCTTTTATCCCGAGTAAATTGGAATGACACTTTGTCAACGTTAGACTTGGATACAGCATTATCCACCTTTTATAGCATAATCTTTGACGCCATTGAATCATTCATACCTAAAATAAAAAAAAAGACAAGACTTCAGAGCCATGGCTACAAAGAGATCTCCAGCATTTACGCAACAAGAGAAATAAACTTTACAAGCTCCTTAAACGCAATAATGATGCCAGCGATGAGATCAAGAGTAAGTATAACGAGATTGCTCTCGAATTCAAACTAAAATCCCAAGAGGCATATCAATCGTACGTTAACGTTGTAGCGGAGGAAACTATTTCCAATCGAAAAAAGGTTTTTGACTTCGTAAACGTTAAGCATAAAACTCATGGATATTCTTCGATTATGACATACAAAGACTCGACGTCATCTTGTGTAGAACAGATCTGCGAGTATTTCGCAGACCACTTTCAGCATGTTTACTCGAACTCTGCTACTCCACTAAACCTAGAGCCTCCGGAACAATCGCCTGGAACCCTTATAGAGAACATGTCGATTTCAGAAGATGAAATTCTCCAAGCTATCGAGGATCTCGATTTTAATAAAGGACCTGGCCTAGATCTGATTCCACCCTGTTTTATGGCCCTCTGCAAAAGTGAACTGACTAGATCTCTCTTCATTATTTTCAATAAATCCCTATCAAGTGGTATCTTTCCTACAATTTGGATGCCATCCTTTATAACACCAATACATAAACAAGTTGGGTAGACAGACCTATGCTCATGTCAGAAGGGTTTTGTACTCAACTTACAGAATGCAGTAACCAGTAACGAATGAAATCAAGAAACATGTCATGTTCGAGGATCATACTATTATTAGCAAAGTTGAAAGAATTTTGACTTCTGAGGTATTTGTTATAGTTATACCCACAAATATCTCCCTTGATAATTATTTCAGATTTTTTAAGATCACGGGTGTCCATTCGCGAGGGAGGAAACACATTTTTCATGGATTTCCAACCCCCCCTATGCCCCCACAGAAGCAAAATATGTCAGTTTAAGAACTGTTTTGAAAAGCTCTCATAGAGAACTTTCAGTTGATACTCATATCGGCTACCTTTCCTGAAATTTTTTTCAGGGGCCACTCCTCTGTACTGTAATCATCGATTCATGGCCTGTTTTTTAGAATCTTAGAATGGTTACAAAGCCCTTTTGCTAGAAGCTCTCTCCTGCCTTTCTGACTTGTTTCAATTGTATATACTTATCTTCATGATACCTATCATTCCTGAAATTTTCATGCAAATCCTAGCAAAGCTGTAGTTTCTAAGTCGGTAAAAAGCGCATATGGCTCCATTGCCATATGTTTCCATAGTAATACAGGGCATATTGTTCCATAGTAATGCAGGAAAATTCAAATCGCTATAACTTCGTTCAATACTATTCGATCTTTATGAAACTTTCAGAAAAGATCAATCTTATAAATAGTCATCTGTGTACTTATTGAATTTAAGGGTACCGTTAAGATTTTATTCAAGAAAACATAAAATCGATAAATCATACTATTACTAACAAAGTTGAGTGAATTTCGACTTCTCATGTATTTGTTGTTGTTGTACTCATTAAGGCCTACATCCATGATTTTTTTCAGATTTTTCGGATGGAAAGTGTCCAATCGCGAGGGGGGGTACGCGAAAAGTTCGTACATTTTCCCTTCCCCTGCCCCTCTCGGTACTCATAAGGCAATTTTAAGACTTGTTTTGAAAAGATCTCATTGAGACCTTTCCAATGACACCCTACTCGACTACCAATGGTGAAAATTTTTTTTGGGGGGTCACTTCCCTATATGGGGAGACCCCCCTTAAACCCCTTTGAAAATTTTTTTCACCATTGAACTTTCAAGAGGTCACCACTTCTGACCTTTTCACAAAGTTTCATGATTGTAGCTTCTATAGTTTCGGAGAAAAAGTGCTGTGACATACAGACGGACGGACGGACGGACGGACGGACAGACGGACACAGGTCGTGATTGCAATAGGGTTTTGTTTTAGTACAAAACCCTAAAAAGGTGAAAAACGGCTTGTGGTGAACTACAGGGGCATTGCTATCTTATCTGCTATGCCAAAACTGTTTGAAAAAATTATTTGTGGTAAAATTTCTCCCATTATTGAACCATTTCTTAATGAAAAGCAACATGGTTTCCGTAAAAATAGATCTACTACCACTAATCTAATCACTATGATGTCAGATATTCTTTGTAGAATGGAGCGAGGAAATCAGATTGATGCCATATACGCAGATATCAGCAAAACATTTGATAGAGTGAACCATGGAATTTTGTTGAAAAAACTCCGTAGCTTCATTGAAACCTTTCCAATGACACCCCACTCGACTACCAATGGTGAAAATTTTTTTTTGCGGGGTCACTTCCCTATATGGGGAGACCCCCCTTAAACCCCTTTGAAAATTTTTTTCACCATTGAACTTTCAAGAGGTCACCACTTCTGACCTTTTCACAAAGTTTCATGATTGTAGCTTCTATAGTTTCGGAGAAAAAGTGCTGTGACATACAGACGGACGGGCGGACGGACGGACGGACAGACGGACACAGGTCGTGATTGCAATAGGGTTTTGTATTTTAGTACAAAACCCTAAAAAGGTGAAAAACGGCTTGTGGTGAACTACAGGGGCATTGCTATCTTATCTGCTATGCCAAAACTGTTTGAAAAAATTATTTGTGGTAAAATTTCTCCCATTATCGAACCATTTCTTAATGAAAAGCAACATGGTTTCCGTAAAAACAGATCTACTACCACTAATCTAATCACTATGATGTCAGATATTCTTTGTAGAATGGAGCGAGGAAATCAGATTGATGCCATATACGCAGATATCAGCAAAACATTTGATAGAGTGAACCATGGAATTTTGTTGAAAAAACTCCGTAGCTTCGGCATATCAGGTTCAATACTAAGCTGGATTCAGTCTTATTTGAACGGCCGCATATAATTTGTCAAGTTTCAAGGGCAGTTGTCGCGTGAGATCAATGTCGCCTCCGGGGTTCCTCAGGGCAGTCATCTCGGTCCACTTCTCTTCAATATTTTCATCTCAGATCTTTCGGAAGCGCTGTCTGATATTTCCCACCTTTTTTATGCTGACGACCTCAAACTATATCACAGTATACAATCTTTAACTGATGTATCTTTTCTTCAATCCAAACTAACCGCCCTCCACCAATGGTGCGATACGAACCATCTTGAACTAAATCTGGAAAAATGTTACGTGATAAACTTGACAAGAAAAAGGAAATAAACAACACACAACTGCGAAGAGTTGATAAAGTTGTAGACCTTGGCATAGTATTAGACGCCAAACTCAGATTCAACCTTCACTCCGATGAAATTTTGTGCAACGCTTATAAGATGCTGGGTTTTATTAAACGGAGGGCGAAAGAATTCATGAATATTTGGGACACAAAACCCTTGCTCGCCTCGCTAGTCCGTCCTATTCTCGAATACGGCTCCATAGTCTGGGACCCTATATACGACATCTATAGGCTTGAGTCTGTACAAAAACAATTTTTACTCTTTGCGTTAAGATCTCTGTACGACCCGGCTTCTTTTCACAACCTACCATCTTATGAGGATCGACTTCGAACATTAAACCTGACATCACTCGCTTTCAGAAGAGTCGCTTTGTCTGCATGTCTACCGTTCGACGTAATAAGGTACAATATTCAAGTTACTGTTTTATCAGACAAGATGCACTTTCACGATCCTATTAGAGTCACGAGACACATTCCCATGTTACCACGAGTACACACCACACCAATTATGCAGACAATGAGCCGGTTAACAGATGCTGTAAGGCATTCAATAAGTTTAGCGATCTGTATTCCCCAACCACTTTCAAGTCCTGTTTTAAATCCAAAATATTAAAAGTCCTCAATTCATCAACTACATAATTAAGATTGTATTATTGTATTGGTATTTTACTTCAGTTAAATTTGATTTGTATTTTAATTTAAAATGGGCCTTGTTTGGCGACTGAATAAATAAATAAAAATTCAGAACATAAAATCTGTCTGCAATTGTGTCGTTAGAAAAATGAAAAAAGGGATAATTGAAAAATAAATAAAAACAACATGAATTGCTAACCCAACAAAGACTTTCCTTTCCAGCAGACCCTTTCTAGCATGAATGGCAGCGAGCGGTAAGTATGCCGCTACAAGGGTAGGGTTTTAGAAATCCGCGGATGGCAGGTTTCGCGTTGCGTTCGGTACGCGGTACCATAGTTGTTTTGAGTTTTTTTAAGAGTCGGTTATTTTGCAGTCGGATTAGAGTAGCAGATTTTTCGGTACCGCGTCGGGAAAAAGAAATAGAAAGTTCAGGAACGCGAAATTAAATCCAGTTTTTGGTGTTGTCTGAATTGACTGAATGGAAGTTGAATACGGAATAAAATAAGCATAGATTTCTTTTCCATATATTTGTATTTTTGACGGGTTTGAAACGAGCATGTGATGGTGGCTGAAACAAAGTAATCGAGCGTAATCCATTTGAATGACCTGCGGCCGAAATCCTCTCTGAACTGGCTGACCGACAAGCAGCTACCGCGAAATGGATTGCGAGTGCACGGACTGGTTGACCGATTGGTACCATTCATTGGCACAGTTCAGACTTCACGTCTAGAGCCGATGAGATTTCCTTCGGGAAATTTCGACGTTCGAGCGATTTGAAACTAAAATCATTACACATCCTTTAACATTTTCTGAAGGTTCCTTTAAACGAGAAATGCCTTTCGGTCAGCCGTGTAAACTATCAGGTCATCAACAAACGCTACAAATTATGAGAAGAGCAGAGGTGCAGTAACAGTTCCATGCTCCAGACCATTCAAGACCTTAAAATCGCGCATCGTTGTCATATTTTCATCAGTTACAAGAGAAGATTTTCCATATAACATATTACACATCATGGCGATAAGATGGCTGGGGAACTTGTCATGCAGGAACTTAAAAATTGGTCCATCTAACCAAACCGTATCCAAGGTTTCTTCCATAACAATGAGACACAATGTAACATATTCTTTATTGTTCTATTTCTAACAGATGTCCGAAGTTATTTTCGTTATTGAATATATGGTCAAATGTCTGGCACGGTATCTAAACTGGAAATTTGGCAACAACTCATATTTCTGAATGTGGGCATTTAATGCTTGTTTCAATATGATTTCAAACACCTTGCTGATATTAAGACATGTCTAACCCTCAGAAATGCTAAGCCAATGCCCCATCGCACGAGTCTAAAAGCAAATGCATAATGGCTTTAAGACGTTATTGATCTGTTGACAGTTTTTAGGGTGACCGCATGCCTGAGTAAGCAGGCGTTAGCTAAAGGTTATATTAATGCTATATGGTTGGATGCGAGCGCCCTCCATGCCGGTTTGGTCTCCACTATATTTGACCATTCAGGTTACTTATGATCATTTCTGTTAGCGCCACAATCAACTCTATTAACAGATACTAAACCACCTCGCAATACCGCCGAAGTCACTCGTTAAGTCTCAGCAACATTGGGCACACCAAAATAAAACAAACGTCAATCGTATTGTATTGTATAGTAGTGAAAACACTCCCGAAATAGCACAAGTGTGAGTGCGGTAGGGAAAGGATCATTTTGTCGCAGACTGCGAGAGGTTCGTCATCTTTGTTTCTCATGTTTGAGAAAAGGACATAACGTAGCCGTTTGTCGTGAAAATGAACCTGTTCAATTAACAACTTTAGTCAGATGCATCATACACTACTGCATCAATCCGCCGCATCAACACCTAAGCCGAAACATGTTTTAAATTGCCGTCAAATGGTTTAAGTTCACCAACTGTTTAAAGTATTGCCAGTAATTTTGGGTGGACCCTCGGGAAATGTGTCGGGATATGCAATGTAAGATGAAGGACTATCTATTTCCCTCATGGAGGAAGATATCGCGGACGCTATGGGCCCAAGTGGTCAGGCGATGAAACTTACACTACATTAGTATGAAGATAGAAAAAAGACAGGAAAATCAATCAGAGTTTCACTAACAATAAAAGGAGATTTTATGAGCGCTCCGTCGTACGCCTTAAAAAAACGTAGATATTGTCAGAGATCTAAGTCTTCCACTGCAAATCTTCGAGCGTGACAGTTTTTGTCATACAAAGTCATTACCTGTGACTAGCTATTGCAATGCCAGACCGATCTTTTTATTAGGTTTGGATGACTCAACTTTGGGGGTATACCAAAACGTAGTCGAAAATGAACCTCACAAACCAATTGCAGTAGAAACAAAACTGGGTTGGGTAGTTTTTGGGCGTATCAGTCAAACGATACACTTGTGTTACATATCAAAAGATGTGAGCCATCTACAAAGTTGTCTAAGCTAGTCGAGGAATATTTATCAATGGAAAATTTTGGGGTGCGAAGTACAGATTTAGTTCTGGAGTCTGATGAAAGCACTCGAGACAAACTGATATTAGAGAACATCACAACGTACAAGGAAGGTCGTTTTCAAACTGGACTCTTATGGAGCAAGGACGAAATTTAGTTATGAGATGGCTGAACGTTGCCTAAGAAAAATTGAGATCGAAACGCAGAAAAATGCCCAGTTTGCCAATAAATATAATCAGGAGATAACAAAGTATAGTGAGAAAGGGTATGCCAGACTGCTTTCACCAGAAGAAGCAAACATTAGTGATCCAAGAACTTAGTACCTGCCACACTTTGGAGTCTCTAACAATTCGGATAAGCTTCGCATAGTATTTGATGTCGTGGCTGCCACCTCAAACGTATCAGTTAATTCAGTATTGCTGTAAGGGTCGGAGCGTGCACAGTTTATAATACCTATATTATCCAAATTTTAACAGGGTATTATTGCAGTTTCGGGAGATATCCAAGAGATGTTTTCCCAAGTATGAATCAAGCCAGCTGATCAGAATGCGCAGCACTTTTTTTGGCGTGAAGCTAATGCCGATGGGTCAGTAGATGGTATTTGGAGCATCCTGCTCACCATGTATGTGAAAAACTTAAATGCCACTAGCTATGAAACCTCAATGACATGGGGTTCTAAAATAATTATAAACAAACATGTGATACGATGAAGTGCCTATGCTACAGTTGTCTACCTACGAGTTAAATCGGAATCTAATATCGATGTCACCTTTGCTTCTGCAAAGAGCAGATGTGCTCCATTAAAATCTGTGACAACACACCGCCCTGAAGCCACCATTTTGGGATGCCGCCTATAGGATCTAATTCTTCAAATCATGGAAATTATGATCCATAAAGTTATATTCTGGTGTGACTCCAAAACTGCCGTCCTGTGGATCAGATCAAGTACACGAAATTACAAACAATTTGTAGCCAACCGAATTTTAGAAATTGTATCGTCTTCTACTTCAACCCAATTCCACTGGCTGCTTAGTGCCATGAATGTCGCAAATGATGCCAAGAAAATCAATGACTACGATAGCAGTACCAGGCGGAAAACAGGTCCAAGTTCTCTTCATAATAAGGAGAATTTATGGCCGAAGTAGGCTGATGACGTGTCCATCGAATATAGCAGTGCAGAGGAGCTTCTATTTCGAGTTTTTATACATTTGACGAACAAAGGTTAGTTATACCATATGAAAATTACTCATCATACCTGAGATTGTTACGTGTTACCGCATGGGTTCGAAGATTTATTCAGAAAAGCTGGCTACATGACGCTCGTTATCGCTAAAATTAGGAGATAGCCGCAGCTGGAATAGCTGACGCGGAGAGATTTTTTGTCGCCGTGCCCAGAATTAAGACTTCATAGAAGAAATTGGCGCACTTCGATCCAATGCAAAGGTGTCAAAGTCAAGCGATCTATATCAGTTAACGCCTACTCTAGACTCCGATGGAGTTATTCGCATAAAGGGACGAATTGATGCTGTCTATTGTCTCCCCGATTCTGCCCGTCGACCGATTATAATACCAAGGAAGCATTTTGTATCCCGCCTTCTATTAAGCGAACTTTATTGCGGACGTTATCATCAGAACGATAGATTGTTCATTGATGAAATACGTTTTTGGATTCCAAATGCCTTAGCGCTAATGAAGAATATACGACGAAATTGCCCAGTATGCCTCACCGAATCAGCCAAGCCAAAAATTCCATTAATAGGACAACTGTCACCTGATCGTCTCACACCGTATGTCCGTCCGTTCAGCTATACTGTAGTTGACTACTGTGGGCTATTTCGGATAAAAATTGGACGTCGAAAGGATTAAATGTGGATATCTCTCTTCACATACCTAACAACTAGAGCAATTCCTTTGGAGATTGTTAGGAATCTATTTACTGATGCATTCATTCTGTGTCTAAGAAACATTGTGAATCGCTGAGGAACGCCAAGTAGAGTTCAAAGTGATAACGGTATAAATTTTATCCAAGCACAGTAGGAACGGACAGTCGAGAATCGCCTTATAGATATAGCGGAAGTACAAAGATATATGTGCAGAAATAAAATCGAATAGGTGTTTAAAGGTCCACTTTACCCCAATGCTCGAGGATGTTGGAAGCGCCTGATTCATTCTGTAAAGCGCCTTTTTAATAGGGTATTCAAAGAAGATGCACCGCGATCGAAGACGTTTCAAAGCGCCCTAATTGAAGCAGAAAATATAATTAACATCAGACTTTTAACCGAGTTACATATATTGCCTGAAGATGACAAATCGCTAACGTTAAACCATTTCTTAGTTGGCTGTCTCAATTCAACACACACAGATAGTAAGCCTCAATGCTTGCGTAAGCAATGGAAAATCGCCCAAAACCTCAAGGATAGGCTGTGGAAAAGACGGATTTAAGAATGTCTTAAACAACTACTTTGCCGCACTCAATGGAAAAAAGAAGCTCAACCTTTCAAGCCGGCGCAGTTGGTCATAATCTGTGCTTCCAGGCAGCCCATAGTCGCTGGGAAAAAGGACACATAGTAGAAGTCTACAAGGCAAAGGATGGTCAAGTTCGCAGTGCTAAGGTTCGAACATCATATGGCATACTACATCGCCCTGCATGCAAGCTAGCCGCTTTGACATATGATTAATCCCAGAGCCAGTCGGGATTCACGAGGGGTGGGATGTTAACGCCACAATCAACTCTATTGACAGATACTACACCACCTCGTAATACCACCGAAGTCACTCGTTATGTCTCAGAAACATTGGCCACACTAAAATAAAACAAACGTCAGTCGAACAAACAGTCAACGCGTCATCAGTTTGAACTCTCATCTACGGTCTGTAATAAGCTGAATTCTTTTGTATATTACTCGATTAATAAATAACGGTATCTTGATTGCCTAAGTTTCTGGAGTTTAACTATACACGTTGCCACAATTTCCTTGCCAGCATTAAGCGCAATAATTCTACCAAAAAACCGTCCATAAATCCCTTCAGCCAAGGTACGAGCTGTCGAAAAATAAGCTTCCTCATCGATATCTTTTAAACGCAAAAGAAAGTCATCCAACTGATGCCAAACTCAATGCATATTAGTTGAATTTAATGAATAAAAACAATAAACGCAATTTTCAATACAATTCAGTACTCAGGGCGGATCCACACGCTTTAAATTGCTTAATGAACCTTGGGCCATGCGAAAATACTCGTATTTCATGCCCAAGCAGAGCCACTAGACTTCCCATTATCGAAAATCTTCAAAATTAAAAATATTCAACCATTCATCCGAAAAATTGCCTTTATGATGGAAGAATATGATCCTCAAAAAGCAGGTCATCGTTTATGCTTGATTTGCGCCAAAATTATATTTTTTCACCTTTCATTGGAGCATCAAGCTCACGAGAGAATCGCAATAAATGTTTTCTATAAAAGATGAAAGCGACAATATGAGATATTATTCCCCCAACATCCTGTTTGCTATTTAAGTTCAATTAAATGGAAAGAAGGTCGTTCAAAATCAAAGTCAAGTATAAAGATGGCTTTTGGGATAAGAATTACGAAATGATCAAGTCATAATTTTTTTCCACGTTACTTTAAGGGAGAGATACGCATCGCAAACTAAGAACTTTCTTCCTATTCCCTTAAAGAATGCCAAAGCTTGGCCTCCACCCTAATTCGTACGTGAGGAAAATTCCATTACGATACAATACCATCACAACCATATTTCCCAGTTGGCTAAGAAGGCACGCTCCTTCGTCGAACTTAATCATCAACCCGAGACGGCTGACTCAAAGTCAAAACAAGGTAATACAATAAATTTGGCTGATGCTGAGTCCGTTGAAAATAAGTGAATAATACTATAATTTATTCCTACCTTTTATTTTTCAGCGCTCTAACAATTTAGCAGCGATCACCACAAGTCTAGACTGGACTCGGCCGAAACCATTTAATCCATAATTCAGCCAGTCTGACTTTGGGCTGGTAGTGCCTGTCCACTAAAGTATTGGCGACTAGAAATCCGGTGTCGGTTGATTTTATATTAATTTTTTATTGGTTGATTATAGATAGAACTTTTTATTGCCCACAAACCACAATAAACAACACAAAGTTGTTTTATTAGATACTTTCACGGAATGCACGAATAAAAGCACTTTGCTAGCATTCACTTGCTAGTAAGTCGGATGGGAGCGTTTCTTAAACTATGCATCCGATTTTTAACATTAGGACTTTCCATTCATAACCGCCAGTAGATCAAATGCACTATTGCACACAAATCAACTTAATCGTTGCCTGTTTTGCAGACAACGGACATGGGATTTCACCTTGGAAAAACCGGAAAGCATTTAAGAGCATCAGATGCACCATACAATGACTCCCACTAAAACAAGAAAGCACAAAAACGCATAATAAATATTAATTTCGGAAAACAACCGCGACACCAAATTTCGCGAACGAACCACAACGTCTTATCGCGCCAAGAACTTCTTTGCGAACACGCGAAAAATCGACGCGACACCAACTTTACGTACGCTCTGAACAATACTGATACTATGTTGTAGATTTTCGTGTTATCACGACTGTTTCCAAAACAAAACCCCCCTTTCGCCCGCCAAAGCCCCAAATCTCCACAACGCTACTGTTGGTCTCACGCTTCCCATCACTGGTCACAAAAAGCTCCTCTTCGGCGCCTACTTCCACTTCCACACACGGCGTCAGTGGAGAAAGAGAGTGAGCAATGAGCATGAGTCAAGAAAAAGCAGTTGCCGCGCTAGTCTAATTATCTTTAGATACGAGTATCTAAACTTTTGCTCCACAACAGGTGGATCCGAGTCGGTGGGTTGGGAAAAGATGCTGCGGTGGCATCTTTTGATGTCATGTCCTTTTCTCGATACGTTCTTGAATTGCTTGGATTTAAAGTTCATGATGTAGGTTTCTTAAGTCGAAGTAGGCGCTGATATAGAATGAGTGTATCTTTAAGAACGTTCTTGTAAGTTGGTTGGAAAGTTTTCTTAAATCTTCCCATCATTTCTGTGCGAAATCACGAGCGGCAAATTTTTGATTGTTGGCAATACAAAGTCAAAGGTTCCTGACCGTTGTGGTGAATGATAAGAAACAATAGATAACGATTAGAAAGGTATCAATGTCACACCGTAGAAGCAAAAAAATGCATAAATACCAGCATATCTGCAAGGTGAATTGATAGCTGTGAACTTTATTTAGTCAACATTATGACGGAACAATTACATTAACTGATTGTAATTGATGAGGAAATATTTGGCTTGCAAGCAAAAAAAGTAGAACCAGTTAAAAGGACTTTGGTTTTGATTTAACCGTTCTTTGGGTATCAGTAGTATGCACAGGAAGCGTTGCCATGTATGGAACTAAATTTAAACTATTTGAAGTTTCCCTGTTTTTATGATCAGAATACAATCTACTAAAGAATTTGTTAAAACACAATTGTAGGTGTATCTGACCGTAAGTCAGATACAAAATATCTTTTGGAGATATTTGCTCAAAGTCAAGGTCAAGTCAAAGTCAAAAGCGCTTTATTTAATACCAATCGTTATAAATTTTTAAAAGAACACAAAGCAAATTCCAAACAATAAAACTACAAAAAAATTTATGACCCGAATGGCTCTCTAAATTTATACGTTATCAGTTAAACACATTTAATGAAAAAAATACACTTGCAAATTTAAATTAATTAAGATTATTAGATATTTTTTGATTCAATTGGAAAAAGGTGAAAAAACCAACCAGCATTATTCAAAAATTACTTATACTACTAACACAACAATGAACTTATATCCTATACCCAATATGTTACACCCTAGTTCTAAGTAAGTTCAATCAAAAAAAAAAAAAAACGTTACCTTATATTGAAACCTATACCTAATTTATACTACAAATAAACAACAATACGATGTGGCAATAATGAGATGAATCTAAAAAAGTAAGTAACGAGAAAAAGCACAAAAACAGAAAATAAACACAAATAATTTAGACATTGTCAT
This sequence comes from Odontomyia ornata, assembly GCA_963969285.1. Taxonomy (NCBI): domain Eukaryota; kingdom Metazoa; phylum Arthropoda; class Insecta; order Diptera; family Stratiomyidae; genus Odontomyia; species Odontomyia ornata. The sequence continues at coordinate 34,446,458 of OZ017740.1, forward strand.
TCAGCCACCAATACCTAGATTGTTCCATCTCAGCTCGACCAGCCTCAACGAATCTAGCAAATGAGTATCTCCATTGGAATTGTTGGTCTCGTGAACTCAGATTCGGAGGATATTTTATCTTCTTATCGGTGGCCCGTCGGTATATGTGATATATGATTGGGACGCCGTCAAAATCAAAAACATATCGATTCATGTCCAAATACACGAATGCTTCTGGAGGAACGAAGCCAGTAGTGAGGCAAGTCACAATATACCCGTCTGTAGGGTGGAACGGCTGTGAAATCCAAGGGTTTTCACTCACAGTTACAGATCTTGCGATATGATTCCGAAGAAGTTTCAATATGAAGATATCGACTCTTGTCACTTGAGCGGTTTGATAAATTTTTCTATTCGATATATAGTGCTTCCAATCCGTCTCAGGCTTTCTGTACAAACCAGTACATGCACGAAGACATTTCCTTTCGAAAACTCTTAATCTTTCCATTGTACTAGCACTCTGGTTGTACCAGATCTGGCATCCGTATGTAAAAACTGGCCTAACCAGGGTCTTTTAACAAATAACTTTGACTTTTTGATCAATGTATCTGGAATGAAAGAGTCGCCGAAGGGCCATGACTACTTTAAGTGCTTTACTGAGCATGATTTTGACATGTTCAGTATAGTACAGATACTGATCGAGATGAACACCGAGGTATCGAACACAGGATTTATGTGGAACCCGTTCTGAACTACCCTCACCAGCCATAATGTGGAAATCCTTCCAATTACGTTTCAGGTCTTGACTGGCCCCCTGCAGCGTTGTCCGAAACAAAATTGTTTCGCACTTCTGCGCATTGATTTTCATTCGCCAATTGTCGGTGTAGAACTGCACATCATTAAACATTTTTTGAAGATCTGCCGTATAGATGATCAGATCATCAGCAAACGCTACCAATGATCGCGTTGGCGAGACATTAAAATCAAAGCTGTTCAATAGCTTGCGAATGAATATTGAGAAAAGCAGGGGCGCAGTTACTGTTCCCTGCTGTAGACCATTCAAGACCTTGAATTCGCGCATTGTTGTCAGATTTCCATCAGTTACAACAAACGATTTCCCGTATAACATATTACACATCATGGCGACAAGGTGTCTGGGGAACCTGTCCTGAAGAAGTTTGAAAACTAGTCCATCTAACCACACCGTATCGAAGGCTTTCTCCATATCAATGAGACATACTCCAACACATTCTTTGTTGTTTAGTTTCCAACAGATGTCTGAGGTTACTTTCGTTATTGCATGTATGGTCGAATGCCTGGCACGAAAACCAAATTGGCAATTCGGCATCAACTCATATTTCTCAATGTGGGCGTTTAATGCTCTGTTGAGTATCACTTCAAACACCTTGCTGATGTTAGGCAGCAAGCTGATTGGGCGATAGCTTTTGGGGCATGAAAATTCTTTTCCTTTCTTCAAGATCGGAAACACCTTAGCCTTTTTCCACTCATTTGGGAAATATGAATTGTTCAACATGTTGTTGAACAATATGCAATAATTCCTAATAGCAACCTCAGGCAAATGTCGGAGAACTATGTTTGGAATACCGTCAGTACCACATGATTTCTTGTTGTTTATTCTGCGAAATATGAGACACAAGTCTTCATAGCTGACAAAATAATCAATAAGATTCAAGCTCGGTATGAGGTCAGATGTTAATGTTTCATTGAAATGAAGAAGAGATTGGCCGTTCAGGCTTGATTTGAAGTCGGAAACTTTTGCTTCAACGACCTCCGAAAATATTTCATTCCTTCTCTCTGGGTTTGGCAGATGAACCAATTCAAAATGTGTTCCAATCAGGGCAAGTTTCTGCAATCCTTCACATATAATCCTGTTTCCATTTCTATCCGGAGTCGTACTATCAATTTCGATACCAGCTCTATCGAGAAGATTTATCTCATCACTAGCGACTTCAAGATTCGATACCTTCACTCGAGACTTCCTGCGGAATAAGCTATTCACTTTCGCGAAAACGCCATCTGGGTCCTGTGGGCTAATACCCCTCAGTTTTTCCGCCCATTGATTGCTGACCTCACTCCTGTAGTATGAACGGATTAAGTTCCGGACATTCTTCAGGTGTAGTTTCAACAAAGCCAACGAGGGATGGTTGTAGTCCAAAAATCGTCGATAAATATTGTTGACGCGGGTGAGAAGAAGGCTTTTCAATCTTTTCAACCTTGCGATGGTTGGTGTTTCATATCCTTCCATATTGGTTCGATGTTTAATCTTGGGAACAACTTTCTCAATCGTTTCCAACGTCGGCTTCTCTAACTTCGACAAATAGAGATCTATTTCATCGTCAGTTAGATTTCTGTTATTAGGAACCATTGAGCAAGCGTTGCCATCATCAGAAGAGGGACATTGCTTCTGGCACTCCCGATTAAACTTCTTTTGAAACTTTCCCCAGTCTGTTTTTTTGAAATTCAACCGATGGTTTTCATGTTGAACTGGAATGAGGAAGAAATCATCCCTTTGATGATTGATTTCCATTACGATTGCGTTATGGACGCTATCGTAAGGAAGCACCTGCAGTTTCCGTTGAGGACTATTAAAGCTGAATTCAAGTCTTGCGTCAGCAATGCAGAGGTCCAAATATGAATTTGTCCTAGAGTATGTTGGGAACTCCGACCCATATAGGTTGCACCTGTATTCAATTTGGTTCTCTGTTATCCATGATTTCAGGAATACACCTCTTGGGTTATTGGTGGCGTTTAGCCATGATGTATGCTTGGCATTTAGGTCACCGGCAAAAATATAATAATAATGCAGCCTGTTCAATTCGAGTATTTCAAACAAGGAATTGAGTTCCTCCTTGAACTTGAGAACATTTTGACCAGTTGCATAGGCAGAGATAACGAAGAGGTTATCCCCACCTGGCAGTGAAATTTTGATGACGGACACTTCAAGAAATTCAAAGTTTTTGAATTTGACTTTTTCAATATTTTGGAAACAATAGGGTCTTCTAACCAATATCCCGGTGCCACCTCCCCCATCACCTATTACCCTATCGTTTCTTACGAATGCAAAATCTTTGAATTCCATGGAATGCCATGAATTGAGGTGGGTTTCAGTGAGAAGTATGATGTCAGGCTTTTGCTTAGCAACAAATTCAAGGAGATAATCACGTCGATGTATAGCAACGATAGAGTTGACGTTGATCGATATGAGGCGAAGCCTATCCATGGGAATATGACTGGATGACAAGTTATTATTAGGCATTTGAAAGACCTAAACGCTGAAAAGCAAAGTTAATTTTTGAATCTTGTTTGTCGATTCTCTCCGATAAAGAATTAAGTTGCTGGTAAATTTTGAGAAGCAGCTCATGATTGCCACTTACATTATTTACATTATTTCCAGCATTTTCTGCTGGTTCTCTAGCGGCGAGTGCAAATGATACTCCGGGCTTGACGAAGTTGGAAGGTATGATATTACGGTGTACTTGTGTTTGCTTTGGAGCAAATTTAACTTTTGCATCCTGATATCGGGAGCATCCTCGATATGATGCTGGGTGACCAAAAACACCGCAGTTAACGCAGTATAATTTTTCTTTAGGCTCCGTCTGAGCCAATTTGCACTCACCGGGAGCATGAACGTCTTTGCATTTAACGCAACGATAGTGCACGGCACAATTGGCAGCCGAATGTCCAAATCTTTGACACCGGTAACACTGGTTGACTTCTCTTTTCTGGAGGCGTTCCCACCTCACCACTCTGAAATTCAAGTACCTTACTTGTTGAAGGGCACTTGGACTGCTCTTATTTGCAATTTTTACAAGGTAAAGTGGTAAATTCTTCCTTTCTATGGTCGACCTTCTTGTCGCAAAGGCTTTGACTGAAACAAAATCAATATCTGGTGCAGCCTCCTTGAGCACCTGAAGAAGATCGACCGTATCCTCTCCGCTGTCCAAACCCTTCAACAAGAAGGTCTGATTTTTTTTCACTTTTTGGGGTATAGGTGAAGTGTGGAACCTCCCCAGAAATCAGCGCATCTTTGGCTGACTTGAAATCAACCAGTGATTTCGTCCTTATAGTTAATTTTTCGGCATTAACTCTTTTGATTTCGAAATTTGCCAGTTTATTTTCGGCTGCCAATAGCCGAACCATATCTTTCCCGGTTTGTCCAAACACGTTGATTGGCGGAATTTTTTTCTGTCTTGTTGGAAGCTTTTTCAGAGGAACCAGCAGAACTGCGGGCTGGTTTTTTCTCCTTATTTTTGTTCTTTAAATATTGAATAAAATTAACGTCATTATCTTGATTAAAATTACCTCCGATGTTTTCTTCGATTTCCATATCTTCGGTTAATCCCTCCAGCGCTGCAAAATAAGTTTGGCTCTGGTTGGTGCCGCCAGCACTTAGAACTTCCTCTGGATTTACTTGCTTTGTACTTTTCTTCGGCTTTGTTACCTGTTGCCATTGATTTTGTGGCTGCGTCTTTTGAGGCTTCATCCCTTTCTTGAAAAGATCCTTGAGAGACTGTATCTCTTGCCTTAGTTCATCATTTTCTTTCTGCAATTTGGCCATTTGTTGATTGTCCGCTATTATTTGCAGCTTGCACCCTCCATCTACGGAGTTTTCTTCGTTATGTTTTCTTTTGGTGATTGTCGCCAGTTTCGTATTCGTCGTTTCCCCAGGTTGCCCCAACGGTGGGAAGCCGTCGGGCTCCTCCATACCAGCGGCGAAATTTTCTTTGTGAATTTGTTTTTCGTTACCAATCGAAGTAAAAATATTCGATAGAAATTTCCTGAGTCGATTACTTCGACAATATAAGATTTTTTCCGATAAAAATTAACTTCGGACTAACGTTTTTAAAAAATTAATTTAATTTTTGAAAACTTTTGACAGGAGCGATTTGAAAGACGTCTATACGCAAAGACTACTACGATCCATGGAGATATTTGCTCGAATTTAAGTGAATGTGACCTTAGCTCGAGTACAGCACGAGAAATCAAATCCGACCGGATTAAGCACTCCAGGTAAAATCAAACTGACACACGCAAAAATGTTTGTACAATTGGGGACTGTATTTTAATCAACGCAAACTTAAATACTAAATAACAAAATATTATTTTCTCTGTCAGCATTTTTCTCATTTTAGCTTTGCGTTCATCGTCACCGAAATAAACGTGCACAGGCTCTTTTCCACGCGCAAGCATTTGAATTTACTGTTTTATGCGAAATATGCAAGAACATATTATAAAATAAAAAATAATGCAACCATGATAAGAGATGTATTACGAAAAAAAAGGTGTTGATGAACTACTCCTTGAACTTGCCAATTCAATAGGAACATTTAATGGTTCCCCAACCCACAACTTCCACGATCCCTCATCCTACACCCCACGATTAAAATGTAACAAATGTTCTCAAGATCGCACATTGGGCTTACTGGTTCGGCAATACTGGGACATTAAATACCTAGAAAAACTAATAACTGTAAATACATCTACAGGTCTACTACTAAATCCTCTCTACACCTCCTTTGTGAGGACGAAAGAGGGTGAAGTCGAGTCTTCCGCGTTTAAAAATGGAATCAAAAGTAATAACCATGCCGCCGGAATGGAGATTGGGCGACGAGCTAACTCCCCGTTCCTGGAAAACCCTACATTTTTCGAAGCCTGCAGAAGGGCCTCGGAATGGATTGGACTCACGGCAAATACCTCGCAAACGGAAAAAGAACTATCTCACTGGATCCTAGAATGTCAGATCACTCAATTACACTGCTGCTGTTAACTACGTTTTACCAGTCAATATAAGTTAAACATACTGGCAATCCAGGAAACGAACTGGACTTAAAATGATATTCAAAACAAAAGTGGGCAGCCTACTGGAAAACTAGAACTCGGAGTGGCCTTCATTGTAGATAGGGAGTTCAAATCGCATGCTATTGGTTTTAAGGCAGTCAATGAACGGTTGTATGCGATCCGTATACAAGAAAAATTCTTCAAAATCTGGCTGAGAAAGTGCACGCACCGAGCGAAGAAAAGGACGAAGAAACGAAGGAAACGTTCTACAATCACCTACATAGAAAGTCGACTCATTGCCTACAAACGAAACAAAAATGATTCAGAGTGATTCAATACTAAGGCTGGCAATGAACTATCTCATCGGGGAACGACTGGAGGATATAGCCTCCACGATGAAACAAATGGCAACGGCCAGTGCCTGATTGACTTTATTTTTGTTTGTGGTAGGGAGGTGAATGCCATTTATGCACAAACAGTGGGACTCCCATGCTCGCAAGAACTGGACTACCCACTAAACACCTCTCCTGTCAACCTGAGAACCCAGCCTGGAACCGTTTGACACATTACTTCGGGCCAGGTCTCGTTTTCTTACGCCGTGAGACGCCTTCAAGCTAATGGATCCCTTTCCTAGCGGGAGGGGAAGAGGAAGTGCCAGACAAGCGATCCCCCAGCCCCAGCGCCCCTAGCTGCTTTGACTCCCTTTTATCTTTTAGGACTGCCCGAACATAATGTGCCACCTGGTTCCATTTGTCAACCGATTCGAGCATCACCGTGACTATATTATCCAGGGTGAGCTCTCCCGTCTCCCTGTAGAGTTTCCTTTGCAGCCTGACCCCACGCAAAAAAGGTGTGGCAGGCATTGTCCTCCTCTCCTGGGCAAAACCGACAATCGGGGGACCGTGACTTACCAAGCTTGTGCAGATAAGACTAAAAACACCCATGCTCGCTCAAAAGCTGGGTCAGATAGAAGTCAGCCTCGCCATGCCTTCGATTTAGCCACGGTCTCACATCTGGGATGAGGCGCGCAGTATACCTTCCCTTCGTGCAATTGACCCAAGACTGCTGCCAATCGTTGAGCGAGCGCTGTCTCTCCTCGCGGACAACCATCTCCCTCGCATCTTCGTTTCGGCGCAGATAAATGGCACGGCGCTCTCTAGCAAGGAGAGCGACAGGTTTTACGCCTGCAATAACTCTCACCGCTGAATCAGCGACTGTCGGACACGAAGATGGAATCCTCAACGCTTGTCTTCTTTGTACCTGTCCCAAGCGTTTTCGGTAAACGTTCTTACTGAAAGCGTCACCCCATACCTCTGCTCCATACAGTAGCACTGACCCTACAGCACTTATCAAGAGGCACCTTCTTGATGGCCTGGGTCCCCTTACATTGGCCATAAGTCGACTCAGAGCCGATACTCCCGAAGCGGCCTTCTCAGCCGTTGTCCTGATTTGCTCAGAGAAACTCATCTTCGAGTCGATCAGTAGCCCCAGGTACTTCACCCATGGCTTTGATTCGATTCGTATACCTCCAATACTGATCATCCTTACTCTAGGGATTCACTTTTTTGTCAAGATGACCACTTCGGTATTCTCCAGTGCTAAACTGAGCCTGCGAGCAGTCATCCAGTTCCTCACTCGGCACATTAGCATACCTAGCCAAAGTTGCGCCTGTTCAACGGTGCGTCCAGTGACCAGAGTCACAACATCATCCGCATTGCCGACCAAGCGTGACTCATCTGGTATCTCCAGTCTCAGTAGCCCGTCGTAAGACACGTTCCACAGGTCCGGACCAAGGATAGATCCCTGGGCAACAGCCGATGTAATATCCATCCTTCGTTGGCCCTGTGTCGTGCCGTAAAGCAGGCTTCAGTCCTTTAGGTAGTTCCTCAAAACCCACATTAGATATTCTGGAACTTAAAAAGAGTTTTCCAGCGTATCCAGAATATCCATCCATCAACCGGAGTTGAAGGCATTCCTGACATCAATTGTCAACAACAGGACGATCCGTCGCTTGTTGCGGCTGTATGCCTCCGCCTTTTTGGGCCGCGTTCACCACCTCTGCAATCGCATCAATGGTAGAACGTCCTGCCCTAAAGCCGTACTGCCGAGGAGATAGGTCCCCAGCAGCACGAATCGCGTCAGTGAGTCTTCCCTTGATAAGTTTCTCTAGCACTTTCCCAGCCGTGTCTAGCATGCATAACGGACGGTATGCAGACGGCGATTTGGGGTTTCCCTTCCCCTTGCTGATCAGCACGAGCCTCGCCACCTTCCATCGTGCCGGGAAAACCCCATCCCGTAGGCAAGCGTTGAATGTGCTGAGTAGCAAGTCAGGACAATGGTGATAGACGAGCCGCAACACCTCGCTTTCAATGAGAGGACTGCCTCCTCCAGTTCCGGCTGCATGAAGAGTGGACACTCGACTGCTGTTTCACCATGGACAGCGTCAACACGGACGGGATAGGTGGGGAAGAGTCCCCGCACTATTGCGTCCATCTTTTCCGCGTCATGTATACAAGGCTCCCTTAGAACACCAAGTTTCTGCATAACTAGCTTGTAGCCAAGGCCCCACGAATCCTTGTTCACATTGTCCACTAGGCCTTGCCAGCAGTGAGCCTTGCTATTGTTTATCAATTTGCGAAGGCATTTCCTAGCCGACTTTTATGCTGCCACCCAGTTGCATGCCTCGTCACGATTCCACACCCGTTGAGCCTCACGTCAAAGCTTGTGATACTCCCTTCGCTTTTCAGCGATTTCAGTTGACCACTAGTATACGGGAGGCTTGCCGTGCCGGGGGTTTTGACGGGGCAAAGAAGCACAGCAAGCAGTCGTAATGATGCTCATAGTAGAGTTCACCACGTCTTGAGCTGCCAGTTCTTCCACCTTCTCTGAAGCCCCCTGCAGCGGCTCTCGACGTCCATCCTTCCAATGTTCCATACAGTTTTAGAAAGCCGAGTGTATGGACGTTGGGAGACAACATCACTTATCTCAAGCAGAATGCACTGATGATCACTGGCTGAGTAGTCCTCTAATAGTTTCCAAGTGTGTATCTTCCGTACTAAGGACTCCGAGGCGAATATCACGTCCGGTATGGTTCCCTTACAGCCAATACGGCGGAAAGTCGGCGTATTTCCGGAGTTTAGTACGACAAACGCCATCCTGGCCGCCATTTCCAGGATTCGTTTTCCCTGCGGGTCCGTTTGAGGCATGCCCCATTCGATTGCTTTAGCGTTGAAGTCTCCCCCAACGAGCACTTTGCCCTCTGTGTTCGAGGCAGCGCTCTCCAGAGCCTTAAGCTTGGCTTGGCAAGATGATATCGATTCTTTAGGCGTTAGCTACACACTAAAGAAGGTGGTCCTTGAGCACCGAACCCACATGAAACCATCCCCCGTCCACAACTCGCCGCTTAAAAATCATTGTTCCGAACCCAGATGGCGGCAATACCAGTTTCGTCAGAATACCATAATGCAGGATTTTTAATATGGTGTTGCTCACTCAGCAGCAAGAAGTCGGCTTTCATGTCCCTTAAAAACTTCTCAAGTAGATTTTGGGCGGTTGAACTGCGGTGTAGGTCTAGCTGCAGGATGTGGGTCATCGAAGTTCTGATTTTCCTTGGCTAGGGCGTCCTGGATCACCTGGCATTTTCCTGATCCCAAGACGTGTCCAACATCAGGTTTTTGATCAGCATCCTTACAGAGAATACAGTGTGCCTCTTTTATATACTCTTTTCTTTTATATCCCATTTCATCGCATTTGTAACATAGGAAACTTCTATCGGGTCCTTTGCATACTTGTGTGGTGTGAACATACCTAAGGCATTTGAAACATTGAAGAGGCGTTGCTCTTCGCCGTATCCTACAGGCAACCCACCCTATTCTTACTTTGCCCTTGTTCAGGAATTGTTCGGCAACCTTTTCGGTCAAGTCAACTATGGCCATGCGCTGCCCCCTGTTGTTTTCTGGTGTCAGTCTCGCTTTGATCCTTCCCACGCCAGGGAACTCCGTTTTGATGGCCTCTTCTACCTCGGCCAAATCCGTCGCGTAGTCCATGTCTCTTATTTCGATCGTTGCCATCGGCTCGAGCGAGGCTATAGTTGCGCTTTTGCCGAGGACTTTCTTTACTGCGTCGCAAAATGCTTCCTTATTGTCGGCCTCTGCTCCAAATTCGATCAGTATGTGGCCCGACCACGTTGGTCGTACTACTTTAATGGTAGTGTTGGTATCTTCGGGCCTTACGTTTCCCCTGATGTCCCGCAGTACGTCCGCGTAGGATCAGCCACCTTGGGGTTTCACGAGCATTGCCTGCTGCCGGGGTCTTCCTAGGGGCTTCTGTCTCTCCTGTTTTGCATCAGGTCTTTTTTCTTGTTGGGCGTACGTGCGAGCTTTACTTTCTGTAACTTTTTGAAAGAGTTTCTTTGCGGCTTTCTTCGCTCCTTTTGTAAGCACTATCTGGAACACGTGATCTGGTGCTCCACGCCCATCAAGTGCCTCTTCCTTCCTTTTTTTATCCCGATTTCCTTCGATTAAGCTAGACGCCATTCTTTTATTGATTTTTATTGGTAGAGCTATCTGCATGTGGCATTTAGAAGCAGTCCCCCGCACTTTTTTAGCCTTCTGCTCGTCTTTGGCCTTTAACCAGCTCCTCTGTTAATACCCTATGTGGTCTAGCAGCTCCTTTAGTTCAAGGAGCCCAATCTTTACAGCTTTGCTGATTTTTGGGTAGTCGCACGCAGATTGTATTCTTTTCAGAATATCTCCCGCTTTTCGGAATAGCTTTTCTTCTTCCTGTACTTTGTGACCATCCTTGGGAGAGGTTATCGCTTTCCGTTTCCGAATACAGTACTTCCGCCACCTTTACGACGTTGGCGATGCAATCACACAACGTCGCTTTATTTGTCTGGTCACTCGTTACTTTTCTTGCCGTAATCTCCTCGTTGGCTTTAAGATGGTTCTTTATTATGTCGGGATTTACGACCCTTGTATCGGTCGCTTCGGTAACGATCGCAACAGTGACCATCGAATTCTTGATGTTCTTTATATTTGCTTCCACCGCTCGAACACCTGAAGCGTCCTGTAGGGTTTCCTGTTTTTCCTTAATAGGGCGCTCTGGCGTTTGCATAATTTTTTTGCTGCGCCTGAATGCCGCAGGAATCTCAGTCTGGACCAGACTGTCTGCTAGTCTCCGCTTTTCGTCCGTCTTCACTGTCATTGTATTATTCGTCGTTTTTGTCAAATTTAGTACCGCTCTCGATATAATGGTAACATCATGGCTGCAACCGCTGGTTGCGTCGTCGTTATTATTTTTAGGGTTTTGTAAAATAATTTCACAAAACAAATCGTTGGTTTCGATGTTTTTCGAGCCATTGCTGGGCTTCTACGGTGTTTTTACCCATTTAAAAACAATGTTTTATCAACACGCGAAAGTCGCTTTTTCAATTTTTTTAACAAATTACAAAGTGGCTTTACTCTAATCTCGATAACTCTGCTGTCTGTGATCCGATCGACGTGAAATTTTTACACGTTTCATGTAAAGGTTTCCACTCTATTAAAGATAAATCAATCTCAATCGGTGGAGATTCGACACCATCAGCTAGCGAGAAAGATTCGCCACGTAATGAGAAACAAGCTACAGAAAATAAGGGGAGACTCACGTCTCTACCTCCAGCTCGAAAATACAAAAATTTAGGCAATATTAGTTTCAGGAATGGAATATCTTATATTAATATTATGAAGCCACTGATTACAAGGATTAAATAATAAAGCATGTCCAGCCACAAATTAAATGGATTTGACAATAATCTTTCAAAATCGTGCAGCCGCTTATGAAATGCTATTCAATCAAATAAAGGCCGACTGCACTAAGTCTCAGGAATATAATCCATGCTACATAAAAGCATATGTCAGACTAGCAAAATACACACAGGAACCGAAACACACAGTAAAGATGAGTCTCGCGCTAACCCTATGGGAAATTTATACAAATGACATCAAGATCATGACTAGCGGAAAAGGAAGTACACGCACCCGACCATCTTTGAGAAATCTGCAGCAGTTGTCACTTACCGTCTTGTGCTACTGACAATTCGAACCAGTTTACGATCAATCTTGCAAGCAACTTTGTTGCAAAACATGGGGCAATACATTGTTGCTTATTGACTTGTTACAAAACAGGTGGGAGTCGAATCTTGCTGACCAACTGCTTTTGGGACCAACCGAAATTACAATTCGGTGAAATGTGGAACGAAAACAAACGTTCGTGGATAATGAAAGAAAGGAGTTGCCTGTGAGTGACTATATATTCTCCGTTAGGGTGAAAGATATAAAAGGCTCGGCTTGTTTTTTCAGCGTTGTGAGCCTGGTAAGTGTAAATTCAGTTGCAAGCGGAAAACGTTTTGGGAATTTTGCTGGCGGATCATTTTTGTATCGTGGGAAGTTAATTATAGCCGACCTACCATGTCGGAGTTTTATTTGAGCAAATTCACTATCAGAGGATCTAACATTTGAAAGTTTTACTGGCGGGCGATTTTTGTATCGTGGGATGTTTGGAGTGACAGCAGCAAGGGGCCCCCAATGGTAGGAAAAGGAATTAGACGAATTCTTATTGTTTTAAAAAAATTACGCAATTTCTTTTTTAACGCTTTTCATACTTGACCCAAGATTTATTGCGATTGTAGGAAAATAAAAGTCTTTTGTGCTATCAAAAAAAAGAAATAATAAGTGAATGTGAAACGGAGCCCGTGCGTTTCATATATTCTGCTCACGTGATCGTCCGTACTAGTCTTGGGTCGCAAGAACATTCAGTGCTCGCGTCCAAGTGGCCACAAAGTGTTCCGAGCTATTTCCATTTGGAAGGATTACATTTTCGTTTTTAAGCGAGTATATCGCTTGATTATATGGTTTTAGCTATTCTTACTCCATTAGTTGCCGTTTTCTTTTGATCTTTCCAGGGTGCGTGCTTCGAGTGATCAGATTACCCTAGAGATAAGAAAAGTAAGCACGTGGCGCCCCATGACCTATTGGATATGAAAATTTGACGAGTGGTGCGCTGGAGCAGATAACTTCGCGATGCGACTTAATTCAGGGGGCCCCAAATCAGGAGATTTGAAGTAAAAATAGATAAAGTGAATACATTGTGAATTTGTACCATAACTAAAGGTGAATTATATTTTGCGATTTGGTTTCATTCTTTTAAAACACAGTCTTGTGCATTTGAGTAAAATTATTCTTGTGTGGATTGTACTCTTAGCTCGGGTGTGTTTCAGTGTCCTGAGTAAACTTTCAGGGGGTTTTCAATTCGTCTTACATTGGGTGAACACATACCGGGTTAAGAGTGTGAAGTGGTCTGACGAAGTCATTGAATTTTGATGTGACTCCCCGACTTGTTCGAATTGGGTAACGAGGCTCGACTTCAGCTTCAGGTTCTTCTTGAGTTTCATCCTCACTTCCGGCTTGTTCATCATTGTGAGCGTCAGAGTGGTCGACATGTCGAGGATTGTTGCCAGGTGTGATAATCGGTTCAACGTTACCAACTCGCAGATTATTTTCGTCACTAAACTCGGGCAAGTCAAACAATTCAATCAATTCGTTTTTCATATATCGGCGTTGATGATTCGTGTGAGCTCGTACGATGATTCGTGTGAGCTCGTACGGTTCGACTTCCTGACGGCGTTGTAATGTCAATCGAGTAATTGACAGCTCCATCTCGGCTTTTCACGAAGCCAGGCGTTCAATTCCAGTTACCACTGGTTGTGTGGAGTTTGTAAAGGATTTCATCTCCGGCTGAAAACTCTCTCCACTTTACGCCGTGATGCAAGTAAAATTGATTTTCCATTTTTGCTTTGTCTGAAGGAGTTTGATCGATTTGAGGCTTGAGCAAATCGAGTTTTGTGCGCACCTTACGGCCGGTCATCAATTCGAACGATGATTTCATTCCGAGATTGTATGATGGTGTGTAGCGATACGTCATCAGAAATTCTCGCAATTTTTGGTCGATGGTTCCTTCGGCCTTCTGTAAGCCCTTTTTGAGAAGGTCAACGAATCTTTCCGCCTGACCGTTTGACTGAGGGCTGTAGTAGGCGGTCGTAAGATGCTTGATACCGTGTGTCTCGCAAAAGTTTTCAAACGAGCTCGACACGAATTGAGGTCCATTGTCCGTGACGCAAACTTTGCACAGACCCTGTCGGGCCAGCACATCAGCAAAAAGTTCGACCGTCTTCGTTCTGGTTATTGTCGCCGTTTTTATAACTTCTGGCCACTTGCTATAGGCGTCAACAACCACTAGGAAGTAGGAGCCGCTGATGCGGCCGGCGTAATCAAGGCGCATCCATGGTTCCAATGGCATGGGCCAGGGCTGCAAGGTGCATTTGCGTGGTGCCTTTGATTCCCTTGCGCAACGTTCGCAAGTCTTAACGATTACTTCTATAGCTTTCGTTATGCCAGGCCAGAAGTCTTTGTCGGCTGCCAATAGCTTCATTCGGCACTCACCTGGATGACCTTCATGTAGGTTCTCAAGAATATGTGCTCGCAGTTTTGATGCAATGATGATTTGTTCGCCACGGAAAATGCAATTTTGTACGAATTTTAGCTCATTGCGGTGTCCGAAAAAAGAAGCAACTTCGATTCCTTCGATCTGACTTTTGCGCTGGGGCCAGCTGTCAGTCACAATGAATTGAAGATTTGGGCAGGCTTTCGTTTCTTCTTGTACTTGTTGGAAGGTGACAGGAAGCTCCTTTGCTGACTGTATTGCGAAACTTAACAACTGTTCGTCATTGTCGTCAATTCCCTTGACTTGTACCGCAGCAATAATTGTCTCTTCATCAGCTTTCATCTGTTTTCACATAAGGCGAGATACGACGTCAGCATATCCGAACCTGTTGGTTCCAATAAATTCGAACTTAACATCATAAGCCATGATGATTAGTGCCCATCTCTGTAGTCTGTTCGCTGTATATACGGGAATTCCGTTTTTCGAACCAAAGATGGACAACAGAGGCTTGTGATCGACTTGCGCGGTAATTTGTCGCCCAGCGATGTAGAAATGTGATCGCTTTAAGCCAAAGATGAGTGCTCGCACTTCTTTTTCAATTTGGGAATAATTTCTTTCCACTGAATTGAATATTGCGGCGAAATGCATGTTAGGCTGCAGTAAATTGTCGTTGAAACGGTGCATGAGGGCAGCTCCCATGCCGTCTTTTGACGTGTCTGTCGCTAGAACGATGGCCTTGTTGGGATCGAAGTGCGTAAGTACCAGATCTGATCCCAGGATCTTTTTGAGATTGTCAAAAGTTTCCTGGTGAACATCTTGCCATTCGTACTTCACATCTTTCTTGAGAAGTTCGTCCAGGGGACCCCTCAGCGTCTTCATTGACTTGATATACTTGCCATAGTAATTGACTGAACCTAAGAATGAACGGAGCTGACTGACATTAGCTGGCGGAGGTGCTGATGTGACTTCCCAAATTTTTTCAGGCTGTGGTCGGATGCCTTTGTCGTCGATGACATGTACACAGAATTACACAGATTTCTTACCGAACTGACACTTGTTGATGTTGAGTTTGAACCCGAATTCCTGCAGGCGTTGCAGTGTTTTCTTCAACTCTCGCTTGTGGTCATCAGCATTCTCACCGCTAGTAACCATGTCGTCGATGAAACCGAACGTTGAGATTCCACTGAGCATCATGTCGACAATTGCTTGAAATTCTCCTGGGGCTGCTTTAACGCCTTGCTGGAGGCGATTGACCTGAAACAATCCAATGTGGGTGTTGATGGCCATCACCTTTTTGGATATATCGTCGACTTCCACTTGAAAGAAAGCGTCTGATATGTCGATTGTGCTAAAAACTTTTTTCCTACAAAACTTGGAAAATTTGATCGGGTGATGGCAAAGGATACTTGTTTGGCTCAAGTGCTTCGTTAAAACCCGTCAAATAATCAGCACAAATTCAAACTCTTCCATCATTTCGTTTGACTACGACAATGGGTGCTGCCCACTGAGAATATTTGATAGGGCTGATAATGCCCTAGTGCTGCAACCGTTCTAGCTCAGTGACTATAGTAGAACGAGCTGCTTGTGGAATTGGACGAGCTTTTCGGAAGACTGGTTGAACTCCCGGTTTTAGTTTAAGTGAGACTTTAGCTTTGTTATAACAACCAAGGCCATTTGAGAAGAGTTCATGAAACTCTGATTGTACTTCTGTAGTCAGGTCATCGCAAGATGTTGACCTGACTTGATTGCAGACGTTGTTGATTGGAACACTCCACAAATTGAACACATTGATCCAGGGAATACCGAAAATGTTGAGATTTAGCGGTGTAATGCCATTCAGAGTAATGTTGCACCAGAAGTATCCCAGTAATGGAATCACGTCTCCTGAAGCACTTGTTGCGTTTGTTCGATTTAATGCAGTCAGTTTTGGACGTCCCGACGTCTCCCAATTTGCATTAGAGATGATTGTCATGTCTGAACCTGTATCAAACTGCATCTTTAGCTGAGCACCGTTGACAATCGGCTTGAGAAACTTCCTGCTTGAAACCAAGTTGACTTCTGATTGAACTCGTTCGCTTGCGGCTTGTTGTCGCCCTTCTTGTTGTATTTTGTGTTGCGTTTCTCTCGAAAATCCTTGTAAATGTTACAGTAACCTGCCTTATGTGATTTTCCGTTGCATCTGCTGCAGGTCTTCTCCTTGAAGGGGCAATCTGCCAACCAATGCCTTTCGCCACAGCCGGGGCAAGCAAACGGTGGATGACCGGTTTTATCACCCCAATGGCTCTTACCTGGCTTACCACTTTGACCCTTGAAATGATGGACAGCATGAACTTCAGAAGAACCTGACAATTTAACCACTTTTTCTTTATCGATCTTCAAACAGGTGAGCTCTTGCCGCATCGTTGGCTGCTTTCTGATTGTCGACTTTTGTGAGAAGTTTTTCAAGGATCAGCGAGTCTTGTGATGACGTGAGACCACTCACAAATAACAAAACCTTGAAGTCGTCAGGCGAGCATCGAGCGATTTCGAATTTCTCAGCATTTTTGTTAATGCGCGCTGCATACTCACTAAAATCTTCACTGTCGAATTTTTCAAGCTTGAAGCACTTGTGCCGCATTGCGAACTTTATTTCTTTGTAACCAAAGAGTCGCTTGAGAGTTCTCACTGTGTCAGCGAGTGTCCGGTCTTGAAGGTTCTGTGGTAGAATTGAGTCTGCGTAGCGTTGGTAGTGCGCTTGTGGAAATTTTTGAAGAAGAAGATGGATCTTTGTTGGCTCGTCGAGGTCGATTGCTTGTGTTGTAAATAGCGACTCGTAGCGTTTGTAGTACGCTTCGAATGTTTGATTGTTGTCCGGATCGTAATCGAACTGCACCATGGAATCGGCAAGACATTTCACTTTGAAAGCTGTTGAATCTTGTCCTGGCGCTTGGCCTGGTGCAGTCGCCGTGTTCTGTTGTCGAATCAATTATTGCATTTGCTGATTTTGTAGAGCCATTTGCTCTTGAAATAAGTCGCAGAAAACTTTGATTTGGTTTGAGTCCATTTTGAGTTTAGACACACGTGTTTTCGTAATTCCTCGTCGCCAATGTTGTAAACCGTAGGTTGATGTATTCAAAGAAGATGTTTACAATTCTGTTTTATTTCAAAAAGCTTTCACTACAGTCTTTTAATATTAATTGTTGATAACACTTAACTAAATATAATATTCGTGATTGCTGCAACCAACCCGATGAACTCCGATCCGGTTTGACAGTTCAATCCCGCGCCCAAGCTTAGCTCGACAGTCCGTGTAGAAGAAAGATAGGAATCCTCCGAGCTTTAAGAGCGGGTAGATCGAGCAGTCAGAGTACAGAAAGATTAAAAATAATACGAGCTTTAAGAGATGTTGATTGAAGCAGTTCGGGTTTACCACATGAGTAACACACCTTGCGAACGACTCTACGCGTAAAAAAAATAAACAAACAGTAGCCTCAACCTACATTGTGAACCCGAGAACATGGAAACAAATGAATGTCTGCGTCAAAAAATGAAAACAACAACAAGACGTTAGTGTCACAGGTGGAAATCATTGAACTTTCGAGCATGGCCTATAAAAATTGCCCAATCCATACGATTTTACGGAATTAACAATTTTTTGGTGAGTAGAATTTACCTGGGTAACATACCAAATAGCAACAACAAAATATTAAGCTTCGGGTGCAAACAGTTGAGCCCAAATAAGGCGTGCCTTGCAAAAACATCTGAATGGAATTGGCTAAGGAGACATTGTTCACTATGGATTTCCGCTGATTGGGAAATTGCACATCAGCAATTTCCTGATGGAAAAATAGAAAGACGCCTATTTGTGCTGCTGTTCAACGCGTACACTTCCAAAAAACGCTACTTCGGCCTTAGCCTGGGTGTAAGAGTTAAATAAACCTTCATTCATAAGCAAATCAAATGTAAGAGTTCAATAAACCTTTATTAAAAATTGAATTCATTCATAATCAAAATCTAATTCATATGATCAGTTCATTAACTCAAAATTAAATACTTTCTCATGTTATTTAGTATTTAAGACCATGGACGGAAAATAAAAGCCCTCTCGTTAAAGGAAAAATCAAGTGTTCGTTATTTACTCTGATCTGGTTTAAAATCAGATCAATTTTTAAAACAGTTAATATCTGACTTAAAGTTAGATATATTGGCGAAGTTGATATCTGACCTAAGGTTAGATATCTGAACGCTGGGTGTTTCACTAGTATTCAGCGAAAACGCTAGTTCGGCCTTAGCCAGGGCTTTTCACCAGTTTCCAGCAAAAAAGCTACTTCGGCCATAGCCGGGGCGTTCCACCTGTATCCAGCGAAAACACTACTTCGGTCTTAGCCTGGGCGTTTCAACAGTACCCAGCAAAAACGCTACTTTGGCCTTAGCCTGGGCGTTCTACAAGTATCCTGCCAAAACGCTTCTTCAGCCATAGTCAGGGCGTTTGGCGAGCGAATCATCTCTACCATTTGGCTTTTTGGTTCAATCAATACAACAGAAGGGAGGAGGAGGCGTTAGCAGCCAACTCACGAGCAGCACCCTGGCCTATCACTATCGAAGAATCCCGGTCAAGAAGTGGGCCTGTAAGGTCACCCCCGGCTAGACGTCCAACACCTGAACCTGACCGGAGACAAATTATCACATCAGGGGAGGACGTCAGGTGCAGTTATGTCCAGAATTGAGCGAGCTGATTCTACTAATCAAGGTCAACGTTAGCGAAGACGAGATGGCCAAATTCCTGGACGCGGCGAGGGTCCTCCAACGAGAGGAAAAACGAGCCATCCGCCGCCGTGCGCTTTCCCGCCAGGTGTGCCCGCGTGCCAGCACCAACGAAGTAGATCGACTCCAGAGACCACTATGCCGTTACTAACTCCTGTTTTATCAAAGATACTGTTTATCAAACTCTGTTAGCTTTAAGAACAAGTGGTACTAATTATACCGTTTTTTTAAGTACTACCCAAGTCTTTCCTTTTCTCTGATTTGGCATATGCAATCCTCTGGTGTTTACAGCAACGAGTAACTAGCCGAATACTCTGGGCTCAGAGTAGGAGGCCTTACCTCAACTACGACTTTTATACATGTAGGGACGCAGATCAATTTTGCAGCATACTTGTCGTCATCTGATACTCTGACCGCCAGGCGTCATGATAGACAGTTAGGTTGGCAAAACATACAATTTCACTCACTCTCTATTCAAACATACAGGCGTACCCCGATTTACGACAGGGATACGTTCCAGGGAAAGGCGACTTAAGTTGAAACGACTTAAACCGGGTCAAAGCAAAATGCATATGTAAGCGAATGAGGTAAAATTAAGGCACAAAATTCATATTATAATATTATTTATTATTAAAGTAAATAAACGGAAAAAAACATGAAGAAGGATACTGTTGTATGTTTTAAGAATTATGTTAATCGGAGAAAAGATTTTCATTTGAAGCATGCATTGACGAGGTTGTTGCTTACGAATTTGAAAAATATGAGTCTATGGTACGCTGCATTGTGACATTCCTTTTTTCGGTGTATAGCTCCTTGTACGGAAAAGATGCGTCATCGATGAGTCACATAAATTTTTCATGTCTTTCCCTATCCGTGTCTAAACTAAAAATTTGTTCGGCTTTCTTTAAGCATTCCAAACCTTCCGATAATTTTTGAATAGTTAAAGAAGGGCTGCAGCTAAGGTTTTCCCTTATTTCACCGACTTCAGTTTCAATATCATCATGATTTTCTAGAAGTTGAATTAATTCTTCTGCTGAAACTTCATCATTGTGCGATTGTAATAATTCTGCCAAATTATGATCGTCCACATCGTTAAAACCAATCTGATGAGCCAAACTTAAAATATCCGATTGAACGGTGTCAGCCAAATTTGTCAGATTTATTTGTCTATTAACGCATTCAGGCCAAAGGTTTTTCCACGCAGCATTCAAATTGGAATTTTTTAACTTCTTTCCAAGACTCATTGATATTTTCAACTGCTTTCAGAACGTTGAAATTGCGCCAAAAGCTTCGAATAGTTGATTTGTCAGTATCCTGGTCCCCTTGATCAATTTCAGCAATAAGTTGCTTGAATGTCCTGCGTAAGTAGTAAGCCTTAAAAGAAGCCAACACCCCCTGATCCATAGGTTGGAGCAAGGACGTGGTGTTGGGGGGCAAAAATATCACTTTGATATTCTCGTCGAACTCGTCCAAGTTGACCGGATGCGACGGTGCATTGTCAACAGTTAGTATTGCCTTGTAGGACAAGTTATTTTTAAGGCAATAATCTTTCACTGCCGGGCAAAAGTATGTTTGGAACCAATCATTAAAACTTACGGAAGTCATCCAAGACTTCTTATTCGAGCGCCAAATCACGGGTAATCTTTCCTTGCAAATGTTCTTCATCGCTCTTGGATTTTCCAAAGAATAAATAAGCTAAGGCTTCAACTTAAAGTCTCCAGAAGCATTCGCTCCAAGAAGCAATGTTAGTCTATCCTTTGAAGTTTTGAAACTGGACGCGGTAGTTTCTTCTACAGATATAAGTGTCCTGGAGGGCATCCTCTTCCAAAAAAGGCCCGTTTCGTCCACGTTAAAGATCTATAGTAACATAGAGAGTTTTGAACTGCCCCTACATCCAAATTTAACTGGAAATAACTATGTATTTTTCTTGGTAATAACGAATTTTTAAGTTTCGGAAAGTGACGAAAGTGTGAAGCAAAGTTGTCGTTAATCGAATCGGGGTAGGAATTATTTGGCGTCTCATGTGTGAAACGACTTTGTGCGAAACGACTTATATCGAGGTATGCCTGTACTAGCATGTAAACGCTCTGCATTATATCCATAATAGACTAAAGATCACTATAGTTTCTCAACGAGATTTTTACCTTGCGGTTTGAGTACGCTAAAATTTCAAGTACCAATGATAATATCAAATTCCGTGATTCAACTTTAAGCTTAACCCTTAAATTCGCGTTGTTGCATATCTGCAACATACCGAAATTCAACTGATTTAACCGAAACCGTTACGCACATTCGAATTTAATATACCATAATTTAAACCAAATTTTATGGTTGTTTTGACAGTTGACGTGGCGTCTTGATTTTAAATTTCTGTACTTGGGAATCAGACTTTGTTAGATCGCGGGCGCGTGTGAATGTGAACAAGTGATTAGTGCAAAGTGTAATTCAGTTTTTTTCGCAACTTTGTTAGGCAAGTGTTGCTTATATTTTGTTTTTAGACATCTTATAACACCAAAAGAGCAAGAAATAAATATTTTTGCGGAAATTCAGAGAGTTGATATACATTTTTCGTCAAAATCAGTTTGTTGCATGAGTGCAACATTGCGCATTTGCACTCAAGCAATTTGATTTCCGGCTGACTTACTTGCTGCATTCCATCCAAATTCTGGTTGTTTTTCTCTAGAATACCAAGAGGGCTGACCATCCAAGAAATCGAGGAATACCTCCAGAACGTAGATCAGTCTGAGGATGATATGGAATCCTCAGAAGGGGAAGTGGAAGATGAGGAAGTTGAACATAGGAATAATCGTCAGCTATTGGCGGAAGCAGATGCTGAAGATATGGACATCCCTATGGAAAGTACTGTTGATGATCTTTATGTAATTTTTATAATGATAATGCCCCAACTTTAGGAAATGTAACTAAGGCACCACAGCCTTCCGTTCAGCAGAATGAGGCAGCACGTCAACGATTTGGCAGCGTAGCCTGGAGACGCATATATCTCAGCACCAATTAAAACATTACAAATTTTCCACAAAATATTCAATATCCTGACAGCATATTGGAATTAGAAACGCTGTATCAATTTTTTTCTTTCTTTTTCACTCAAGAGCTTAGGGAAAAGATCAAGTCACAGAGTAATTTATATTCTGCACAGAAAAATATTTCAAATCCCTTTACTATCACTGAAAATGATCTCAATAAGTTCCTTGGGATTCTTATTTATTCTTCTATTGCTAAATTCCCAAACTTCCGGATGTACTGGTCAGATCAATACGGCTATGAGCCTATAAAATCAACCATGACACAAAATAATTTCGAAAATATTTGTTCTATTTTACACTTCAATGACAATAGCACTCACTTACCTGTTGACCATCCTAACCATGATAGGTTGCACAAAATTCGGCCAATAATTGACGATCTAAATAGCAAGTATGCTGCTGTACCTTTGGAACAACGCTTGTCTATAGATGAACAAATGTGTGCTACTAAAATGGGCCACCACATGAAGCAATACCTTCTCAATAAACCGCACAAATGGGGTTTCAAGCTTTTCTTGATATGTAGCATATATGGATTTGCACACAAATTTGAGATCTATACTGGCGCTGGCAATCATCCTCGCATAAATGGCGAACCAGACTTGGGACCAACTGGTAACACAGTTGTGTGGCTAGCGCGGATTGTTCCAAGATGTGCAAACCATATTATATACTTTGACAATTACTATACATTGGTGCCCTTGGTCACTTATCTTGCAAAGGAAGGAATATATTGCTTGGGAACAATCCAGTCAAATCGTATCCCAAATAATAAACTGCCGGATAAGAAAAGTGTGATGAAAAGAAAAGTACCAAGGGGATACCATGAGGAACAGGTAGCCAATGTCGATGGTATCGATATCAGTGCAGTAGTCTGGAAGGATAATAAGCCATTTACTTTGTTGTCAAGCTACACCGGAGCCTTGCCTGTAACCACTACTTCGAGGTATGATAAAGCAACGAAACAGCGGGTACCAATAAATTGTCCCAATATAATAAAAGACTACAACACCCATATGGGGGGAGTTGATCTGCTTGACAGCTTTATTGGAAGGTACCATATTACTCGAAAAAGCAGAAAGTGGACAAATCGCTTGTTTTTCCACCTTTTGGATGTGACCATAATAAATTCATGGTTATTGTACAAAAAAGCTCTGAAACAAACCAGACCTAATACGAAGCCTTTGAATCTGTGCAAATATAGACTTGAGCTGGCAAATACCTTATGTAACCTCGGCCTACAGAGCAATGGTGCAAAAAGGGGCCGCCCAAGCACTTCAACTTTAGAAGCTGATTTGCAGCTGAAGAAGAAGCGTGGACCAGCACAAACTATGCCCACTAAAGATGTCCGCCAAGACAAGACAGACCACTGGCCAAAATGGGGTGATCGGGCCAGGTGTAAATACCCAAACTGTAAGGGCTACACATTCACATATTGTGAAAAATGTAGAGTGAGCTTATGCTATTATAGAGATAAGAATTGTTTTTGTAAATTTCACCAAGAATAAATAAAGAATTTCAAATATCTACTTTATTGAGTGTTTAGCATACATCTTATTCCCTGTACGTAGCTATAAGTGTACACTGTTGCAGGAATGCAATAAATGCGTGCTGTTGCAGATATGCAACATATGGTTTTTTCATCTTCAGTGGCTACAAGTCAATGCTATATTTTTTTAACTATTTTTCCTGTGCTTTATAGACCTTAATATAATTAAAAATAATTATTCCAAATCAATAACAAAATTCACGCATTTAAGGGTTAAGAATCAGCCCCAATAAACGTTCGTGCCTAAATTTTTCTTTTAGGTTTCGAATCGCTGATACAATTTCCCCAAACGCGAAGGACAAAAGTCTCCTTATCAAAACTCCCTTCATTGCGCAGACATTTTCCCCATTTTCATCAGGGAAATTACATGCAGTCATTTTATCTTTTCTACGCAGTGTTGAAAATATTCTACCACTTGCTTGCTATATGTACACCTGGAAAATTTACAAAACAATTTCCTATTCCAAAATAACTTCCATTCCACATTTTTCGTAATGTTCCCCACGATTCCCGAAGCGGACGAAATTAACTTCAGATGGATTACAAAAGCCTAAAAGTGATTACGGTTATGGGAGCTATTTACGAAGCCAGAACGAAGCGCAAAATATGTAATGTCACGTAGAGAGTTTGGGGCGCAACTCAAAACAATAAAAATAAATATTTCAACATATTTCTAAAAGCAGCAGGATCTTAAATAGGATATATGTATACGTTAGCAAACATTTTCTCTCGCTCTGTCCCTCTCCCCTGAATGTTTGGTGTTATCGATCCAACTAGAATGTACTCTAGGGTGTTTATTTGACTGTGTATTGTACTGATATATGTAAGGATATCTAACTAACATTATGGTAGTATATTATGGTTAACTTTGTAGATACTCTCTGCATTCTTTGGGCTTAAACGTTGATACGTTCTTTTGAAGAAAAGAACGAATAAATACCTTAATGGCATATACGGAGCTAGGTGTTAAATTTATTGTGGCATCAAATTATGCGGCCATATTCATAAAGTCAAGATTGCACGAAAAACCCATTCTTCTCAGCTCAATTCACAACGGAAACACATCGATTTCCCAACCATAAGTTATCCTTACTCATAGTTCTTTTATGAAAAAAAGAACGAGCACTACCTCAGAACAACACACTTATGTAATTCACAATACATTAACGCAGTTCTCAATAATTAATGCGGAAATTGAATAGTTATGTTAATTTCGCTTCCTGGAAATAACCTTAAGTCTTCAGTATTAGAATAGAACATAACAAACTATAAAAGTACGTTTTATTATAGTATAGTCTACGTTAGCTTTCTGATCCCTCCTGAATAATTAAAAAAATAAACTATGGAGTCAATAACCTCCAATTCTTCGCGAGCATTATGCTATAATTCTCATTAAATTAGCAAATGTGAATTTTGCGGTTGTCTGAGAATGTTTATAATTATGAACTTTGATCGCTTTGCTTGCTAATTAGCATTTACTTCGATGTACGCACACACTTACACATATTTATTGCATGTTCATTTACATATCAAAATTAATTCATGGTTCGTTAAGCTCCGGAATTATCACAAAGTTATGAATGAAATGCGTACTATTAAGTTAAAGCTTTCGTTTTGCTTTGCTACGTGAAGGCCTAGGAGGCGTAGTATCAATGTTATGTTACGTAAAGCATTTACTCGGAAAAGGCTAAAAATATTTTGGGGCTGGCTTATTTGGTATTCTCATTTGGCATTTGTAACAATAATATTGACAAAAGCTATCAATATAAAAAAAATTGTTAATACTTATGGGATCAAACTTATTGAATATGAGCTAAGCAAATATTAATGCCACAAATTAGAAAGAATATGCTAACCAAACGGAACTATAAAACTATGCAATTAACTCGTGTTAAATATAATATAAAGAATAATGAGATTATATATGACACCGGAAGTGATTTCAAATTTAATTGTGCCTAATTTCGGTTATAAAATAAAATTTTTTGCTTTGCCAATGTGAGTGGAAAGATAGTTTAGTGATCATTAAGAAATAACGAAGGAAATTAAATTACTGGCTAAATTAGGTGAAAAGGCAAAAGTAATATTTTCTTTTAGCAATTAATAATACGACTTTATTGGCCGAAACGCAAATAAAACGTTGAGCACCATCCTACCAAGTCAAGACGACAGGAGTCACCGCGACAACTATTCTTTCTGATGTAAAAAAAATACACTGAAAAAAATAATATTCGTAATATTAACGAAATTCATTCGTCGCCTTTCATTCGTTGTTCTAACATAGGTTTTCGTCATCACAATGAGAAAATACGTACATTATTAACGTTTGCTACTCAGAATTACGTTGAATTAACGAAAGCAGATTCGTCAGATAAAGTATTCTTTGATAGTATGTATTTCTTACTCTGCCCTAAGATATCTTACATAGTTCAACGATGCTAGTTTCCTAATTCAACGATTAAGTGCGCTAAGTATCCATCCGACAAAACAAAAGTCTGTAAAGTTTAAGTCGGGGCTACGTACTTGTACGAAATTTTTCTTAGACGTACGAACAGT
This sequence comes from Odontomyia ornata, assembly GCA_963969285.1. Classification (NCBI taxonomy): domain Eukaryota; kingdom Metazoa; phylum Arthropoda; class Insecta; order Diptera; family Stratiomyidae; genus Odontomyia; species Odontomyia ornata. The sequence goes on from OZ017740.1 coordinate 34,472,606, forward strand.
TTCCTTGCACTAAGAAATCTTCTATAGTTTAACGATGCTCGCGTCCTAGTCCAACGATGGAAAGTGTTCAGCATCCACCGAACAAAACAAATGTCTGTAAAGTTTAAGTCAAAGTCAAAGTCAAAAGCGCTTTATTTAATACTTATTTATTATACATTTACAAAATCAATTTAAGTAATTCAGCAGAGATATACATAGACATCTGTACGCTTTCCGGTAACTTACGAACTAAGAATTAAATTTTCAATCAAAAACATATGATATACTATCACTTAAAATTAATACTATAAAATAAAATAAAATACCATCACCAGTTTAAAATTATTCAAATTCATCCTAAGATGTTTTCTTTGATCCATTTTTTTAGTTTAATTTTAATTGATTTTTTAGATACAGCCAGTACTTTGAGATCATTATCAAGACTTGTAGTAACTTTTTTTGTTACTGATTGTTTTATTAACTTTTGGTAATGAAATACACTTATATCTTGTTTTATTGGTTGAATTGGCATATATTTCAAAGAGTCTTGGGTAGTGGAAAGTCAAAGATTCAAGTATAAATATTTGATTTAACGACAGTGGTTTATCTTTTATAAATTGGTTCTTATTGAATATTTTGATAAGTCTGCTTTGAAATCTCTGTAATAAATTAAGTTGTGTTTTGTAAGCATCACCCCATGCAATATTACCATAACTAATTATACTATGAAAGAATGCATAATATAAGAGTTTTAATGTTTCAGCTTGCATATATCTAGACATTTTGTAGAATATATAGAGTAGATATTTGGTTTTCTTTAGTATATGTTTTATATGGCCATCCCATTCCATATGACAATCAAAAATTATGCCCAGATATTTGCAGTATTGCACTCTTTGTATTTTGGCTTTATTTATTTCAATTACAATCTCATTAGGAATACTATCACAGTAGCTTCCAAATGTCATATATGTAGTTTTACTAACATTTAATGATAGTTTGTTCAAAGCCAGCCAATCAGCTATTTCGCTTAAATGAATATTCATATTTCTCTCAACCTTATACCATGTGTCTTCACTTACTATGACAGCAGTGTCATCTGCATATGACACAATATTTTCAGGCATTTTTGAAAGTAAATCATTTATATATATGATAAAAAATAGTGGTCCTAATATTGTTCCTTGTGGAACCAATCGTTATAAATTTTTAAAAGAACATAAAGCAAATTCCAAACAATAAAACTATAAAAAACTTAATGGCCCGAATGGCTCTCTAAATTTATACGTTATCAGTTAAACACATTTAATGAAAAAAAATACACTTGCAAATTTAAATTAGTTAAGATTATTAGATATTTTTTGATTCAATTGGAACAAGGAGAAAAAACCAACCAGCATTATTCAAAAATTACTTATACTACTAACACAACAATGAAACTATATCCTATACCTAACATGTTACACCCTAATTCTAAATAAGTTCAATCAAAAAAAAAAAAACGTTACCTTATATTGAAACCTATACCTAATTTATAATACAAATAAACAACAATACTAGATGTAGCAATAATGAGACGATTCTAAAAAACTAAGTAACGAGAAAAAGCACAAAAACAGAAAATAAACACGAATAATTTAGACATTGTCATTCAGCCACCAATACCTAGATTGCTCCATCTCAGCTCGACCAGCCTCAATGAATCTAGCAAATGAGTATCTCCATTGGAATTGTTGGTCTCGTGAACTCAGATTCGGAGGATATTTTATCTTCTTATCGGTGGCCCGTCGGTATATGTGATATATGATTGGGACGCCGTCAGTATCAAAAACATATCGATTCATGTCCAAATACACGAATGCTTCTGGAGGAACGAAGCCAGTAGTGAGGCAAGTCACAATATACCCGTCTGTAGGGTGGAACGGCTGTGAAATCCAAGGGTTTTCACTCACAGTTACAGATCTTGCGATATGATTCCGAAGAAGTTTCAATATGAAGATATCGACTCTTATCACTTGAGCGGTTTGATAAATTTTTCTATTCGATATATAGTGCTTCCAATCCGTCTCAGGCTTTCTGTACAAACCAGTACATGCACGAAGACATTTCCTTTCGAAAACTCTTAATCTTTCCATTGTACTAGCACTCTGGTTGTACCAGATCTGGCATCCGTATATCAAAACTGGCCTAACCAGGGTCTTTTAACAAATAACTTTGACTTTTTGATCAATGTATCTGGAATGAAAGAGTCGCCGAAGGGCCACGACTACTTTAAGTGCCTTACTGAGCATGATTTTCACATGTTCAGTATAGTACAGATACTGATCGAGATGAACACCGAGGTATCGAATACAGGATTTATGTGGAACCCGTTCTGAACTACCCTCACCAGCCATAATTTGGAAATCCTTCCAATTACGCTTCAGGTCTTGACTGGCCCCCTGCAGCGTTGTCCGAAACAAAATTTTTTCGCACTTCCGCGCATTGATTTTCATTCGCCAATTGTCGGTGTAGAGCTGCACATCATTAAACATTTTTTGAAGATTGCTCTGAACTATTGTAGCTTTTCGGTCTGCCGTATAGATGATCAGATCATCAGCAAACTCTACCAATGATCGCGTTGGCGAGACATTAAAATCAAAGCTGTTCAATAGCTTGCGAATGAATATTGAGAAAAGCAGGGGTGCAGTAACTGTTCCCTGCTGTAGACCATTCAAGACCTTGAATTCGCGCATTGTTGTCAAATTTCCATCAGTTACAACAAACGATTTCCCGTATAACATATCACACATCATGGCGACAAGGTGTCTGGGGAACCTGTCCTGAAGAAGTTTGAAAACTAGTCCATCTAACCACACCGTATCGAAGGCTTTCTCCATATCAATGAGACATGCTCCAACACATTCTTTGTTGTTTAGTTTCCAACAGATGTCTGAGGTTACTTTCGTTATTGCATGTATGGTCGAATGCCTGGCACGAAAACAAAATTGGCAATTCGGCATCAACTCATATTTCTCAATGTGGGCGTTTAATGCTCTGTTGAGTATCACTTCAAACACCTTGCTGATGTTAGGCAGCAAGCTGATTGGGCGATAGCTTTTAGGGCATGAAGATTCTTTTCCTTTCTTCAAGATCGGAAATACCTTAGCCTTTTTCCACTCATTTGGGAAATATGAATTGTTCAACATGTTGCTGAACAATATGCAATAATTCCTAATAGCAACCTCAGGCAAATGTCGGAGAACTATATTTGGAATACCGTTAGTACCACATGATTTTTTGTTGTTTATTCTGCGAAATATGAAACACAAGTCTTCATAGCTGACAAAATAATCAATAAGATTCAAGCTCGGTATGAGGTCAGATGTGAATGTTTCATCGAAATGAAGAATTGATTGGCCGTTCAGGCTTGATTTGAAGTCGTAAACTTTTGCTTCAACGACCTCCGAAAATATTTCATTCCTTCTCTCTGGGTTTGGCAGATGAACCAATTCAAAATATGTTCCAATCAGGGCAAGTTTCTGCAATCCATCACATATAATCCTGTTTCCATTTCTATCCGGAGTCGTACTATCAATTTCGATACCAGCTCTATCGAGAAGATTTATCTCATCACTAGCGACTTCAAGATTCGATACCTTCACTCGAGACTTCCTGCGGAATAAGCTATTCACTTTCACGAAAACGCCATCTGGGTCCTGTGGGCTAGTACCCCTCAGTTTTCCCGCCCATTGATTGCTGACCTCACTCCTGAAGTATGAACGGATTAAGTTCCGGACATTCTTCAGGTGTAGTTTCAACAAAGCCAACGAGGAATGGTTGTAGTCCAAAAATCGTCGATAAATATTGTTGACGCGTGTGAGAAAAAGGCTTTGCAATCTTTTCAACCTTGCGATGGTTGGTGTTTAATATCCTTCCATATTGTTTCGATGTTTAATCTTGGGAACAGCTTTCTCAATCGTTTCCAACGTCAGCTTCTCTAACTTCGACAAATAGAGATCTATTTCATCGTTAGTTAGATTTCTGTTATTAGGGACCATTGAGCAAGCGTTGCCATCATCAGAAGAGGGACGTTGCTTCTGGTACTCCCGATTAAACTTCTTTTGAAACTTTCCCCAGTCTGTTTTTTTGAAATTCAACCGATAGTTTTCATGTTGAACTGGAATGAGGAAGGAATCATCCCTTTGATGATTGATTTCCATTACGATTGCGTTATGGTCGCTATCGTAAGGAAGCACCTGCAGTTTCCGTTGAGGACTATTAAAGCTGAATTCAAGTCTTGCGTCAGCAATGCAGAGGTCCAAATATGAATTTGTCCTAGGGTATGTTGGGAACTCCGACCCATATAGGTTGCACCTGTATTCAATTTCGTTCTCTGTTATCCATGATTTCAGGAATACCCCTCTTGGATTATTGGTGGCGTTTAGCCATGATGTATGCTTGGCATTCAGGTCACCGGCAAAAATATAATAGTTATGCAGCCTGTTCAGTTCGAGTATTTCAAACAAGGAATTGAGTTCCTCCTTGAACTTGAGAACATTTTGACCAGTTGCATAGGCAGAGATAACGAAGAGGTTATCCCCACCTGGCAGTGAAATTTTGATAACGGACACTTCAAGAAATTCAAAGTTTTTGAATTCGACTTTTTCAATATTTTGGAAACAATAGGGTCTTCGAACCAATATCCCGGTGCCACCTCCCCCAACACCTATTACCCTATCGTTTCTTACGAATGCAAAATCTTTGAATTCCATGGAATGCCATGAATTGAGGTGGGTTTCAGTGAGAAGTATGATGTCAGGCTTTTGCTTAACAACAAATTCAAGGAGATAATCACGTCGATGTATAGCAACGATAGAGTTGACGTTGATCGATATGAGGCGAAGCCTATCCATGGGAATATGACTGGACGACAAGTTATTATTAGGCATTTGAAAGACCTAAACGCTGAAAAGCAAAGTTAATTTTTGAATCTTGTTTGTCGATTCTCTCCGATAAAGAATTAAGTTGCTGGTAAATTTTGAGAAGCAGCTCATTATTGCCACTTACATTATTCACATTATTTCCAGCATTTTCTGCTGGTCCTCTAGCGGCGAGTGCAAATGATACTCCGGGCTTGACGAAGTTGGAAGGTATGATATTACGGTGTTCTTGTGTTTGCTTTAGAGCAAATTTAACTTTTGCATCTTGATATCGGGAGCATCCTCGATATGATGCTGGGTGACCAAAAACACCGCAGTTAACGCAGTATAATTTTTCTTTAGGCTCCGTCTAAGCCAATTTGCACTCACCGGGAGCATGAACGTCTTTGCATTTAACGCACCGATAGTGCATGGCACAATTGGCAGCCGAATGTCCAAATCTTTGACACCGGTAACACTGGTTGACTTCTCTTTTCTGGAGACGTTCCCACCTCACCACTCTGAAATTCAAGTACCTTATTTGTTGAAGGGCACTTGGACTGCTCTTATTTGCAATTTGTACCAGGTAAAGTGGTAAATTCTTCCTTTCTATGGTCGACCTTCTTGTTGCAAAGGCTTTGACTGAAACAAAATCAATATCTGGTGCAGCCTCCTTGAGCACCTGAAGAAGATCGACCGTATCCTCTCCGCTGTCCAAACCCTTCAACAAGAAGGTCTGATTTTTTTCACTTTTTGGGGTATAGGTGAAGTGTCGAACCTCCCAAGAAATCAGCGCATCTTTGGTTGACTTGAAATCAACCAGTGATTTCGTCCTCATAGTTAACTTTTCGGCATTAACTCTTTTGATTTCGAAATTGGCCAGTTTATTTTCGGCTGCCAATAGCCGAACCATATCTTTTCCGGTTCGTCCGAATACGTTGATTGGCGGAACTTTTTCTGTCTTGTTGGAAGCTTTTTCAGAGAAACCAGCAGAACTGCGGGCTGGTTTTTTCTCCTTATTTCTGTTCTTTAAATATTGAATAAAATTAACGTCATTATCTTGATTAAAATTACCTCCGATGTTTTCTTCGATTTCCATATCTTCGGTTAATCCCTCCAGCGCTGCAAAATAATGTTGGCTCTCGTTGGTGCCACCAGCACTTAGAACTTCCTCTGGATTTACTTGCTTTGTACTTTTCTTCGGCTTTGTTACCTGTTGCCATTGATTTTGTGGCTGCGTCTTTTGAGGCTTCATCCCTTTCTTGAAAAGATCCTTGAGAGACTGTATCTCTTGCCTTAGTTCATCATTTTCTTTCTGCAATTTGGCCATTTGTTGATTGTCCGCTATTATTTGCAGCTTGCACCCTCCATCTACGGAGTTTTCTTCGTTATGTTTTCTTTTGGTGATTGTCGTCAGTTTCGTATTCGTCGTTTCCCCAGGTTGCCCCAACGGTGGGAAGCCGTCGGGCTCCTCCATACCAGCGGTGAAATTTTCTTTGTGAATTTGTTTTTCGTTACCAATCGAAGTAAAAATATTCGATAGAAATTTCCTGAGTCGATTACTTCGACAATATACGATTTTTTCCTATAAAAATTAACTTCGGACTAACGTTTTTAAAAAATTAATTTAATTTCTGAAGTAAAGTTTGAGTCGCGGCTAATTGCGTGTACGAAATTTTTCCTAGACGCATGAATATTTTCGTTAAAAATCTTATTCTTTTCTTTTTTCTTCATTTAGAAAGAATTTGCCAGACATCTGTGATTTGATTTTTAGTGGTCAGTTGTAGTTGGAGTGTCATTACGAAGTAAAGTGTGCATAAATAGTGTGCTGAAAGTGCTTTTTATAAGTGAGCAAGTGATTGAGCAGTTTAAGTGAAGAATCCTGTAGCTAGAAATGGAAATGCAGTAAGTACGTTTATTTCTTAACACGCGCATATTTCAATTTTTTTATGTTTGATTAGAAATACTTTTTAAAAATATAATGGCTTGTTCAGACTGTGGCAAATGCTTCAATAGCTCACAAGAAATAATAAGCCATTTGAAAACAGACCACTTAATAAAAGGAGGTCGTGATACAATCTATAAATGTACACTTAATTCTTGTGGACAATCCTTCTCGAATTTCTGGCGTCTGAAAAGACATATTTTTCGTTGTCATTTGGAAAGTTTGGAAAGTGATAGGAAATATTCATCCAAATATGAGGAAGAGAATTAATTGGAAACAACTAGCTCTGACAATTTTTAGAATGAGGGAAATGAAGGAGAAAATCAAGCGTGCAATTATCGTGAAGAAATCAGTCGTGAAGTTATTTTGGATGAGCAGGCTTCTATAGAAAAAGTGGAAGAGTGTGCTTTGAAATTTTCTTTGGCTTTGCACAGCAAGAACAATTTTCCTGGGAAAGATATTTTCGATATTCAAAATGAGGTGCAATTATTGATTCTGACTCCAGTTCCAGATGCATTGGAAAAATTTTGTGAAAGTGATACATTTGGAAATTCAGAAAACGGGGATAAAATGATATCAATAATTGAACGCTTTAGAAATCCTTTCGAATCACTCAAAACTGATTACTTATTTTATGAACTTCTGAAGCAAAAAGAATATGGTCAAGACTTAAAAGAGCAGATAATTGATGAAAGGATTGATGTAGTCGGAAATAATCATTACGGAGATAATAAAACCAAGTGCGTAGTTATCCCTGTAAAATACCAAATTCAGCAAATCTTTGAAAAGCAACATATTCTTCAGGAAGTATTGAATTTCATAAGAAAGGAAGAAAGTCAACCGTCTGATAAATTATCCAGTTTTATACAAGGTTCGATATGGAAAGAAAAAAGAAAATTGTATCCTAGAAGAACACTGGTGCCGTTCATTTTATATGAAGATGAAGTTGAAGTAAATAATCCATTGGGATTACATTCGGTCAAGCACTCAATTGCGAATTTTTACTTTTCTTTTCCATGTATTACGAAGAGCTCTAAACTCGATGAAATTTATTTGGCAGCCGTAATAAAGTCAATAGACTTAAAAAAAAATATGGCACGGAAAAGTGTCTGCAAGGCTTGATTAAAGAAATAATAGATATGGAACAAAATGGATTAATCATTCGAACTGACGAAGGAGACCAGAAGGTATATTTTATCTTGGGCTTGGTAATTGGGGACAATTTAAGCCTGAATAATATGCTAGGTTTTAACGGTTTTTCAGCAGATTCATTTTGTAGAATGTGTTACAAAAAAAAAAAATTAGAAACCAAAACCATGTGTCTTGAAGATGCCAATGATTTAAGAACTGTAGAAAAATATGAATTGGACTTGATGCGAAATACTCCTTTAGAAGTTGGCATTTCCTGCAGATCGATATTTAATGAAATTCCTTCTTTTCATGTTGCTAGTAACTTTTATTCAGACATCATGCACGATATATACGAAGGCATATGCCATTACAAATTTGTCAATATTATAACATATTTAACACAAAGAGCAAAATATTTTACCTTGGAGCAGTTGAATGCTCGGAAGAAAATTTTTGATTATGGAAAAATCGAAAGGAAAAGCCATTCGCCTGATATAAAACATGTTCATTTGAAAAAAAAGCGCCTTAAAATGTCTAGAAAGGAGATGATGACCTTCGCACATTTTTTCCTTTAATGGTTGGAGATTTTGTACCAAGAGATGATGAAGTATGGAGCTTTACCATAATTTTCTTAGAAATAATTGATTGTCTTCTTTCCTTTGAAGTTAAATTAAGCGTATTGGAATCATTGAGGAAGAAAATAGAATGGCACAATAAAGAGTATATTCGATTATTCAATGATAACTTGAAAACAAAGCATCACAATCTTATACATTATCCGACTATAATTGAAAGAACAGGTCCGTTAAGAAATATTTGGTGTTTCAAATTCGAAGCTAAACACAAGCAGTTTAAAATATATTCTCATTGCATCACATCTAGGAAAAATATTCCTGTTTCAATTTCAAAAAAATATCAGCTACAGTTTGCTTATCGTATGCTGAATGGTGAAAAGCCGAAGAGTGGCATCGAATTTGATAAAAAAAATCAAATAGCAGGAAACTTCCGCAGTATCGTTTCAAGCATGCTCAACATTAGGATTACTGAGGACGTCACATATTATGAAAAGATAATTTACGATTCTAAAGTTTATGAAAAGGGGTACAATGTTGCTATATTTACTACTGATGTAGAAATATATACCATCCTGGAAATAATCGCAATTAATTCAAAACGAGTTTTACTATTTTGCCAACGCGTAAATGAGCACTATGCTAGCTTTCAAGTGGTCTCCAACTCCTATGGAGAATTTCGACTACTTCAAATTGAGGATTTATTAGGCCCACCAGTAAATATCGTAAATACTGCAAGAGGATTACAAATGATTCGCATAAAACAATACTTTGAGTCTTCTTTCGAATAATATGAAGAAATGCAAACAAAAAGAGAATTTTGATGCACACTCCAATTTTTTACCCAGAAACAACCTAGCTACAACATCACAGGATAACACAATACAACAAGCAGGCTTCTTTTATACCAGCATTCCAAGCTTCGAAAACCCTGACCACAATGCGGAAATTCCCACCTGCTCGCCGATTTCTATTGCTCCAATATCTTCATCAGCTGGTAAATGTTATCAAATATTTATTGAATATAAGGATTTGGAAAACCTACTTTTGTCATGGGACTTGCCAGCCCTATATCCATATTTTTTGAGTAAGTCATCAATTTTCTCTTGATTCAGATTATGGAATAATACTTTAATATTTCAGCACAAAGTGTTAATCTACATATTTTGGAAATAATTAAACGACACCATATACCGAAATTTCTGAAAAATTTCCCGTGGGGAACGATAATTCGATTCGAGCACTGCCTTGAAAATTGGAGAAACTCAATAAACAAACCGCTTCATGATGCGTCGAATCGTTTTTCGCCTATTCCCGAGGATATTAGTAGAAGTGTGACACCTGCACACATAAGGTCATCATCTCCTGAAGGCACACCAATCACTGCAGATAATATTATCACACTTGAAAAAATCCTTCAAGAATCACCGAGAGCCTGCTTTTTAAATGAATACTACAAGAAACATAAAAATTTCAATTCCGAATGCCGATTCACAATAATAGATTTAATAGCTCGTTATTATGATGATCATCAGTTGCAACTAGATTTGAAAACTAGTTATAAATTGGAAAAACAAATCATCACTAAATACCCGACTGAAAAATTGGTAATTGGTAGCCAAATTATAAAATTAAAATCTTAGTTATATTAATGGTTTTTTAAGGAGTTTTATCGATGTGGTGCTCGAGGAAAAATTTATTATAAATTTTGTAACATCAAAGCAAGATTTAAGCCCGTGATCGAACAACCGAAGGAGGAAGCTCAAAAACACCCAAAAGGTAAATAAATATCACAAACCTTTTCAAAACAAATACCTAATAAAATGTATTTTTCAGAAATGAACGACACTATTAAAGCCCCAAATACAAGCTTTTAAAATATGATAATTTAAGTGCAGAAGAATTTGAAAGAATTTGGATGGCATGTGCGCATTTTCGACTTGAAAATATTAAATTCAAAGAAACGGAAGAAATTTTTCATGAATGGCCCCAATATAAAAAACCCACCGGTTATCGTTTGGTAAGATATTTAGTTTAGTAAAATATGTTGTTTATGTTCTAAATTCTCATTAGTGTCGTTCACAGATCGAGATGGATTTCAACTTCAAATTTAAAATTCAAACAAACCTGGATGATTGGCAATCAAAACTAAATGAAATTTTGAATCATATTTTAAAGGAGCACTGCATTAAGGACAAGCTAATCAAAAACGTATTATTTGATATAAAGGAGAACACGAATTTGAATGAAGGTGAAGATATAATTTTATTTGTTTTATGCAGAATATTGAAAAAAAAACTGTAATTTTTGCTGTTACGAGTAGTAAGATTTTTTCGTTAGACATATATGCCTATAATTAGGATTTATTGAAAATAACAATAGCAACTGAAATTTTCTCCAAAAATCAAATACATCTCTATATAGTTTAATAATTTCACAGCAACAATTAAACAAAAAATATCTCTTGAGATAACCACAATGTCGTTGTAAAATATTGCTTACATCAAACAAATGTAAATATAATTAAATCATTTGTTTTATAAATTTCAGACCTTAAAGCAGCAGCAATTTTATGGTGCCTTCATGGAGCGTTTCCTCCATTGAATAAAAGTGTTGTAAAAGAATCGGGAAAAAAGCCAACAAGGCATACCATCCTTGATTCCCAGGAATCTTTTATATGCATTAAAGCAAATATACAGCAGTTGGAGGACCATTTAAATTTTCTGCAGGGTCAAAAAAGGAGTATTCAACCACAAATATTTGCCATAGGGGACAGCATAACAACAATTACTGAGTTCTTACTTTATTTTGACGGAGTTAAATACAAATTTTATAACTTTATTAGGGCTGTCGATATTTGTTTTAAAACATTTTATCTATTTAATTTGGAGTACCCAAACGCTGGATTTAATTGTTGGTCGTTTATTCAACGATATTTTTATAAAATTCATGAAGGGAAAAAAGTTGCAAGCGTTGAAATTTTAATCGCCAGTTTACTTGCAGATGTGCAACTCAATATTAAATCTTAAAAATGGATTTGTTTTATTAATAATAAATTTATCTTCAAATTTCTTTTAATAAATCTATTGTTTTAATTATTTTGACGAGCGAACTGATCATAATATTCTTAAGATTTAACAGACAGGTATTAAAGACTTTTAATCAACATCGGAACAAATTACTACATGCGCCGTCCTTTTGATGTAGTCAATAGTTCAAGAATAATTTTTTCTTTTTCTCATTGAATTTATTTTTTAATTATGTATTACGCATTTTCGACTTCAACTTATAGTCCGAGGAAGACGATAATTTCTTATAAAAAACTGATGTACCCATCATAAAAAATTTTGATGATTAAAAAATTAAATCATAAAAAAGTTTAATGTTACAACCAGGCAACCAAGAGTTCTAATCTGTGCGTATGTAGTTTACAGTAAACAGATGTTTTTCTTATTGCATTAATTCCTGTGTTTTGAAGAAGGCTTACTTTTATTAAATGGAGTCTATGCATTGCTTCACCTGAGTTTAGATTATAGAAATTGATACATCACAAACATATTTAGGGATAAATACGTCAAGCTACGAAATTTACACGTCCAAGATTAAAGTGAAATTACTTAAAATAAAGAAGTCAATTCATGCATGCTTACGTATGATTTCTTTGAATCAATGAAATTTGTTCGTCAAAACCCAAGTATCATATCGTTGAATAACAATCAGAATTCCTATTACTACAAACATCAAAACTTTGATTGAGGAATGATATTCATCAGCATAAGAATAATTTCCTAAATGTACGAAACATTTCGAGAATGATGAAAGAAAAATTTTCGTAGTGGCAACGAATATATTCGTTGAATAAAAGTTAACGAAACTCGTTTCCTTGTCGAAACGATCAGCTACTTTGGAGGTTTTTTAACGATGCTTTTCGCTGAAATAACGTCGTTTTTCATAGTATCTACTACGGGATTTGGTTCAGTGTACTGTGAACGCTTAATTTGATTCCATTAAATATACTATTGCATAAGGGCTGTAATAAATGTACATATTATTATAATTCTCTGCTTTTAACTTTTTTCTGTTTTTCTAGTGAGCTGGATTCTATTTAATTAATATCGTTATTTAAGGCTCAATCAAAATTATAGAACAATTTCCTGAATAAAGACAATTGTAATAACCGCCAATTCCGATTAAATAAATATTTGCGTCTTCTGACGTTTTGGTCCTTTATGGAGGATTTAAGGTACCTCAGTAGTCGGTGGAGTTGTATGAGACACACCTTCAGTCACTTCACGTGAGCTGTAGCTTCCGCTCTCCGTTGTTTTATTTTTTTTCACGAAAGAGTCCTTCCGATTTGTTGTCTCAGGTTTAAATCTCTAAGGACCTTCTTTATTCTTGATGATGATGATGATGAGTTCCTCCTATCTGTCTGGACTCTCAAGAAAATAGAAGGCTACCTTGCCTTTATGTTGTGGAACGACTCTACAAATCTTTTTATGCGTGATAGATGAGTGGTTTTGGCTTGAATTCCGGATGCGTATGCTGGGGTTGTGAAGCCCGGAATGCTTCCACGCATCGGGATTTTGACCGCGTACAAAATTGTTATGGTAGAGCTATCACTCATCTCGTCGAGTCAATTAATGTAGACTAGAGACGGTTTTTGTAATGTAATTGGGGTTGGGATAAATTTTAAAATCGCCCAGGAGCCCTCCATTCTCGGCAGACCACCATTCGTTTTCGTTTCCCCATGAAAGAGGCGGCGCTGCTGGAAAGGAAAGAGTTCCTCAATTAAACTTCTTTTTTGATATGCACTGTTCATAGCTTGCAGCAATTCCCACATCTAGACCGGTTGATGACGGGAACCTCGCTCGAATGAGCTCGGATATGGACCCCAGAGCCCCAGAGTATAGATCGTGGTTCAGTACTGCACCCCACCGACACTGACAACGCAAGACTCAGTTCCGTATGGCGGACTGAGCAATGAAGCTAACCGCTCGGCCTTTCTTCAACATACGCACTTCTCATTTAGCGGGGATGCCGCCGGATGGTATTGGAATTATAGGGAGTCCATAGCATGCCTCGATTGATATTCATTTTGCGCGGCTCTCAGCAACCACTTTGATCACAGCCTCACTGAACGGGAGTTGCGTGAACAAATAAAACAAGTTGAAGTAAAAGGAGGATGCTCCTGCCAGAAGGGTATTGTAAAACAATTAGTAAATCAAACAATATATCCTGCATATCAAAACTTGACTGATATACAGATTCCATAAATTGAGTTCGAAAAATTATTATGGTTATTATGATTTTAAACTCGCCACTTTTTTGTTTCAAGTGGTTTGACCCCGTCGCTTGATTAGTCATGATAACACATGAATATTACAAACCATTTCTAAAATTTTTATCAAAATTCCTACATATCTGTAGTGTCTAGGTCAGTTGCAAGCGTGTATCTCCCTAGTATCACGTGTTGATGTTGTTGTAATTGTTAGATATTCAATCGGCTGTAACTTAGCTGTTTATTGTTCAGAAAACTTAAATTATGAATTTTGGGAAATTTAAGGGTCCCATCTTCATTTTATAGACATAAAAGCAAAATTTATAAAATGTACTATTATTAACAAAGTTAATCGAACTTCGACTTCTAAGGTATTTGTTGCCCTTCTGAAGGAAAAATTGTCAGTTTAAGTACTGTTTTGAAAAGCTCTTATAAAGAACTTTCATTTGATATTCATATCGGCTACCTTTGATGAAATTTTTTGTTCAGCGGCCACTCCCCTGTACCGTAATAATCATCGATTCATGGCCTATTTTTTCGAATCCAAGAATAGTTACAAAGCCCTTTTACTAGGAGCTCTCTCCTGCCTCCTTGACTTGTTTCACCTATGAGTATTAATTGTAGGTACTCATCTTCAGTCATTCATTAAATTGAATCAAGTGTTAAAAGCATGCGCCTTAAACGTTGAAGTTGGGGCAAAATACATCAAAATTATTCAATCTTCGCATTTAAAACAGCCTTTATTATGCTTTACGATTACTAATACCGCTAGCTGAGCCAATTCTCAAAGAAATTCAGGATACCTATCATTCCTGAAATTTTCATGCAAATCCTAGCAAAGCTGTAGTATCTGAGTCGGTAAAAAGCGCATATTGTTCCATAGCCATATGTTTCCATAGTAATACAGCGCATATTGTTACATGGTAATACAGGAAAATTTAAATCGCTATAACTTCATTAAGTACCATTCGATCTTTGTGAAACTTTCAGGACAGATTAATCTTATAAATAGTCATTCGTGTACTGAATTTTATAAAAGGGCACCGTTAAGATTTTATTCCAGAAAACATAAAATCGATAAATCATACTATTACTAACAAAGTTGAGTGAATTTCAACTTCTCATGTATTTATTGTTGTTGTACTCTTAAAGGCCTACATTCGTGATTTTTTTCAGATTTTTCAGGTCAAAGGTGTCCAATCGCGAGGGGGGGGACACAAAATGTTCGTACATTTCCCCTTCCCCTGCACCACTCGAAGCAAAATTTGTCGTTTTAAGACCTGCTTTGTAAAGTTCTCATTAAGACCTTTCATTTGATACCCATATTGCCTACATGCGATGTAAACTTTTTTTTCAGGGGCAACTCCCCTATATGGGGAGACCCCCCTTAAAGACCTTATACATTTTTTTTCGTATTGAAACTTTGAAGAGGGCGTCACTTCGCACCTACTTACAAAATCTTATGTTTCTCGCTCATGTAGTTTGCGAGAAAAAGTGGTGTGACACACGGACGGACGGACGGAAAGACAGGACGCGATTTTAGTAGGGTATTGTAAAATGATTTTACAATACCCTAAAAGTGCAAACAATGCTCTCATGAAACATTCGATCATTTTTATACTAGTTTACTGTGGGCACTTAGTCTATAATGTGAACGGAAAACACAAATTTTAAACATAACAATAATTTATTACCTACACAAAATACATAAAACGGTTGAAATAATTTAGTCACGGTCTAACAATGACGGCTGTAGCAGGAAGAAGAAAATCTCGTACTGTTGCCGCTGTTAGCGGTGAACACCGTAACTTTACTCAGTAGTAGATGTGTTAATCGCTGCACGGCTGCATCCTGAATATGTTGGTCGTCTGACAACTGACAGCGATTGTTTTTATTTCGTCAATAAATTGTACTTTCTTGAAGTTCGAACTTCCGCATTTCCTCAAATGCTGATTGTCAGCAAGATAAGTTGTTAGATCCGAAGTTGATTCAAAATAAGCCGGCTAAACTCAATCGGTACTAATGTTAATTTGTTTTCCGCCTATCTCCAATTCGTACACATTTTCAGATTGTTCTACAACTTTGTTTGGTACTTCATACGGAGGCTCCTATGGCTTTCTTACTCCTTCGATACGGACAAAAACGTGTGAGCAAGTCACAACATCCTCATGAATAAAGATTTTGCGCTTATCATGACGTAATGCTGGAGTGGCTTGTACAGTCTTCATATGTTCGGGAAACTTTTGGACAAATAATTTGGGATCCAGTGGAATGTCTTCGTCAAGGAAAAATTCACCGGAAATTTGTAGACTAGTCCCGTACACAAGTTCCGCAGCTGTTGCGCCAATATCTTCTTTGATGCTTGTATGCAGTCCTAGCAGACCAGTTGGTAGGATTTCAATCCATTCCTGATTTTTGTGGCGCATAACTGCGGCCATTCAAGACCAGTGCCAACGTTCAATCATCTCGTTTTCCGCAGGGTGATATGCCGTCGTTTGGGTTTTTCTGCAGCCGACTAAGTGTGTTAGCGATTGGAGCAGGACGGATTCAAACGGGGATCGCTGGTCCGACGTTAGAATGCTCGAGGCTGCATAGCGTGCAATGCAGTTGGAATAAAATGTGATGGTGATTTCATCCGCCGAGATAATTTTGATGGGAATCACTTCAGGCCATCTTGTAAATCGATTAATTATCGTTAAAACATACGAATATCCTTTTGATGGCTTTAGTGGCCCAAAGATGTCAATATACGCGTGACTAAACCTTGTATCAGGCGTATCAATTTGACCTTGTGCAGGCCTGGCATGTCGTTCAATTTTACTTCGCTGACATGGGAGACAAGTCGTAGCCCATTCGAGTATATCTTTTAGCATACCTGGCCACATATACTTTTTATACAAAAGCTACTTTGTAGCTCTGCCGCTGGGATGAGAAGATCGATAAAACCAGTCAAAAACTTGCCATCGTAATGGTTTTGGGACGTAAGGCCAAATGTTGCTCGTTAAAACATCGCAATAAATAACTGCCTCGCTGTCGTCTAGACATAGTCTCCAGAAATGCGCATTCGTTTCGCCTCAAAGAAGAGGATTCAATTCTGCATCCTCCTTCTGTGCCTTCGCTAAATCTTCGATTGTCACTACAACTGGCATTTCAATAGCGGTAATTCGGGATAGCGCGTCGACTGCTGCGTTGTCGCTTCCGGCTATGTGAATAATATTTGTTGAAAATCCCCCAATGAAATCGAGTTGCCTGAGTTGTCTCGGAGATGCCCTGTCACCTTTTTGATTCAAGACATATATGATGAGCTTATGATCGGTTTTAATAATGAGTTGCCGTCGTTCAACCATGTGGGGGAAGAATTTTATGACACTGTAAATTACTTGCAGCTTTCGATCATAAACACTGTATTTACGCTGCGCTTCGCTAAACTTCTTGGAGAAGAATTCAAGCAGTCCCCAACGTTGTTGTTTGATTGCTCGAGAACTGCTCCCACTGCGGTGTCAGAAGCGTCGGATTTAACTGCCAACGTAGTATTTTCGATTGGGTTTCGGAGCAAAGTTGCGTTGGCAATTTGGTGCTTGCATTCCTCGAAAGCTGCATCTGCTTATGGAGTCAACGATGGCATCGCTATCTTTTCTTCTTACTCCGACGAGGAACTCATGGAGAGGTGCTGCATTTCTAAGCAATTTCCGATAGAAATTGATCACTCCCAGAAATCTGCGCAATTCCATGACAGTTGCTGGTTTTTTAAATTTTAGGATTGTTTCAACTCTTGTCGGAAGACGCCTTATACCGTGATGTTCGACGAGATATCCAAGATATTCGATAGTCAATTTTCCAAACGTACATTTCTCTATGTTTATAGAAAGGCCATATTCACGCAGTCTATCCAGGATGATTCTTAAATGCTCGCGGTGTTCTTCGTGTGTCTTAGAGGCAATTAGTAAATCTTCAATGTACGAATAACAAAAATGCAGGCTACGTAGTGCGTGGTCAATGTAGCGGTGTTGCACAAACCAAACTCGAATAATCCAGATGGCGTTATAACGGCAGTCTTCGGAACATCCTCAGGAGCCACCAGAATTTGATGGTATGCCCGCATCAGATTGAGTGCCGAAAATACCGTGCATCCATTGAGTCTCTAAGCAAAGTCATTAAGATGAGCACTCGAATATTTATCCAGGATGGTAATTGCATTCAAACGACTATAGTCACCACAAGGTCTCCACTGGCCATTTTTCTTTTGGGCTAGGTGTCGTGGACTTGCCCACTGACTACTTGATGGCTGGAAAATTCCTTGTTGTAGAAGAAATTCCTTCCATCCGGACTTATTCCTCGTAATAAGCGCCTCAACTTAGACTCGGTAGATTCCGCAAACGCCATCAAAACTCGTTGCTTCACTGACGCTCGATAGAATATCAGCCTCTGCATACTGAACTACTGGGATACCGGTTTTCCGCATGTCCAGCCGAGCCGTCGGTCTTCTGTTACCGCTGTGGGAAAGCTGGCACTAACGCACCGGGTTGGTTTCCCCAGCCCACAGTTTCCATGATTCCTCATCCTAAACTCCAAGATTAAATGGTAGTAAATGTGTTCGGGGTCGCACATTGGGATTACTGGTTCCCCAATAGTGGGACATTAAATGCCGAGAAATGCTAAGAAATGTAAATACATCTACAGCTCTGCTACTAAATCCTACTTCCCATCTCCTTTGTGTGGACGTAAGGCCTCAGAATGGATTGCACTCATGGCAATGACCTCACAAACGGAAAAAGGACTATGGTACTGGATCCTGGAATTTCAAAGCACTCAATTACCCTGGCGCTGTTAAAGACCTTTTACAACAGGTCAGTCAATATAAATTTAAAAGTACTGGCAATCCAAGAAATGAACTGGACAGGAAATGATATTCAAGACATGAGATCGCACAAAACATTCAAATTGGTAAGCCTATTAGCAAACGGGAATCCGGAGTGGCCTTCATTGTGGATAGGGAGTTCAAATCGTACGTTATTGATTTTAACGCAGCCAATGGTCGGTTGTGTGCGATCCGTATAAAAGCGAAATTCTGCTGAGTTTGGCTGAGAGATCATAGAAAAGGACGAACAAACGAAGGAAACGTTCTACAATCATCTGGAAAGACTAAATGACTCATTGTCTACAAACGACACAAAAATAGTTCTGGGTGATTTCAACGCTAAGGTTGGCAATGAGCTATCTTAATGGGGAACAACTGCAGGATATAGCTTCGACGATGAAACAAATGACAACAACCAGCGCCTTATCGACTTTGCATGTAGCAGAAATCTAGTCATACGTTCAACGCATTCATAAAATGATCTGAGTATCACCAGATGGCAACACGCAAAACCAGATCGACCATGTTCTGATCCAACAACGTTGGGCCTCGAGCATACTTGACGTCACGGAGAGACTCGATAAGCAGCTGGCTCCCATCTTATCAGATGCATCGCTGAAAGCAAGCAACGGGCTCTGGATAGAAGTGAAAGCGACAATTAAGACCGGGGCAGAACAGACGATTGGACATCAAGCCAGGCCCAAGAGAAATGAATGGTTCGATGATGATTGCCAGAATGAGTTAGACAAAAAGAATCAGACGTACAAAGAATACGTAGGTAAGAAAACCATGACGTAGAAAAACGCTATAAAAATCTCAGAAGACTAGCGAATACGATAATCGGAATTAAGAAAAAAAAATACTATGACGACCAATTGAGAAGCATCGATGTAAGTCCAGCGAGCAACAACACAAGACAAGCACACAAAGTAGTTAAAAGCCTGAAACCAACTTATCAGCCCAAAACCACGCTCTGTCGTGATGACATTGGCAATATCATCGCTGATGAAAACAAGATTAAGGGAAGATCGGCATCATATTTCAAAAACTTTCTTAATCATTCATTGGCTCCACTTACTCTGGATGTAGTTTGTTCCATCATCAAAGCTCAAAAGAATAATAAAGCCTCGGGCATCGATGAGATTCCAGTGGAGCTCATCAAATATGGTGGCAACAGTGTTCATAAAGCTATTAACAAAGTCATCCAACACATTTGGCAACAAGAACATATGCCGAAACAGTGGAGGTAATCAATTATATTCCCTATCCACAAAAAAGGTGACAAACTACAGTGCGAAAATGACAGAGACATTTCACTGCTTTGTACGGCGTACAAAATATTTCCAAGACGCAATACGTAAATAAAATATTTTATTCAGTTTTGACGATCTTGAAGACCAGCTGCATTCACAGGAAAACAATGCTCCAAGTATGCAAATCTGTGTAAGACCTGTGTTATGCTATGGGCGTGAAACATGGACCCTAACCTAAGCATCTGTGATAACCGCCAATCCCACGGATCGATATTCTGCAACTGAACCACCACTGACTTCAACGGGTGGTGAATGAATTGAAACTGGAATCTCTGTTACTGAACCACCACTTGACTTCGGCCGAGTAGTGAAGCAGGGATTTTTAGGTTAGATGTGTTCAAGTGCGAGGCACACCTGGAAGAGATTCGTGCAAATGACTCGCTCTTGACTAGCAACCAACAGTCCAAGATCGAGCCTAGCTCAGTTAAACATGACACCGCGGCTCCGGGCTCTTTCAAAAATCTTCTACCCGAACGTGAAGATATCACATTCGAGTCAAGATCGAGTGGATTTGCGCGTAAGATAATGGGCGTGACCTTGAGCTGTGCGAGTTATGATCATGTCGCGAACAAAAACAAATCGTTAAAGGTAGGTGAAGTGTTGCCTTGTGCTCTGCTATCATCGTTGATAAGAGTTGGATTATATTTTACGTTCCAGATGATTGGCATGCAGCATCAATAACAGGTCAACGAGAGCTCTAAGGAAATGTTCAGTTTGTGGTGTAGATGTAACGCTAAATCTATTTAAGTTGTCGTTGAGGGGCCTCCTACTCTGAGCCCAGAGTATTCGGCTAGTCACTAGTTGCTGTAAACACCAGAAGAGTGCAAATAGCAAACCAGAGAAAATAAAGACTTGGGTAGTACTTTCAAAAAGGTTATAATTCGTACCAACAGTTCTTAAAGCTAACAGACTTTGATAAATAGTTTCTTTGACAGTCTCTGGAGTTGATCCACTCCGTTAGTCCTGGCACGTGGGTGCACCTGGCGGGAAAGCGCATGGTGGA
This sequence comes from Odontomyia ornata, assembly GCA_963969285.1. Taxonomy (NCBI): domain Eukaryota; kingdom Metazoa; phylum Arthropoda; class Insecta; order Diptera; family Stratiomyidae; genus Odontomyia; species Odontomyia ornata. The sequence goes on from OZ017740.1 coordinate 34,493,586, forward strand.
GGACCCTCCCCTGGTCCAGGAATTAGGCCTTCCCGTCTCCGCTAACACTGAACTTGATTAGTCGAATTAGCTCGCCCAGTTCCCGACGTAACTGCACCTGACGTCCATCCCTGATGTGATAATCTGTCTCCGGCTCAGGTTCTGGTGTCAGACGTCTAGCCGGGGGGTGACCCTACAGCCCCACTCCTCACCCGGTATTCTTCGATAGTAATAGGCCGAGGTGCTGCTCGCGGGTTGGCTGCTAACACCTCCTCCAGAGGCCGAATAAGCGTTTTGGCTGGATACTGGAGGAACACCCAGGCTAAGGCCGAGGAAGCGTTTTGGTAGGATACTTGAAGAATGCCCAGACTAAGGCCGAAGAAGCATTTTGGTTGGATACTGGTGGAACGCCCAGGCTAAGGCCGAAGAAGCGTTTCGACTGGATACTGGTGGAATGCCCAGGCTAAGGCTGAAGAAGCATTTTTTGGAAGTGTACGCGTTGAACAGCAGCTTAATATTTTTTTGTTGCAATTTTGTATGCGGCTCAGGTAAATTCGACCCAGCAGAAAATTGTTAATTTCATAAAATTCATGCGTATTGGGTAACTTTTGCAAGCCATGCTCGAAAGTTTAATGGTTTTCACCTGTGACGCTAACGCCTTGCTGTTGTTTTCGTTTTTTAACGCAAAGACATTCATTTCTTTTCGTGTTCTCGGGTTCACAATGTAGGTTGAGGTTACTGTTTGTTGTTGTTTACTTTTTTTATGCACGGAGTCGTTTGCCAGGTGTGTTACTCATTGTTTGTTTTCAAGTTCAGACAGTGGTAAACAAATAATGGAGCAATTTGACGCTTGCAGTTTGTGGAAATGTTTTTCAAGGTTGCTTCACCATTTCTTTTTTGTTGGTTTTCTGTTTTATTAGTTTAATGACCTAATTGTCAGGTTATCCTGAGAACGATGACAATGTTAATTGTTTTGTAGGTAATATTTGATGTTAAACCAATTAGGGGTTCATTACATTGATTTAGTGAATTGATTGTTTGGTATTTAGCTAATTAAGATTATATTGTATCTGATAGCTGCCTAGTTATAAACTAAGTGAGCTATTTCACTTCTTTTTCTTCTTCGTAGCCCTACAGCCCCTTTCGGGCCTTCGCTTAGAGATAGTTAGAGTACCTCATTATCATGATCTAATGTATCGGCACTCCACAAGGTGATATGATCATTATCACACTTTGGCCGTGTGTCCGTCCACCCAGCTACGATACGTTCTGATTTTTAAACCAGCACGTATCATAACTGGACAGGCTTATAGTCCGTCCGAAGAACGACTCGAACTAAATCTCGTTGACGCCAACGAAACTTGAACCAGAGACCTTCGGCTTAACGGCTTAGTGATATTTGCGCTGTTTTGCTGGATTTTCAGCTAATTGGCTAGATAGGACTATATTATATTTGATATATGGCTAGTTAGGAATACATTTTAGCGTACTAGTAAATCATTTGGCTAGATTATTTCATTATATTGGATTTTTGACTAGTTAGGAATACATGCCAGTGTTGGTTTATATTGCCTGGAAATATGCTAGATATGTTTCTAGTGACCACCGCCGTGGTGACCCGTAACATAGATACTTATTTGGGGGCATCTTGCAGAGTAAGGTGTACTGACACTTCTTCTAGCCATTCTAAATTATAATGCAATCAATCACGCTTGGGTATCACCATTCGATAGGGAAATGAGCAATCAATTGGATGAACGATCGGATACGTTTCTGCAGGAAATCAGTCTTCTTTGGGACTTATGTGAGGGTATGTCAGTTGCTTTAGAGAATTTCAATCAGGCCCAAATAGTTCAGAGCTTCATTCGCTGCTTGGATTTTATTGTGTTCCGCATAGATACCTGGATTGCTGTTGTCCAGTGCCTTTTTGTCATCTTCGAGGATAACGCAAACTGTTGGAATATTTTGACTAATTCCGTTAATGAATTTGCGTGTATTTCAAGTGTCGATGGAAATTATGCTCATGCCTATCTACGGTCATTAACTGGAGACATTCTGTCAAATGTCTAGCTATGGCCGCAGCACATTCAACGAAAATTCCTACAGCACTTGCCAAAACTCCTGACCTGAATCAGAGAGATGTGTTGAAATCGGATATCCTGCAATTACCAAACGCCAATGAATCAGATTGGGTAAAAAACAAAATAAACATAGGTATCATAATCTTTGCTATCAAGTAATCCATACAACAATTGGCAGCAGCTAGCAAATGCGAACGAAGAGAGTGTGTTAACACGTCGAGTAGCACTTTTCCGTAAGCTCATTACAACGTCACTTGCAAGTTGTGGTTCCATGGACATATATATATAAAGGAAATCATTACCACAGCTCAATCTCAAAACGAAATTTGATTTCCTATAAATGAGAAATGGGTTGACTACTTACTGCTTGCTGGACTTCCAGATGATTACCGCCCTATAATAATGGCTGTGGAGAATTCAGGCACAAGAATTAATGTTGATGTCATAAAAATAAAGTTATTGCCGAACGTAAGTCCTGGCAAAGAAAGTTCAGCTTTCCATCGAGACACACACAAAACGTCATTCAAAAAATCACGAAAAGGACCCAGGTTCAGGGTATGTAACAATTTTGCCTATATTGCGAAAAACTACCGCTCAAGAAGTTACAGCAACACAAATAAAAGCAAAAATTTTGATGCGCTCAGCTGTATTTTGTCTACAATAGATAATCCGAGAAACAAAGACGCATGGTACTTTGACTCAGGGGCACATCGCACATATGTTTTAACGAAAACATGCTGGACTGTTTATCTGAAGATGTTGGCACATTGATTGCTGCAAACAAAAGCAAGATGCAGGTAAAAGGGCGTGGAACGGCAACAATAAGACCAGCATGCAATACATCTGCACTTAAAGTCAATCATATCAAGTTAATTCCTAATTTATCCGTCAATCTTTTATCTGGTGTTTAAATCGTAAAACAAGGTCACACCGTAGAATTCAACAACAAATGTGTCAAAGTTATTAACTCAAAAAACTAGCAATTGCAACAGGCACAAACGTTAATGACTTGTTTAAATTGGACACGGAATCGTCAAAGAATGTTGCATTTGCGTGTAATTCAAAATGCACTAAAGACCTTTGGCATCGTTGAATGGGCCACCTGAACAGCGAAAGTTTAGACAAACTATGCAGTGGACTGGCAAATGGAATATATTTCACCAACAAAATTTGCAAAGACTGCAAGGTGTGCGCCATTGACAAACAACAAAGGTTGCCATTCAGTAAGAACGGCAGCAGAGCTAATGAGATGCTTGAGTTAGTGTAGACCCATGGAATACAGTTTGCTTGGTGAAAGTCGTTATTTTATAACATTTGTTGATGACAAATTGAGGAAAATTTTTGCATACTTCCTAAAAACAAAAATGGATTGGGTAGTACTGTCATGTTTTGAAGACTTCATGACGTTCGCCGAAAAGCAAAGTTACCACAACCTCAAAACTCTACGTTCTGATAACGGCAAGGAGTTCATGAACGGCAAATGTCAAGCTACACTTTAGAAAAATGGGATCCATCACCAAATCACCAATGTACACACGCCAGAGCAGAAGGGCTTGGCCGAATGCATCAATCGCTCAATCGTGGAAAAGGCAAGATGTATGCTTATCAACTCGTGAATGTTGAAAGCGCTTTGGGCAGAAGCAGTTGCATACTCTGTATATCTTCTAAACCGTTTGCCATCGAAATGAACCAGCACAACACCAGTTCAAGCGTGGAGTCAAAAAGTGGCTGACCTTGCGCATATCAGAATGTTCGGAACAGAGGCCATGGCACACATCCCAAAAGCCAACCGAAAAAAATGGGATTCAAAATCCAACGAATGTATTATGGTCGGATATGATGAAAACACAAAAGTCGAGATATATACTTTTGTAATGAAGACTCTTTTGTTTCTGCATCTGAAACATTTAAGAAGTCAACAACAAGTAACAAAGTTGAACTCATCTACCAAGACGAAATGTAACCACTCGCGATCAGCAACCAAAGTGAAGCTGAAAACAATCACAACGATTTGGTCAAAGATATCATTATTAGCAACGAACAAGAAAATACAGATTCCTTGGTGCTCCCTCAGCAATCCAACTCTAACCCACTGCAACAGCAGATGTTGCAGCGCAACAAAAGGGAGCGCGAAACTACAGGTAAGTATAGTATACTGATTTTGTACTAGAAAAAGATGATTCTTCTTTCTTTTTCTTTCCTGAAGATGAAATGGAGCCGTTTGAAGTTTCTCAGCACCTGGATTGTACCCGAATTACTTCCAAGATGACCTGGCGACGCCAGAAGAAGCATTAACCAGACCTGATGTGAACCAATGGAAGCTAGAGTCACCCTATAATCCGAATGTTCATTATCATACTAATATTTATCTTTTATGTACTTCATAACCTATTTTAAATAAAATGTCACTTCTGTCATATGAGTCAAGCCGACCACACGTATTTTCATTCTTCTCTACTAATATCTTTCCTTTCCAGCAAACCCGCTCTCTTTCAGGAGGTTGATGAGGGCGAAAGGTGAGTAGGCCGCCGAGAGGGTAGGGCTCTGGTAATCCACGAATGGTTGGTTTCGTGTTGCGTTCGGTACGCGGTACCATATCTTGAGTTTGCGTTTTTTAGGTCTTTGTAAAAATTTTTTTTACAAAGACCTACTTGTTTCGCGACCAGTCTGTCCGTCTGTCCGTGCGTCACAGCTAGTTGGCTCAGAAATTATAGAAGCTAGAATGCTTAAAATTTGTGAAAAGGTCAGAAGTGATGGGCTCTCAAAATTTAAGGTCTTATCAAAAATTCAAAATTTTTTTCAGGGGGGTCCCCGCTCATAACGAATTAGCCCTTCAACATTTTTTTAATCAAAGATAGTTGTCTGGGGTATCAAATGAAAGGTATTGATTAGAACTTTTAGAATCCGAAATCAAAAAATCATTTTATGAATTAGGGGGTCCAGGGGAAGGCCAAATATACCAACAATATGTGTCCCCCCCTCGCGATTGGACACCTTTGAGCCGGAAAATCTGAAAATTATCATGAATGTGCGCCTGTATGAGTACAAGGGCAACAAATACCTCAGAAATCAAAATTCACTCAACTTTGTTAAAAATAGTATGATTTATGGATTTTACATTTTTTCCCGTAAAATCAAAACGATACCTTTAAACTTCTTGAAATTTTGTAATTATACAGTCTAATATAAGGTTTATTAGTTCAGGAACTTTAATCGAGATCGAATCATAATCAAGTGAGTTATAGCGATATGAATTGTATGAAATTACAACTACAATAACACGTGTTTATGGTTGATACATATTTCAAATTGACCTAGGGACTTTCATTTTCTTTCAATTTTCATGAAAGTTTAAGGAATAGTGTTTAACTTGAATACGTTCAATCCATCGGGCATTCAGAAAAATCATTTAAGCTAGATAAAAATGGCGGCTGCACTGTGCTTATAAAAGAAACTGTTCATCTTTCGCATAAATTTGAACGATTTCATATCCAAGTATTGGATGAATGATTCAAGTTATCGATTAACGCTATTAGAAAACTTGTTTCTAACCTTAGGATGTTTACAAAGACCTTCTGGTAGGAGCACTCTCCTGCTTACTCACCTTTTTTTTGTTAGAGTAGATTTTTTCGGGTTTAAATTCGAGTAGACCATCTCGGGCACCACTTCAATGATATTCGGGAGCGCGTATCTTTTTTGTTTGTTCAGCGTTGTTTTCTGTGGCCCTGTCCTCGGAACGAGAGTAAGTTGAAGTAGAGTCGGTGGAAGTTATTCGCCGCGTTTTAATTCGGGCATTTGAGTCGGTGGCTGATTTTTTTTTATATTTCGGACTAAGTCTGCTAGCGTTAGACCCGTGATAGAAATTCTTCTCCGAACTAGCTAGCCAGCCAGCAGAAACCTCGGAGTACACGAAGAGTGTCTGAACTTGTCGACCTGATGGGTACAGTCCGTTGTCACGTTCCAAGACTTCCCATCTAGAGCCGATGAGAGGTCGGTTTGGATTTCCTTCGGGAAATCTCTGAACAAGCGAACGAGACAACAAAATTATTACACATCGGCAAACATTTTGGGCGACTTTGAAAGACAGGTCCTGAGGCGAATAATCGATGCAAAGGTAGACAAGGACCAATAGCAAAGTCGATACAATCGTGAGCTGTGTGAAATTTTTGACGAGCCGGAGGCCTCAACGGTTGTAAGACTGCGGAAGCTGAAATGGGCTGGCTACATGAATCGTATGGATGAACAACGAATACTCGAAAAAGTATTTGTTGAATACCTTTTTGTCGAATTAATCAATACAGTTGAATCAATCAATACAATTTAAAAAGATCTCACCTCAAAAGAGATAGAGTTCACGTTTTTGATTTTCAGGTTATATCTTGAAACTTGTCACAATTCGTCGTTTTTCGTTCGATTTATAGCGCTTTTTTCTTGATTCCTCGCCGCATTTAGTAGTATCATTGGTTCACCTCGTCGCAAATTTGTTGTACCCTTTATGGAAAATTCCGGAACAGCAGCATGCTATCATTTTTGACAACAAGTACCATTGTGCATTCACAATGAATGCATCGATTCATTGTGAACTAATTACATCGATTTTTGTTTTTTTTTTAGCACTACATCCGCTTCCGGGCCTTCGCTTAGAGATAGTTGGAGTATCTCAATATCTTGATCACACGTCAGCACTCGAGAAGGTGATATGGCCAGTACCACGCTTTGACCGTGTGTCCGTCGACCTAGCTGTGATACGTTCTGATTTTAAACCAGTACCTACATATCAGAACTGAACGGGCTTATAGTTCATCCGGAAAATCACTCGAAATAAATCTTGTTGTCACTAACGGAATTTAACCTGGGACATTCGACTTGCGGGGTGAACACTCTGACTACTACACCACGTGGACTACATATGCATACATCAATACACTAGACAAAGCATTTTCAAATTAGACGCGAAAATGTATACGAATGTAATCACCACTTTTATAAATAGTCCTAATTTCGGGGCTCTTCCATCATTGTGGATGAACCCCCGTCGATCCATCGACTAAGATGACATACAAAAGACTGTGGCAACCTGATGGATGATTTTAGAGATTTCACAAAGAAGTTAGGAATTTAATTATGATCTGGACCTACTTGCAGGTTAATGGAAAGTAGTATAGGATGGATTTGCGACGTATTTTGTTAATCGCCTGTTTAGCAGTTTAGCAGGCATCAGGTCCTTTCGCTGGAAACGCCGATCTCCATCGGGCCAACAAATATGCTATCAGTCTATAGCCAAGATGGCCCGGGTGAAGAACGAGTTGCTCTTTCACTTAGGAGACTGGCATCATTGTTCTAAACACTTTGAAATCGTTGGTTGTGGATTGCGGAGCTTATGTTTACATAAATAGCAGCTGCAGTTAGAATAAATTTTAATTCTGACTGAACTTATTGAGTAGAGCGAAAATAGATTAAAAGTGCATATGTATTTCAAGAAAAACTTGATTTTGCAAGCAATCGGACGAACATATGGTAAAATTTAATTCAACTTTTCGATTGCAATTGCTATTGAGTTGATATCCTCTGCCGATGGTAATATTAACAAGTTGAGTAAGCAGGAGGGTGCTCCTACCAGAAGGTCTTTGTAAACATCCTAGGGTTAGAAACAAGTTTTCTCATGGCGTGAATCGATAACTTGAATTATTCATCCAATACTTAGATATGAAATCGTTCAAATTTATACAAAAGATGCACAGTTTCTTTCATAAGCACAGTGCAGCCGCCATTTTAATCTAGCTTAAATGATTTTTCTGAATGCTCGGCCGATTGAACATGTTCAAGTTAAACACTATTCCTTAAATTTTCATGAAAATTGAAAGAAAATAAAAGTCAATAACTTTGTTTATTTGATATCCGCAGGCCAATCCTCTTTTTTCTTTAAAAGCCGTCGGGCCTTGCTTAGTTGTGTGAGCAGACGCGTTTCGACTACTTTGAGTCATCTTCAGTGACACTGAAGATGACTCAAAGTAGTCGAAACGCGTCTGCTCACACAACTAAGCAAGGCCCGACGGCTTTTAAAGAAAAAAGAAAATAAAAGTGCCTAAGTCAATTTTAAATATATAGGGTTTTCCAATAAGAGGTGTTATTTTGAATAGATCTTCTGATTTAACACCTTGCGACTTCTTCCTTTGGAGCCACGTGATAGAGAAGGCCTATGCCAATAGCCCAGCGTCGATTCAAGATCTCAAAGATGAAATTCGTGAGGCTATTGAGGACATAGGGTAACCACTTTGCGATTTGGTTATGGAAAATTTCATGAAGAGGATATGGTCCTGTAAGCGTGTCGTAGAGGTTATTTGCTCAATGTTAATTATTGCTATTAACGGCATATCTTCTTCTTTACAATGAAATAAACATTCGATCATTTGTATTAAAAGTGGCATTTTTCTTTTAATATCAAAATAACACCTCTTATTGGAAAACCCTATATCAACCATAAACACGTGTTATTGTTGGTGTAGTTCCATATAATTGAAATGGCTATAACTCACTTGATTATGATTCGATCTCAATTAAATTTTGTGAACGTATATATCTTATGTTAGTCTATATAATTGCAAAATTTCAAGAAGTTTAAAGGTACCGTTTTGATTTTATGGGTAAAAATGTAAAATCTACAAATCATACTATTATTAACAAAGTTGAGTGAATTTCGATTTCTAAGGTATTTGTTGCCTTGTGCTCATAAAGGTCCACGTTCGTGATAATTTTCAGATTTTTCGGCTGAAAGGTGTCCAATCGCGAGGGGGGGGGGGGGACACAAATTTTGGGTACATTTTGCCTTCCCGTGGACCCCCTGATTCATAAAATGATTTTTTTATTTCAGATTCTAAAAGTTCTAATCAAGACCTTTCATTTGATATCCCACTCGACTACCTTCGATGAAAAAAAATTTTTAAGGGCCAATTCGTTATTAGGGGGGGACCCCCCTTAAACATTTTTTAAATTTTTTTTAAGGCCTTAACTTTCGAGAGATCATCATTTCTGACCTTTTCACATAGTTTGAGCATTCTAGCTTCTATAGTTTCTGAGGAAATCAGCTGTGACGCACGGACAGACGGACAGACAGATCGCGAAATAGGTCTTTGTAAAAAAAATTTTTACAAAGACCTAAAAAACGATTTCATAATAAAACTGAACAACCGCGTCTTCTCAAGGGAAGTTATGTATGCAATGCTTGATTCAGGCTCAGATTTAACTTTTTCTATATCGGATATATATTCATCAATTAAATAAAAACTAGTTCAACAAATCCTGTTCCATCGCAAAATAAAAGAATTGAATTTTATTTTCAATTATTTTATTCTTTTTTATTGAACTTATTAGCATTTGATTTATAAAAAAACACATTCTAATCGCTAAACAGTACGTCTTTTCGTCTTCATAAAAATGCAAATATAACAACATTTAAAAAATTCAATTACATGATTTCCCCATAGAATTATAAATATTTGAATCAAAGCTCATTAGATTGAAACAAATGATCATACTAAAAGTTGGCAAAATTAAGAATCAATATGTACAGTAAATAAAACTAAACGTAGTAAGTAGTGTAACAATGCAGTAGTAATTTCTAATCTTAAATTAACAAATTCTATCCATTCAAGTATTAACATGATACAATCATTTATAATTAGAGAATCTATTAATTAAATTTAATTCATTTAACCTATAATACATTTCGTTTTTTATTTTTCACTGTTATTTATGCTTACATGTTTAGCTATGAGTGTAATAAAATTATTTCTTACTTATCGCATTCTTATTCTAGTCGAAAAATGTGTATTCTTTGTACTTTTCAACATTATAATTACGTGGCGAAAGTTTCGTCTTCATAGTATTTGGACATTGTTCTAGATGAGGATGAAGCATCATCATCATCAACCTAGTGATTTTTCATTCTTGTTCATTCAATGAATTTATGTTGTTGTAAGCTGGCTTGATCCTGCTATTTGACGCAGGTTGGAGCAGCTTCCTTCACTGGTTAAGAACGACAAGGAGGTTGCAGAGCATTTTTCAAATAATCGCGATCCATGATCATTATAGCTAATATTCGAATTCAGTCAGCACCAATGATATATGATTGATAAGAATAATATGGAAGTTGGTGGTGATATCACAGTCAATTAACGGACATTTGTCCTCGAGGAACCATTTAGAATCTCGGGTTGCCTCCCGGCGGATGGAAAAAATTGCATTTGTTACCATTTCTACAAAAACCACGTTGGAACTGCTTGCAGATACCCCGATTGTTATCACCACGACCTCCTGCAGGAACACCGCCGCCGCGTCTTAGATTATTTCCTCCTGGCCCTCCACCTCGACCGCCACCACGCCAGTTTCCACCACCAAGGCCATCATTCATGCCAACTGGCGGACCAGCCGTGCCAGATCTCCAATTTCCACCTCGTGGACCTCCACCACCGCCACCTCTTGGTGGACCGTTGTTCATGTTCATATTCATAGCGTTTGGGTTCATTCCCATTGGTGGACCGAAATTATTGAAGCCTCCACCCATTCCTCCGTTTGGCATTCCACCAAAGTTTGGACCTCCAGGGCCACCTGGTCCCATCATACCGGGATTCATCATGTTCATGTTGCAGTTCATTCCCATATCGTCTCCTGGTCCGCCCATCATCATATTTGGAGGTGGTCCAGCGTTCATCATCATGTTCGAGCCTGGCCCGCCCATCATTGGATTAAAATTACCCATTGGACCGCCCATCGGTGCTGGCATAAGACCGTTCGGAGGACCATTATTCATACCAGGTCCCATCCAGCCTCCACCGCCACCGAAAGGCATAAATGGATTGAATTGACCACCAGGGAATCCCATATCAGCACCACCCATAAAATCATCGCTAGGTGGTGGTGAGCCTTTTGGATCGGGCCAAGGCATACTGGTGAAGTCATTAACTGCATCTGGATTGCCAGTGATGTCATCCAACGGTATCACAGCAGGTTCGGTCATTTGATATTGCTCCATATCAGGCTCAGATGGCGATTCAGGAATCATATGACGGTTGAAATACAGCGCCTTCAATGTCGTTAATTCCCGTTCCATCTGAATCTTCTTCTCCTTACTTTGCATACCTTCAGGGTGTGGTGGTACATCATCTACTTCAACCAATGCTACCCATGATGTTTGTTCCACCATAACATCATCCACATTCAATTTCCTTGCTAGCATGAATGCCTCCCGTTCATTGAACCGTTCCATTTGTTTCATATCAGTGAATGTTTTGGTAACATTCACTCTTTCATTTTCATCTAATTCAAAGTATCTCACTTCCTCCAAATGCTCTTGCGCTCTCCACGTCAACTTCTTCTTTGGACCTTTGCGCCGATGCAACATAAGAACACCAGGTGGACCGTCAGGACCACAACCTGGACCTGGTGGCTTTTTAACTGGATCTTCTGGTTCTTCAGTCTCACGCATACGTCGTTCTTCCAATTCCTTCTCTTCGCGGACTTTTTCTTCAATTTGCTCCTTGACTTTTTTCAGTGGTATATCATCTTCATCTTCTTTCTTATCATCGAAATCGTCATTGCCATCACCGGTTTCTAACTTGTCAGTGTCTTCGAGAGTGTCTTGATAGAATTTCAGCGGGGCAACCTTACTGGCGACTGGACTTTCTGGATCTTCAGGAGTTGTAGGTTCTTTACCTGATTCCTTTGATGTACTCGGTCTTCGCTTGCGTTTGCGCACATCTTTCTTTGGAGCGGCAGCCGAGAGAGCGTCCATAAACATATCACTTTCGACTAGAGTTGATGCTGTAATTTGAAAATAAAGAGGGATTATTAGAATTTTAGGGTTTAGAAAATGCGTGCTTCATATTTTTAAAGAAATTATTTGAGATACCGAATTTATTGTTCGATTTTCGATTGGGTATTGCATGTTGGCGTGGAACCTGAAAAGAGATTAATAGCTGTTTGTTCAAGAAATATAGACATCGTCGGCTATTGTAATAATTTGATAAAACAACCACTCAAAATGGCCTGATTACAAAAATAGCTAAAAACTTTTATTAAAGTTGTGCAAGGAATGAATGTGATTTTTTTCGGGCATTAGCATCCGTGGTGCATGAAAGGGTTGAGCACAAGCTAGACGTTTATCGGGAAGACCGAGGATTCGATTGGAAGACACGATAGAAGCTGACAGCAGATACTTGCTGGGAGTGATCGACTGGCAATCGAGGTCGCAGAACCGTGATGATTGGAAGGGATTAATCCTTGCGGCCAAGGCCCGGCTTAGGCTGTCGCGCCATAGATCATGATCATCCGTGGTGCAACAGCCCAAATTATGTAATGATCTCCAGTATCTGTACATATGGGTCATACTTATATCACGGGAAGAATTTGTAAATTAACTTTCTAGGCAAATCAACTTTCAAAACGGAATATTGTTGGCCAACCTAGCTATAAATAATATGAACCCTCAGAGGTTGCATCTCAAAAATGATACACAGAATTATTTTTTTTTAATGAGTAGCCTTTTCCTAGCTTTGCATTGCTTGGTTTCCAAAATCGGAGGACGTGATAAACAGATCTCGTTGGATGAAGGTATAGCCCCGAAAAATCATGCAGTGTTAATTACGACAAGGTATGTATGTATTCTTCGGATTTAGATATGAGTTTTAGGCTCTGGAACACAATTATCTTATGTTTTATCTTAGTAGGTTATACTATTAGTAATAAGCTTAGATCTAAGAAAAATACTGTGCTCTGCCTGTATAATAATTTGATGAGGAGCTTCATACATAGCGATTATGGAACCTTGTTTTACACATAATTTCCAAAGAATATTGATCCCATAATTGGAACGATCACGTGAAGAAGCTTAATCTTAATTCTATTAATATTTGAAACATTCTGTGAATTCAAATCATATCTACCGCAACTGCATTCTCTGCCGACCCCGCCCACCTCCTACCACTCGTACAATTACTTTTGAACATAAATATATTTCTTTGGGATTCCCCTATTATTTTGGCAAGCCTATATGTCTATTCTATGATTATATGCCCCTGATCAAGCCAAGAAAGCTTAAGATCGTACATTATCCGTTGTTGGGAACGTTTCAATTTGCATTGACATTCCTCTATTGATAGTGAGTTCGATATTAATTTGCATCTAATTTGGTAACCATTTTAAGGAAAGCACAAACACTCCAACTATGTAGTTCAACAGCTGCTTAACATGATTTGCTAAATAGGTCAAACTGGTTGGAGTAAATGAAAGTGAAAGTACAAACGTGAATTTGATAATGGCTTGTGAGTAAACAATATTCTAAGACTGATAAAGATGTAAGTATTCTAAATTCAAGAGTGAAAAAATCGTACAAGCGTTAGAGAAGGTTTCTTGAACATAATTTGATATTGAGTGATGAGTGTCAGTGTTTTGTTTTACGAGAATATGAGGGACATTTTCAAATTTATCAATTAAGGTACTAAGGATGAAAATGAAAAAAATGACAAAGTATTGATGAAGAACCCAGAAGTTAGAGAAGGCGCTGATATAGCGAGTAGTTGAAATTGTCACTTCTAAAAGAACACGTGCATTGGTCACATTTACGGATTTCGAAAGAATCAACAAAAAATGATCACATGGAATTGAATGTTATTCAGAAACACAATGACATATTGTTGAAAATGTAATTTCACAATCATTTTAAATTATTACCAACATGTATGCATTCTATGCTTTGCATAGAAATGTACAAGTAGGGGATTAGGGCGAAATTTATATTATACAAATATCTAAAAAGAATTGACACAAAAAAATTAAATTAGTAATAAATGCAAGGAAATAAATTAAATGAAAATTTATGTGATTTTTTAAGAAATTTCATTTAATTTTGAATTAAATAGCAAAAATCGGGTGGAAAGTAAAAAGAAAGAAACAGACAAAAGAAGTCAATTAATAAATGTAACAATGAAAAAAAAACAACCACGCACTAGTCCAATTGGAACCTCGGTGTTGAGATCTGCTAATGAATCTTATTTCATTACCATTAACGGTATTGGAGGTGATATGGTAGGTCGGTATAACCCTCAACCATGTATTATTACCAGATTTTTCGATCAGTACCCATCACAGCTGGATAGGGTGATAGTCCGACAGAAGTACCACATAAACAAATACGTGCGGCCAACGATCCTTGATCTTGGGAACTGCTGCGCAAGGGGTGAGTGCTCTAACCACTACACCCCACGGATCAGCAATAAATTTAGAACAAGTAATATTCAGTGAAATCAAAATAAATTTGTAAAAACTGAAAAAATTAAGCAAAAATATGAAATTAAAATTGTAAATTCTCAAAAATATCTATAAAAAAGGAAAAATATAAAAAAAAGTATAAAGAAAAATATATATAAAAAAACAAAGAAAAATATAAAGAAAAATATAAAAAAAAATATATATATAAAGAAAAATATAAAAAGTATATATATAAAGAAAAATATAAAAAAAATATATAAAGAAAAATATGCACAAAACCCTATAAATACAAAATATCAACAAAAAATTAAAACAAGACAATTAAAAAAATTTGATAAAATAGAAGAAAGTAAATTAATGAAAAAAAAATAATTAAAATAGACAAAAAAGAAAAATTAATTCATATAGGAAACAAAAAACTGATTAAAAAATACCAAAGAACATTTCAAGTTAATGAAATAAATTTTCAAAAATTTAAGATAATGTTAAAATAAAGCAGCATATGATACAACCATAAATATATAAAAAACTGAGAAGAGGTTGAAGTCAATGGTGTTCTGACTGTGGGAGGTGCAATGTATAGAGAAAAAGTAAGAGGCGATGACCAGGAGGGAAAACAACGACCTAACTCTATGGATCAAAACAGCTTTCCGATGCTCGCTGCTCGATAGACTGAAGCGCAAATGGAGCCGCTGTACGCGGGAAACCAATACTCAAAAGAAAAACGATGACAACAGCTTTGAAGCAGAAGGAAATAAAGTTTTTTTTGACTACAAAACGAAATTTTCATTTAGCGTTTGGTAAAAATTATAAATCAAAAAATATTTTCAAAATGGCCAAAACTAAGGAAAGTAATAAGATTTTCATAAATGAGTGGTATGATAAGCATGAATGAAATAGGGCTAGATTCGATATAGAAAACAAACCAAGCGTTCTTTAAATTGATGAAAAATAATAGAATTCCGTAGTAAACAAATTGATAAATCGATCCGAGTTAGATAAAATCAACAAAACGTGCAATATATCGGCTAGCTCAAGATAATTCGTTTTTACAGGAAACAATGATCGATCGAAGGATTATTTATTGAAGAATCTCATTCTGCTATACTACAATACTCTGGAAAATTAAGCATTCAGTATCACGCAGAAAATATGAAGTTGAAATCAATAAATGACATAACCAAATTCTGCGATCAGTCTACCCAAGCTGTGACGGGTACTGATTGAAATATCAGGTAATAATCGCACGGCTGAGTATGATACTGACCAATTCAGCTTCTCGAATACCGTTACGGTCAAGAAATGAGATTCCTTAACAAATACCAACGCCAAGGTTTAAATTAGACTAATGCGCGATCATTTTTAAATTTTGCGATTATCTTCGAAAAGACAAACCCATCTCTCTACATCTTCCCTTTTCCCTGAAGAAATCATCCATTCTTTTCTTCAATTTAGCATTCAGCTCAGAAATCCAATCTGTAAGTAATAGTCCAGAAGCATTGAAAACAATCATTCGTCGCTGAAATATCACCTTTTCTTGAATCTAAGCTTCTTAGAAGCAATGCCTACAGTTATCGCAGTCCACCGATTATGAGGTTAGATCAGCGTTGCGTACTTTTCGTGATCAGGATCAAGCCAGGGTTTCCTGGCTTTGCCAAATATCCTGTCTCTCAGCGGCTTTTAAGATATTAGCTTTCTGCAAGCAACACCTGCAGTTGTTTCAATCAGGCGGGGTACTCCTTCCATTGTTCAGTATCTATCAAATATTCCTAGTTAATTGGTGACCCCGAAATTTCCATCTCCTAAATTTTTAGAAAATTCGAGATCCAATTTTACTATTTTTGGGATTTTTTTTCTTCAAATCTAAACCAGAAGCTCAGAACTATAACATTGAAAATATATTTTGTTTCTAAGAAAACATCCATGAAAATGAAGTAAATCGATCAGACTGGTTTCTAAGAATGTCAAAAGTTGGTGCTCAAAAATTGGCTAGAAATTCAGTTTAAAATGATCTGAGCCCCAAATTTTCATTAATCTCTCATTAACGATTGATTATATGAACTTTAACAACTTTATGGAAAAGATCGATAATAAAATAAAATAAAACGCCAGCACGCATAGAGCCATAGGCAGCTGTTTGGACATACTTGTTTACTTGAGAGTAAATACCCAAGTTCACTGGTTCGAATCGCGTTGGCGGCAATCGTTTTTTGGAAGGAATTATTTTTTTAAAATCGGGCAATAATCTTATGATCACCATATTAGCTCCCAAAATTACCGTTACTCTACTATATCCCAACCTCAAAGTTCCGATCTGGTTGTGCGATCGATCATTTTTACTAAATTTTAAGGGTAGTGATTAATCTGCTCAACTCCTAGACTAGTATCTGCACAGCAATTTAAAAAAGTCAAGGGGTGTCCTTAGATATAGTATGTATTATACGGAACAAGGAAATTATGAGGATGTCATTGAAAAATTGATCATTTATTTTTTTGAGGATTGATATTACGGTCAGTAGTACTCGAATTTGAGGCGATGTACAAGTATGCAGGATTTCAAGCTCTGAAAAATGATTCGTGGGATTGCAAAGATCACTCTAATTACAGGTGGAGGCATTCAGGGAAAATGCTATATAGCTTCAAAATATCGGAAACCAACTCAATTTACCAGCAGTAGAGGGAAGGGAAGTGGATTGAACTGTATTTTTTTTATGGTTGGAAGGTGAAAGCTATTTACGCCCTGAGTGTGAGGTTCCCAGACGCGCAAGACCTCTGAACCACCCACTAAGCACCTCCCGTGTCAGTCAACCTGAGGCGGATTGAATTCTATTAAGAAACTAGTCTAGAACATTCTGAATGCATGGTAAGATCATGTACGCCTATTGAACATAAAAAAAACTGATCAGCCTTATTTGCAATGAGGTGGAAAAAGAATGGATGGCATATTAGCAGGCCCAACCATATGTTTAAAATTTTCGAACTTATGATAAGGGCAAGAATATGCGATGCATTATTTTTGATACAGTATTAGCCAATTTAAACGATGAGAACAAGCAGCCACTTTAATCATATTTGGACACTCAAATCTTTTGATTTGGTTCATCCTACAATCAATTTGCCAACCTCGTCCTCCAGTTCTGAAATGTGAGTCTTGGTTAACTTTCCGACAAACTTCCCACTGGTCTTCCTCCCTCTCATTTTAAACGAACACCTTTTCACGTAATCGTGAAAGCATATTTTACTCAGCCAATGTCCAAAATCGAGTCTATATCCACGGAATCGCGCTAGGATCAGTTTTCCCGAAAATATTCAACGCAATTTCTTTAGGCTGTTATATGATCACATTTCGGTGCAATCATTTGCCTATACGAGTACACGTGTTTCTGTGATATAAAGATGGCTACCAGTCCATTTCTTGACAGCATCCACTCACGTCTGGGATAAGGGGCCACTTTAAGTTACAGAAATCTGCGCTGTTTTACGGAAGTGAAACATGGACCCCGGCAAGCGAGTCCGAAAACGCAGTGGACATAATTGAGAACGAAAGGTACTCCGAAAAATCTAAGGCCCAATGAGACAACGAACAGAGTGGAGACTACGTTACAATGATGAGTTGTATGAACTATTCGACGAACCATCCATCAGTATCTACTTGCGTTAAGTTATGCAAATGGCAACGGGTGAACTATGTAGAAAGAATGGAAGAAAATCGACTACCTAAAAAAATATTAAAAGATAGAGCACAAGGTAGACGTCTAGTGTAAAGACCGCGGACTCGAGATAGGAAGACACGATAGAAATTGAGAGCAGATCCTTGCTGGGAGTGATCAATTGGCGAACGAGGTCGCAGAACTGTGATGATTGGAGATTAATCTTGTAGTCCAGGACCCGGCTTGGGCTGTCACGCCATAGATGAAGCAACACAAGGTACTCGCTGCTCATCTATTTGGGGCACATGACTGTCTTATTGTAAGTTTATGGCATCTGATTCGGTCATTGCAGTGGGAGTACGAAATAAAGCAATCAATTAATAAGCCATTTGTGATCTTGGTACTTGGCAGGCAGATTAGTTCTAGGTAGTAGAAGGCAATCTAGAACTTGGAAGCATAATTGTTTTTGTATAATGGGAACATAATGGTGAGTTGATCAGCACTGGAGGATTCAGACCAAGATCCGTTGTACACAGCGGAGTAGCTGAGAAGGGGCAAATAATTGAATGAGGTATAGTAGAATAAAGGCGTAATGCACTTCTGAATGATCCAATTTGTCAAAGACGACTAAACAATACAAAGAAAAAGACGATCAATACAAGCAGATACAAATTCACCTTACCAAGTGAATAGAGGCAAACGTCTAACCTAAACTAGTCAAGGGAAACTACATCTTTTTCGTTGGGGGAAGCTATTGAAAATAAATACTCTTGGGCCCTATGAGCAAATTCAACACACGCGGCGGGATCCAGATTAATTTCACTTAATATCGATTTAGAAGAGTTGGGAGTTTACTATTTTTTTTGTTTCATTTTAAAACACGCTCCTACAATTAAAGAGGATTTGAAATTTATTACATTGTTGGAGAGCATCCATAGCAGATATTAAAAAGCCGTCACCATTTAATTGGGCAAAAATGAATCGGGATAACTCCGAGGGATCGATAAGAAGATGGACAGAATTTCAGAAGCATAACACGATCAAAAAAGGACATAGATATGCGCAAAGACAGACATGGCTACACGAAATTCAAACGGTACGAAGCTAAGTGCAGATGGGATGGAGCTTAAGACAGACCAGCAATTAAAACTGGTGCGATCACAAGAAGTACAGAAAGATCGGTGAAGGATATAGCAAAGATGGATAAACGAAAATTAAATACGAGTGAAAACAGATCTAAAATGGATTAAACAAAGCTAACACTATTCAAACGAACACTTTCAAAATGTGGAGATCATATATAAAATAGAGGACAGTCAAAATAAAACGAACATCTACTCCAACTAAAAGATTTCTCGTTTTGTGAAATCAACGATAAACTAAGTAGGATTAGTGCCCAATGAATTGTGGTAATGTTTAGGAAAAACCGTGTTAAATTATTTAAATCGTTTAAAAACACGCCTGCGTGTAGCATAAAAACCCTTAACAGAGAAACTCGTAATTAAAATGTGAAAACCATCAATGAGGAACAAATCAATTCGAACGTTTTAACGCCATAAAATATTTAAAAATCTCCTTAGCTCAACCTAGAGCCCCAAGAAAATTCTAAAGCAAAAATGATGATTAACTTAAGATTTTATATAGATTTAAAGAAAATTCAGTCTTATTAAAAATTAAAACCCTAACTTCAGCGCGAAAAAAGCGTTAAAATTTTGAATAGTTTTGCGACCGAGGAAAAAACGGGTTTTTTACATTTTCAGCAAAGCTGAAAGAGGAAGGTTTCATTCGTTTTAAATATTTCTTTAATCAAGGCCAAGACAAGGCGACTTAATCGTAGAAAATCGTTCTGGGACTAAATTAGGTTCACCAGTTTCCAAATAAAGCACTATACTAAGAAGAATCAACCGAGAAAAGGTATCGTCAATTCTACTTGAACCGATTGACGATTGCCTCTGCATAATTTTTATAAATGACAACGTAAGAGAGTGCAGGCGCATCTAACCCGTCTAATAATGGGAGCAATGATAAATAAACAATGCTACATGATCACCAAATCTACAATGAAACTTTGAATGCAAGGCCTGAAATAGTTATGGTGCCGGATTAAAGAAATTAATAACACATTGAACCTATCGGCAATATTTCAGGAATTCTTTAAAGTAGCAACATTCGAGCGCTCTCAAAACATGTTATCGAATCATCAAAAAGAGATCATGTTCATTTGACAATAAAAAGCCAAATTAAAAATATGCAGCAAAAGGTGGCTCCTAGGCAATAAACTAATGCAATTTAAAACAATAAAAGAACAGAACAAGAGCAGAGTCCGAATATTTTTTCAATGAAAGAGCTTCCAGCAATAACCTGCATCCAATTAAAAATGATATTAACTACCTCCTAAGGGAACAAATAAACATAGCAAACAGCAAGAACGTACATATATTTGAATCTGAGAATTTTATATATTATCAGAATAACTTCCTGCAATTAACAGCAAAAATTCATAAGCAATCAGCATCTACTCAAATTTATTCACATCTAATTTACTATAATAAATTATTCATCAATACCCATTTATTCCGAGTATCGTTTTTATAGCTTATCAATCCATCAACTAGCAATTGCTAATTTTGTTAGCTTCTGTAGATATGATTATTTTCAAGAAATTCCGAGATGCAGCAAATACGAACGAAATATTC
Organism: Odontomyia ornata; assembly: GCA_963969285.1. Lineage (NCBI taxonomy): Eukaryota > Metazoa > Arthropoda > Insecta > Diptera > Stratiomyidae > Odontomyia > Odontomyia ornata. The sequence goes on from OZ017740.1 coordinate 34,514,256, forward strand.
CTCCTAAATTTTAATCCTACAACCTTCTATTTTCCTGTCCCTAGAAATAATTTATTACAGGACCCTGCGATTCACTAGTTCCCTGTTCTTGGAATTAAAATCATTTAAGCATTTAAACGTGCCTGAATATCAGTCTACTTTGTAATTTAAAACAGATCGATAGAATTATTTTGATCCGAACCCTACACAACAAGCTATCTTTAGCAATCCGAACATTTACAATATAATACACTACACCGATTCCCTTGCTTCTAAACCCTACTCTAATCCATGCAATTCTAAACAAAAGAATGTGCCTCAAGTAAACATTGAAATCATGAAATAAATCTATTCCAAACAATTGAAACTCAAACATAGAATGTTGTAACTAACTTTGCATTTCATTCATTCACTTTTCTAATTTTTTTTTTGTTTGTATCTCATTTTAGATCAAAATACTTTGTATTCTGGCATGAGAATAGTAGTGTGCATATCAATGCATTTCATGAAATTACATACAAGTATGAACAATTGCCTAGAGACAAAATTTAAGGTAGAGAATTTCTTTTCTGTATCTTTAAGTACTGACTCATGATCATCACCACTGTTGCGTAATATGATGAAATCGAGGGAATTTCTTAGTTTTGTTGTGACGCATTTTTCGGAATTGAGTGAGACGGTTGGCAGTTTTTTGGGAAAAGGAAATTATGGAATAGGGAAGTAGAATATTTTGTTTTTATCACTTGTTAATAGTTTGTAAAAAGATTAATAATAAACTCGCAGATATGAGCATCGCAAAAGTATACAAAGATTTCTTTGTAAATTGTAATTATTTCTATTGTTTATGCCTATAAATTTAATTTGCTGTAATTTTCAACCGCTAACTAGTAATATATTGTTTTCTAAACAATAATTACCATCAAAAAAATCAAGACGCGCAAAACTATTGTTTAATTTAAATTTAAAGTCTAAACTTGCGTTATTTACAACAGTGCAGATTATTTTCAAACTAAATTGTTTTAACGAATTCATGAAAAATTCTCTTCTGCAATAAAAAGGATATTGCTAAATTCTTATTGAGTTCCCTCAGCATCACTTGGCTAGTTTTTTAAAATGGACAACTGGCTCTTCTACTTGTCCTAGAGAAATCTGGCTTATTTATTTGACAATAAGTATATAAGGGTTCAGTAGTCCGCGTAATGTAGTGGTTAGAGTGCTCGCTGCGTAAGCGGAAGGTCCCTGGTTCGAATTCCATAGATGACAACGAGATTTGTTTCGAGCGATTTTTCGGACGGACTTATAACCCATTCAGGTTCAAAATCAGAACATATCGCAGCTAGATGTACGGACCCACGGCCAAAGCATGGTACTAACCATATCACCTTCCCGAGTCCCGATACACTCGATCAAGATAATGTGACACTCTTTCTCTAAGCGAAGGCTCGAAAGTCGAAGTGATGGCTAAGGCAAAAAGCATATAAGGGTTAAGAACAGGGCAGCAAATTTTTCTCATCTTACATCTCAAGACGCGTGCTTCCCAAATGCGATACAGTGTCTTATTATTTATGTAGCTATTTAAACCTGGCACTCAAGCGGGCACAAAAACCTTAAAGAGTCTCCCTATGATTACATCAGAGATAGTTCCAGAATGCGCAGAAGACAGAATCGGATCTCAAAATTGGAGGACGCGGTCAATGGACCGAGACGATTGGAGGTGCTTGCTACAGGAACTGAAGGCCCGATAGGGTCTGTAGTGCTACGAATAAGTAGTTCCAGAATGCTATGAGAAACCCAGTGCGTTGTGTGGAGGTAACATCATTCAATAATGGATGCCGGAATACACAAGAGACGAAGGTAAAGAACAGGCCCTTCGGTGTGGAAGAGACGAGCTTGGTTTGAAGGGGCCTGAGCGAAATGGAAAGAACAAGGAAGGCAACAACTCCGAAGACGCCATCCAGTACCTCAAACACAGAAGCTGATCCTTGAAATCCATGAGCAGGAACCTGGGTACCAAATACTCGGATTTATCCAAAAATAATCGACCCCTACGAGAAGGTTCTATAAAAAAGTAAAACAGACACTAGTACACCTATCAAAGATTTTAGCCCCATCTCGTAAAGAGATTTTGAGAGCATGCTATCTAGCCGAGATAAACCTACCATGTCTGGAATCAGAACCGATTAAAGATCACAAAGGGAAACTGATCGATTACGATGTCTCATAGAAACGAGCTCAATAAAACTAAATTTAATTTGATAATGAAAACTCTATCCACCTAGTTATGAATTTTTGAGATCATCGATCTATCCCTAATGTTGGAGACTACTTGTAGAAAGATCGTGCATTATGGGTATTGTATAAGCTGATTAAATACATCACCAAATCGCACAGAGGAATGATGAGATCTATTGTTATTGCAACTAGGGGCTCACGCCATAACGTTGATTGATGAAACGTAAAATTTGAGCGCGAGTCCTAGTCTGAGGACAGCATGAAGGATATAATAGATTAACGGGACCATATAGAACATTTTATGCATATGAGCATTGTCTGAGATACGAATGATATTTTTGTACCTATATGAGAGTACTCAGGAAAAATCACAATGAGTGATGTTCCCAATTCTTTAAACTTTTCTCTAAATTGGACACAAAATTGTTCGAATCTATATTTCAAAAATGTTCATGATAGTAATCAGAACCTAATCGAAAATGAGGCGCAAGCAAAGGGTTTAGCTGCTCTCGGATGAAAGGACAGATGAGGCAAACCGGAAGGGCTGACGAGACCAAGGGAACGCCAGACGGGGCCAAACAAAATGCTGGAGTGGCTAAAAGTGAAAAGTCTGGTGAAACGAAGCGAGAGAGGCAGCAACAAGAGACAAAGGGAATGGCAGACAATGCAAAGGTAAAACGTATAGGATGAAGTCAATTTTAAACGGAATGAACCTCAAGAGACTAATCGAACCAGACGAAATTAATTAAGGCCAAGTAAAGCAGACGAGGCGGGCCAGGAGACAAAACGAGACTAAACCAAAGGCAGATGAGACCAAGCAAAAGGCAGAGAAGACCGTGCCAACGACTGACGTGGCACGGTCTTCTCTGGAAGATGAGGTGCCTTAAAATGCGGACTTGGATGAGCATAAGGCAGACGAGGCGAGCATAAGGCAGACGAGGCGAGCATAAAGCAGAGGGAACCAAACGAAAGCTGAGGAAGAGGCAAGCAAAAAAAAATAGACGACGCCATGTAATGGCAATCAATGTAAAAGAAGAGTCAGACAAATCAAGGAAAATGTAGACGAGACCAAGCCAAAACAGACGAGGTCGAACAAGAATTGATATGGCTTATGAAAGGTACACTGTGCCAAACAAAAAATAGACCACGCCACGCGGAAGTTAAACAAGTTTAGGCAGAAAGCAGAACAGGGAGAGCAAAGGAGGAAAATATAGGTAAGGCCACGGAAACTACAGACAAGCAGACATGAAATTTAGACGAAGCGAAGCAAAGAGCGCATGAGTTAAAAGCAGAAAGAAGCTAAATACACACAAGGAAAACTATCGGAGCAATTGCCAAACCAAAATTAGACCGGTAAATGGTGCCGAAGTTCGCGTAGTATACTGATTAAGAGTATTCGCTGTGTAAGCCGAAGGTACCTGGTTCCAATCCCGTTAGTGACGAGATTCGTTTGGAGTGATTCTTCAGACCAGTGATATGTACTGGTTTAAAATCAGAATATACAGCATACATTCGAACAAGATAATGAAGTGCTCTATTTCTCAGCGAAGGCCCGAAGGAGATATGGGATTGACCAAAAAAAAAATGTGGTGATAATCCGATAAAAAAAAATTAAATCAAAAGGAAACCCGACTAACCGGAGTTGAGCTAAGTCAACATCAGACTGTGCCCATAAGAAAATAACAAGATAAAACGCACAGTTCCCCGGGCCAAAGTACACCATAATAATAGGGTCAAAGATAGCGAAACCAGGCTCCAAATGATGTATGAGGCGGAATAAGAATGATCAAAACGAACATGAGCCAATTCTTTTGTTTTGATGAAACGAAAGTACGCGATCTCCAACAACCAGGCAAAAATGCTAATGAACTCAGTTGCCCCGATCGAATTGAACCTTTTAGAGGCGAAGAAACCCCCAGAATTCCATTGGTTCGCACTTCTGGGAGTAAGTTGAATAAATATTCCAAAATATCTAGAGGGCCAAGACTTTATTTGCGCTGCCGCACCATAGATGATCATATAAATCTTCACACAAGACTAAATGCGCATTAAAGATTTTGGCGCGATTGCTGGATGCAAATAATAAACTCTTACCAGCAATAGACTTTCAGACCTCACGGTTGAGGATATCGGTCGTCTACTGAACTAGTTTTGAATTGTTCAAAGGGCAAGAGGAACATCAATAGTCAATAATAGTGGAGTATCAAATGAAAAGAAAATCAAAGGCAATGAAAACAAGCGCATTTGCATTCCCGGAAGGAAAGGTAAAAAAAAAACTAAAGTAAAATAGTTTCGAATGGACGAATTCACTAATCTTAGCCAATAGCGTTGAAATCTCTAAAACTATTTTGGCTCTTCCTTCATGCAATTCCGAACTGGTTTGGAATGAAAACCAAACAAGCCACGTGGTTTGAATTCTAGAGCCACGTGCTCAGACTGCAGATTGAAATTGGTGCAAGTCGAACTTTACTTTTTTTGCTTTAGGACTACAGCCCCTTTCGGACCTTCGCCTAGAGATAGAGCATATCACTATCTTTATCGAATGTACCGACACTCGAGCGATATGAACAGTATCACGCTTTGGGCGTTGATCCATCCATCAGCGTTGAAACGTTCTAATTTTAAATCAGTTCGTATTATAACTGAACAGGGTTATAGTCGTTTAAAGAATCACTCGAAAAAAATCGCAATATCACCAACGATATTCGAACCAGCGACCTTCGGCTTACGGAGGGAGCATCATAACCACTACACCACGCGGACCACTCAAAGTTTACTTACTGCGCAAGTTCATTCTAATCTTCAAGGTTGCTTTTAAAATTAAATGCTGCAACAGCATATACCATTTAAATAAAAAAAATCCGCCTTCAAGGCCATTTATAGCCTGGGGAAAGGCCAGAAAAGGCAAATTTTTAGTTGCTTATGCAATTGTAGCGAAGCAAAAACTAACATTAACGATCATCAATAGAATATGCGCGATCATCTTTAAAAGTGAAATTAAAACGAATTACCGCAATTCAGAATTTGCCTCAAATTATTGATCACCCCGTATTTTTTTTATGCGCAGTCCATGAAGCCTCACGCAATTATACAGACATTAAAGTTCAAGGGGCTTACACAAGGGTAAAAAGCATGCAGCATCCCACTATATAAAAGCCGAGCGTTAAATGATTCAAGATATCAGATAACCTAATTTTTCTTAAATAGTTAACTGTGATTAAATTATCACTTCTTATTGATTGATATTTACTAGAATTTCCACTCTCTGATTTCAACCTATATTTTCCATAATCTTGATGCGAACGTCTGTAAATTAGGTAGGAAAAATCCTACCAGAAGAATGGAATAATTGTTGCAGTAGGATGAACCAAAATTGAATCATATTAAGGGGTGATCGGGTAAATGATTCTTATTTCATAACCAATTGGGCAGAAAAAAAAAATCGACAATTCATTCATTCTGTAGCGCTTTCCAAAATCTATTTGTTAAAAGGACTAATTTTATGGTACGTAAATTGAGAACGCCGTTTTCAGTAGTAAAGCCTGAAGGAGTCTATACTATGATGGTATATTTCCATTTCAGAAGGGCATGCAACATTGCAGCGTTTAGGAACTAGGTCTCATAACCTAACCTAACTTTCGTTAAATTTAAACTGAACGGATATATTTCTGCATCAGGTGCCTAAAAATTGTACTACCAGGGAGGAATAAACAACAATGTAAAAGGGAATAAATATGAACATGCGAAAGAGTGGCAACGAATATGTGCAGGAATACAGGAAAAAGATCAATGTTCCCTTACTAAAAGAATGGTATCCGCCATAAATTAAATTTACGATATTTCGGATAGCAGCTCCAAAACAAAGAAAGTATGTTCTACTTCGTGCATGTATCCTAATTTTCGCATCGATTTTCTACAAATAAGGCATTTTAACCTTCAATTGATCGTCATTAAAGTTAAAGTAACCCGTGTGATGCATTGATTAGAGCAATCGCCGCTCATACCAGAATTCATTGGTTCAAATCTCGTTGGCAGCAATATCTGGCTCAGGTGATATTTTAGTCACATCAACCAACCCGATTTGATGGTTCGAGGAGCAAGTGTGATAATTAGTGAAGATTCAAATTGCTTTGAAATGTTTAAAACTATTTGGACCGACTTCGCTCGAACAAAATCCCATGCGTCGACCCTTTTAAGCACAAGCCATTTAGCTGAATGGATCACTCAAAACCAGATTGCTTAAATTATAGATTAAAAAAAATGATGTAAAGCCAGCGTACTTTCAATAGGACTCAACTCCACGGGATCACGATCAATTTACTTAATAGGTTTAGCTTGAATTAACAACAGAGCCGGCTGCAGTCTAATATTTTAAAGGTTATTGCCACTAAAGGTTCAATATATACTTGTACTGTCCTTGGACGATTAAATTTATGGCTCTGACTCGTAGATTGCTTCTCTAGCAGTTAACAAACGGGTTTGCAAAGTTTGGTTCTACTCATCATGAAATGCATGCTTTTCTATTTTAAGGGTTGTGGTATTTTCTTTCGCATAAAAAATTAATTATTCCGCTACTTGAGCATTGAGTTACGTTAACCAAACCTACTTATTGAGAAAGAAGCGACTTAGTTGCTTTGTAAGAGGGACCTAAAGCATTTTAATTACGAGGACAGATGAAATATCCTTTAGCCAAACTCCTAACAAATTGTCAGACCTCATTCAGGACATGCTTATCATTTTAACCTCAAATGTTTAACCTAACTATGTTTTCATGTTTTTTCTTAAATAGGAAATGAACATTTCCTCTCACTTCTTATACTAAATCCCTGATACTTTTGCGATGCCCATTCGTGCTCTTCATTTCAAATATTTTCATTTATCAAAAATATCTTTATTTAAAATTCACTTTATCCACCTAACGTTTCATCATAACTCTCTTATATACTAACTATAGTAACGTGATTATTTTACTAGATTTGATTTAAAAAAAAAGAATGAACAAGATTATGAACATGGATGATACACCACCTGCATTCCGGCGATCGCGGCATTAATATGCAATTATTTTTGCATATATTTAACATAAAGCGTCATCATCATTAGCTTCATATTTCCTCTTTTTTTGCAGCCATGTATCCATCATGATCCATCGTAACCCTCATCATCACATATAGCACACAGTTGAAATTATAAAATATCTAATTGATTGTTTCTTTTTTCTCTTACCGACATCTCTTACTTTTGTTTTTAATCACCCGCATAAAAATAGATTTTTATTGTGATTAATCCATAAAACTAACTTTACAAATTAATCAGAATAATCGTGTTGAGAGCGGTAGATTTGTTGTTGAAGACGATCGATTGATTGGTTGGTTGATATATCTCGTCCAACCTCCATCTATAAAACATCCGACGATCGTCATCATCGTTTTCTCGACTTCACAAAATTCACTCGGTCGTCCTTCACATGCCCTAGGAAAATTTCATTTCAAAGAAAATCAAATTCCGAATTTTATTTTTCGTAGCACGTGTACACTCCCGATGCAATTCACGGTTATATAGATATCTGAAAAAACGATCCCTCTGTATATCTCCCTCTTTTTATCGAGTTGTAAAAAGTTGATTCAATTTGACTAGATCCTCTCCGCGTGTTTCTTATTTAACACACCACACACAATGCTTTATCACAATTCGATGCAAAACGTGAGAAACAACAACTAAAACCTGTGAAAATAAACGCAAAATTTGCGTCAAGTATATATTGACATCATGTGAGTGAGAGAGGAAAGTATTTCCCAAAAGAATACTACCAAACCCGAAAAAATTGCAATACCCATTCGAAATCTGACAAAATATCCGTTCGGTATCTCTCTGAAACGAAACAAAAGAGTTCTGTTAAGCGTGAAATAGAAAGAAACTTACGTTTCGGTTTTGGTGCAATGAATTTAACAGCGCCTGGCTTTTCCGTTGCTGGAGCCGTTGTAAGATCAATCTTCAGCTTCTTTTCGACTGGCGGTAAAAGCTCCTTTGACGTCGGCGTCGTTGGAGGCGTTGTTGGTAATGATGGCGGTGGAGGTGATGGTCGTTTGGATACCAAGTTTGATGGTATTGATGTGCCAGGAATTGATTGCGGTGGCGGTTTTTTCAACCCCTTTCGTGACGGTGGAGGTGGAGCTTCCTCTGATAAGCCATGACTACGGAATTGGGAATTGTAGGTTTTGACAGTCTTCGGTCGATTTGCATCTCGTCTAATTTCAATCGACATTGAGGCTTTCTTAGATGGAATGGTTATAGAAGTGACTAAAGGCTCATCATCTTTCGGCTTCTTCGGTATTTTGCCTAATTTGTCAATAGTCATTGGACTGCTTTTATCGAATTCCGTGGGTGATTGAGATACATCCCTGTCCCGAGAGGACGACGAGTCATCTCTTGATTTATCTTTATCTGACTTGTCTCTTTCCTTATCCTTATCTCTATCTGATCGCGATCTATCCTTATCACTACTACTGCGACTCTTCTCGCGATCCCTATCCTTATCTCTGCTGCTCTTGCTCTTATCCCGCTCCTTATCTTTGTCTTTTGAACTGCTCGATGATGATTTACTGGAGGATGACGATGACTTATGTCGATCCTTCTCTGAATCCTTATCCTTATGCTTACTACTACTGCTACTACTGCTATGAGATGATGATGATTTCGACTTACTGCTACTACTACTACTTGAAGTGGTTTTCGAGGAGGAAGATTTACTTGACGACGACGAAGACTTGTGACGACTAGAACTCGAACTTGATTTATGATCGCGATGACGATCTTTATCTTTGCTGCTTTTCGATCTCTCCCTTTCTGAGTCCCTATCTTTTGAATCTTTTGCATCTGAATCGCAACTTTGTTGTGATTCATTTTCTTTGTTCGAAAGCTTATCATCTGCGGTGCCTTCTCCGGAAGCATCACCTTTATCAACACTGTCATCTCCACCCACTGCACCAGACTGGTCGGTCGGTGTCACGATTTTTGCTAAAATTTGTTTTCCATCTTTGACGATGAGTTTGTAGGATGCTGCATCATCCGGTTTTGCTTTTGATGAGGAAACATTTGTTGCGTCACCAATGGGTGCAATTGCTGGCTGAGAGGATTGATCTGAAGTTTTCGCTGCGGTTGCTGGAATAACTCCCCCGCTGGTCGCACCAGCTGTTACTCCATTTGCACCGGCAGCTGGTGTTGTTTGTGAACCATCTGCAGCAGCCATTGTTTCACCTTTGACAACCTTTAGCCATTGTTCTACGAGTTTTGTGGCTAATATTCGGACGCCTGTGGAAGAAAAGGGGGAAATAATCAGTATCAAGCATTTTCATATTAAATATTTTTATGAAATTAAAATATTTCTGAGAAGGATAAAATAATCGCAGCGAGAAAGCAGATAAAAGGATTGAAAATAGAAGTAGGAGGAAATTAAGCGAAATAAAACGGACTAAAGGTTTGCAAATTCGTCAATAAAAGAAGATGGGTCAAAATAAAATTTTTTAGGTATATATGAATTAGATAAGTTATCGAAAATAATTCAAACGAATAAAAATAAAATAATCACTAGAAACGATTTTCGGTGTCAACGAGACTCGAACCAATGATCTTCAGCTTAAGCGACAAATGTTCTAATCACTCGTACTGTAAAATGATTTAAAAAATAAAAGGATAATGTAGTCAAAGATTACGATAAGGTAAATAATGGAAAGGTTATAGGGCGCATTAAAATCAGAGTAGAAATAGAAAAAAAAAATAAGCATGAACTCACAAACCAGAAAAATTAAAAACACAGTTATTTTTAAATAAAGAAAACGAAAATCATAATCAAGAAGGCATAAAAATGATGGAGGTAAAGTAAAAAATTATATGTAATTACAAGGGCAGAAATAAATTTTAAAGAAAAGAGAAAAACAAAAGTGAAGTGACTTGAAGAAGAAAAAGTTAATAAAAAGAACACAGATGATGCATCGTTGTTTCTGTTATTTTAGAACTACTATAGAAAGAGTAGCAGTTGGCGTGCATTTTTAAAACTATGTAAAATTGATCGACAAAGTAACAATCTTAGAACTGTGATTCGAGAAATCGAGGTAGAATTAAGCAAAAGTGATGTCGAAAGAATCAACATTTGCGAGGAAGACTAAGAGGGACATTTACCAAATATTGTGTTCCAAACGAATTCAGACTTGGCACTTGTACAATTTTTTCAACTCATTTAATCCAAGAGAAATGTAAAAAAACCTTTTAATATTAGAAAGTAGAAACAAACTGAAACAGAAAATTTAAAATAAAGTAGGAAAAAAGAAATATCAGAGATGAATTAAGAAAAATATTTCTTGACTAGCAAATTATCAGAACGGCATAAACTCGGGAGTAGTCGAAAGCAGTGATAAAAAGGAGAGAAAATGAGACAGAAATTATAAAAGGCAAGAAAATAACAAAACTTCAATAAGAAGAATAATGGAAAAACCCGGAATTGAAATGTAGATTAGGAGAAAAGTTCGTGTAGGGGAAACGAGGATTAATGAAATAGGCCGATAAGGATAAAGGACAGCGATGTTATGGGGACAGGAAGATCAAGAGATCGGGACGGTGGTATCCCTCTTCACTACAAGGGGTATAGGGGAAAGGAAGTTGAACAGGGATATGGCTGTGGACAGGGAGGTCACGGGGATACGAAGGTGAGAGAATATAAAGTGGGGAAAGAAAGTTAGAGGGGGCAGGGAAGTCATAGTGTGCAGGATAGTCATAGTGTGCAGGATAGTCATAGGGTGCAGGAAAGTCATAGGGAAGTCGTAGGGGGCATGAAAGCCATAGAGGGCAGGAAAGTCATAAAAGGTAGGAAAGTCATAGAGGACAGGAAAGACACAAGGGACTGGAAAGACACGAAACTGGAAAGACACGAGGGACTGGAAAGACACGAGGGACTGGAAAGACACGAGGGACTGGAAAGTCATGGGGGATTGGAAAATCATGGGTGAAAGGTAAGTCAAAAGGGGTAGGGAAATAGGGGGGAGGGGAAATTATTGGGGACAGGGAAGCTATAGGTGATAAGGGATTCATAGGGGACAAGGAAGTCATAGGAAACAGGAGGCCATCGAGTACAGAAACGTCATACTGGACAGAAAAATTAACTTTGCGAAAAAGGTTTGGAAAAAAATTTGGGGAAAAACTTTGAAAATAAAAATATTTGGGGAAAAAGATTTGGGAAAATGATTTGGGAAAAAGGTTTGGGAATAAGGTTTGAGAAAAAGGTTTGGGGGAAAAGGTTTGAAAAAGTTTTGGGAAACGGTTTCGGGAACAGGTTTGGGGAGAAAGTTTTCGGGAACAGGTTTGGTGCGAAAGGTTTCGTTATCAGGTTTGGGGAGAAAGGTTTGGGGAGAAAGGTTTCGGGAACAGGTTTGGGGAGAAAGGTTTCGGGAACAGGTTTGGGGAGAAAGGTTTCGGGAACAGGTTTGGGGAGAAAGGTTTCGGGAACAGGTTTGGGGAAAAAGTCGAGACAAGAAAAAGATCCAAGGAAAAACAAGGGTCAAATAGAAAGATAAAATTTTTTGGAGGAAGAAAAAATAGAAAAGAAAGAAAAAAGTTGAGATGAAAGAAAAAACTCAAAGAGAAAAGAAAAAGGGTCGTCAGAAAGAAAAATGTAAAAAGGATAGAAAAATCAAAGGGGAAAGGAAAAAAAAACTAAAGAAAGAGAAATCATCAAAGCAAAAGGAAAAATATGGAAAAGAAGAAAATTATAGGAATGAAAAAAATAATGTGAAAGAAAAATAGAGAAAGAAAAAATTATGGGAAAGAAAAGTTATCAAAAAGAAAAATGTGTGGGTAAGAAAAAAGTATGGGAAAGAAAAAGGCATTGGAAAGAAAAAAATATGAAAAAGAAAAAAGTACGGGAAAGAAGAAAGTATGGGAAAGAAGAAAGTATGGGAAAGAAGAAAGTATGGGAAAGAAGAAAGTATGGGAAAGAAGAAAGTATGGGAAAGAAGAAAGTATGGGAAAGAAAAAGGCATTGGAAAGAAAAAGGCATTGGAAAGAAAAAAAATTATGGGAAAGAAAAAAGTACGGGGAAGAAGAAAGTATGGGGAAGACGAAAGTATGAGAATGAAGAAAGTATGGGAAAGAAGAAAGTATGGGAAAGAAGAAAGTATGGGAAAGAAGGAAGTATGGGATAAAAAGGATGGGAAAGAAAAAGGCATTGGAAAGAAAAAAACTACGGGAAAGAAAAAAACTACGGGAAGGAAAAAAATTATGGAAAAGAAAAAAGTACGGAGAAGAAGAAAGTATGGGAAAGAAGAAAGTATCGGAAAAAAGGTATGGGAAAAAAGTATGGGAAAGGAGAAAGTATGGGAAAGTTAAAAGTATGAGAAAGAAAAAAGTATGGGAAAGAAATAAGTATGGGGAAGAAAATGGTATAGAAAAGAAAAAAGTATGGAAAAGAAAAAAGTATGGGAAAGCAAAAAGTATGGGAAAGCAAAAAGTATGGAAAAGAAAAAAGCATGGGAGGGAAAAAAATATGGGAGGGAAAAAAAATATGGGAGGGAAAAAAATATGGGAGGGAAAAAAATATGGGAGGGAAAAAAATATGGGAGGGAATAAAATGCGGGAGAAAAAGAAGTGTGGGAAAGAAAAACGTATGGGGAAAAAGATGGGGAAACGAAAGGCCGGGAAAGAAAAAAATATAAGCAAGAAGGAATGAAAAAAAGTACGGGGGAAACGGAAGGGGAAAAAGATGATGAGAGGAAAGGAAAGGCAAGAAAAGAAAAAAATATGAGTAAGAAATGGGGATGAAAAAAGGGGAAAGAAAAAAGTATGAGGATAAAAAAGACAGGGGGAAAATTATGGGTAACATAAAGGGATGAAAAAATGGAAAATAAAAACATGGGAGAGGCAAAAAAGAACTAGAGAAAAAAGGAGGGAGGAAAAAGAGATAGAGAAAAAAGGGGTAGAGAAAAAAGAGGTAGGGAAAAAAGGAGTAGAGAAAAAAGGGGAGAGTAAAAAAGGAGACAGTAAAAAAGGAGAGAGAAGGGGAGAGTAAAAAAGGAGAGAGAAGGGGAGAGTAAAAAAGGAGAGAGAAGGGGAGAGTAAAAGAGGAGAGAGAAGGGGAGAGTAAAAGAAGAGAGAGAAGGGGAGAGTAAAAGAAGAGAGAGAAGGGGAGAGTAAAAGAAGAGAGAGAAGAGGAGAGTTAAAAAAGGAGAGAGAGAGAAGGGGAGAGAAAAAAGGAGAGTAAAATAGGAGAGAGAAGGGGAGCATAAAAAAGGGAGAAAGAAGGGGAGAGTAAAAAAGGAGAGAGAAGGGGAGAGTAAAAAAGGAGAGAGAAAGGGAGAGTAAAAAAGGAGAGAGAAGTGGAGAGTAAAAAAGGAGAGAGAGGGCGAAAGTAAAAAAGGAGAAGGGGAGAGTAAAAAAGGAGAGAGAAGGGGAGAAAAAAAGGAGAGAGAAGGGGAGAAAAAAGGAGAAAGAAGGGGAGAGTAAAAAAGGAGAGAGAAGGGGAGAGTAAAAAAGTAGAGAGAAGGGGAGAGTAAAAAAAGGAGAGAGAAATAGGGGGAGAGATGAAAGGGGAAGAGAAATAAGGGGAGAGAAAAAGTAGAGAAAAAAGGGTAGAGAAAAAAAGGTAGAGAAAAACTGGGAGATAAGAGGGGAGGAAAAGGGAGAGGAAAACAAATTTTTTGTAAAATTATTTTACAAAACCCTAAAAAGGAGAGAAAAAATGGGGGAGAGAAAAAATGGGGGAGAGAAAAAACGGGGGAGAGAAAAGAGCTAGAAAGGAGGGAAGGAAAAAGGAGGGAAGGAAAAAGGAGGAAGAGAAATGGGAGGGAGAGAAAAGGGGAGAGAAAAAGGGAGAGAAAAAGGGAGAGAAAAAGGTAGAGAAAAAGAGAGAAAACGGAGGGAAAAAAGAAGGGAGGGAAAAAAGAAGGGAGGGAAAAAGAAGGGAGAGAAAAGAAGGAAAATAAGAGGTAAAGTATAATGGAAAGGAAAGCCAAAAGGAAAGGAAATTAATAAGGACAGGGGAATACGGTGAAAATTAAGTGGAAAAATTTAGAACAAACGTAAAGAAAAGAGGGAAGTAATCCACGTGGTGTAATGGTTAAAGTGCCCGTTGATGACAGCGAGATTTGTTTCGAATGATTCTTCGGACGGATTACTGTACTGGTTTAAAATCATCTTCTCGAAAGCCGATACGTCGGATCAAGATAATGGCCAAACTATCTCTAAGCAAAAGAAGGAAAGCGGAAGCAAATTAATTATTTAAGTTGGAATGTGAGGAAAGGTAAAGAAAAGAGTGAAAAGTAGTCCAGGTAAGAGGGAAGTAAGAAGGGAAAAGAATAGATTAAAAATGAGGCGATGAGAACGAAATTAGGATCAAAAGCAGCAATAAATAACGAATTTGTAAACGAATGAAACACATGAAGCGAAACGAAAGGCATAAAAAGCGACGATACTAGTGATAAAAAAAAATATAAAAAGGACAGAGGGCGCGAACAATAGAAAAACTACAAAGGTTGATTTTAAGAAAAATAATTCATTTGATTGAATCAAATCAAGTGTAAAATATATACAAATGAAGAAATTAACTTGAAAATGTAAAATCGATAGAAATGGTTAATTTAAGCACAAGATACAATATATGCATAGAATCAAACCAAGGATAACAAAAATTAATGAGATAATGATAAAAAAAAACTATCTTGGAGTTAATTTAAACTAATCGAAAAAATGGTAAAAAACGGTTTTTTTGGGTGAGCACAATATGCTTATCTCTGTATCTGCAACTCTTACAGATAAGTGAAAGTAAAACAATAAAAAAAAGTATACTACTACAGCGTTGTATTTTTTCGAAAAAGAAAAGTTGAATGAATAGAAATCAAGATTAACCGCAACGAAAGTGGAAATTGAAAATATTCCAGAATGAGAAACATTTCGCCTTGCAGCCACGGCCAAGTAACGAACGAAAGTTAGGATCGTACGGGTTTTGTGTGATGAAAAAAGGTGAAGAGAGTTTGATAGGGAAAGGTAGTATAGAAAAAATAAAAAGTTTAATCTGATAATAGCAACGAGTTCTGAAGAGTAGATTTTAAAAAAAGCGAACAAGAAAGCCTTTTTTACTTAATAAATAGTTTTAAATATTGATATTACGAATTCATAGAATGTTCAACAAGCATTGAAGCTGGGCAGATAAATAATGATAAAATAAAAAAAAAAAAATTTACTGAAGACGGAAGTATTTGACAGAGTCTGAAAACCAACACAAAGGTAAATTTCAAATTAATTTACTCACCTTCATTTCCACCATCTTTGGATAATCCTTTGACAAGCTTCGGTGCTGTGTTGCTCCTTAATCTTTGCACATCCACCGGACACAGCAACAACAACTCTAAAATCTCTTGCACTAGCGGCCAGTTGGCAGCTTTGATGCCTTCATTCAGCCACATATGAGCTAATAGCCAGCCGCCCACGCCCATAAATTTTCCTAATAATTCTGTATCCGTGCTTTTCAATATTTGTATATAAATACACTTGGACACCAATTTCTTTGAGTATTTCGCCATTAATCTGTAGAAATAGATCAGAAGAAATATTGATAAGGGTTTAGTGGATTGTTTTAGAGATATGATGCGGCTAATAATATATAAGTATTAATTTAATCTTTGCATTTATATTTAAATTTGAACACAAAAAATATATTAAGAAAAATATATTTCAATTTAAAGAAATCCAATTATTTATTGTATAATAGATGAGAATACTCACTCGGCTAAACGTTTAACTTCATTCGCACTGCGAATTCCACCATTTGGTGCCAGTAGCACCTTCAGGCAAGTTAATAATTTCAATGGATCAATTCGCGGCTGTAAATGAGAAAAAGAATGGATAAATTCTCAAGTATTCATGTTGAAATTTTCTTAAAAACTAAATCAAATCAACATAATTTCAGCGCGTGTGCAATCTTTTCCTGGCATAAATATTTCAATATACTATTATAGCGCAACCTATTTATATTTTCCACATTGACGTAGCAAAATTTTAAATCGATATATCACCTTCACTTGCGCTGAAAACTTTTCTATTGCATCATCATCTGCCATTGTGAGGAGAAACAACACTTTGGTCTAGATATTCCTTGCCATATAGTTCTAAATAATTTATTTTATAATTTTAAAACAAAACGAACTAAAGGGGACCGTATATTATCATGGGTTTTAGCTATCAACGAATCAGATTACAGCTTCTAATTGTACAAGCAAAATATCTCACTTGCAACACACGGGAAGAGAAACTGCTAGCTTGCTGTACTAGTACAACTAGTTGTTACAAATCGTGTTGCAGTCGCCAAGACCCCGTTTCTAAGCGAATCCACATGGTGTTCAATTATTGAACGACTATCACGTTATCAGGGTGTGTATGTTTGATTTTAACCGATAGGTTAATCAAAATATTACGGTTTTCATTTTTGCCGACGTTAATGTTTATTTAAATACAAAAGTAAATTGTGGCAATTTAGTGCTAATTAAATGAGCATGGTTTTTACACATAGCATACGTGAAAAGATAAGTGTATGGTTTGAAGAAGGGGGCATATGAAAACACATGCGCGAGCTTTTTTATCGGCTGTTTTTTGTGTTTGATAATTTTATGCTTAGATTTCACTAAATCGTAGTAAAATGTCCGTCATCGGTAAATTTTTTTTGATTTTTTTAGGGGGAACGAGAGAAATTCAAAAATATGGTCCGCGAGGTGTAGCGGCTCGAGTATTTATCGCTTGCGCAGTAGCTTCCAGGTTCAAAATTAGTCGACAACGATTCTTTTTGAATTCTCTCGGATAATGAGACTGCCCAGCTATGATAGGGGGTTTATACAGTCTGGCAAAAATCATATAGTCAAGCGTAATGTTGGCTATTACTTTCTAGAGTACGGTTATGGTGAAGCAATGAGATTCTCTAACAAATGATAAAGACAAATAATCGTTTAAAACCAAATTTAATAATCAAAAAAATGCATGCTAACAATGAAACAAAACGGGTAGAAGCAGAAAAAAAGATAAGGAAGAAAGAAAAAGAAAATGAGCTGGCAGGAAATGAACAAAAATTAGTACAAAATATGAAGAGAATGACAAAAAAAGGAAAATACGCATAAACAAAGAACACGGCAATAATAAGAAAGAATTTTAAAAAAAAAAGAGAATTGTAATATGATAAAGAATGAATGTAGTCAAGCTAATTAACATCCAGAAAAAAACAAATATATGAAAGAAGTGAAAATAAATAACAGAAACCATAAAGGCAGAATAGACAGAAGCAAATGAATGTTGGTATACCAAGCACAAAACAATGAAAAAATTAACAGCACATGGAGAATAGAAGACACTGCACTAGCGCAAGAAAAAGCATAAAATAGAAGGAAAAAAAACTGGGAAATATATATGCAGCCTGCAAGACAGGAGAATGATTCCGACAAAAATATTTTTAAATCTGCACATATGGGCAGGCAGAACTAAGCTCCTACTAAAAGGGTATTGTAACCAATTTTTGAGACGGATGGTTTGAACATATTGATCATACATATTTATTTGCATTTTTTTTTCGTTTTATAAGGACTTCGATGTTTTCCTACAAAAAGCACCTCATAACATCTGTAATTTCTAAGCATATGCGCAATCATCATGATGGCACGAAAGACGCAGATTCTCTAATCTTGAGACCAGGTTTATAAGTTCTGGTTAATACCGTTAGAGAACCCCTTTCAAAAAGGTAACAAGATTTTCAGGAGACCTTGGCAATAATCAACCCTTCCATAATGTTTGGTAACTATGTTCTAGAGAGGAAGACAGACGATTTGCAATCAGCTCTCTAAAATGCATGTTCAATTAAGGCTTGTTTTGAGTATAGTTTCGTTTGATTCCGATCTCAATTTTATATCCTGACAAAACTTTAGCAATATTTTTTCTGACAAAACCTGAAGATGTTATTACTAAAATTAACTTTTTGGTTAGTTTGATAAGTAAAAAATTTAAGGGACACAATATCGTATAGGCATCATAAAAGACGATGCAATATTAGTAGTAAATAAGGATATTAGTTTCTTCAAAGTTTATGAAGAAATAATTTCTTGGCAACCCTCGACAATATTACTGCAAGTTTAACATCTAATATGAAAAAGTTGTTAAAACGAGTAGGTCGTGTGCTTCACTTGAAAATGTTTTTCAAGAAATTACCGCTTACGACGAGTTTCAAAAAATTTATTTTTCGTCAAAAGTTACCATGAACCGCAGACAGCTGAACAGTTTGTTACCAATTAGTTCAATTACTTTAAATGAAGAAAAGTAAATGGAAGGAAGATAACAAATCCAAGGTGGGAAGTTTTCTAGAAGGAAAGAAAATGAGGAAGAAATGAAAAAGGTTATGCAAAAACGGACAAAGAAGAAATATAGAGAAGGTATAAAGAGAAGGAATAGAAAACGATAAGGAAGGAGTAAACGAGATAATAGAAAGGGAAAGAAAAAAAACAATGAATGAAAAACGGCAAACAAAGAAATTATGTAGAAAGATTAAGAAAAAGAGAGAGGGAGGGAAGTAAAAGGAAAACAAGCGGGGAAAGAAAAGCAGAGAAAAGGGGTAGACAAGGATGGGGTATAGAAGAGAAAAGGATGGGGTAGAGAAAAGAATGGGATAGGGAAGAGAAAAGGGTGGAGTAGGGAAGAGAAAAGGGTGGAGTAGGGAAGAGAAAAGGGTGGAGTAGGGAAGAGAAAAGGGTGGAATAGGAAAGAGAAAAGGGTGGGGTAGGGAAGAGAAAGGGGTAGAGTAGGGAAGAGAAAAGGGTAGAGTAGGGAAGAGAAAAGGGTAGAGTAGGGAAGAGAAAAGGGTGGGGTAGGGAAGAGAAAAGGGTGGGGTAGGGAAGAGAAAAGGGTGGGGTAGGGAAGAGAAAAGGGTGGGGTAGGGAAGAGAAAAGGGTGGGGTAGGGAAGAGAGAAGGGTGGGGTAGGGAAGAGAAAATGGTGGGGTAGGGAAGAGAAAATGGTGGGGTAGGGAAGAGAAAAGGGTGGGGTAGGGAAGAGAAAAGGGTGGGGTAGGGAAGAGAAAAGGGTGGGGTAGGGAAGAGGAAAGGGTGGGGTAGGGAAGAGGAAAGGGTGGGGTAGGGAAGAGAAAAGGGTGGGGTAGGGAAGAGAAAAGGGTGGGGTAGGGAAGAGAAAAGGGTGGGGTAGGGAAGAGAAAAGGGTGGGGTAGGGAAGAGAAAAGGGTGGGGTAGGGAAGAGAAAAGGGTGGGGTAGGGAAGAGAAAAGGGTGGGGTAGGGAAGAGAAAAGGGTGGGGTAGGGAAGAGAAAAGGGTGGGGCAGGGAAGAGAAATGGATAGAGTAGAGGAAGGGGTTAAGAAAGGAAAGGGACCAGTGAAAGAGAGGAAAGGAATCGGGAAGGGAAGGATAAAGAAGAGAGGAGAGGTATTAGAGAGAAGATAACGAAGAGAGAGGCTGAAAGGAGAGGGAAAGGACAGGAAAATGAACAAGAGAAGAAAAGAAAACGAAAAGAGAAGGGAACAAGAGACAAGTAGGAAAAACAAAGATAAGAAAGATTAGGGAAATAATAAAAGGGAAGACAAAAAGAAGAAAAGGAAAAAAAAGGAATGAATAAGAAAATAACGTAAAAAATAAAGTGGAACCAGTCGAAGTACCAGGAGAATGCTCTTGCCAGAAGGTTTTTGTAAAGTAATTAACCCAAACTATGTCTTCTGAATATCAAAGTTTGAGCTCGGAAAAATAATTAATGGTTATTATGTATTTTAATTTGTCGCTCTTTTATTTTCAGTGTTGATTTTATTTTCTGAGTGGTCATGACAATATATCAACGTTGCAAAATATTTCTTAATGTTCATCAAAATCCTTACACATCTGTAGTGTTAAGGTAATTGTTTCTATAATTGATACATTTTCGATGGGTCATTTTCTATGAAATTTCCAGAAAACATGCGTTTTAACGTCAATAAATCCTGACACTGACAGATTTAAGGGTCACCTTTCGATTTTATGAATGAAAACTTATAATTCGTAAAATGTACTGGCATCAACAAAGCTGATCGAATTTTGACTTTTGAGGTATTTGTTGGCCTTGTAACTCATAAAGATCTACTTCCAGGTTTTTTTTCAGATTTTCCTACTCAAAGATGTCCAAACACAAGGGGGGAGGGAGCACAAATTGTTCGTATATTTCCCATCACCGTGCAGCCTCTTTGCAAATGCTAATAGTTTAAGACCCATCAAGACATTTGATTTGATACTCATATTGGCTACTTAAAAATTTTTTAAAGGTCATTCCCCTATATGGAGAGATCCCCTTAAACATAGCATACAATTTTTAAGAGGGCATCATTTTTTACCTATCCACAAAATTCCATTACTCTAACTTATCTGGTTTGCGAGAAAACTTGCTGTGACGCACGGACAGACAAGTCGCAATTTATTTATTAGGATATTGTAAAATTATTTTTCAATACGTTAAAAAGGACAAACAGTGAAGAAAGGCAAAGAAAAACGACCTGAAGAAGAATAAGGGAAACAGAAAGAAAAGAAATAGGTTAGGTAAGAAAAAGAGAATTTAAAAGTGAAAAAAGGTAGGAAATGGAAAATGTAAGTAAAAGGAGCGCCTAAAAATAGACACTAAGGAAACTGGGTTAAAAGGAATCGAGTCCGCTCCGTAACCAAATCCAATCTTGTGGAGAGCAGTCCGCGGACGAAAATTGAGTCCGATGGTTTAACCACCGGACACGCACAAATACCTAGAAAACGACTGGACGGATTGAAGTCTGGTGCGATCGTCTGTTCCGCACAGCGTACACCATCTTGGCAAATATTGACAGCGTTAATTCAATGAAAGCAATGAAAGAGACGAAATACCCCGAAGAATACAGCTCGAAAATAAAATATTTTATTAAGTATTGACGATCTTGAAGACCAGCTGCATACACAGGAAAACAAAGCTCCAAGTATACAAATCTGTGATAAGACTTGTGTTATGCTATTGGTGTGAAACATGGACCCTAACCCAAGCATCCGCAAATATATTGAACGCCTTTGAGCGACGGGTCCAAAGGCGAATAATCGGAGCGAAGCTAGACGGGGCCCAATGGCGAACTCGATACAACATGAGCTGTATGAATTTTTTGAGGAACCGGAGGTCTCAACGATTGTAAGACTGTAGAAGCTGCAATGGGCTGGACACATGAATAGTATGGACGAACAACGGATACCCAAGAAGGTATTCGTTGGGAGAACTGAAGGCCGGCGGCCAGTGGGGAAACCGAGGAAACGCTGGTCTGACTCGGTCGACGAAGGCAGTTCATCGCTGCTCGGATTTCGGAATTGGATGACGAGGTTAACGGACCGAGACAGTTGAAGGCGCTGTTTGCAGAAAGCGAAGGCCCGAAAGGGGCTGTAGTGCTAAGAAGAAGAATTCTTTACAGAAACCATTATTTTTGACCTTTTCATATAGTTTCATGTTTCAAGCTAGTTTCTGGGAAAAGTAGCTATAACGCACGGACAAAGGAACAGAGAAATCACGCAAAGTTAATATATCCAAAAATGAACTTCTAGAGAAGGGAACCAAAAAACAGAAGGAAGAAAAGATAGTATAAAGAGAAATTCAACAGAGATAAAAATTTAGATACAAAAATCAAGGGTTGGACTAGAAACAAGGATGACCAAAACAAACAGTAGATTTTAAAAAGAAGGCAACTAGACAATACGGGATGGAATAGGAAAGAAAATATGGAAGGAAAAACCAAAACGGAGACAAGTTAGAATTTGGAGAGCAACGAAAACAAGTTGGGTAGATGGAACTACGCTCATGTCAGAAGGACAGATATATACAATGATTTAATTAAAAAATTTTTTTTATAAACTTCCCCTTCCGCTTTCTCCTACTACTATTAACGAAGTTCAGTGAATTTCGACTTTTAAGATATTTGTTATTATTGTACTCGTAATAACCTACGGCCACAATTTTGTCTTTTTTAAATGCATGCTCTCATCCGTAATGAATAGCCTGTACTTCAAATCTTAAATTGAAGAATAACACAAATTTATTCAAAATCTTTATCAAGACGGTCACCACTTTGTTTTACGTTTCCAATATCACTTTTTGAGCGAATTCTCATAAATATGGAAGACACATATTTTCTCTGAAACTTTCATGCAAATCGTAACAAGCTTATAGTCTTTTTGAAATTTTCATGATTAATTGACTCAAGCATCTGTATATCAAATTTCAATGAACTTAAGGGTATCCTAACGATTTTAATCATGCAAATGTAAAACTGATATACTCGTACATACTATTATTAACAAAGTTAGTGAACCTGAGGTATTTGTCGATGTACTATAATCACAGATAAATATTTCCAAGTTTTGTTTTCAGATTCCCGGACCACAGGTGAGAGCGAAAAAAGAGGGAGGAAAAAAAAGGGGGAAAAAGGCGAGGACAAAAGGGAGGAAAAGGGAAGAAAAAAGGGAGGAAAAATAGAGGAAAATAAGAGAGGAAAATAAGAGAGGAAAATATGAGAGGAGAAAATGAGACAAACAGGGACGAGAAAAAGAGAGTAGAAAAAAGGAGAAAAAGTGAACAGAAAAAAGCAAAAAGAGAAATAAGAAAACAGATTGAAGAAAATGAAATAAGAAGAGAGAAAAAACAATAGAGAAAAAGGGAAAAAATGGAGTAATAAGGAAAGAGAACAAAAGAAAAAGAATTAGGAAAGAGAAAATGGACGGAGGAAAGAGAAGAGGAAGAGAAGAAAGGGAAATATATAAGGGAAGGGGAAGTGGCAAAGGAATAGAGGAAAGGGTAAAGAGGAAAGAGAAAAGAGAAAGAGGAAAGGGAAAAGAGAAAGAGGAAAGGGAAAAGAGAAAGAGGAAAGGGAAAAGAGAAAGAGGAAAGGGAAAAGAGAAAGAGGAAAGGGAAAAGAGAAAGAGGAAAGGGAAAAGAGAAAGAGGAAAGGGAAAAGAGAAAGAGGAAAGGGAAAAGAGAAAGAGGAAAGGGAAAAGAGAAAGAGGAAAGGGAAAAGAGAAAGAGGAAAGGGAAAAGAGAAAGAGGAAAGGGAAAAGAGAAAGACGAAAGGGAAAAGAGAAAGACGAAAGGGAAAAGAGAAAGACGAAAGGGAAAAGAGAAAGACGAAAGGGAAAAGAGAAAGGGAAAAGAGAAAGAGGAAAGGGAAAAGGGAAAGGGAAAAGAAAAAGAGGAAAGGGAAAAGAGAAAGAGGAAAGGGAAAAGAGGAAAGGGAAAAGAGAAAGAGGAAAGGCAAAAGAGAAAGAGGAAAGGGAAAAAAGAAACAGGAGAGGGGAAAAAGAAACAGGAAAGAGAAAGAGGAAAGGGAAAAGAGAAGCAGGAAAGAGAAAAATGAAAGGGAAAAGAGAAACAGGAAAGATAAAGAGGAAATAGAAAGTTAAAAGGAAAGGGAAAATATGAAACGGAAAGCAATAAGAGTAGAGGGAAAACAAAACTGGAACGGTAAAGGAAAAGAGGAATAGGAAATGAAAAGATACAGGGGAAAGAGGAAAGCGAGAAGGAAGGAAAAATAAAAGAGAAAAGGAAAAAGAAATGAGAAAAGGAAACAGAAAAGAGAAAAGGAAACAGAAAAGAGAAAAGGAAAAAGAAAAGGAAGAGAAAAGGGAAAAAAAAGAAGGAAGAGAAAAGAAAAGTGGAAAAGGAAAAGAGAAGAAAGAGGAAAGGGAGAAGAAAAGAGGTTAAGGAAAAGAAAAGTGGTTAAGGAAAAGAAAAGTGGTTAAGGAAAAGAAAAGAGGCTAAGGAAACAAAAAGAGGCTAAGGAAAAGAAAAGAGGTTAGAAAAAGAAAAGAGGTTAGGGGAAATAAAAGAGGTTAGGGGAAATAAAAGAGATTAGGGGAAATAAAAGAGATTAGGGGAAATAAAAGAGATTAGGGGAAATAAAAGAGGTTAGGGAAAAGAAAAAGAGCTTAAGGAAAAGAAAAGAGGTTAGGGAAAGAAAAGAGATTAGGGAAGAGAAAAGAGGTTAGGGAAATGAAAAGAGGTTAGCAAAAAGAAAAGAGGTTAGCAAAAAGAAAAGAGGTTAAGGAAAAGAAAAAAGGTTAGGGAAAAGAAAAGAGGTTAGGGAAAAGAAAAGAGGTTAGGGAAAAGAAAAAGAGATTAGGGAAAAGAAAAAGAGATTAGGGAAAAGAAAATGAGGTTAGGGAAAAGAAAAAGAGGTTAGGGAAAAGAAAAAGAGGTTAGGGAAAAGAAAAAGAGGTTAGGGAAAAGAAAAAGAGGTTAGGGAAAAGAAAAAGAGGTTAGGGAAAAGAAAAAGAGGTTAGGGAAAAGAAAAAGAGGTTAGGGAAAAGAAAAAGAGGTTAGGGAAAAGAAAAAGAGGTTAGGGAAAAGAAAAAGAGGTTAGGGAAAAGAAAAAGAGGTTAGGGAAAAGAAAAAGAGGTTAGGGAAAAGAAAAAGAGGTTAGGGAAAAGAAAAAGAGGTTAGGGAAAAGAAAAAGAGGTTAGGGAAAAGAAAAAGAGGTTAGGGAAAAGAAAATGAGGTTAGGGAAAAGAAAAAGAGGTTAGGGAAAAGAAAAAGAGGTTAGGGAAAAGAAAAAGAGGTTAGGGAAAAGAAAAAGAGGTTAGGGAAAAGAAAAAGAGGTTAGGGAAAAGAAAAAGAGGTTAGGGAAAAGAAAAAGAGGTTAGGGAAAAGAAAAAGAGGTTAGGGAAAAGAAAAGAGGTTAGGGATAAGAGGTTAGGGAACAGAAGAGGTTAGGGGAAAGTAAAAAGGATAGCGAACAGTAAAAAGGATAGTGAAAAATAAAAAGAAAGGAGAAAGAAAAGAGAAAAGAAAAGAAGATAGGGTTTAAGGGGAGAGGGAAAAGAGGAAAGAGAAATAAAGGGGAAAGAGAAAGAGAAATATAGGGGAAAGAGGAAAGAGAAATGAAGAGGAAAGAGGAAAGAGGAAAGGGAAAAAAGAAAAGGGAAAAAAGGAAAGGGAAAAAAGGAAAGGGAAAAAAGGAAAGGGAAAAAAGGAAAGGGAATAAAGGGAAAAGAGGATAGGGAAAAGAAGAAAGGGAAAGAGGAAAGGGAAAGAGGAAAGGGAAAGAGGAAAAGGAAAGAGGAAAGGGAAAAGAGGAAAGGGAAAAGAGGAAAGGGAAAAGAGGAAAGGGAAAAGAGGAAAGGGAAAAGAGGAAAGGGAAAAGAGGAAAGGGAAAAGAGGAAAGGGAATGAAGGGAAAAGAGGTAAGGGAAAAGAGGAAAAGAGGAAAGGGAAGAGAGGAAAAGGAAAAGAGGAAAAGGAAGAGAGGAAAAGGAAAAGAGGAAAAGGAAAAGAGGAAAAGGAAAAGAGGAAAAGGAAAAGAGGAAAAGGAAAAGAGGAAAAGGAAAAGAGGAAAAGGAAAAGAGGAAAAGGAAAAGAGGAAAAGGAAAAGAGGAAAAGGAAAAGAGGAAAAGGAAAAGAGGAAAAGGAAAAGAGGAAAAGGAAAAGAGGAAAAGGAAAAGAGGAAAAGGAAAAGAGGAAAGGGAGAAGAGAAAAGAGGAAAGGGAGAAGAGAAAAGAGAAAAAGGGGAAGAGAAAAAGGGGAAGAGAAATGGGAAAAGGGAAATGGAAAAAGAGAAATCGGAAAAGAGAAATGGGAAAAGAGGAATGGGAAAAGAGGAATGGGAAAAGAGGAATGTGAAAAGAGGCATGGAAAAGAGGCATGGAAAAGAGGCATGCAAAAGAGGCATGCAAAAGAGGCATGGAAAAGAAGCATGGGAAAAAAGACATGGGAAAAAAGACATGGGAAAAGAGGAATGGGACGAGGCATGAAAAGTGGAATGGGAAATGAGGAATGGTTAAAGAGGAATGGGAAATGAGGAATGGGGAATCGGAAATGAGGAATGGGAAATGAGGAATGAGAAAAGAGGAATGGGAAATGAGGAATGGGAAAAGAGCTAAAAGAAAAGAGCTAAGAGAAAAGAGATAAAGGGAAAGAGCTAAGGGAAAGAGCTATGAGAAAGAGCTAAAGGAAAAGAACTAAGGGAATAGAGCAAAGGGAATAGAGCAAAGGGAAAAGAGCAAAGGGAAAAGAGCAAAGGGAAAAGAGCAAAGGGAAAAGAGCAGAGGAAAAAGAGCAAAGGGAAAAGAGCAAAGGAAAAAAAAAGCAAAGGAAAAAGAGCAAAGGAAAAAGAGCAAAGGAAAAAAAGCAAAGGAAAAAGAGCAAAGGAAAAAGAGTAAAGGAAAAAGAGTAAAGGAAAAAGAGCAAAGGAAAAAGAACAAAGGAAAAAGAGCAAAGGAAAAAGAGCAAAGGAAAAAGAGCAAAGTAAAAGAAACAAAGGAAAATGAAAATGAGGACAAGAAAAAGAAGGGAGAAAGAGCAAAGGAAAAGAGCAAAGGAAGAAGAGCAACGGAAAAAGCAAAGGAAAAAGAGCTAAGCAAAAGGAACACAGGAAAATGAAAATGATGAAAAGAAAAAAGGAAGGGAAAAAGAGAAAAGGAAGGGAAAAAGAGCAAAGGAAAAGAGCCAAGGAAGGGAAAAAGAGAAAAGGAAAAGAGCAAAGGAAAAGAAACAAAGGAAAAAGAACAAAGGAAAAAGAAGAAAGGAAAAAGAACAAAGGAAAAAGAACAAAGGAAAAATAACAAAGGAAAAAGAGCAAAGGAAAAAGAACAAAAGAAAAAGTGCAAAGGAGAAATAGCAGAGAAAAAAAAACGATAAAATTTTGTATTTTGTTTTCTTTCCTTCCTATTTATTGCTTTCTTTCTTTTCAATGAACGAGAAAAAGAAAGAAAGAAAAGAAAGGAATGAGAAAGAAAGACGCAAGGGAACGAAAGGAAAAAGCCATTTCATGCATCAGGGGGTCCAGCGGGAGGCAAATGTATCCAAGTTATGAGAATGGAAGATGAAGTAATGAAAAGGAAAGACAAACACTGTCAAGTGATAAATATAAATGAATTGAAAGCAACAAAAGGGAGAAGACACATCAAGTAAAAAAATCCCGTTGGCATCACCAACCGAAAAGGTAAATTTCTCGTAAGTACACTTATTTTTCAAACAAATAATCATTTTTTGGCCTCCACTTTGAAAGTCTAACAATGTTTACGGAAAATGTTCTGTTGTGCAATTAGTTCCAATTTACCAAACGTTTTCATGAAAAATATTCAACATTTCAGTTGCTACTAAAATAGTGGATTGCGCTTACTTTCTGACCATTGGGGACCGCCATTTTGAATTTATGCATTTGATATTGGATTATTTTAAAATATATCTGCCTTAGAGCCTCATCAATTATCGTGCCAAATCTCGTTAAAATTTGAGTTTGACTTTACATGGGGCAAAACTATTAAATTTTTCGTGAAAAGTTTCGACTTTTTTATTTTTCATCCATTATTGATTTTTTGCAAAATACAAGAAATAAACTCATTGATCCATAATCCCAAATTTTATCAAAATCCGATGAAAAACGTGGCGGTAGAGGGCTACAAAAATCGCATATGTATTTGAACCGCCGCCATCTTGAAGCATGCATATGAATAATCACAAAAATTATAAAATTCTCAAATAATCATTTTCTACTTGATAATTAGTTTCATATTAAAGTCGTGACATTTAAAAGCCTTTGCAATTTGAAGTTTCAACTAGCCGCCATTTTGTTTTGTGATACCTGACCTCTAATTTTTGTTTCACTATTCTTTAGACAGTTATAGCCTGAATTTGATTAACATCGGTTGAAAGCTTTCATCACAACTACAATAACGAATTTTTACGTTTTTCGATATTCGAGTAGCCGCCATTTTGTTTCAGACTATTCGACTTTGGATTTTTGAATGTGAGATACATTTTTATTGTGGGATAGTTCATTGAATCTTTGTACCGAATTTCATCCAAATCGGAGCTATACTTTGGTCAGAACAGAAATCTCGATTTTTCGCCTAAAATGGCCGCCATTTTGTTTTCGCTTGGCGGATTTAGTGGGTCAACGAGTATCGCCGAGATATTTATTGTGAGGCGTGCTCTGTGACCAGTGGCACCGCCTTGTTGAAACCGTATATCGTTGATGTCAAGTTCATCCAATTCTGGCCACAAATAATCTTCCAACATAACACGATAGCGCCCTCTATTGACGCAAACATGATGATCGCTTTCATCCATGAAAAAATACCGCCCTATCACAACTACGGCATGAATACCGTACGAAACAGTAATTTTTTTTTTTTGGAACCGGGTGGCACATTATGCTCGGGCAGTCCTAAAATATAAAAGGGACTCACAGCAGCCGGAGGCGCTGGGGCTGGGGGATCGCTCTTCTGGCATTTCCTCTTCCCCTCTCCCCTCCCGCTAGGAAAGGGGCTCCCCAGCTTGAAGGCGCCCACGGCGTAACAAAACGAGACCTGGCCCGAAGTAATGTGTCAAACGGTTCCAGGCTAGCTTCTCAGATTGACAGGGCAGGCGTTTAGTGGGTATTCCAAGGGAGTCCCACACTGCCAGACTCGGCGGGCGTAAATGCCTTCACCTCCCTACCACAAAAAAAAAAACAGTAATTTTTTGCGAATGCAACGGTGTCTCAAGAAGCACATGAGGATTTCTTGCTGACCAATAACACATATTTTTCATATAGACACGAAATTGTTATGTCCCTAATAGAAAACTATACATAGATTCCTTTAATTGAATTAGAACAAATAAAACACGATTTTCGCAAGTGCAAAGTGCTCCCATTATGTTTGCATTTTACCTAGTTATTTGTACTATGATGATAAATATCAATTTTACGCAATATTTCTGAATTTTTAATTGAATATCTGAACAAATTTGTGGCGTATATCTGCCTAGTACCATATTTTTATGTTCGCATTTTAAGATTTTCGATTGTCTAGATTTTTTTTTACTTACAGGTCGATGGCTCTTAAAGAGACGGCCAAATATTTAATAATAATCTATCGCACAACAAATCCGAGCCTTGGCATGGAGATATATAGTTAGGGTATCTCATTTCATGACCGTAACGGAATTCGGGGTGATATGGTCAATATCACGCTCAACCATGTGATTATTACTCATTTTTCAATTAGTACCCATCACTGCTGAGTTGGCTGGCTGATAGTTTAACAGCAGCATCAGAAGGTAACTAGATGCCGCCACCGACGTTTGAAGTTGAAAGCTTATGCGCAAGCTGAGTGTGCCCTAACCCACTGCTCCACACACGGACTATGCCAAAAACGTACTTTTGGAATATTTAAAGCTCAGCTTTCGATTCTATAGGCAATTAACTAACTATTCCTACTAATATTAATAAAATTAATAGAATTTTAACATTTGTCATTTGTTGGCCTTGTAATGAAGACGTACATTCGTGATTTTTACTTTTTTTTCAAATTTTTCGGCTCAATGATCAGTCGCGAGGGGAGACGGTCTAGGCTCTTTCATTGTACTTTTAATAACTGATCTTAAGAGTTCTAACTTAGACCTATCATATAGGCTACATTTTCCCAAGAAAAAGTGAAAGGTCACTTTCATAGAAGCTGGGGCACTCCTTAGGGTTCTTATAAATATTGTATCTTATAGCAAAAATTTCGAAAAGCCACCAGTTTTGATTTATTTGAAAAATTGTGTACCTTCGGCCTTTGTAGTTTCTGAGAAAACTGGCTGACGTTCGGGCGGACTTTAGTAGCGGTTTGTAAATTAATTTCGCACTTTTTTCTTCTCCCTTATACAGAATCTGATTTTTTTTTCAGATTATTCGAGTTCTTATCAAGAGCTTTCATTTGATACTCTACACTCAACTATCTTCGATAAAAAAAATATTTGATAAACTTTTGAGACACCCGCCACTTCTGGCTGTGACGCAAGGATTGTAAAATTCGTTTTACAAAGCCCTGAAAACTTAAAGGATATGACGAACATCCATGACCGCATGGAAGTAGAATTTCATAGAATTTGAACATAACCTTGAGATTCCTAGGGGAAATTGTAGAAATTTGTAATTACTCTCCGAAAAAGTTGACTAAACTAAAAATCCGGAGAATTCTTTGATCCTATTCTTAAAAGGTCTATTCTCATGTTTTTTTCAGGTCAAAGGATGTCCCATTCACAAGAAGCGGTTCGTATTCAGGGGTAACTCGAAGACAAGGAAATGCATGCAGAAAATTTAGCAATAGAAAGCATTATGACCCCAAAAACGATAAAATAGTCATTTAGACTTGTAAGGTTTGTAGCTATAATTCTTTCAAATTTTAATTGAAAAGACACCGTCACTAGACTAATGAACAACTCATGACTAGTATTTCCATGGCAAACATGAAATTTCATTGCTTTCTTCTTTATAATTCGAAAGTTCGAGTGCAAAACTCAATAATCTACCTGAACTGTGTAAAAGGCAAATCGTGCAGTTCGTAGCACTCCGCATTCATCATAACCATTTAAAAATGGCGTCCTAGCTAACTTATTTACAAAGAAACATAACATTCGCATTAGTCATGGAAGTCTGCATTTGGTTTTTTCATCATCGTATCATAAACTGGGCATGTGGATAGGGTAAGCCAATACCGAACCCACGACAAGTTCGTGCCAATAATTACCCAAGCCAAAATTACCAACTTTCAGAAGGGAATTTTTCGGTATATATCGCATGACGCCTTAATTGGATCCCAAGGCATAAAATTTTAATTCTATTTCATTCCGATAATTTTAGTTAACTTACCATTGTTGAATTCCGATTATACTATTTCTTAATTCTCAGCAAAGTTATTGCGCATTTAAAAATTCCCTCTGAACTGCATTACCAACTCGACTAGACGCGATTTCACGAGCCCCACCCCGATCGATACGGTGACGTCAGCGATGACGCTACCAACACGATTTCACAATCGTGAATGCCACGCCATAAAAAATGGCGTCGAATCCATATTAATCCAAATTTTTCGAAACTTCAAACTTTGTCCCTCTGCAATCACTAATCAAATATCGATTTCACTGAACGATTTCGCAAATTACTAGCTATAATCCAAATTGCAATTTCTCACTACTTAATGTTCCAAGTTTGCTACGGGGCGCGTTGAACAGAATATCACACAAGTATGGTTACGCAATGGGGTAAAAGTCTATAAATCTGTAGATTTCGCAGAAATCTAAATTCTTCTTATATAACCTTCGATTGAGGATATAATAACTGTCTATTATCAGATTATTCTGTTTTCACACTTCTAGGAAGCTTTCTCGAAGCCATACGAAGGTTGCTACCTTCAAGGACCCCCAATCAATCTTTTCAGATAATTCCAAAAGATATACGAGAGATCCTAGCCTTTTTCTTAGAATTCTATCCAAATCACAATATCCTGGTATATATATATTCAATAAAATTATTCGCTTTTTGACTTCCTAACTTTCAAGCGTCCAATTCCCTCGACGAAAATTCCAAGACTGAACATGAAAGCGGATGTCGACGTTGACCAAGAAATGGTTCAGTACATGTTTACAGCGGTTGCCAAATATTGGTTCCACTCATGTGGAACGTAAACTCAAAAAATACGTACAAAATGCATGAATATTCACGAAATCAGCTTCCTAAATATTATTAAATACTCTGATTTCATTATTCTCATTTGCCAGATTTACGTAAATATTCGTAGAAAATATATTCTACTTGACAGGTACGATGAAAAATTAACTACAATAGTTCGAGTAAAACACTGAATAAATCCATTTAATTGAAGAATAAATATTAACAATCATAATGACGAATAAATGACTCAATGCATACCATTTTCGGAATCCTTGAAGCTGATCTAAATTGAATCCATCACTCGAGGCAAACTAATCTTGAAGGAAATGGCGGCAGAAATCGAGAACTGCGTTTCACAAATTTTCAGAGTCGATTTCTCCACTATTATGGAAAGAAACCTATTAATGTATATTTATCTGATAAAAACGGACAAGATGTCACATAAATTCACAAGGTTAATAGCACTAGTTAAGTTTTATTAGCATAATCGCATTTGAAAGTATATTGAAAATGTTTGTCGACTTTGTTAAAATTGCAGAGAATTGCGTTTGATTGGAACATCACTTGTCATACACTGGGAGGGTTTACAATGCAAAGTCATTTCATATGAATCGAAGAGGCGGTAGAACCAAAACTGACGATAGATACAAGCCATATGGCAGCAGCGCTTACTACCACACACATGACCATTAGTAGGCCGACTTTGCTGGCTAACTTTCATGGCGTTATATGAAGAATTGTGGAGGTGCCAATAAAAATTCGAGGTTTTGTACGGCTTAGAGACGGATTTCTACAGTGAAATCCAGATGATCCGTGGAGAACACAATAGCGCTCCTAGTGAAGTGAAAATTATTTCAGTTCTTATACCCGTTTAGTTTTTATCGCCTTCCAAAGTGAATTTATAGGAGTTTGTTTACATCTCAACGCTGAGCTATCAGTCGAAGGTGCAAAACGTGTGCTTCATTTGCTCGTCTTGGAAAGTTTAGGAGCACAATGGGCTATACAAGGTGAATTCATAGCATGCACGGAATGCGTTCGCCACGTTTTTTATTCGGAAAATAGTATATATGACGAAATATAAGCATTTGCTAATGCCGCAGTTGGGTGACAGCTACCGGAAGCTTGTCCATAGTAGGCCGACTAATACATATGCAAATTGCTACCATATGGCTTGTATCTATCGTCAGTTTTGGGTAGAACGATTTGAATTATTCGGACGATATTAACCCTTTGTTTTATCTTGTTGCAAATTTGCTGCATTCTGTTTATAATCCTTTTAGTACATAAGCACTTCTCGTTTTGATTTTATTTCATGGTGTAGCATATTTGCCACATATCTTTGAGCAAGATATAGGGCACATCATTTGTGTAGAGCAGGATAAGTGATCGTGTTTAAAACATTTCATTGTAACTATAAATTTGTCTGAGCACGTGCGTGTATACTTCAAGTTGTGAAAAGTGAAAAATGCAGTTTTGTTTATAAAAATAGTGAAGGAAATAGTAAAGGAATTAATAGAAATAGTCAGAAGGTAAGCTAGCTACGTTTCGGAGCACTATTTATGGGTAGTTTCTTTTTATGGTACCTCTAAATAATAGTGATGCTAATTTGCAACACCATGGTATAGAGGTACGATAGTTTCATCGCAAAGATAAAAATAGATCTTCTTGTTTTTATTCTTTTGTCGTCAGTTTAGGAAAACTTATACTTTGCATGGTCGGTTTTGAGGTTTCTGCAGATTGGTGGTGAGGAATTCGTTGATTCATTGGTAAGTATTAAATCCGAGCGAGAAAAAACATGCTAATGTCTTTGTCGCCTTTGTAGCCCCGTCCTTGTTGCCTTCTTGGTTATGTTCCTCGCAGCCGCAGGCAAAGTAGGGAGCTATCACCTTTTCGTAATGGACACGGGACTCGTAGTCTAGCTGATGTGCGGTGGAGTGTTGCGGTGATTATTGGGCGGAAATTACCTTGGGTTCGTAGTTCACGTTCCCAGTGGCCCCAGATGTATACAACAAATTCCAGCTTCGAAATCCACCTCATGCGATTTCAACTATTTCTAAAAATGTCGTCAGAGCGGCATTATAAAAGTTACAAACTACATAAGGTACTCACCAAGTCGATCATCAATGAGTGTTGGTATCTCTGCGACATCTGGCAAATGTGCGAACTAGAGTTATCTAATAAGTACCCATTGGAAATTGGTCCCACCTGCATATCATCCCATAACCTGGAAACTTATTTGTCCAGCTCTATACTGCCTTGGAGTTGAAAAATTTGACAAGCATTGTTGGATTTTTTGGCAACAACCGGAATGAAAGAACTTGGGATTTAATTCAAAAGTGGATCTCGTCTTTCCATACTCAAATTCCTTCGCTTGCTAGCAGATATTAACGACAGTAAAAGGGGAAGCCATCGCAGCAGCCATCACAGATTTGACACCCACGTATGCATTTTATCACTGAACAACCATACATTCTTGGTGGTGTATCCCCCAAGTCAATCAGACGGTAACACTAAGCAGAAACGTTTGGAAGCTAACGCGAAACGTAAACAAGAGTATTCCTAACATACTAAGATTTTCCGGCCGTTCATGTTAAGACGAGCACAAATAAAACATTATAGTGATGGTTCAGTGAAAAATGGAAAAAAATGTGATTCAAGTGAACTTAATTGGCAGAGTTGGTGCTGATCCACAACAACGTGGAAATAATGATCATTCTGTCGTGACATTTTCACTGGTGACACACAATTATTACATATACGAAATGGTGATTGGATGCAAATAACCGATTGGCGTCGAATTGTTGTTTTAAGACCACAGCTCCGTGATTCGGGATGCAATATCTTAAAAAACGGAAATGCGAAGGAGCTATGGTGCAGATAAGGATGGCAAAGTATGAACAACGACAAGTATAACTGTTGATGAAGTAATATCCTTTAAAGAAAATTAGTAAGGCTTATTAATGCTTTCATTTTTTGCCAATACATATATTTTAAATCTGCATTTAAAGTAGGATCATAACAAAATTTATTTTTTTTTTGTGAGATTGTGTTAGTTAAGGTTGAAGATTGAATCTTATTTGAATAAGTTTATATTGAAAACGAAACCATTCAGAGGAAAAGAAAAATAGTGATGAAATATATAATAGAACCCAGCAACTAGTAAAAATAATAATAAAAGATATGATACTATCCAGCAACTTATAAAAATAATAATGGAATATATAATAATATATTGAAATTTTATTTAAATATTATATGAAAGGATATATAATGACTTGTATTAATAATATCAATAATGAATAATTATTTAAATTTTAAATGAATCAAAAAAAGAAAGCAAAAAGAATATAATAAATTATTCTATTTATGTATCCTTCTACAAATATTGGATAGTCTAGAAAGTATTGAGCCTTTTTTGTCACTAGATGGTGTTCGTTGTCATATATCAGACAATACTAATCAGATTCAGTCAAACTGACATGCGTTTAAAAGGTGAAATTCGAGTCTACAATTTTCATATGGACAGTTTTGTATTTCGTCATTCATGTCGAAAGTTGTATTCATTTAAAAATGATTGAAATTTCTGAAAAAATTCGTTTTATTTTACAATATCACTACGATCAAGGTGAGAATGCATCGCAGGCTCGTGAAAAAATTTGTGGTGTCTACAGTCAAGATACTTTATCAAAAGCCACAGCCAAGAGGTAGTTCGCTCGCTTTCATTCTGGAAATTTTGATGTCAAGGATGCACCTCGCTCAGATCGACCAATCACTGAAAAAGTCGATGAAATCTTACAAAAAATTCAAGAACACCGACATATAAGCAGCCGTGACATTGCTAAGGAACTGAATATCCATCATCAAACAGTTTTCAATCATTCGCGTAAGGCTGGATACACAAAGAAGCTCGACGTTTGGGTGCCGCATGAATTAACACAAAAATTTAATTGACCGAATTTCCAAAACGGATAAGATACGAGAGTATCGTTCGAAAAAGATCATGGTCAAAAACAGGTGAATCATCACAAACGACTTCAAAGCCAGCATTGACACCAAATAAGGTTATGCTGTGTGTATGGTGGGATTGGAAAGAAATTGTTTATCATGAGGTACTAGAACCTGGCCAAACACTCAATTCAGCTCTGTACTGTTATTAACCAGATTGCAACAAGCAATTCAAAAAACGGCCAGAATTGATTAATAAAAAGAGCGGTGTCTTCAATCATGACAACGCCAGACCACACACATCTTTGATGACCCGGCAAAAATTGTAAGAGCTTGGTTGGGAAGTTTTGATGCATCCACCGTATAGTCCAGACCTTGCACCATCAGACTAGCATTTGTTTCGGTCTCTGCAAAACTTCCTTAATGAAAAGAAATTCACTTCAAAAAGAGACTGTGAAAATCACTTGACCAAGTTTTTCGCCGATAAACCACTGATGTTCTCCACAGATGGAATAATGGCTCTACCCAAAAAATGGCAAAAGGACATAGATAATAATCGACATCATGTACTTGAATAAAATCCATTTTAAATAAAAGAAATATTCAATCGAAAATGACAAAAAAGGTTCAATACTTTTTTATACTTACCAATATTTAAACTAATAATAAAATATTATTATCTTCTTTTTATATTATATGTTATAATCCTGAACTTTAACATAAGGATTTTATATTTTTGGTCAAATTTTCTTTCAAACTAACTGTAATGAATCATGCGACGCCGCTGGTGACCACTACCAACACGCTTTGCTGCTAGGTGGCTTGTCATTTTACGTTGGTTGCGACCAGTGCACATCCCACGTCTATTTTGTCGTGGGATGCCAACAGAATTTGACAGCCACATGGAATTGAAGTGTGGAGGTAGTGGCCGCCACGCATAAGGAGTGTGCCGACAGTTCCAAAAGTGTATTGTAAAATTACTTCAAAAAACTGATGTCATTGCTTTTACTCTCTCTAAAATCGAGCGCTAATGCAGAAAAAATCGCTAATCATATTTTGTGAATGTGATTTTTCATTATGAGTATTCGGATATAAGTGTGTATATAATGTAACAATGTCAATAACGTGAATAACGAAGATCATCAAGATTGAGCATTTGAATTCATCGTTATTTATTGGAATAATTATTATTGCAAGTGCAAACGCCAGCTGAGTTCACATAATCGGTAGAAAACAAATTTCATTCTTTGTAAATAATTCTCATACATATTTTTTACAGCTTCATTGTAATAGGTAAGAGAATGTGTATTTTACTGTTATTGAGGAATATCAACCAGTAACAAGTATGTATACATTTTTCTTTTCATTAGTTCGCATAATATGGTCATTTTGATTTTGCGATATCAACAAGGAGGCCTGAAGTGAAAAGTATGAGTATTATGAATTATTGCTTCTATAGGGTAATGAATCTACTTGAAAGTTCTTATTTAACATACGAATGTACAATCAAATGTAAGCTCCTGAATGAGGCTATATGCTTAAGATGAGAACTTTTTCATATCACCGAACAGATTCTTGATATTACTCAAAGCAAAAGCAAATCTTACGAAGCATCAACGATTTTAGCGACTCTTTCATTTAAGCGAAGAATTCTTAGAAGGTAACGTGAAGCACTTATATAAGAGATCACAAAGATAAGCGAGCAAAGAGTAAAGATAAAGAGAAAACGAACTAAATTGGAAATTTGGGGAAGAATTTCGAATTTATTACGTTTTGCATTGAATTCCTCTACTGAATTATTATTAATAAATATCCATGTTCAAATAACCACCGATGATAGAAAGGAAGTTAAAGCGTAAAATGCATAGTGTTTAGGTATCATTTTGAAAATATTAATTTTTTC
Source organism: Odontomyia ornata (assembly GCA_963969285.1). Taxonomy (NCBI): domain Eukaryota; kingdom Metazoa; phylum Arthropoda; class Insecta; order Diptera; family Stratiomyidae; genus Odontomyia; species Odontomyia ornata. The sequence continues at coordinate 34,551,769 of OZ017740.1, forward strand.
ATCAATCGAATGCTAGGAGCTTCTTTAATGCGGTTGATTACTTTTGTGTCTCCCAAACAAAAACTATTATTTGACACCATTTTCTTCTAAAAAAATTTCAAAAAAATATTAAAAGTGGTTCTGATCGTTGTAAATAAATGAATATCATATGCCCTGAAACTGAAAACTTTCCTCTTTCCTCGGATTTGTGAAGGAAGGTGTATCAAAAACGAGAACCCCAAATGAACAGCGACAATCATCTCCAAATAATCATGTTGATAACATCCAGTTGACTCTTGCATTCGATTAATGACTAAATTCTCCTCATCAATCACATTCACATCAAACTCATCTTAACCATTTTGCGCGATCGATAATAATCATCTTTCAATATTTCAACTATCATAAACCTTAAACGTAGTATTCATAGCATTAAGCATTAAGTATTCCATTTTCAAATCTTATTAGTAATGATCATTTCAAGAAGAAATGCATCCAATGTATTTAATGAAATATTGAAGCGAATGCGTTTCACGCAAACAAATAAAAGTGAAGCATGAAAAAGTTGCAAAAATTTGTAACTGAAGTAAATTAAGAAAATTAAAGAAAAAAGATTGACGGTTGTATTTATTCCTTTGTAAATTGTATTTTATATAAACTTTAGTCGGTATCATTAAATTTAAAATCATGTTAAGATTAAAACATTAAAATAATGAAAATGACGAGAGAAGCCCAACATTTGTTAATTTATAAGCGCTCGTTCACTAAATTTGTAGGGTATACATGTGTTGAATAGTTGTGAATGATAAGTGCAAAATCAACTAACGTTTCGATTTTTTTTTACACTTCAAAGATATGTAGAGGAGCGTGAATGATTTTTATTCGTCGTATTATTGTAATTCTTAGTCAGTAATTGGACAATTCATTTCTCTAAGAGCTAATTAAAATCGTGAAAGTAAAACTGATGAAATTGAACAATATATTTGCTTGGAATTCTTGCATACATAACAAGTAATCAGTGCTTATTCAAATATACTTACCTACTATAATGATTTATTCAAATGAAATCTAGACTCTCATATTTAGATTCTCTAGTACGCATAATAATTGACCTTTAACTTAAGATACAATAAACGTTGGCAAATCTAGCGCTGCTACCTCTCACTTCTCAGTGAAAGCTTCACAATCAAGAGGAATCCAAAATGCAATAGAAACCGTTTTTGAAACGAAATTATCACACGAACTAGGCATTAGAAATGAATTCAAATTGCAATCAATCATGTGTGAAATAGAGAAAAAAATCAAGTCTGCACAATAATTCAATCATATGATGCTAAGTTAAAGGTTAATACGAGTATGTTAGTACGTTATTACACTGTTATCTAAATAGACATATTCATGAAAAATGAAATTATATAACAACATGAATTGCTAATTAAAACACGACTTTCCCTTCCAGTGGTTCTTCTTTTCATCGGGAAATGATGTGCAGGGTAGGTATGCCGTCACGAGGGTAGGGTTTGAGAAAATCCGCTTAGGTCGGTTTCGCGTTGCGCTAGGTACGCGGTACCTTAGTTGATTTTGATTTTTCTTTAGCGTAGCTTTTTTCGGAATTACGTTAACGTAGTGAATTTTTCGGTACCGCGTCGGAAATTCGGGAACGCGAAGTAAAGATTAGATCTTTGCCTTTTGATTGGTTATAGGAAGAAATACGGAGTAACGTAAAGTAGGTTTCCTCTCCGTATGGTTTTGTTTTGTAAAGCGTTTGAAAACGGGCATGTATAGGTGGCTGAATAATGTAAATGAGCGTAACCCATTCGGAGACCAGCGACCGAAATCCTCTCCGATCTAGCTGGCCGACAAGCAGCCACCGCGTGAATGGGTTACGGTGCACGGATTGGTTGACCGGTTGGTACCGTCCGTTGGCACTACTCAGACTTAACTTCTAGAACCGATGAGAGGTCGGTTCCGCGTTCGGACGTAGACGTAAAAATGATTACATAACTTATGCAAATTTATTGTATATTTCTATTATGCTAAATTTTATGAGGACGAAGACAGTATATTACTGCTCAGATTTCAAAATTGAAGGAGGCGGTCAATGGACCGCGACAGTTGGAGGTGCTATTCGCAGGAAGCGAAGGCCAGCGAGGGAGTGTAGTGCTAAGAAGAAGAAGAAATTTTATAATTCTGAATTTTATCATACATTTTACATTTTTCTTTGGTTAAAATTCTTTTAAATTAACTTCTTCAGATTTATTGTGTATTTCTATTATGCTAAATTGAATAACTCTGAATTTTATCATATGTTTTATATTTTCTTTTCCTATCGAAAATCTTTTTAAACTAATTTAAATTTTACTATGTTAAATAATGCGACCTCTTCGAATAATGTGATCTCTATACAATATTTTTAAATTGAAAGTAGACCGATTTTGAAAATTCACATTCACATTTAACTGAGTTTCAAAAAATATGTTTCAATGTTGAATAAATTGATAGCTTATCACAGTTCTTCAATATCTTTTAAAGTCAAATTGATTTGGATATTTCTTTCACTTTCTTTATAGAGAAAATTTTAGCACTGTTTTTATCTTTTAATTATTTTTTGATCAATTTTGAAATCAGTGAAAATATATTATGCTCTGTACTTCTATTCTGTGGGTATATTACGTATTTTAACTGTTATTAACACGCGTAATCAGACGCGGTTTAATCGTAACGGACTATATAATTTCACTTTAAGAAATTTCTGTCAGAAATCATACGCATGATTTTCATTCATGAAGTTAACGGTACTGTATCATCTACAAATGTGTCGCCTCTATCTCTAAAGAAGGAGTAAAACTACAACTTTTAGTACTTAATCTTTTAACTAACTATTATTACGAACTAACTTCACTGTCACTTTTGTATTCTAAGATGGACGCAAGAAGGTTTTCCCCCAAATTTCACCTGCTGATCAATGGCCAAGCCATAATTATAAGAATTTCGTGTTTTAACTGTATCTTTAGCATCGCGAGCATCCTCAATTTCAACAAAAACAAAAAGTGGGCCACGCTGGTTCTTGAAATTAACAAATGTAACTTTACCAAATTTTTGGAATAGTCTTAGGTTACCAGACGTCCTGATTTTGACCCTCTGTCTTGGTTTTTTCGCATGATTCCTCGCATTGTCCAGGTTTTTAAGCAGCCAACATTTTTGCCAGCATAGATTTTGTTGTGTTTTTCATTTTTTAGAAGCATTTTATTAATTTTACATCTCAGAACATATTTCTCTAAGCAAAACTGTACAATTTTCCACTAAGTCAAAGTTAAAGTTAAAAGCGCTTTATTCAATACCAATTGTTGTTGCAAATTCCAAACGATAAAACTACGAAAACTCAATGGCCCAAATGGCTCTCTAAGTTTAATGTTGCGGGAAAGTGAAAACGCACTGTCTTTTAAATTAAGTTAAAAGAGTTTATTTACTAAGAAGGCACAATAATTGATTTCAATATTTTACAATTCGCATTTTAATTTAATTTTCACTTATCTATCAATTTATATTTCAACTGTCTTGAAATATAGTATATCACAAAAATCTTTTACTTCACTTTCAATCAATATCGCCTTAATTCGTGCTCTACTCGTATCACTGTTTTTACTATCGCAGTTTTACTATTACTATATTCCCCATTCATTCAGCTTGACTCTCTAGTCATTCAATCCATTTCTCGTATATTGGCGAATGTTCTGACGAGAACTACCTGGAATATTCAAGCAATTTTCAATACCCGCAGTGGCGTCACTTTCAGATATTGATCATGAATCTACTTGGTCCATTCTTGTGCTTTCGAGTACATGTTTTTGACGTCATTCGTTTACTTTTCTTGGTTGCTTCTTTTCAACCAATATTGATCATGATGTTATTAATAGTTGCGACAACAATTGCGACAGTAGCTCGCAGAACTGTGTGGATATGTAACAATATTATAGGTATGGCACGATTGCTATTTATAGCTTACGGAGGAAATTTTAATGGTTGTTATAAAATATTTTGCAGGGCTCATCATTCCAGAGAGTGCTCTCAAGTGGCAACAAACGAAAATGTTTTTCATTCAATTTTAATTTCTTCTGATCCTTATATTAATGTTTGCCAACCTGAACCGCAGAAGCAAAGCAATTGTTATTTAATAAAATTTTTAGTATTCATTCGGAGTTTACTTAATGTTTCAAAATCCTTTAGCTCTAAATAATTTGTAATGTTGAATGTTTATTTATTCGTGTTTTGTATTTGAAAATTGTCATTAAATAGAAGTCTTGAAGTGCCTTACTGACAATTGATAGATAGTAAATGTATCAACATTGAACAATTCTTAACTCACTATTCATCTATATACTGAATAATTTTTTCTAATGTAAATTTTCATTTTGAATTCAATGAGCCCAATCTTGTATTGATACGACAATCCATTCTCAAGATTTTGCCCCACTTGCGACATCTCGTTCGTTCCCAACGTAATTGCACAACGCGACGGCTATTCCGCTCGAACTTTGAAATGTGAGTCCTCTTGACATCCATTCCGCTTCTCTCAACGAGACTCTTCATGGCGGTAACAGAGGATTCCTCGTCGACACAATTGTAGTGGAGAGGGTGTAATTAAATTGTCCTTAAAGGGCTGCAGCGATGGTATGCTGCCTCGCTGGGAGAGGATGGTGGGTTTCGTCGTGATTGGCCTTGTCTGAGGATGCGTGAATGCGCTGACAGGCTAGCATTGCGGTGTCGTGGGGCGGGTTCTTCTCTCTGGCACAAGGAGCCACTTCCCATTCATGAATTTTCAGATACAGATATGTATCGACCGAAGTCGAGGCCGAGGTAACCTACTAAGGGTTAAAATTGCTATAGCAAATGACAAACGGGGCCTGGCAACAACAGAGGGGACTTGAGAGGACTTCGTCTTTACCGACGATACTTATGGCCCCCAAATAAGAGTGGGGCATCCAAGCGGAAGCGATGCCTCCTCGCGGCCCATCCGGATCAAGATCCAATGTAGACATGACCATATATTTTCCATTTAAGTGAAAAACTCATACAAAGATAATTTGCATGAATTTTTCCCTGAAATGAAAAATATGAACATGGCAAATTTATGTTATAGTATACCATAAATAGACACGCGAGCGGAAGGCCACTCTACCCTGCGAGAGCACCTGAAAACGACTTAAAAAGAGGTGAGCTCACCCGATGGCTAGCTCATTATACTGGAGGGGCCAGCCAATTTGGCGGGTTCTATACCTGGTCAGGTTCCAAACTCCAAATGGAAAGATCGAATATAATTATCTAACTACACATTTTCTTTATTTTTTTTTATTTTTAAATTCACAACAGGAATTTTTTAGTAATTTACTAACAAATCAATTGGATTATCATAGAATAAAGCGTTTTCAAACCAAAAAAAATAATTGTCAGAGTTCATTCAATCGTCTTATATGCTAATCTTTATTTCATCAGTACTTCTCATCCAACTAATTTTATTACTGCATTATTACAAGAACAAGTGGGACAAAAACAATATCTCAAATCGTTACCATCTAAACATGTACGTTTATCATAAAAAAACCCAAAACCAAGATTATAATAATGCCAAGAGACTGTTCGAAAGTAACAAACGCCATTTGCTTATAATACCTAACGAGATTGGCTAAACATCTTCTATGGATAAATATAGTTTGAATAGATACTAAATCAGAACAGTATCATTAACTCGATAATAGGCAATAGGAATTATTTATAGTGTACGCAATATTTTTTTTTTCATATAAAGGAAAAGGATTAAATGTTCTACATGCAACATAAGAAATAATTTACAAAAAACCAGGGTACTCACCCAACGTCCTCAACGAGCGCCCGTAGATGGTGTGGGTGATGCCTGAAAACTTTGCTGAAATCCTGTTTGAAGTACGTTACGAGTGCTTGAACAAAATCATTACCATTTACAAATAACAGAAATGGCGAACAAAAATCCAAATCACATTTATTTTAAATGGATTAATAATTTGAAATGCAAAGCACAACCTCTCGTAATTTGTGGCCAAAGTTTTAGATGAAAAAATATTTTTACACCAATAAGGAATTCGTTTAATTTGAGCCGCTTGAACTATGAGTTTCAATTCCGAAATAAGAGCTCACAAAAGCAACGCCATAAGGAACCACGATTGTTTTACGTTTCCAATTTGTAGCAGCCACGTATACATTCCTGCAATAAGTGTCGGACGAATCAATCAGATCAAACTGAGAGTCTCACTGTTTACTCTTCTTGGTTCGCGGCTTCACTGAATTATTTGATGCAATTGAAATGTAAATGATAAGAATTCTCCACAGCCGAAGCACTTTTCAACGCCTCCAATATCAAAAGAAAATCACTTGTCGTGTAATCCTGTTCGTTAATGTATGAGTGCTTTATAAACCAATCAAAGTCTGAGCCGATGCAATTTTATAGTGGTGGAATGTAAAAGGTATGGCAACTTGTAATTTTCCCACACAATTTATCCAGAATGTGTTAAAATTCAAATTATTAACCAGCTCATAATCTAAAGCAACTTTCTTTGCCCAAATAGAAGCCATTTCATCAGTTTCGGCTTTGCCAAGGGCTTGAGCTTCTTTAGCTGAACGAAATGCTTTCAATGTAACAATAGGTGATAATCCTGTAGGTTTATTGAAATGTTCCCGTCCGAATTCATGGCATATTGTTGGAACCGCTGAGGCAGTGGCATTTTCAGGTTGGATAATTTTCGCTCCCACTTTTTTAAAATTATTTCTATACTTTCCTTGAAATTCGTTACAAAAGGAGTGTCGCGTAATATTTCAGGCGCATAGTTTTGGCTGATCAGCCAGTTGCGTTGACTTTCCATTCGTGGTAAATGTCCGAAGGGTCAGTTTGATACAGATGAAGTGTTTCATCATAATCAAAACCACCAATCAAACACAATATGCCGAATGGACGTCGTCTATTACTCTGTGTGTATTTTGCTTAAGGCCAGCGATGAATCTAGCTATATATTCCAATGCGACGGAATCTTTGACGTTTAACTCGTGGCTTTGACACTCAACATGGGCCCGATTTATTAAAATTCGAGCATCGGCCGTAAGAACAGCAGAAGCCATCACTACATGACTATCTAGCGGGCAAATTTTTCTCACAGTGCGTTTTTCCTGCAGTTTTCCGACAGAATTCTTTTCCACGGCAAACACAACAACGTCTTTACCGATTGTGGTCAGCCACGTCGAATTGTAGCATGACCTTTCACTTCTCGCGACGAAAAAGCCACCCATTATTAGGCGCAACCCTAGCATTATAACCCTTTCCACTAGCGTAGAACTTTTCTCGCTACACAGCACACGGAATGATATGAATTTTCAACGAAAAAAATTTTGGGGCTACTTAGCATTGGAAATTTCACTACTTTCTAGCTAGCACGGTCACTTTCCACATAAAATCACTTCTTGCCTCGACAGAAAAACCACCACGGTAAAATTTAATTCATTCACAAAGGGAAATTTCTCTACTAGATCAAGAAATTTGCACAAAACTTGGGACAACTGCCGGCGCGTAGAATGGTCACTTTGATGACGAGTTAAATTTCCCAGCAAGCTGTCGACAATTCGATAATTTTCTATTCCTCGATGCGGAAATTTGAATTGAGCAAAGACGGAACTAATGCTAATTTTAATGGATCGCGTTTCTCCCGACGGGACATATCGCATCGGTAGTTAAAGAGCCAGCTCATCCGTCTCTGTAGATTGCATTCTGTAATGCAATTCGTGGATGAGCTGCGTTAATTGTAGATTTGAATAATTAAATTTTTCCAAATTTGCTGTTAAAATTTGGATCAGTATTATGGAGGTTTTCGTGCAGTTTGCTTAGGCAAATGCTGAATTGCTACACAATGTAGCAATAGCTTCGCTAGATTGCGTCACAAAGGGAGTTGCCATTATCAAATTATTTTTATTCGAAGTTTTATTTAATTTTTCATTTTTTCTTAGGAAAAATTTTTACTGATAATGGTAGCGACGGTAGTGGCGGGGTTTAGTGCTGGTTAGAAATAGCAATGATAATAAGTTGCGTATCAAATTGTTCCGCACTTATTGCGTTGTTATTTTCATGAGATGAAAACTAGGTACGAAATTATCATTGCAAGCAAAAGAAACCCAAATCCTGGGTATTAATTAGTAAAACAAGAGAAAAAAAAATTAAATATTTAGCAAACTTTCAACTTCTTTTTTTAAATAATTCTGTATACCATTCTTTTGAGTTTCACTTTGTAATGTTTACCTTTTCTGTGAAATTCTCGAAAGAAATTACAACAGAAGAAGCAAAACTAATCGATATTCGTTAGACACTTTTTTGGCTTCCTCTAGACTAGACCTTTGAATCTGTGTCACTTCAATTCAGTATGCAAAGAATACTTGTAATTACACATAGTGTACCTTCTTCCAGCTTAGCAAAATGTATTTAACTTACTTCATCGTCCTTTATTTCGTCTCAAATATACATTGTGCCACATTCAACGGAACGCATAAGATTTATATTGATGTGAAAAGTAATCGGAAATCTTTAGGACGAATTGTTTTCGGTCTTTTCGGGAATGAAGCACCGCGTGCGGTTGAGAATTTCCGCCAAATTTGCTTGAAAGGAATTGACGGGAAAACCTACGTAGGAACGAAATTTCACCGCGTTATTGACCGTTTTATAATTCAAGCTGGTGATATTGTGTCAAATGACGGGCGAGGTTCAATTAGTATTTATGGTGATACATTTGAGGATGAAAATCTCGAAGTGGAACATTCTCGTGCTGGATTTTTGGGGATGGCAAATCGTGGACCAAATACAAATGGATGTCAATTTTATATTACAACAATGGCAACACCATGGTTAAATGGGAAGCATACCGTTTTTGGAAAAGTGATTGATGGACAAGAAGTAGTCCATAAAATAGAAAAGGTGAATGGAATTTTGTAGTAAACAGAAAATAGTTTGAAACTTTGGATTTCGTAGTTCGATTGTAATGAATAGAAATTTCAAATTAAGAGTCTTCCAAATCATATTTACGACTTAGTAAAAGAATACCAACCTCTCGCGATCAGTTTTGTTTTTTCGTTGAAGCAAGATATATCTGTAACTATACTACGATGATAAAACTTTGTGGACGGATTAGAAGTGATATCCTTTTGAGGAAGCATCAGCGTAAATTAAATAAAAAGACTGTTATTATTGTTATAAATGAGCATAACGTGCGCGTACGTATTCATTCGATGAACACTGTTTCGAGAGAGAGAGCCATGTGATAGTATCTTTTAATGTTCAGATGAATTTAGAGTATTGAACATAACTCATTTTCATTCACTTAAAAATCGCAATTATAATACGCTCTTCTTCTCTTTGATAACTATTTAATTACTGATTCAACATAAAAAACTACAGATCTTAATACAAGTAATTATCAACTATCTCTATGACTGATTGAAATCGACTGGTCACTGAATGAATCCAAAATACTGTCATTTTATTTCCACTTGGAAGCTTGAGCTTTCAGACAAAACATTGATGTTCATTTTTCAAGCGCCCATGAAACGGATCCGAATCCAAAAAATTCGGATATATGTCATGCGTACATGGAATCAACATGCATGCATGCAAAATTCTCAGTGTAAACGAGTAACTTGCATTCCAACAAAATGCTGATCAGCATTTTCTTCGGAATCCAATTTCTCAAAGCGAAGTATTCACATACCATGAGACAAGCATCAGATTGGATATGCGTATCACATGACGTGATATACGAGTATTTTACGTTAAATATAAATATGCATGAACATGAAGAAAATGACGATGATGTAACAGAAATGGATCCATCGTGTTCCTAGTAACATCCCATCTGCCTATCCAACGCCTGCTTACTCAGGCCCAGAAAGAAAGCAATTAACGAGCACGGCGTCACAGCGGGAACTGTCAAAAGCTGTTGAATTAGTCTAAAAGAACAGGTCAATAGGTCTAAAAACCTGGTACGCATTGTGACGACATGCTTCCGCTTTTGGGACTGTGTGAGGAGGCATTGGCCTATCCCGTGATATGGCATATCTTGCTTCTACATGTATATGAATTTAGTGAATGGATCCAATTTATGCATCCGGACAAACATCTCCCCCCATGGAACGCTCCGTTCAACCTCTTGCAGGGTGTGTGGCTGTGGTAGGCTATGTTGTCTATGCAGCGACACTGGTGGTCTGGTGCCTGGATTACAGCTCAGCTTGCAGGATCTGTGACCGAGGTGGTGATGAGTATACCTAATACAATGATGCCCAGGTAGTCGATGGTATATTGGTGGATGTCGTGTGTGCTGATCTGGCTAGTACAAGTAAGAACTTGTGCCTGCAGTTGCCTTCGTAACTCGTTGATCTCGGATGTGTGCATCTTGAAGTAACTGGAGGTGTTGTGACCATGTACGGACTTTGGCCCTTTACCTTCTAAGCTAGAGTGAACCACGGCGTGCAACATGCCTACCTGGCTTTCGTATATGCGATGACCTTGGATGGCTGCAACATCGTACTTGAGAACGCAGTCCGGTTCCAACTTGAGAGTGCCAGACCATTGCAGCATCAGGGGGGAGGTATTCCCGCCGTACACGAAGTGAGCAACGATTCGGCTGGTAAAACCATAAATCTACTCATTTGAATGCGGGGTTTCAGACCACCTGAATGAATTGGGTAAATTAACTACGCTGCATCCTTTTGCGGACGGAATCCCTTTCAGAAATAGAGCTTCACATCTGCTCACGTTGGATTCCTTGCTGTACAAAGAATAAGATTGCCGGCTGATGTATGTATACAGTTCCATCTGGATGCAGGATGCGTATTCCAATTTTGACAGCGGATAGTACACGTCTAGATGCGGAGTGATGATCAAATACACAAGGTTGGTAGTATGGCAATCAGGTGGTTGTGCTTCACCGTTGGTATCGGAAGGGGTCTCTAGAGTTCAAATGTTGCTGTAGGTATGAGTGGGATCTTTAACTTGAAGACGACGAAGTTTGTCATCACCTGGTCGAAGTTATTTGAAACAGTTGTAAGAATTTTCTCTTGTCTATGAGTAGGCGCTGGTTCTTGAGTGGGGTTTCTCTGATATTGATTAAATCTATGCCTAATTGTTGTTGTGACAATAACAATGAGTTGAATTACCCGTGCTGTATATCTGCTACAACGTTGATGCGGGAAGATTGAATTCTCTGCAGCTTGATGGCGATGAGTGTCATTTGAAATGATAAAGTTTTGATCAAATCCAGCATCTTGTTCTGACTTAGTTCAGGGTGGAGAGCCATGACTTCATTGGATATTCTCGCAAGCTCTAGCTTTATCGCCCTGAATCTTTTTGCATTATCTCGCTTTTACCAAAGCGGTTCAGTGTCGAATGATTCGACTGATTCTTTAGTAGTAAGTGCAACTTGTCTTGCCTTCCTTGCATTATTTTGATGATTTCGGCCATATAATTGGCTTAATCATCATCAAGAATGCCAAACAACGATCAGGCAAGACCACTGACTGCATTTAAAGCGCCCCTCTTGGCTCTGATACTCAGGATTTGATTGATGTTGATGAAATCCTTTTTGAAATGCCGAAAATGATCTATGAGATGCAAGCCTGAAGAGTTCCTCTCTCACACAGCATCTATAATAGACTCGTCCTATTCTGTAGTATGGCCAATTTTGACCAATACGGTTGCAAACCGTAGTACATTAGCAGCTTTTATTCACTTGAAGATAAGCACACCTTCCCCAATGATTGGAAATACGAACGAGGATGTGGGTCAGTCAATGAGATCGGTTTTGGGGCCGTGTTTGCCATTGAAATTAGTAGATTGGTGCTCCCGCTTGCACCAATCGCTGCTTGCTGTCGGATTGTTATCGTTACTCACCTGACGTCCTTCTCCCGCTAATGCTCGAGTACTCGCTTGTGATGGCGCTTCATCAGACGGTGTGTTAATGTGCACTGATAGTGGAATCAGCCTATGAATTGGTCTCTTCTGTATTCTGGATGTGGTTTTGACATCATCGACTTGCATGAAACCATCAGTAACTTGGTAAGTTTTCTCGATTCGTTCCAGTGGCTACTTAATAGATGGTGTGTTGTCCTCACTTATGATGATTTCTGTCCCGGGGATCATATTGTGGTGTACCTATCTCCACTTGATACAATGCTGCAGCTGAGTCAAGTACTCCTGTGACCACTGATACCAGAATTCGTATTTGAGGTGGGTTATCAGCTTTCACTGAGCATGAAGAACGGCAGTAACTGGCTTCATGTAACCATTCACGATGACTATAAGAGGTTCTTCGTGATTTGGCACACAGCAGCTTGATAACAGTTTGACTGCTCCTCAGAGCTGATAGGACGTATTCTTGAAGGCGTCACCAAAGGTGTGCAACTGTGCCTGCATGCTGTCCTAATCTGCGCTGACGTGTCGGGAAAATCGCACCTGCTGCAGTGACGGCAGGCTGTGAAAATTGGACCATTAGGTATGGATTAACGCTGGAGGAATATCTCGGCACTCACGATGACTGGAGGTAGAATACCCAATGAGTTGATAATCCTGGCAATATTGGACGCGATCATCCGCTTGGAGAATGCATCGGACAACTGAAGTCTAGCTGGACTTATCGGTCCTCTGGCTTGATCCTCTCCACCAGTCTAGGGTGGTAGGCGCACTATTGTAAAAATGCATGCCTACTCTCGAAAGGATTGTACTTAACTCCATCTGTTCGCTAATTGCCTCAGCCAAACTGTCTGCCCCAATTATAACGTCGTTAGTATAAAAATTCTTCTCCAACGCACTGTTGAGCAGGGGACTTCTCTGCTGGATTTTTTGTGCCAGAAACTGGTCGCTAAGTATGAGGCACACGTCGTGCTGTAGGTTACTGGCTTTAACTGATAGTAACATAATGATTGCATTGAACTATTTCTCTAGATCAGACCATGATACCGACGATCTTCAGGCTTCGGGACAGATAAATCGCGGCACTCAAAAACGTATTAGGATTGCAAACAGGTCATCCTGTATAGTGAGTTTCCTACAAAGAATGTTCTTTGAGAAAACATTCGTAGTCGTCTTGCTGGATGCATTGAAGGCCATTCACAATTTGTTGGTACTACTGTCCTACTTCAAAACACAATGATGTGGTAGCAAATATTGCTACTTTGATGTTACTTCTTCCATGTACCCAAGCTGAGCATTCGCCTTCATGAATTCGTTGTAGTAAAGCCTCAAATCAATGTTTTTCTCCAAGTGGCATTCTATAGCGAGAAATCTAAATTTTATAGAAGTGTTCGGCGCTCCATAACTGGTCAATTATCTCCGTTTGGGGGAGTCAGAATCCACCAATTTGATATTCTTTGCAATGTGTCATCTTGAATTTTCGAAATCCTGAGAAAGGTGCGGTAAAATGATCTTGTCCATAGCATAGGCCTCCACCTGTGTGGCGTACCCATTTAATCTTGAATGTAGACCAAGATTCACTATGTAATATGCCTCTCGGTGCTGTCGCTGACCGTTTCGAAGGTAGTTCCAGCTTTCTGATTATTGTTCACTCCATGATCGAGTTGATTAGTGTACCAGAATCCAGCACAGCTCAACAGTCCGTTGTCTTACCATTGCTGCTAATCAACTTGATGACAGCTGTGTTAAGAAATGTAATAGCGTATTGTGATTTTTGGCACATTCTTTGTAACTTCTGGCAAAGCACCTGGAGGCTTTATGTCCCTCTCACAGGCAGTTGATACATCGTTTCTTCGACCAAACGAGCCTCAATATTTTTGAGGCTGGAACGTTGAGGAATTCCGGGAAATAGTAGAGCCAGTGATCTCGCTCACACATCAGGCACCGAGTAGCCGTAGGGGTAAGCATGGTCGCCTCAATATACTTCCTAATAATGATGTCCGGTTCCTTTGACTTGCCACCAAGTATCTCAGAGTGCCTGAAATTACACTTCTAAAAAATCCAAGAATCCCTTTAAGGGCGATAATCCACGTGGACTGGACAACGATTACTCATAGAGCATGTGCGTGGCCAGATCCAACTTCCTGATCAACACATGAAGCAGCAGCGGGTCCCAATCACTTGTGGGCACCTGCATATTTTTCAGGCCTCTGAGACACTTCACAGTGTTATCGTGTAGAGCCTTTATTGCTGCCACTGATGGCTCCTCGCCTGCATGGGATCAATGACTTAGCAATCCATTTATGAGTTCAACGACCAGTAGCCATCAATTGTTGTAGCGTTTCTTCAAGGCTCTTCAACTGGTTTCGTAGTTGTCCTCTGAAAGCGCAAAATTTCGGGCAAGTCCCTCAGCTACTGCTATGAGGTTGGCCTTGAGATACCACAGCCTTTGGCAATTCGACATTGGCTGGCTAAGTACCATTTGGGCGAAAGGATTGTGGAAATGTCGCCAGTGTAGATAGTTTCCATCAAAGGTTGGGAGCATTATCTTTGGTAGGTGCAGACAGGAGGCAATCACAGTAAAAGCTGATGGCATGGATGGGGTTCTTTCAGCTTTATTTCCAGTTGGAACAGCCAGTTCCGAGAAAATTCCTCCAGTTATGATGTGTTGGTTGCGATCAAAACCAAGTCCAGCCCATGATTGTCGCTGAGTTTTCAAATCTGGTTATAATATTCTTACAATTGTGAACAGCATCATTGCACTGGCACAATTTCGGACTTGTACCACTGTTTTAAGATCTCTCAATAACCAAGAAGAGAAATCAATCGGAGCAAGGAATCCGCCATCACCTTATATCGTCGAACAATCTTGGTGCTGCTGGGATCAGCATGCGACTATATATCTGCATGTCTCAGCTCACTGACCTCCTCTGCAGAGGGTAACCTTATGCGTTCCAAAGGGCCATAATCTCCGCCTTGGGATATCTCAAGGCCAAAATTCGATTCGAAAAGTACCTTTGGAAATTCAAAAAATTGCTTAAGTTGTTTCGTACAACTTGCTGCTAAAATAGTCGTAGGATTCTGGTACTTCTCGTAGTAACCTGATTTGTATATCTACCGTCATGCAGTCATCTCAGACAGACTTGAGTCGCCAAAGTCCGAATCAGAGGCCAACACCTATTGTCGTTCCGCTAATCACTCCATGCTCATCATGTCAACGCACGCACTCAAGTTAGCAGAAGGTATAACGTATTCACAGGACCTAGCCCTGACCACACATCCAATATATGCAAAAATACACGCGTATCCAATATACAAAGAACTGTGGTCATATTCGCACAGCCAAAAGTATCCCGTTAAACTATCTCGACGGGCCTCCAAATGCTTGAGTCAGGACTCATTTGTCCTGGCCATTGATTTTTCTCGTTCTGATTTACGCTCTTAGTGTAAGGCTCCCAGACACGCAAGACATCTGAACTACACACCAAACACCTTTTGTTTCAACTTGACAGCCTAGCCTGGAACCGTTTGGCACATTACTTGGGCTAACCCTCTTGCTACACGGTGGCGCTTTTAAGTAAGGGAATCCCTCCCCTAGTAGGAGGGATGGCTAGTTATGATTCCCCAGCCCTGACAACCCCAGCTGCTGGAAGCCCCTTTTATCTTTTAGGACTGCCCAAATATAATGTGCCACAAAGCTCCATTTGTCAACCAATTCTAGCGCCTCCCCAATTAGATTATCTGGGGAGAGCTCTCCCGTTTTCTTGTAGAGGCTCCGGCACAGTATGTTCCATCTTTTGCATGCGAAGAATATGTGGCAGGCATCGTTTTCCTTTCCTTCGCAAAACCTACAGTCGGGGGCCACGTCTTACCAATTTTGTGCAAGTAAGACTGAAAACATCCATACCCGCTCAAGAGCTGGGCCCGACACAAGTCAGTCTTATCGTACGTTCGATTGAGCTACGGTCTCAGGTCAGCAATGAGGCACGCAGTCAATCTTCCCTTCCTGCTGTTCACCCAGGACTGCTGTCAATCATTGAGAGAGCACTACCTCTCCTCATGGGCAACTGTCTCCCTCGTGTCTTCATTTCAATGCTGGTAGACAGTACGGCTCTCTTTAGTAAGAAGGGCTATACGTATCACGCCTGCGATGACTAGCACCACCAAAATGAGATGCAATCTTCCGTGCTCCTCTTTTCTGTGCTTGTGCCAAGCGTTTGCGATACAGCTAATTTTTGCAATACATCTGGGTGGGCTGTTCATAGTCTACTAACCTAACCAATACACAATATAGACAACTTTTTAATTCATTCGTAAGGGCATTATTTGTCATTTTTAATTTTTTAATAAAGGAATAAAGTTAACCTTAAATTCAGTGAAATTTAAAACGAATAGGCAAAATTTGAGGATGTGTTAATAAGATGTGTTAAATTTAGTTAGTTTAATTTTAAATTTTACTACTTAATTATCCTTGAGAGATAAGTCCTCAAATTGTTCGCCTTTTTTGCTGATTTTGATTTTCCTTACAGTCGAAAACGGATACAGACGATCGACCTCTCAAAAATATAGTAATCACTGCATGTGGTGAAATTCCAGTAACCGAACCGTTTGAAATATCTGACGAACTTTATGGGTGAGTTGTTTTCAATTAATTTGTAACATAAGTGTCGTCAATAAAGATTTATTGTCTTCAGTATATGGAATTGGATTCAAGCGACAGGACCACCACTTGGAATGTCTTTTACGATTTTGATAGTATTTCATTATTTCATTCGAAGGCTTGACGTTCTAGCTTAACTAAAATAATCAACTACATAGTTATGTTTTAGATTTAACTAGTTTTAATCGAATGTAAAATAAAGAAAATATTTTAAGCAATAAAGATAATTTAAATAAATAACTCTTACAATTTAACATATGTCAAAGTTATTTTATTCAGTATCCGTTGATTTGCTTGATTCCTTTTCAGACGCTGCAATAGTTCCTTCAAGTAGAATTGGTATAGTTGGTCCCATATGTATCTGTAAGTTGGTAGATATGAATTTCAGGGGTAACTTTTTGAATGTATTTGACGACTAACATCAATATAAATAAAATCTTCAAACGGTGTTGGATCGTAGTAGCATTTTGAACTTGGTGTAAATTCTATTTTGAATTTGAAAATTTTATTATCCGTATGAGCCAAGCGCTCTTGGAATAATTCACAATGTATGTATGGATCTTTGATTTCTTTATCGGGACGATTCCACCAAGAATAGAATTCATTGATTGCCTTACGGTTTATTGCATCCAAATTACGAGTATGTTTAAGTTCTTCATTAAAGTCAAACGAGTGAGCGTGGCATAATTTTTTCCCAGTACATTCACCACAATCACGTTGGATTGAGCGAATTTCTTCTGTACTTCTTGATTTGATGTTGCGATATTTACAACTATCCTTTGATGCTAGAGTGTTATTGTAGATTGTAAATTTGAAATCTCCGGCTGTCCTGCAAATATAAATGTATAATTCTTAAAAAGTATTTATTACACTCGAAGATCGAGGATGACAAACAATATAATATATTTTTGAGCAGTTGTGATTATTCTGACCAACTAAAGTGGCTAAAGTCTCAAATAAGGGAATCGATTCCAGTGTTGTCAAAAAATGACCCAGTTTTAAATTCCAGCATATTCTATTCATTTTACTCGGTTATATCTTCCTTGGCCCTCAGGAGAAAACAATGGTCGGCTAGATCTGGGAGAGGGGTTGGTTGAAGAGCTAGTATGCGCCCGCATCGGGTCATCAACTTTCGACGGCAGCCAAAAATGTGCATCTCAGGATAGAACAAATGAAATAATTTAGTCAGATGTCTGTGTATAATATATATTGCCAATTGGTTGGTCAAAGAAGACAATAATATAGAAAAAAAGTTCATCTACATATCGTCTGTAAAATATTACATTGGATCTTTTGTCAATTTTGGGTATAAAGACTTCTTCCAAAGATTGTAAGAATATTTCTGATATTATTGACGACATTGGAGGTCCCATACCCAGACCATCCTTCGCAATGTATGTGTCGTTATTGAACCTGAAATAGTTCTGCTTGATTGTGGTCTTTATAAGATTGAGTAGTTGATCAGTAAATCGTCCGCTGTTATTGAATGGAGGTTTTTATTTTAGCATAGTCAATTTTTTACTGTCGGGTATAGACGTATAAAGGTTGGCGATGTCTAGTGCTAAAAGTCGACAAGTGTCAGTCAATGTTAAAGAGATGGTAGATTTTACTAGATCATCGTCATCAAAGTGCGTGACATCAACCGTTATCGTTGCCAAATACCGAACCATCATTTAGATGGTTCGGGAAAATAACACAATTTTACAATATACAGTAAGACCCCGCTTAGCGCTGTATTGGTTAGCGCTGTTTCGGTTTAGCGCTGTTTCGGTCTAGCGCTATTTTATTTCAACCCCGGGATTCCCCGAAATTGTGCACAGCGCTAGATTTCTAAATATGTACATAACATATCCAAAATAGTGTAGCTGTGTTTCTTATTTGGTGCAGTTCTGTATGGAGGCATTTTTATCACTTAAAACATTTGTTGACATTATTCTAAGCATTAACTTATCTATAACGATTAATACAGCGACAAATACATATTATGATCTTTAGTTTTTATCATGGGTGATAATAAAAAACAAAAAAAAGCAACCAGAAAAAGCATTTCACTGGAAACTAAAATGCAAGTGATTAGAAGATTAAATTCTCGTGAACGTCAATCTCAAATTAGTGCTGCATTGAATTTGGCAACTTCAACAATAAGGACAATTCTTCAGAATAAAGAAAAAATACTGCCATCGGCAACTGCCACTACGTCAAGCTCTGCAACTAGAATTACCCGTTCTAGAAATAACATTATAGAGGAAATGGAAAAACGACTGTCTATATGGATTGACAACGAAATTGAACGCAATATGCCATTAAGCTAATCTATCATAACGGAAAAAGCTGAAAGAATTTTTAATCATATTTAGGCTGAGGCAAGTGACACGAGCGAAACTTTCGTTGCTAGTCGAGGATGGTTTAATAGATTTAAACATCGAAATAATCTTCACAACATAAAGATTACAGGAGAAGCAGCAAGTGGTGATACGAAAGCGGCGGCTGAATTCCCAGCGACATTAACAACAATAATTAAACAAGGAAACTATCCTCCAAAATTGGTTTTGAATGTTGATGAAACAGGCCTGTTTTGGAAAAGAATGCCAAAACGAACATTTCTACCCCGTAAAGAGAAACGAGCACCAGGATTTAAAACTGCAAAAGATCGCTTAAAACTTCTGCTGGGCAGTAACGCAAGCGTGGATTTCAAATTAAAAACAATACTAGTTTACCACTCCAAAAACTCAAGAGCGATGAGATTTAGATATTCAAGTTTACCTGTAATTTGGGAGTCTAATAAAAAACCGTGGATAACTATTAAAATTTTCCAGAATTGGTTCACTGAACATTTCTGCCCGTCTGTTAAACATTATTGCGATGTAAAAAAACTTGAACAAAGAGCACTACTATTAATTGATAATGCTCCAAGCCACCCAACAAATTTATCAGACTGAACAACATGCATTCCAGCCGAACTGGTTTTCTTGCCGCCTAACACAACTGCCTTAATCCATCCAATGGACTAAGGTGTTATATCCAATTTCAAGGCTTATTACTTGCGGCGAATATTTAAGCAGATGTTTGATAAAATAGATAGAGAAGAGAAGCAATCAATAAAAGAATTTTGGAAAAACTACAATATTATGGATGCTGTAGAAAACATAAACCTTTCTTTGAATGAGATAACAGAAAGATCTTTGAAAGGAGTATGGAAGAGCATTTGACCAGATTTAAGTAAGAGCGATGACATTGGACACTCTGTCGATATGGATGAAATAGTGGAATTAGCGAAACAAACCGGTTTAGATGAGGTAAATGTGGAAGATGTCGAAGAAATAGTTCAAGAAACAGCAGCTAGTCTTTCCAATGATGAGCTCAAGGAATAAACTGGGCAAGAAGAAAACAAAAATATTGATAGTATTGATTTTGAAGAAGAGCGAAACGAACTTTTGATAGTGTTTGTAAAAAGGAGTTTGACCACTATAACTGAAAATATGGACCAATTTGTTGAAAATGATCCAAATTTTGACAGGAGTTCAAAAGCAAGACGGGGTGTTATAGATGCTTTATCCACTTATCAACAACTTCTAACAGAACGCAAATGGAAAACGCAAACTACACTAGATGCCTTCTTGACAAAAAGGCAGAAAATTGGGAATACAGAATAGAGTGAATGATCAGACTGACTTAGAATTTTATTTGTTTTTATAAGTATATTCGTTTATATTGTTTTTTTTTTCGAAGAAATAAAAGTTTTTTTTTTATTAAAAAAACATAATTATTAAATTTAACACCTAACCAATTTTCTATCCATCTTCCCCTAACCCCATTACATACATATTTACATGTTAAGATTACCTCGTTTAGCGCTGTTTCGCATTACGCTCCACTTTGATGGAACGTATCCCCCGTGTTAAGCGGAGTCTTGCAGTATAATACTCTCATTTAAAACGGCCGCCATTTTGTTTTGCCATACCGAAGGTCACCCGTTAAACAAATTCTCAAAGATATACATTATACATATAATTCCTAAAACTTTCATACAAATCCTAGCAAGCCCGCAGTGTCCGAGTTGATTAAAAGGGCATATTTTCCCAAAGCCATGTATACTTACTGTTGTAATACAGGAAAACATAAATATCCATAACTTTGTTAAATACTATTCGATCTTTCTGAAATGTTCAGTATTGATTAAACTTATAAATTGACATTTATATATTGCTCTTACGATTTCATTCAAAATAAAATTAAATTAATAAATCTTACTATTACTAACGAAGTTGAGTGAATTTCAACTTTTGACTTATTTGTTGTTGTTGTACTCATAAAGTTCTACACTCATGATTTTTTTCAGATTTTTTGGCTGAAAAGTGCCCAATCGCCAGGGGGTACGCCTAAATTTCGTGCATTTCCTCTTCGCTCGAACTTCTCGATATTGGTAAAGTAGTTTCAAGACCTGGTTTGGAAAGATCTCAATGAAACCTTTCATATGAC
Organism: Odontomyia ornata; assembly: GCA_963969285.1. Classification (NCBI taxonomy): domain Eukaryota; kingdom Metazoa; phylum Arthropoda; class Insecta; order Diptera; family Stratiomyidae; genus Odontomyia; species Odontomyia ornata. The sequence continues at coordinate 34,572,855 of OZ017740.1, forward strand.
ATCCCATTTGACCACCTTTGATGAAAAAACAAAATTGTTTAAGGTTCACTCCTCTATATTGGGAGGGTTTTTTCTCACTCTAAAACTTTCTAAAAGTCATAACTTCCTACCTTTCCACAAAGTTTCATGTCTGTAGCTTCTGTAGTTGTGGAGAAAAACTGCTGCAACATACAGACGGATGGACAGACGGACACAGGTACCGATTTCAATGGGGTTTTGTATTTTAGTACAAAGCTCTAAAAATACGGATTGTTAACATAAAAAGTTCTTTCCTTTTCAGCAGATAGCCAGTTTTTTCAGGAAGTAGCGACGACGGGAGGTAAGTATGCTGCCATGGGGGTAGGAGTTTAATAATTTGGGACTGATCGGTTCGATTACGCGGTGTCTTATTTTGGGTTTGGTATTTTTGTTAGCGTAGAATATTTTAATTAGAATTAGAGAATAGCTTATGTTTGACACCGCGTCAGTATTGAGATCGGTAGCCCCGTTAGGGCAAAATCCTGAGTAATAGCGCAAAGTTTTCTTTGAGAAATCTTTGGAACGCGTTTTAATCGGCTATTTGAATCGACGGCTGATCAAGTGTATTCAAACTTAGTATGCTCGCAGAAGACCTGCGACCAAAATTCCTCTCTAAACTAGCTAAACTATCTCCTCGGAGTAGACTAAGGGTGTCTGGATTAGTTGACCTATGCGTACAGTCCATTGGCACATACCAAGACTTCACGTTTATAACCGATGAGAGGTGGATTTAGATTTCCTTCGGAAAATCTCGAACGAACGGACCAGAGAGAATCATTACAGGAGGAAATATGCCCAGTGTATTGGTTAGAAGAAAAGCTTAGTGGCGGCTGCGATGGAAGCAGAAGTACATAGCGTAGGGAGTAGAGTGAGTTAATTATTTCACTTTGTTCTTCAAATTGTAAATGGTTAGTTTTGAATTTGACTTTGAGTATAATTTAGGGCCGGATCTACCTAAGGGCTGCTTGGGCTGCAGCCCAGAGCCCCGAAGTTACAAGGGGTCTCCAAACCCCGCTAAAAAAATAGGCGATAATTTGAATTAAAAAAAAATTAAAATTAAAAAAAAAAACTACCATAAGTTTGGCAATAATGGCAGCCCTGAGATCAATCAACCAATGTATGTGCGCGTCTATGGAACGGAACGGGGATTTCCCTGTCGTTTGTTTTTGGTCGGTATATTTTTATCTACTCTTATGAGGGACTTTCCGCCGCGCTCCTTAACATAACGTCTGACGTGATTTTGTTTTCTTCCGCACTTCTGTTCTCGTCATCAAAATGACAAACTGACTGTGTTAATTGTTAGAACTGTGTTTAATGAGTGAGTTTACTAATAAGTGATAACTTAAAAGTTATATCTAAATATGTAAAATTTATTTATGTTACTGAAATACATAATCAGTATAAGATTCCCTGCTTTTATTTGGTAAGTAAAAATAATTATAATTCGTGTCTTTCTTTTTTATGGTATTTTTAGGGTTCTGTACAAAAAAACTAAAAAACGAATAAAGGATCACTCGTGCGCCCGTCTGTCTGCCACAGCCAATTTGCTCCGAAAGTACTGAACCAAATTAGGTGAAATTTGGTAGGATGGAGTAATCCTATGACCAAAAACACAGATGCGGAAAGAATTTTTGTAAGAAGAGTCATTTTCGGGGAACAATTAGCATTTGGCCGGTTTTTTAAATACTAAACGAAATTTTTAAGTACTGCACTCATTACAAAGTATTCACGTATTCAAATGCAACGATTATCTCGTTCACTGTTTATTTATGAGAAAACTATCAAGTTCATTGTTTATTTTCAGAAAAAAATCAAAGTCTTAATTTACAATAATATCTGGTCGAAAGTATAAAAGTGGAGCTGAGAAACGCAAATTATAACTAGATCGTGAAAAGGAAAGAAAAAAATGTGCAAAACTTGGGACTTTTTTCAAACCAAAACATAAAAACGAGGATGAAATCGCTGGAAATTCATCAACAAGAGACAAGGAAGGGATCGTATCTGAAGAGAATCTATTTGAAGGGAGCAGCAAACCGCAACACCAAGAAAAAAGACAAATGATGAAAATGTGCAAAGTCTTGGCTATCAGCAACCCTCTTATCAAACGGAAAACGATATTGGTGTTCAGCGACAGAATGGTAACACCGAGACGGAAAGAAAATTAGAGAATATTAATTTTGAGTTTGAGAAATATGTTGACATGGGCTTGTGGTCAGAATTGCTAAATAATGGTTTTATTAATGACATCCTCTCACATGAAATGACTGACTTTCAAAACAAAGATCCGAAAAATATATATTCAGCTTCTATAAAGAAATACAAGGAACAAAACAGAGCATTTTCAAATAGCCATTTCACAAAAAAAATGAAAAATGGTCAATCACTGGAGAGATCTTGGCTAACATATTCAACCAGTGAGGTACTGTTTTTTGTTTGCCTTGCAAACTTTTTTCTAAAACCTCTTCTCAATACACGACCGGATTTTCTGATTGGAAACACATAGGAACTTGTTTAGAAACTCACGAAAATTCTAATGAACATAAGAAATCAATGTTAGTGTGGTTAACACGAAAAGAAAATAAGTCTGTTTTAGATAAGCAGCTTCAGGAGCAATTAAGAAAAAAAACAGAATATTATCATAATGTCCTAAAACGGGTAATTGCAGTGGTAAAATATTTGAGTATAAGGGGCTTAGCATTTAGAGGTTCCGAGGAAGTATTTGGTTCTCCACATAATGGTAATTTTATGGGGGCTCTGGAGCTATTGGCAGAGTTCGATCCATTCATACGTGAACACATTGAACAACGGGAGCTGTGACCAAAAACGATAATATCATGCTTATCAAAAACAGTATATGAAGAAATAATTGAAATTATGGGCCGACAGCTAATTAAATACATTATAACTCAAATAAAAAACGACGACACAAAGTATTATTCAACTGTGATGGATTCTATATCAGATCTGTCTCACAATGATCAACTTGCTATTGTATTACGATACTGTTTTCGGGAAAAAGTATATGACAGATGTGTAGCCTTCATTAAAATGAGTAGTCAAACTGCCTTACATTTATTTAATATTCTAGAAGACTTTATAGAAACAAATGGATTACTAATGAGCAATTGTAGGGGGCAATCTTATGACAACGCTGCCAATATGGCGGGTCACTACAATGGTGTACAAGCACTACTAAAACCAAAAAATAACATCGCGAATTATGTGCCATGTGCTGCGCATTCCCTTAACCTAGTTGGTGTAGAATCTGTTATGGTTGCACCCAAAATTGTAAACTTTGTTGATGTTGTGCAACAAATATACGTTTTCTTTTCTGCTTCGACCTTAGGTGGGAACTGTTGAATCGTGAAATAAAATTAAAATTCACGTGAAAAAGTTTAAGCTAGACCAGATGGTCTTGCCACTATGATGCTGTCAAAGCCTTAAAAGATAATTATGATGATATTATGAAAATTTTCAAAAGTTTCAGCGAAAATGAGGTTGAGAAAGTTGATTTCCGGAAAGAGGCATGAAATTTATTCAATAAAACGGCGAAACTCGAGACTGCAATTTTGATTAGCTTTTGGGAAGAAGTTTTGGAGAGATTTCATTTAGTCAAAGTCAAAGTCAAGTCAAAGTCAAAAGCGCTTTATTTAATACTCATCGTTATAAATTTTAAAAGAATATAAAGCAAATTCCAAACAATAACAATCAAAAAAACTTAATGGCCCAAATGGCTCTCTAAATCTGTACGTTATCATTAATTCATTTCATCAAAAAAACTATAGCAAATTCAATTAATTACGATTATTACATATTTTGAAAATTTAATTGGAAAAAGGAGAAAAAACCAACCAACACTATCCTAAAATTATTTATAATTAAAACACAACAGTGAAACTTTGATCCTACACCTAATATGTTGTAACTTATTTCTAATAAAATACAATCAAAAAACTTTATCTTATACTAAAAATACTATAACAATGTTCCTAACCTAAGTGTTTAATCTTATCTCTAACGGAATATAGTAAACATTACATATACCTAACCTATTCCTAATTTTTAAACAAAAAAAAAATAACAACACTAAACGTAGCAATAATGAGCTGAAACTCAAAAACTAAATAACGAAAAACACCAAAACTGAAAATAAACACGAATAATTTAGACATTGTCATTCAGCCACCAATACCTGGATTGCGCCGTCTCAACTCGATCAGCTTCAACGAATCTAGCAAATGAGTACCTCCATTGAAATTGTTGGTCTCGTGAACTCAAATTCGGAGGATATTTTATCTTCTTATCGGTGGCCCGTCGATATATGTGATATATGACTGGGACGCCGTCAGAATCAAAAACATATCCATTCATGTCCAAATACACGAATGCTTCTGGAGGAATGAAGCCAGTAGCGAGGCAAGTCGCTATATACCCGTCTGTAGGGTGGAACGGCTGTGAAATCCAAGGGTTTTCACTCACAGTCACAGATCTTGCGATATGATTCCGAAGAAGTTTCAATATGAAGATATCGACCCTCGTCACTTCAGCAGTTTGATAAATTCTTCTATTCGACATATAATGTTTCCAATCCGTCTCAGGCTTTCTGTACAAACCAGTACATGCACGAAGACATTTCCTTTCGAAAACTCTTAATTTTTCCATAGTACTAGCACTCTGGTTGTACCAGATCTGACATCCATATGTCAAAACTGGTCTAACCAGTGTCTTGTAACAGATAATTTTGACCTTTTGGTCAATGTATCTGGAATGAAAGAGCCTTCGAAGGGCCATGACTACTTTGAGTGCCTTACTGAGCATGATTTTCACATGTTCAGTATAGTACAGATACTGATCCAGATAAACACCGAGGTATCGAACACAGGATTTATGTGGAACTCGTTCAAGACTACCCTCACCAGCCATGATGTGGAAATCTTTCCAATTACGTTTCAGGTCTTGACTGACCCCCCGCAGCGTTGTCCGAAATAAGATTGTTTCACATTTCTGCACATTGATTTTCATTCGCCAATTGTCAGTATACAGCTGTACATCATTGAACATTTTTTGTAGATTGCTCTGAACTATTGTAGCTTTTCGGTCTGCCGTATAGATGATCAGATCATCAGCAAACGCTACCAATGATCGCGTTGGCGAGACGTTAAAATCAAAGCCGTTCAATAGCTTGCGAATAAAGATTGAAAAGAGCAGAGGCGCAGTAACTGTTCCCTGCTGTAGACCATTCAAGACCTTGAACTCGCGCATTGTTGTCAGATTTCCATCAGTTACAACAAACGATTTCCCGTATAACATATTGCACATCATGGCGACAAGGTGTCTGGGGAACTTGTCCTGAAGGAGTTTAAAAACTAGTCCATCTAACCACACCGTATCGAAGGCTTTCTCCATATCAATGAGACATGCTCCAACACATTGTCTATCATTTAGTTTCCAACAGATGTCTGAGGTTACTTTCGTTATTGCATGTGTGGTCGAATGCCTGGCACGAAAACCAAATTGGCAATTCGGCATCAACTCATTTTCCTCAATGTGGGCGTTTAATGCTCTGTTGAGTATCACTTCAAACACCTTGCTGATGTTAGGCAGCAAGCTGATTGGGCGATAGCTTTTCGGGCATGAAGATTCTTTTCCTTTCTTCAAGATCGGAAATACCTTAGCCTTTTTCCACTCATTTGGGAAATATGAATTGCTCAACATGTTGTTGAACAATATGCAATAGTTCCTAATAGCAACCTCAGGCAAATGTCGGAGAACTACATTTGGAATACCATCAGTACCACATGATTTCTTGTTGTTTATCTTGCGAAATATGAAACACAAGTCTTCATAGCTGACAAAATAATCAATAAGATTCAAGCTCGGTATGAGGTCAGATGTTAATGTTTCATTGAAATGAAGAATTGATTGGCCGTTCAGGCTTGATTTGAAGTCGGAAACTTTTGCTTCAACGACCTCTGAAAAAATGTCGTTCCCTCTCTCAGGGTTTGGTAGATGAACCAATTCGAAATGTGTTCCAATCAGGGCAAGTTTATCCAATCCTTCACAAATAATCCTGTTTCCATTTCTATCCGGAGTCGTACTATCAATTTCGATACCAGCCCTATCGAGAAGACTTATCTCATCACTAGTGACTTCAAGATTCGATACCTTCACTCGAGACTTCTTGCGGAATATGCTATTCACTTTCGCAAACACGCCATCTGGGTCCTGTGGGCTAATACCCCTCAATTTTTCCGCCCATTGATTGCTAACCTCACTCCTGAAGTATGACCGGATTAAGTTCCGGACATTCTTCAGATGTAATTTCAACAAAGACAACGAGGGATGGTTGTAGTCCAAAAATCGTCGATAAATATTGTTGACGCGTGTGAGAAGAAGGCTTTTCAATCTTTTCAACCTTGCGATGGTTGGTGTTTCATATCCTTCCATATTGTTTCGATGTTTAATCTTGGGAACTACTTTCTCAATCGTTTCCAACGTCAGCTTCTCTAGCTTCGACAAATAGACATCTATTTCATCGTTAGTTAGATTCCTGTCATTAGGAACCATTGAGCAAGAGTTGCCACCATCAGAAGGGGGACATTGCTTCTGGTACTCTCGATTAAACTTCTTTTGAAACTTTCCCCAGTCTGTTTTTTTGAAGTTCAACCGATGATTTTCGTGTTGAACTGGAATGAGGAAGAAATCATCCCTGTGATGATTGATTTCCATTACGATTGCGTTATGGTCGCTATCATAAGGAAGTACCTGCAGTTTCCGTTGAGGACTATTAAAGCTGAATTCAAGTCTTGCGTCAGCAATGCAGAGGTCCAAATATGAATTTGTCCTAGGATATGTTGGGAACTCCGACCCATATAGATTGCACCTGTATTCAATTTGGTTCTCTGTTATCCACGATTTCAGGAATACACCTCTTGGATTATTGGTGGCGTTCAGCCATGATGTATGCTTGGCGTTCAGGTCACCAGCAAGAATATAATAGTTATGCAGCCTGTTCAATTCGAGTATTTCGAACAAGGAATTGAGTTCCTCCTTGAGCTTGAGAACAGTTCCACCAGTTGCATAGGCAGAGATAACGAAGAGGTTATCCCCACCTGGCAGTGAGATTTTGATAACGGACACTTCAAGAGATTCAAAGCTTTTGAATTCGACTTTTTCAATATTTTGGAAGCGATAGGGTCTTCGAACCAATATCCCGGTGCCACCTCCCCCATCACCTGTTACCCTATCGTTTCTTACGAACTCAAAATCCTTGAATCCCATGGAGTGCCATGAACTGAGGTGGGTTTCGGTGAGAAGCAGGATGTCAGGCTTTTGTCTGGCAATGAATTCAAGGAGATAATCACGCCGATGTAAAGTAACAATGGAGTTGACGTTGATCGAGATGAGACGAATCCTATCCATGGTAATGTGGCTGGATGACAACTTATTTGGAGGCATTTGAAAGCCCTAAACGCTGAAAAACAATGTTAATTTTCGAATCTTGTTTATCGATTCGCTCCGATAAGGAATTTAGTTGTTGATAAATTTTAAGGAGCAGCTCATTATTGCTACTTACATTATTTATTTTATTTACATTGTCTGCTGGTCCTCTCGCAGCAAGTGCAAATGACACCCCGGGCTTGACGAAGTTGGTAGGTATCGAACTGCGGTGTGCTTGAATTTGTTTTGATGTGACTTTAACCTTTGCATCTTGATACCGGGGGCATCCTCGATATGATGCTGGATGACCAAAGGCACCGCAGTTCACACAATATAGTTTTTCTTTTGGCTCCGCCTGAGCCAATTTGCACTCGCCGGGAGCATGGATGTCTTTGCATTTCACACACCTATATTTCATGGCGCAATTGGCAGCCGAATGCCCGAATCTTTGACACCTGTAGCACTGGTTGACCTCACTTTTCTGGAGGCGTTCCCACCTCACCACGCGGAAGTTCAAGTACCGTATTTTCTGCAGCGCACTCGAACTACTTTTGCTGGAAATTTGGACTAAGTAGTGAGGCAAGTTTTTGCGCTCCACAATCGATCTTCTCGTTGCAAAATTTTTAACTGAAATAAACTGTATTTCTGGTGCAGCTTCTTGCAGCACCTAAAGGAGATCGATTGTGTCCTCACCACAGTCCAGACCCTTCAATAAAAAGGTTTGGTTCTTCTCGCTTTTCGGGGTGTACGTGAAATGCGGAACATCTCCAGAATTTAAGGCACTTTTTGTTGCCTCGAAATCAACCAGCGACTTTGTCCTTATTGTCAACTTATCGGCATTGACTCTTTTTATCTGAAAATCTTTTAGTTTATTTTCGGCTGCCAGAAGCCGAACCATATCTTTTCCCGTTTGCCCAAACACATTGATTGGTGGGACTTTCTCTTTTTTTTCATTAATGTTAACGGGCGGACCAGCAGATGGACCAGCAGACAAACCTTTTGGTTTTTTCTCCCGGTTTTTAACTCTAAGATATTCAATGAAATCACTATCTAATTTTGACGTTTTACCTGTATCCTCTTCAACGTCCATTGTTTCTTCCAGACCAGCTAGCGCTGCATAATAATTCTTGCTTTCGTTTGCGCCTCCTGCGCTGAGGACATCCTCTTGATGAGCTTCTTCCTGTGGCTTTTTAATTTTCTTTTCTTCGGTTTTTGGGTTTGTTTGTCGGCCTTTCTTGCTTTCGTTATCCTTGTTGAACGTTAACGTTCCAACAAGTGCTTCCAAAGATTTAACTCGCAGCTTGAGTTCTTCATTTTCTTTTTCGATTTTTTCAGCTCTATCTTTTTCGTGGATAAGCTGTTCGATTTATTCTCGTGACTTCTTTTTAGTTTTTTTTCGCCCATCATCATTGGCGATGGGCATGATCCTGATTGATGGCTGAAGCCATCGGGCTCCTCCATCTCGTCGCTTTCGCAGCGAGACTGGAGGGAATGTTCTCAGACCGGGACTTCCCTTGAACGTATTTCCACTTTTGATATTTCTTCAGGAAATGAATTTCAGGTATTCGATAAATGCTCGAATAATATCGACGGTGATAGTTTTCCCAATAAAATCAAAATTTGCTTTTGACTGGCTCGTAAAAAAATATTGCAATTGTTTGAAACTGACTTTTGCAAAAAATTAATTAATTTTTAAAATTAATGACAGGAGCGATTAAAACACGTCTACACGCAACGAGTGCTAGTTAATACAGAGCCCTGGTTTAGACATTTGTGAAGGCAACAAGTTAATTGTGTCATTAAAAGACTTTGTGAACAACATCCGATACCAATCAGATCAGAAGCTAAAGGAATACGAACAGAAAGCTAAAAAATTAAGTACTAGTGTGGGAATAGACTGCAGTGACATAAACAAGAGACGCATTACTCCAAAATTTTCAGATAAGTCTACAGGTGAATTCTCAGTATACGGCGCAGATAGATTTAAAAGGGGCACGTTAAACGTTGCGTTGGATAAGCTGATTATGGATTTTAATAAAAGATGCCAAGTCTATGAGACATATAGCAAAAAATTCAAATTTTTAATGGATTTGCAAGACAAAAATATCGAAAACATAGATTTGGAAAGTGCACGTTATATTATTGATTACTATCCAGATGACGTAGACAAGCTTTTAGTGAATGAGTGCATTCAATAAAAATCGTACTTACTCCAATCTAAGCCAGAGTCGTACACCTCTTGCTGTGACATTTTTATGCTCATGTATGAAAATAAACTTGTTGACGTGTTCCCTAACTGCTACACCATTTTAAAGATTTTTTTTAACTTTGCTAATCACTAGCTGTGAAGCAGAACGCTCCTTCTCCAAGATGTCCTAGGTAGAAAATAAATATAGGACAACAATGTTGAACCATCGACTAATAATTTATCACTTCTTTCCATAAATTGTGATCTAACAAAAGACTTGCAATGTGATGACCAAATAAAAGAATTTGCAGCACAAAAATGCAGAAAGGTTGATTTATAAATTATAATTTATGTAACATAACTGTCACACCCATAACCTGTCAATTTCTTTTACTTACTCATAATAAATAAATAAAATTATTTTATTTTTTTTATATTGTTATATATATCACTATTTCGGTTTCTCTCTCACCCAAAGGTTACCTGGAAGAGATTGCTACCACAGCAATAAGGTCGCCTTTTGTACAACTAATACTTGCGTAGATTTAGGTAATATTCATGTTTTTTTGTGCAATAAAGAATATATAATAATAATATATCATTATAGAAACAGTTTTTTGACATGACTATTAGTTGAGTACTTAGATAGGCCCCTAAGTAGTTTCAGCCCAGGGCCCCTCAAATTCGCGATCCGCCCCTGCTATAATTAAATATCTATTCGAATTCCAGATTGTGAAGTGTGTGGCTCGGGAAAATATTTACCAAGCTATTTACCAGGCTATAACAGCCTGAATCATGGAGACCGAGTCGCAGTGTTCAGTAGTGCTTATTAAAGTAACTTTCCTAGGCTAGTTTCCAGGTTATAAGAGCATCAGTTTGGAAGGATAATGTTCTATGGCGCATAGCTGGATAAGTCTTTTGTGGTGACAAAAGTGTGAATGTATGTTGTAGGGGCTTAGCGTGAAAGGGACGCGGAAGGTTTAAGGGTAGCCCCCGTTTTAAGTTTCTTGGGAAAAATTTCAAAAATTGAACAAACATAAGCATGAATGATTAAGCATTGAAATTTTTACGATTGTTTAATATCAATTGTTACTGGTTTTAAGGTAGTCGATGATCATTTCGATTGACATGTTTTAACTGAATAATACTGCACTAATGTATTCAAATCAATCAAAATTCAACCAAGGTCCATGCACAACTTACCCGTCGCATTGAAAATCAGGCTCCAAAACAGAAATTTTCATTCCAGGTATTACAATCAATGTGCGTATTGACAAATAAATTTTTCCAGGACCATGATAATAAAGTTCAAATATCCAGCTCTTTGTTTCGTCGAGATTTAGTGTTCCAAAATCGAATCTATACGACGATGAATAATATGGCAAGGGTTGAATTTTAAACGATGTTGGTCGTATTGGTTGCTCGAATTTTGTTTCTTTAAAGTTATATTTGTCTACATCCATATTCTTAATCACATACTTTTTCACTATTTTCAGATAATTCTTCCAAGCAGTCGATCGTTTTGAAATTTCATTCTCGAAGCTTTGAATTTCCATAATATGTGTAAGCTGCAATGCAGATGGATACTCATCAGGGTAATCAAGAACACAATAGTCTGAAAGATCAGGATCAGCAATTTCCATTAATACTGCACGGTATTTAGGTTTTTTGGGAAATAGAACAAGTTCGATAGTTTTTTGTTCGGTCATAGCTAAATTATTCATTTTCAAACGAAATTGTTTATCGAAAAGAGTTAAGGTTTTCGCATCTATTGAATCCTTTCTGTAGGTAATTTTCGATGTGTTCTTTTCAATCTGAGGAGAAAATGTTACAGGCGGCGGGCTACAAGCTTTGAAGTCCAACTTTGGTGGTTCTGTTACAGGCGTAATAGGATTACCACATTTATCTTTCGGTAAACTTTCAGTTTTCGAACTGGCGGATTCCAACACAATACTGTGCTGCTCAAACTCTTCTCCTACACCTTCGGCATCATGCATTCCCATATTTTGTTCGAACTGCATAATGTCGTCATCGGTTATAACAATTTGCTTTAGTGTTAAGAAATTTATTTGTTTTAGGAAGATGTTGTTAAGCAATATATATTCTTGTTCCAGCGAAATATTATCGGGCGGAAGTTTTTCCAAATTCAAAATACTAATCATTGGTACTCGAGCGCGTCCTTTGAATTGAATATTAGCGGGGATTCCGGAATTCACTTCAATGCCAAACCCATCTAGGAAATTCTGATTCATACCCACAAAGGCGGCCACGACAAATTGTGTGCTCGCTTCCGGAGATAGCACGAAACTTTGATTAGGACGAACTTCAATGTATCCTGCGACAAGGCGTTTATCTTTACGATTGTATTCATTTATGGCCGGAGTTATTTGGACAGGATTTGGGTTTGGGTTTTTGACATTGATTTGGTAGTAACTGATCTTATACCAAGCCTGCGAATGTAAAGTCCGATTAAAATTTAATTTCAAAAACAAATTCACGCATATCATACTTGTAGTTCTACGTTAAAGGATGACTTTGATATCTCAACCTCTGTTGGGGCATTGCAAATTGCCATGCATAATGTTTCAGGTTTTCCTCCAACAACATCCATTATTAAAGTGGATTTTATATCAACATCTGGATGAAAGGTAATGTAAGAAACAATCAGTAATCATAAACTAAATTACCTTTCAGGTCTCCAGAAAAATAGACATTTATCTTTTTCTTGGAAAACGGAGATATAGAGCCTCGATAGTGATCAAGACTGAAATACATTTCACTGGATGTTTCCGGTTTAATTGAAACGTTATGAAGTTTAGCTATACCATACAAATCATCCGATTCGGGCTCATTACCACGGTAACTGCGACGCTCGTCTTCAATTTGAAATAAGGAATAAATTTCATCGATTGCCTCGTTCACATCCACTTGAAGCTTAGATTCATCACAAATAAATTCAGGTGGTTTCGGTTTTTCATATACAGGAGGGGGAGCTTCCTCAGCCACAACTTTAAACTTCTTTCCACTTTTTGAGGATCTTATGCTTGCACGACCTGTTTTGTTTGTTGGAGTCTCAGCTAATTCAGTTTTTGCTTTCTTTTCCTCTTTTTTTTCCTTCACTTTACGTTTCTCAGATTTATCAGCTTTCTTATCTTTAGACTTAGCTGATTGGGCATCTTCTTTGGTTGCCTTCTCACGTTTAGAAGATTGAGGTTCAAGGAGAATTTCCATACTAGCGTCTTCTTCCTCGCCATCAATAACAATTTCATCCTCTAAATCATATTTTAAAAATTTGTTGAAGCTCATCATCCATTCTTTTTCTATATCAGCTGGAAAGTTAAATAATCCTGTCGACTCGAAAGATTCCAAATGAGCGCAAATATTTTTGAAATTTTTGCTACTGATTCGGTTAATCTGAAATGAATGATTACATATTACTCTAAAGTCACTAGTAGGACATATTATAGTATATTCTTACGGGGTCTTTACAGGGCATTCCTTGATAAGACCATTGGTAAAAGGCAAGCATGTCTCCTGGATTTTCGATCATGAACGATGTAACGAATGGAGTTAGTGAGAAGTAGCGCACAGTTGGTAAGGGTAGAGTCACAATTGGAAATATAATTTTGCAAAACAGTGGAAGCAGTTTCTAGAAAACAAGTAAAATTTTTAAGAGGTGATCCAAAATTGTTCTTGTGCTGCGTTACATGGCTTTTCTCTGGAGTTGTAACAAGTATTCTACCTTCATACTCTACATCACGGTTCCATTGATTCATTTCTTTTACATCGAAACATACAATTAAATCTTTCGAACCAAAAGGATCCAATTGAAATTTAAATTTGGTATAGAAAATATGCCTCACGGGATCGAATATTTCAAAACTCCCAACTGCTTCCAGCATTACATTTTCTCTAAGCTCCGATTTATTTTTAAGTGTTACAGATTCTATGAAATTACAATAAAAAGTCGTAGTGGGGTGAGTATGTAAATATTGTATAATCGAATACTTACCCCCAAATGACATTTCATAGAAATCACTGTTTCGAAATTCAAAATCTAAGCGTTGGCGAGTCCATTGTAGTTTTGTTTCAATTAAATTTACTTCGATAGCAAAAATGAATCCGGAAATTCGTTTACGTGTTGCCAAATCAATTGCATCTACGTAAAATTCTTGTCGTAAAAACATTGGTGACTTACGTACCAAAGTCAATTCAGCATCACAACTTTCATTTGTATCCAATGTAAATGCTTTGACCTTGAATTCAAATTTGGATCTAGAAGAAAGACAATAAATTCAAATTGGCAACATATTGATTTCATTTTATAAAAAATTAACAAAGATGAAACATTTGAAAAAAGCTTATTGCAACTTATTCAATACTTCATTGACGATTTTAGGTATGTCAAATTTCCCTCATGAGTTACTGTAGTTTTTTTCATAAGTTAAAATGCATTAAATTATCTAACATAATGACAAAAGGCACCTTGCAAAATATCAAAGCAATTATATCATCCAAAACAACGAGGACAAATACCTGACAATAAATCAAAACAAGTACATCATCATTGTTATGATTCATTATGATCAGCAATTGTTACGAAGCTTCTTGAGCCAAGCATGATGTTATTACCATAAACAATAAACTTTAACAAGATATGATAAGCCATCTTCGAGAAAATACTATAATAGCTTTCTAAGTTCGACTTTAAATTAGACTTACTATAGAAGAAGATGGTGAATAAAGTTGATCGGTTTTCACCCTTAGTACGTTAAAGTGATATGTGTGACAATGCGTGAAGAAACTTTTCAATCGTCTATGAAGTGAGGTTTTTTTTGTTCTTGTTGGGAGGTGAATGTCATTTACGCACAGAGTATAGGACTCTCATGCTCGCAAGTGACTAGACTACCCACTAAACACCTCCCCTTGTCAACCTGAGAACCCAGCCTGGAACCTTTTGACACATAATTTAGGGCCAGGTCTAGTTTTGTTACGATGTGAGACACCTTCAAGTAGGCAATCCCTTTTCTAGTGGTAGGGAAGGGGGGAAGAGGAATTATCAGACTAGCGATTCTCCAGCTCCAACGCCCCCAGCTGTTGTGAGTCCCTTTTATCTTTTAGGATCGCCCGAGCATAATGTGCCACCTGGTTTCATTTGCCAACCGATTTGAGCATCACCACGGCTATACTATCCGGGGTGAGGTGCCCCGTCTCCCTGTAGAGGTCCCATTATAGTCTGTCCCAAAGCCGACAATCGGGGGACCGTGGCTTACCAATCTTGTGCAGGTAGGACTGAAAACACCCATGCCCAATTAAAAAGCTGGGTCAGATAGAAGTCAGTCTCACCATACCTTCGATTTAGCGAAAGTTTCACATCCGGGATGAGGCGTGCAGTCCACCTCCCCTTCGTGCAATTCACCCAAGACTGCTGCCAGTTGATGAGTGAACGCTGTCAATCCTCGCGGGCTTCCATCTCCGTCATGTAAATAGCGCAGCGCTCTCTAACAAAGAGGGCTACAGGTTTCACACCTGCAATAACTCTCCCCACCGACTCTGAGAATGTTGGATATGAAGATACACTCCTCTTGCTTCTCTGCTCTGTACGTGTGCCAAGCGTTTTCGGTCTACCTCCTTGCTGAGAGCGTCACCCCATATTTCTGCTCCGTACAGTAGTACTGACCCTACAGCACTCATCAAGAGGTGTCTTCTTGACGGGTTGGGTCCCTCTGTATTGGTCATAAGTCAACTCAGAGCCGATACCCCCGAAGCAGCCTTCTCAGCCGTTGCCCTGATTTGCTCTGAGAAACTCATCTTCTAGTTGATCAGTAGCCCCAGGTACTTCACCGCTGGCTCCAATTTGATCAACATGTCTCCAATACTGATCATCCCTACTCTGGAGATTCTCCTTTTCATAAAGCTGATCTCTTTAGTTTTCTCCAGTGAAAAACTGAACCCGCGGACAGCCATCCAGTCTCTGACTTGGCACATTAGCATACCTGGCCTAAGTCACGCTTGTTCAACGGTGCGTCCAGTGACCAGAGCCGCAACATCATCTACACAGCCTGTCAAGCGCGAATCATCTGGCATCTCCAGTCCCAGTAGCCCATCATCAGATACGTTCCACAGGTCTGGACCAAGGATAGATCATTGGGAAACACCCGATGCAACTTCCATCCTTCGTTGACCCTGTGTTGTGTCGTAAAGAAGGCTTCGGTCCCTCAGGTAGTACCTTATGAGCCTTATTAGATATTATGGAATTTGAAAAGGGTTTTCCAGCGTATCCAGGATAGTTTGAGCATCACTGCGACTATATTATCCGGGGTGAGCTCATCCGTCTCCCTGTAGAGGTCCTGTCATAGCCTGTCCCATTTTGAGTACGTGAAAAATATGTGGCAGGCATCGTCTTCCTCTCCTGGGCAAAACCGACAATCGGGGGACCGTGACTTACCAATCTTGTACAGGTAAGACCGAAAACACCCATGCCCACTCAAAAGCTGGGTCAGATATAAGTCAGCCTCACCATGCCTTCGATTTAGCCACGGTCTCACATCCGGGATACACCCAAGATTACTGCCAGTCGTTGAGTGAACGTTATCTCTTCTCAAGATCAACCACCTCCCTCACGTCCTCGTTTGGATGCAGGTACATAGCGCGGTGCTCTCTAGCAAGGAACGCAACAGGTATCACGCCTGCAATAACTCTCACTGCCGAATCAGAAACTGTCGGATACGAAGATGCAATCCTCAGTGCTCCTCTTCTCTGTACCTGTGACAAGTGTTTTCGGTATACCTCCTCACTGAGAGCGTTGCCCCATATTTCTGCTCCGCACAGTAGTAGTCTACAGCACTCATCAAGCGGTGTCTTCTTGATAGACTGGGTTCCCCTACGTTGGCCATAAGTCGATTCAGGGCCGATACTCCCGAAAAAGCCTTCTCAGCCGTTGCTCTGGTTTACTCATCTTTGAGTCGATTAGCAGCTCCAAGTACTTCACCGCTGACTTCAATTCAATTATTATATCTCCAATATTGATCATCCTTACTCTGGAGATTCTATTTTTTGTCAAGATGACTACTTTGGTTTCCTCCATTGCTAAACTGAGCCCACGAGCAGTCATCCAGTCCCTCACTCGGAGCATAAGCATATCTAGCTCAAGTCGAGCTTGTTCAACGGTGCGTCCAGTGACCAGAGCCACAACACCATCCACATAGCTGATCAAGCGTGACTCATCTGGCATCTCCAGTCTCAGTAGCCCGTCGTAAGACACGTTCTACAGGCTTGAACCAAGGATAGATCCCTAGGTAACACCCGATGTAATTTCCATCCTTCGTTGGCCCTGTGTCGTGTTGTAGAGCAGGCTTCGGTCCTTTAGGTAGTTCCTCAAAAGCCGCATTAGATATTCTGGAACTTGAAAAGAGGTTTCCAGCGTACCCAGAATATCCACCCATCTAGCAGAGTTGATGGCATTCCTATCGAGTGTCACCAACAGGACGATCTATCGCTTGGTGCGGCTATATGCCTCTGACTTTTGGACCACACTCAGCACTTCTCCAATCGCATCAATGGTGGAACATCTTGTTCCAAAGTTATACTGCCGAGGAGATAGATCCCCAGCAGCACGTATCGCGTCAGTGAGTCTTCCCTTGATGAGTTTCTTTAGCACTTTCCCAGCAATGTCTAGTATGCATAACGGGTGGCATGCATATGGCAATGCGGGATTTCTCTTCCCCTTGCTGATCAGCACGAGCTTTGCCACCCTCTATCGTACCGGAAAAACCCCGTCCCGTAGACAAGCATTGAAAGTGCTGAGCAATAAGTCAGGATAATGGTGATAGACAAGTTGCAACACCTCAGCTAGAACACTATCTGGACCTGGAGACATTCTCACCTTCAATGAAAGAGCTGCCTCTTCCAATTCCGGCTGTGTTGAGTGGAAACTCGAATGCTGTTTCACCATGGGCAGCGGCAACACGCCCCATGGATCCTTGTTCGCATTGTCCACTAGATTTTGCCAGGAGCGAGCCTTGCTGTTATTAATTATGGCATTTCCTGGCCAACTTATATGTTGCCACCCGGTTGCATGCCTCATCACGGTTCCGTGCCCGTTGAGCCTCATGCCGAAGCTTGTGATACTCCCTGCGCTTTTCAGCGATTTTAGTTGACCACCAGTACACTGGGGTCTTGCCGTGCTGGGGTTTTTGACGGGGCATAGAAATGTTGCAAGCAGTCTCATAGTTCACCACGTCTTGAGCTGCCAGTTCCTCCATCCCCTGCGAATCTCTCTGTAGCGGGACACTTGCTGTGAGCACCTCAACGAATTTGTCGTTGTCCATACTTCCGGTGTTCCACCCAATTGTTGAAAGTCGAGAGCACGGACGTCGAGAGACAACATCACTGATCTCAAGTAGAATACACTGATGATCACTGGCTGAGTAGTCCTCTAATACTCTCCAATTGTGTATCCTCCGTACCAATGACTCCGAGGCTAATGTCACGTCTGGTATGGTTCCTTAACAGACAATACGGTGGAAAGTCGGCGTATTTCCGGTGTCCTGGCCGCTATTTCTAGGATTAGTTTTCCGTAAGGATCTGTTTGAGGCATGCCGCATTCGATTGATTTAGCGTTGAAGTCTCCCCCAATGAACACGTTCCCGTCTGCGTCCTGCAACCTCCACAGCATTCAGCTTGGCTTGGAAAGATGATATCAATTCGTTCGGCGTTAGGTACACACTAAAAAAGATGGTCCCTGAGCACCGAACCCACACCAGCTCTCCACCTTGAAATCATTGTTATGAACCCAGATGGCAGCTGCACCAGTTTTATCAGGATACCATGATGCCGAACTTTTATCATGGTGCTGCTCACTCAGCTGGATATTGTCGGCATTCATGTCAACCGCAAACTGCTCAAGCTGATTTTGGGTGGTTGAGCTGCAGTGTACCTTTAGCTGCAGGATGCGGATCATCAAAGTTCTGTTTTGCCTTGGCTAGGGCTTCCTGGATAACCCGGCATTTCCTGATCCCAAGACGTGCTCAAGATCCGGTCTTGGATTAGCATCCTTGCAAAGAATACAGTGTGTCTTCTTTGTACATTCTTCTTTTTTATGTCCTATTTCACCGCATTTGTAACATAGGGAACTCCTATCGGGTCCTTTGCATACTTGTGCAGTGTGATGATAGCTAAACCTTGAAGCCGATATTGCTTTAGAGATAAAAAAAGACTATTCCAATGTCGGCAAGTGAATTCTCAGTTCAAATCTGAATTTTTATTCAATCACGAATAACCCTTTCAAGTGGTTGGTTAGTCAGTCACATTAAAAATTATGTCACGGTGTCAAGTGAATACAAAATTTATTGCTCATAAATTTCTGACCTACATTCATACCACACAATTTATTCATTACGCTTCACAACCAAAACAATTTGTATGTACAGGAAATATTAGGGGTCATATGCAGTTGCATGAGAAGTATTGTATTCATTCAACATGTATACGACAAACAATACGGTCCGATAAGTACTAAGCCTACAGAACTCAAACGAAAATTTTGGAAAAGCGGCAATTTATTTCTCAACACAATTTCCTCTTAGCTCGATACACTTGACCCAGCGATGCTCTAACTTCTCTAGCCCGTCTGAAAAATATGTTTTCGTGAGTTCTACAAAGTAGGCCCCGTGGGGGTAACGACCTCCTCATTCGACGCGAATTCCTGCCCGGAGAGTGACTTTTTCTAGTCTGAAAACAAACAGAAGTTGCACGAGGCCAAATCTGGAGAATATGGTGGATGGGGTAGCAGTTTGTAGCCCAATTTGGCCGTGACGACAGTGGAGATATGCGCCGGTGCGTCGTCATGGTGGAAGAACACTTTTTTCTTCGCCAAACGGGTCCTTTTTTTCTGTGATTCTGCGTCGAATCAGCCCAATAAATTGGCAGAGTAGAGCCTTGTAATCGCTTTGCCCTTCTTTACTGCTTCGACTGCTTCTTGGTCACTGGTGGGTACCAATGAAGCCATATTTTGTTGACGGTCACGAATTGATGCAGAAACTCCTTCAGATTGCGTTTAAACAGCATTAAACACTGCTCTGAAGTGGTGTTATGGTTGCTTTTTTTGTCCGGAGTGAGCAAACGAGGCATTCATCACGCCGACAGCGATCTCATGCCCAAAATTTAATGCAGGATATAACCCATATGGTACATACTGTCTCTGCTACCTTGCTCATCTTCAATCGGCAGTCTGCTAATACGAACTCGTGGATTTTTGTCACATTATCCTCAGTGGTTGCCATTTTTGTGGTACCTGGGCATGGCTCATCAAAAACCGACGTGCGATCACGTTGAAACTTGTTAAATCAATTTTTTACGATCGCCACCGTAGGAACAGAGTCCACATATACAGCATCCAAACGCTCTTTGATTTCACTGTGTGATTTCCCTTCCAAAATCAAAAATCGAATCAACGACTGATATTACTCTTTCTCTATTTTTCTAAAATCCGTGGACACGACCGCTTCCACACGCGATCAACAGAAAACTACGAGTCCAATTGAAATTTTGACAGTAGCCGTCTACAAATATGTACTAAACGATAGTGAATCTCTCTTGCGATAGCGGCGCCATCGAGCGGTGAGGCTAAGTACTCACTGGACCGCCCTCGTATATTCATAATTTATGAATGAACATTTTTACCAGTGATGAGATGTGAAATGATAGAGAATGTTTACGGAATTGAATGAGTGTGGACATAGAATACTTAAAATGTCTGCAGTGCTTCTCATTGTAGGACATAAATGCCATAATGATGCATTTTTTATTTTAGAATAAATGGGATGCTAATGTTGTGATATTAATAATACCACTACAAGGTAATAAAAAACCAGTGTGGGATTCATTAAAAAAAAAAACAAAATTAGTGAGAAAATCAGATCACCGAGAAATATTTCTATAAAGAATTTGAGTTTGGTAAAACAGAAATGTACTTCTTGCATCTTGTTTAAATTGATTGGAGTATACGCTCGCGTGATGTAGTAGTTAGAGCACTCATCCCGTACACCGAAGGTCCCTGGTTCGACTCTCGTTGGCGGCAACGAGATTAAGTTCAAATGGTTCTTCGGACGAAGTATAAGCCTGTTCAATTATGATACGTGCTGGTTCAAAATCAGAGCGTATCGCAGCTGGTTGGACGGACACACGTCCAAAGCGTGATGCTGACTATATCACCTTGTGGAGTGCCGACACATTCGATCATGATAATGAGATACACTAACTTTCTCTAAGCGAAGGCTCGAAAGGGGTTGTAGTGCCACAAAAAACAAAACAAAAAATACGCCCAATCTTTGAGAGGAAAAATTTATTCTAACCAATACAAACAAATGCAAATTCGGTGAACTTACTTCATTCGAATAAGCCCAGATATCCTTTGTTTTAGTAGATACTTTAAACTTTTCACTCTTTTACTTGTAAAAACGAAAAGTGAGAGATTAAATTTTGCCTAGGGTCTGTTTCCAGTGAAATGAAGAAACACCAGAAAAGTATAAAACCGCGGCATGAAATATTCAAAAATTACTCACTTTTCCTCTTCATCGGATTTACGTTGTTTTCGTGAAATCAATATTTTGTAATTATTCTTGCCAAGATTTTCAATATTAATAGACGTCTCAAATGGCTTCAAGGATGTCGCTATCAAATTTAAATTGTATGTAGGTAGAACATTTGGGTTGAATTTAATCGGTAATCCTTTAATACTGACTTTTATTGGAACTTCCTGAAAATGTAATAGCATGAAATAATGTTAAATTATCTTCTAAATTTCAAAATACAAACTATCATATTAAGGTGTTTGATATCTATGTATAATATATCCTTATAGAATCCAGGATCATAGAAATATGTCAGCAAGCAAATTTCTTTACATTCTTCAGGATATGCCTGGTCAGAATTTGAGTTACATTCAATCCATGTTCCGTTTTGCTGAAAAGGCGTACAAAATTTATTCTGGTTATCAAAACTATTCAATTTTTACCAAACGGGTTCGGTATTGTAATAAGCCGTTTCCTATGTTTTGAATATATGTCATGCATGCGCCTTTTACGAGAACCTTTCCTTCATACTTAATTGGAGTGACATGTATTTTCATTTTAGGGGGCTCGGTGTGGCATTCTATCCTAATAGGGTATCGCCTTGGCCCACCAAATACTTCGACACTGCAAGTAAAAAAATCGTGAAAACTTAGTAAGATATCCTACAAAAGTGGAGTTAACTTGAAACGAAAGGGCACAAATTTGCAACCTTGCTGCCAGCGGCACTAGTGATTTGTGAAGCGGTGATTTGGCTTTTATGTAATCCAATATTCAGGGTTAATATTTGTACGTTCACTGACATCCAAGCGACTTTATAGTCCTTTGCTGGGTATTAAATCTCTTCAAGCTTGTTATCGTAAGGTAACTTACTGAAGGGATGGATTGCCAAAGCAAAATGAGAGAATGGGCCTGGCGAACGCGGGCGAGACTTGGGAGGATATCGTCTTTACCATCTATACTTACGACCCCCAAATATGAGTGGGGCATCCAGATGGAAGCAGTGCCCCCGCGCAGCTGAGTAATCGTTGTAATCACTTCGAACAACGCCGATCCCGATCCACTTCTTAGCCGGCTTAGAAGTGTTCCAGCTGTCAGTCGATTGGTGTACAAAGAAGCATCAACCAATTTATAATCAACTGAAGTTGGAGTTGAAGGGTTATCGCCAAAATTTTGGATAGTTTTCTTTTCATTTATAAATATATGCTACCAGTGCACCATTATTGCGGATGAGTTGCAAATTAAAACGATGTATTTCGTCCATTGAGTGTAGTAATTGAGCAGCCGCCTAAGCGAACTGCTCGAAAGCCTTCATAACACGTCCGAAATTTTAATTGTAGATTTGAAAAAAAAATCAATTTCTTCCATTCATAGTTATAAATCATAAAATATTTTTTTTGTTTTTATTAAATGTAAATTTTATATCATTTTTCTTCTAAACTAAATTCAAACGTTTCCTTTTAATTATATTCCTTATGATATCTATCTTTTTGTTATTTAAAATTTTTTCTTATTTTTACTTCTGCTAATTTTTAAATTCAAATCTGCATATTAAAATTTTGGACATGAGAACACTGAAATCATACAGCCACCCATGGATTGCATTGCGAATGCAATCTAACGTGGCTGAGCTAGAAGCTTGGAAATTGACTGTTGCGACACGGAGAAGTGGACGACGCACAGAAAAGACGGGGAGTCTGTATTTAATCGTCACCGCGAACACGTCGCGACGTCCAATTTCAACCCTTAGTAGGTTACCTTGGCCTCGACACCAGTCGTTCAGTATTATACCTGTTTCAATTCGTGACTGCGAAATTTTTGTAGGGTGTCCTTGTGCTGGGGAAAAGAACCCGCCCCACGACACCGCAATGCTAGCCTGCCAGCGCATTCACGCGTCCTCAGATAAGGCCAATTTCGGCGGATCCTACCATCCTCTTTCGTTGAGGCAGCAGAATATCGCTGCAGTCCTTTACGGACATTTATCCACATACTGATAGTGCCTGAAACACTTTTTCCTCTATGATTAGATACTGCGAGCAAAACGAGTGATAAAACTTCGACATGAAGGGGTATGTAGTGAAGAATTGAGCGACTGCTCAGTTGTTGCTAGTGGAAATATTCACTATTCGAGGAAAAATTTTCTTGAGCATTAATTGGAATTTTAATTTAAAGTGCTCCTTGTCAGCTGTTGAATGCATCGTACTTGCTGTACGGCTTTTCTAATTGGTTCATGTTCAACCATTTCTGTTAAACTCAATCCGAAAATAACACGAGAAGTCTCCCCTATGTATTAAAATTATATAATGGATCAAAGGAAGATTGAATTTTCGAACTATTGACCTAACTTCACAGGCCACACGAGCGCTTAATTACATCACCTGCTTCAGACACAAAATGCACCCATTCACTAGAACGACAGAGCGCCAACGAACGGACCGGCCACTGTAAAGCAAGTTTCACCCAGAACCGTGTTTAAGCCCCGATTCAATGTGGGATAACCCGACGTCTAGTGCTGGTTCAGTGATGTGGTGAGTAGTAACATCTGTCATTCCAATACTTTTCAGCAGATTGGAATGGTGTAAAGATGACCGAGATCTGCTGGGTATCGCTATGCGGGGTATGCAAAAAGTTTGTGGCATAATACTGCCACCAAAACACCATATGCGTTCCGGACGCATTTTTTGTGTGCATTGGCTGTTACCGAGTAGTTTGCGTGGCGAATTGCTCGATTAATACAATCTGCCTAAAAACTTAGAGAGATGCTGCACAACTCACCTAATAGAGTCCAGTCAGGAGTTTCTGAAGTGAAATTGTGGGATATGGAGAAAAGGGGAGATAAGACCTACTCCACTGGTCAACAGAGGAATTGTAGTCGGAAATTCCACTCCGCGGTTGATGTTAAGGAACAGAGGTCTGATTCATTGTGAAGAAACAATCAACGATTATGCTTCGCAGTGGAAGCAGAAAAGCTTGCTCCAGTGGTAAAAATAGGGGAAGTAGCCAAAGATCCCGTTCCGGTGTAGAAATAAAGGAAGGTGGGCTTACCCTACTGGAAAACCGAGGGGAAGTAGCCAGCTCTAATACCGCAAGGTATATTATTTTGGCTCCTGCCTGAATTCTGGGAGGTGGAGCCATCTACAAGGCAATCCCACTTTCTAGCGATAGCAATAATTGGATATTTTCTAGGATGGTTTCACAATGGGCTCCAGAGTGCCTCCGTGAGACTTTACTAGAAAAATATAGAAAATTTACAGTAATTATCTACATACAGCTATTAAATTAATTTATTTTTAATTTTCAAACAGATAAGACATTGATTTCTGTATTTTTAGTGATTTTCATGCATACTATCTACTAAATAAAACTGATTTACTTTAGTAGACGAGAATGTCTGAGAAAATAAAAGATACCATAATATTTTGGTAAATTCAACAAAAAATTTGATAAATTTATTCTGGACTACTTACACTCCTTCCAACAAGCATTTGCCTACAACTCGACTGATGATTTTGATTTCCACAGGAATAATTCCATTGGCTTTTATAACAAATCTTTTAGGTTTATAACGTATGTCTGCTTTATCTGTCTTGTGCTGGAGAAGTGCATAAATAATATTAACTTCATTTCATTCATTTTTAAACAAAAATTCAACGTTAATCACTTACAAAGCTTAACACCGCCACTCCTGGGACGCTCATTTTGTTCGTTATATTAAACTCTACTCGCTTTGTCAAATCGATTCCGCAGTCAACCTTGAAATCTTTTTGAATTTCTAGCTCAGGCACTAAACAATTGTGTGACATCGTCAAAGTAGTTGTTATAGCATCTTCAGGAAGGATTACAAATGATTGTTCCATCGCATCCATTGACGAGCATTGTGACAAATTTTGTCCATCTTCTATTATCGACACTTTCAATTTCAACAAAGCAGTCCTCCGTCCACTTTTATTTGGTGCCAAGAATATCGGTACTTCCTTACTTTCAAACGCCTTAATTTCGATGGTTTCGGGATTAAATAGATACTCTCTGGGTGCAACAGGAAGTCTCATTTTCTTCTGTAGGTCCTCAGTTAATTCGGCCAGTGGTTGGAAATAGTCCAACTTTAGAAGATCAGCTACAATATGCTCTAAAACTGCTAGATCAGGATGAGGAGCATTAACCGTACCAGCCGTTTTATGTTTCCTCAAAAGGTCAGTGGCTAATCCTTCGGAAGTTTCAGCTGCAAAATAAAATCATGTTATTTTAAATTAATTTGGTGAATATGTAGATCCATAGCGAAGATATACACAGAAGGTAAGCTTCGTATTGCCTCAAAATCAACCACGTGGCTTCGGGTATTGTCAATATACTGTTTTGGTTTTAGTACTAGAGCCCCTTTCGGGTCTTTGCATAGATATTGTAGTGGGTTGAGATGTGTTATTGGCCAGCCAAATGCAGCAGCAATGTAAACTGCCTCAACGAAATAAGATTTCGGGCTTCGCTTGAATGACCTTGCCTGATGACGCGTACGTGTGCTGGCAGTTAGCTTTCTGCGATTTGATGGGGCAGGTCCTTTCCGCCAGCGCAAAGTCCACACGACAACATTATTTTTCACGATTTTAAATGTAATGCAGCCTAATGGAAACCGAAGGGGGATATTTTCTGCCTTACCTACTGATGACACAAGTCATCCTTCCGTTTTCAAGGGAAAAGCTAGCTAATATAAGAAAATGGGCAACCAGGTAGATTTGGTGCCCCAGAAACCCTCCCAACCGGATCGAAATTCAGATGACTAAACCCATCTTCAGAGACCATCCCTTGCCGTGAAACCCACTAACGCCAGCGAAGAAGCAGAGTAACACTGTGAGGTCTACACTGCGGTTCCTTACCCCTTTCAGGGGGAAATAAAAAAAAGACCCAGTTTCCAGTTCTTAATAGCTCATTTTATTGTTCAAGACAATCGATTTGGTGTATCTAATTTAATTCAAGAATAATTTTACTTTACAAGTCAATTAATTTCAAAATTAACTTTAAAAATATTATATTCGTCGATTTTTAAACTGTTACAGTGCTTGCGATATGAAGATTCATGCAGACGGTAAAATTTAAAAATATTTCATGAACGAGAAGGAAAACTTATATTTTTGTATAGGTGTAGAAAATATATCTGTTTATATAAATATTTAAATCAAACAAAATATTATAACATTTAAATATTTCTCGTTACCAAATGTAATGTCACTTGAAAATCTCTTCCAGCCTGTCTTTTGAAAAATTGATTAAGTTTAGTAATATATGCGTTCTGATGTCACTTTTGAAGCTGTCATTTTTTTACATTTGACAAGTAAAAACTACGCCATTAATAAAACTGGAACGATACATGCTTCAACAATGCTATAACTATCACTATAAAAATGGTGAAAATTTGGCAGACAGTTCGTAAAACTCGAACATTTTTGGGTCGTCGTGAAGCACCTTTTTGGACCACAATACAGAAATTGGTGGGAAAATTCAAGCTGTTGGGACAACTTGGTGATGTGAAAAATAAAACCCGTGCACGTCACTTAAGAACAGCCGAGAATATTGCTGCTGTAGCCGAAAGTGTTGAAGAAAACCCAGGTTTGTCCATTTCTCGTCGTTCTTTGGAATTAGGCATTCCACGAACGTCATTACACCGTATTTTGTATAAAGATTTGGGTCTTAAGGCTTATAAAGTTCAGTTAACACAATAACTCAAGCCGTTTGATCATCAAAAACGTCGTCGTTGAAATGCATGAAAACGATCCGGAATTCCATTGAAAAATCATCTTGAGTGATTAGGCCCATTTCCACCTCGGTGGCTTCATCAACAAGCATAATTGTCGCATCTGGGGCTCGGAAAACCCAAGAATTGTTGAAAAGCCTCTCTATACTCAACGTGTGACTGTTTGGTTCGGTTTATGGTCCGGCGTAGTCATTGGACCTTACTGTGAATGGATTGCGCTATGGAGAGATGATTCATGATTTTTTATGGCCAGAATTGGATGGAATTGATCTGGATAACGTTTGCTTTCAACAAGACGGCACTACGTGCTACACAAACAACGAAACCATTGATCTTTTAGGGGAAAAGTTTCCTGACCGCGTTATCTCTCGAAGAGGTGATCACAATTGGCCACCGAGATCTTGTGATTTAACACCTTGCGACTTCTTCCTTTGGGGCCACGTGAAAGAAGAGGTTTACGCCAACAGCCCAGCGTCGATTCAAGACCTCAAAGATGGAATTCGTGAGGCTATCGGGGACACAGGGCAGCCACTTTGCGATTTGGTTATGAAAAATTTCATGAAAAGGATATGGTTCTGTAAGCGTGGTCGTGGTGGTCATTTGCCTGATGTTATTTTCCACTATTAACGGCATACCTTCCTTTTCGTAATGAAATAAACATCCGATAATTTATATGAAAAAATGGCATTATTCTTTTAATATCACAATAGCACCTTTTATTAGAAACCCCTGTACTTTGAACATACATTTTAACGGAGCACCCGAATTTTATTACACTTTTTATTAACCCGATACTAATGAAGTATTCCCGACTTGAGCAGTTTTTTGTACGATAGTGTTTACATTTTAGCGTTAGTTTACATTTACAATGGATACAGATAAATACTGCTTTACTCGGATGAACGTCATAGCCGGCAATCGCGACATCCTAAAATTTCCACTATTTCTCGGTATTAGCGGTATACCTTCCGTTTTGTTGCTATGCGTGATCACCCCTTCTCCATTCGCGGACATGATAGCATTTTCGTCAGTTCCAAGTATCCAAGGCACACAGCCACTCGTCTCACTGGGACAGTTTTCGAGCAACTTACAAACATACAATTTCACTCAAAAACCGGTTGAGTGATTCTTGCTTTGCTGTGTCATGTCTATCGCACGATTCTTATGCACCATTTCAACTACATGCGATTATAGTGTATTTAATTTTGCATGTTGAAATGAGCCGAGACTCGATTTGCAAGAACAAAATGAGCGGCTTCCACCGGAAGTAATCAGAAATACAGTCGGTGAAAACACGCAACCGAATGTATTTCGAAATATGATGTTTGTTTCCTTTAATTGATGGACACGATTTTATTCTTGGTTTAATTTGTATAAAAATTTGAGAAATTTACGTATTTTAACGCACATTACTACAACATTTTTCTCAATTTCGTTAAATTTTATTAAACTGCGGTTTAAAAATTATCCTCATAATGCTTGCAGTATTTTGCTATTTGTGATTGATGGTGTTGGGGAAAATAGGTTTTAGAAATTTGGACAGACCTTGATACCACCAATGGTCATATTTGAGAATGATTTGAATTGTTTGAACGTTCTTTATATTGGCTATTCTATGATCTAATAGATAAATGCATCGAATAACTTGGACGGGTACAATTTATCGAAAGTTTCCCAATTAGTTCACCTGCACGGACTGTTCCATTACTACAAGATAGTTAAAGTGTCTCATTATCTTGATCGAATGTATTGGCACTCGAGAAGGTAATATGGTCAATACCACGCTTTGGTGGTCTGTCCGTCCACCCAGCTGCGATACGTTCTTATTTTAAACCAGTATGTGCTATAACTAAATGGGCTTACAGCTCGTCCAAAGAATCACTCAAAACAAATCTCATTGCCATCAACGGAATCGAACCAGGGACCTTTGGCTTATGAGGTGAGCCCTCTAACTACCATGCCACATGGACTACTTGTCAATACATTTACTTTATTTGTTTATTCTCGTTCAAAAGGAATGTGAGTATGGAACCTAGAAACATCACATATACTGTTTCCAAGCAATTTGCAAACTGGTCAAACCTTCCCTCCTGTGTATAAAAACTCTGTGGCTAACTCTTACCAAGCAAATCAATAAATCCGGAACTTTTTGAAGTAGACGATGAAAGACTTAATTCGGGATACCTGGTTTGAGTACTGAGCGTTTTTTCCAGCGATAATGATAAACTTGATGTACTATCTGTATCAAACCCTACCGCATGATTTGGTGGTGGGTTGCACCCTTTGATAACATGCACTTCACTTTCTGATGCAGACAATTCTTCTCCTTCACTTTCGAATCCAGCAACAAACTCTTCAAAATCAGAAATTATCAATGGTTCTTGGACACCGTCATCTTCACTCAAGAATGAGACTAATATTGCTGTACTCATAGGATTGCGTATGCATAGCATCTTCTTTTGTAATGAACAAATGTATACAGTTCCAAAATCGATTGCATCTGGTATTGGTATTACACGTATTGGTTCAGTGAGCCCACTTTAAAGAAATTCTTAAGTTAAAATTTAGATCTAGTATTTAACATATGTATTGTAATACCTAACGGTCAAATGAACTGAGCGTCCATTTTCAACGAGGAACTTAATTTTCTCCAAGAACTTCCCGATACTCGTCGGATAGTAGTATATCACAAATGTTTGTTCATCACCAGGATCAAGTGTATGAAAGAGAGGAGTACACCTTGCAACACCACCAAAACTTTTATCTGATCCAGCAAACTTGATAGTGCCAGGAATTTGACCTGAAATGATTTTAATATTTTGAAATCAAAGTGCTTTGAGTAATAAGTGTTTGGAATATTTTTGGCGTAATTTTACTTCCGAAAACAGGAAAAGAGAAGAAGACATTCTTTGAATAAGATGGCTGTTAAATGCTGGAGTCAAGATTGGTCTTTATAAAGACAATTAAAATAAATTTTTATTTAAATTATAATAAATTAAATCCCACAAGAAACCGTAAAACGATAGCTTTCTTCCAAATTTTTAAAATTCATTTTAAAAATAGATTCATTACAATGGCGCCCAACATGGGGTCCGAAGGGGAAAACAACACCACTCTTATTTATTTAAGTATCTTCATGAAAATTACCTAGTTGTTGGAGATGACACCTGAATGCACCATTCAGCGCCAGATTTAGGCGTAGGCCGGCTAGGCACTGCCTATAGGCCTCCACCAATCGAAAACCTCTTTGTACACCAATACAAGAAAAATTTAAATAAATTTTTAAATAAAGTACATCCTCAACAAGTTTACAAAAACTTATATACGAGTATTCAACCTGTAATTACAATTTCTCAGTTAATTTTAAGTTATATTGTATACATATGTGCATAATTCAAGCAGAATCTATGAAGCGAATCGATTTAACTGCTTCATTCATTAGATTAGATTATATATTCGGCAAATGGAAAGCGTAGTGATTCGAGATGATATCTTTAGCAGACATAATTTCAGTATGCTACAAAAATCATTTCGAATCATTATGCTTTCCGTTTGCTGAATATATCATCTAGGTAAATTTGTATATATCCTACATCTACATTGTGAGTGCGCATCAACATTGCTCGCTGAATGCATACCTAGCCGTCCACCAATTAATCAAAACAGCCAAAAACGTAATATCACTTCCATATTGGTGCCATATGGAGTCGCCTGGCTCCCATATTAAGCTGCCATGTCGCTCCGCCGTTGCCGCTGATGTGATGCAATATTATCGCGTCGTTGTTTTTGGCTAGCCTGAGCCCAGTATGCATCCAGACGGCGTACGTTGTAACATCATAGCATATTTTCTGAATCTTGTGTAATGTGAAAATGTTTAAAGAATAATTGAACGTTTGTGTTATAGCCAGTGTATAAGAATATTCATAATGTACATAATATATAGCCAGTGTGTAAGGATATTCATAGTGAGTAAACGTCAACAAAAAATGCTCCTTTTTCTTACTATTCATATCTCCAGTTCAAGCATCATACAGAATCAGTTAATCCAACTGTATATTCAGAGATGATTAGATTAACAGACGGACATAAGGGGCCTCGCAATTTTAAGTCAGGGTATGACAAGGAGAAAGAAACAAGTTGAAGTAGCAGGAGGATGCTCCTGCCAGAAGGGTATTGTAAAACAATTAGTAAATCAAACAATATATTCTGCATATCAAAACTTGACTAATATATAGATTCCATAAATTGAGTTCGAAAAATTATTATGGTTATTATAATTTTAAACTCGCCACCATTTTGTTTCAAGTGGTTTGACCTCGTCGCTTGATTAGTCACGATAACACATGGATATTACTAAAAATTTCTAAAATTTTTATCAAAATTCCTACATATTTGTAGTGTCTCGGTCCGCTGCAAGGGTGTATCTTCCTAGTATCACGTTTTAATGTTGTTGTAATTGTTAAAGATTCAATCGGCTGTAACTTAGCTGTTTATTGTTCAATTATTGTGAAATTTTCGAACCATATACAATCACTTTCAGAAAATTTAAATTATAGATTTTGGGAAATCTAAGGGTCACATCTTGATTTTATAGACAAAAAAGCAAAATTTATAAAATGTACTATTATTAACAAAGTTGATTGAATTTCGACTTCTAAGGTATTTGTTGCCCTTGTGAAGGAAAAATTGACAGTTCAAGCACTGTTTTGAAAAGCTCTTATAAAGAACTTTCATTTGATATTCATATTGGCTACCTTTGATAAAATTTTTTTCAGCGGCCACTCCCCTGTACTGTAATCATCGATTCATGGCCTATTTTTCGCATCCTAGAATGGTTACAAAGCCCTTTTGCTAGGAGCTCTCTCCTGCCTCCTCGACTTGTTTCACGTATGAGTATTAATTGTAGGTACTCATCTTCAGCCGTTCATTAAATTGAATCAAGTGTTAAAAGCATGCGCTTTAAACGTTGAAGTTGGGGCAAAATATCTCAAAATTATTCAATCTCCGCATTTAAAACAGCCACTATTTTGCTTTACGATTACTAATACCGCTAGCTGAGCCAATTCTCAAAGGAATTCATGATACCTATCATTCCCGAAACTTTCATGCAAATCCTAGCAAAGCTGTAGTATCTGAGTCAGTAAAAAGCGCATATTGTTGCATAGCCATATGTTTCCATAGTAATACAGCGCATATTGTTCCATAGTAATACAGGAAAATTCAAATCGCTATAACTTCATTAAATACC
This sequence comes from Odontomyia ornata, assembly GCA_963969285.1. Classification (NCBI taxonomy): domain Eukaryota; kingdom Metazoa; phylum Arthropoda; class Insecta; order Diptera; family Stratiomyidae; genus Odontomyia; species Odontomyia ornata. The sequence goes on from OZ017740.1 coordinate 34,605,062, forward strand.
ATTCGATCTTTATGAAACTTTCAGGACAGATTAATCTTATTGATAGTCATCTGTGCACTGAATTTTATTAAGTTTAAGGGACCCGTTAAGATTTTATTCAAGAAAACATAAAATCGATAAATCATACTATTACTAACAAAGTTGAGTGAATTTCGACTTCTCACGTATTTGTTGTTGTTGTACTCATAAAGGCCTATACTCATGATTTTTTTCAGATTTTTCGGGTCAAAGGTGTCCAATCGCGAGGGGGGGGGACACAAAATTTTCGTACATTTCCCCTTCCCCTGCAACCCTCGAAGCAAAATTTGTCATTTTAAGACCTGTTTTGAAAAGTTCTCATCAAGACCTTTCATTTGATACCCATATTGCCTACATGCGATGAAAACTTTTTTTTCAGGGGCAACTCCCCTATATGGGGAGACCCCCCTTAAAGACCTTATAAATTTTTTTTCGTAGTGGAACTTTGAAGAGGGCGTCACTTTGCACCTATCTACAAAATTTTATGTTTGTAGCTTATGTAGTTTGCGAGAAAAAGTGGTGTGACACACGGACGGACGGACGGACGGACGGACGGACGGACGGACGGACGGACGGACAGACGGACAGACAGGACGCGAAACTAATAGGGTATTGTAAAATAATTTTACAATACCCTAAAAAAAGAAAAACGATTGAGACATGGTGAAATAATAGCCAAAACTCATCGAATGACACATTTTTTTCAACCCGAATACATCGAAAGAGGTACCTCAGGACAGTCTTGAACAGCAAATCGTTACAATGATAAAGAACAGGTGAGTTCCGTTCAAATTTAGTGTCGACAGTTTTCGTGGTTGTCATTTAATATAAACTTGAAAAATAACTGAATCTAAAACCGGCGCCAGATATAGGAGAAGCCTCGAACATTTAAACAATTGTTTGAAGACTTTGAAAACACATTTGAGCACATATTGTTGCAAATTGCCAAATATGCGTTGCAAATATTTTTCTCCACCGTATGCCGCTAGACAAGAAACAAGGTAGACAACGATTTCGTGGAAGTTTATTATAGTCCGAGAGCCGGCAAACATTTGAGGCACTGTGAAAATTCTTATAGTTTGTAATTGATGATAGCTAACTACAAATGCGCTCACCTGGCCGAAGGATAGTGTGGCATAACCGACCCTCGAGTTTTGAAAGCAGTGAATTTTCTTGCTGACGAAAGTTTTTCGAGGTATTTTGAAATTTTCACATGTTCAAGCTCAGCATGTTCGGTTTAATAAATGAAAAAGCCAGATGAAAAAATTGTTCTTCTACATAAAAAAATATGTTAATTTTAATTAGTCAATTCATTTGATATTATGTAAAATTTTATCTTAAAATAGTTTCATTTTTTGAAAAGGATTTTTCATATTTTTTTAAGCTTGACACTGCAGAAATCAAATATATTTGTGGAGCCTCTCCTCAAGGCAAAGAAATGACGAATGGAAGAAATATGAATACTGGTGATGAAGCTATTGAGTCAAGAATTATAATAGATGAAAATGACTTGACTAATTTTTTTTACTGAAGTTGATATAGCATTGTGGCCAGGCAACATGAAAAAAATATGTTGATTATTGGATCAAAACTGGAAGTTCAAACTTACAAAATAATCAAGTAAAAATTTTGGAAGCAAAGTCTTATTTGCATGCTGATAGCAATGTTATCAGAAAATGCAAAATTACAATGTTTGAAAAAAAAGTAAAAAATAGAACTGCGATAAAACGTTTCTTCCTGGCTTTGCTTTTCTCCTTCAAATGGTAAATTTTACTGCTTTTACTGTAAGTTGCTACTCGATTCTTCATCCCAGTTCAATTACGATGGATATTGTGACTGAAAAAATGCCCATGCCCATTTATAAGAGCACGAGAACTCGAAAAACCATATAAAGTCGGTTTATACATTTACGAGCTCAGCTCAGCTATCGGTTTGATTAATCTAAAAAAGCAAATTAACGATGAGAAAAACTGCTGGATAAATGTATTGCAACGTGTAGTTAGCGTCATAAAATTTTTAACAGCAAGAAACTTGCCTTTCAGAGGAGACAACAAAATCGTTGGTGCATCAAATAACGGTAACTTTTTGGGCATAATCGAATTATTAGCTGAATTTGACGATTTCCTGAAAAGTCATTTACTAAAATATGCAAAATGTGGTAGTGGAGCTTCTAATTACCTTTCATCTACCATTTACGAAGAACTTGCCAATATAATGTGAGAACAGTATTAAGTACTATTATTAAAAATATAAAAAGTGTCAAAGTATTACACGTTTTCAATAGATTCAACGACTGACAAAAGCCGTAAGGATCAATTATGTTTGGCTTTCCGTTATCTTGAAAATGATAAACCTATTGAAAGATTTGTGATTTTTTTTTAGCAAATCAAGGACACGAAGCTACGGACAATTCTGAAGCAGTGATGCCATTTTTACAAAAACATGCTATATCTATCAAGGATTGTCGTGGGCAGTCTTACGATAATGCTTCAGTCATGAGTGGAAAATATAACGGATTGCAGGCTCTCGTGAGGCAAAGAAATAATTTAGCTCTTTGGATACCTTGTTTCGCTCGTTCATTGAACCTGGTTGGTACGGTAGTTATGGAACGCTGCTTGGAATCAAAAATTGTTTTTCGATTTTTTAGAAAAAAATTATGTATATTTCACTAGGTCGACAGTGAAATGATTTGCTCGTAACAGAGTTGAATGAACTTGCAACTGGTACTTCTGACCGTGCAATCACTCCATAAAGATTCAATACGACTAGATGGGCATCCAGAGCTGAAGCTGTGCATTCAGTTAACGTGGGATTCGATGGATACCGAAGAATTTTGTTAGATTTATCGGAACATTGCAAAGAAGCTCGTGGTTGTACAATTATCTGATAAAATTGGAAACCAGCATTTATTTAACTTTTTGGAATGATATTTTACAAAAGGTCAATAAAACAAGTCTTACACTGCAAAGTGTTGATATTGATCTTAACACATCAATTATTCTTCTGAAATCCTTGGTCATTCATCGATTCATTAAGAGATCGTTTTGAAAAATATGAAATGGCAGGCAAAAAGTAATCTGGATCCGACGAATACGAGCAAAAAGAAAGCGTACACGCGAACGAAATGTGCGTTTGAGCCCCCTCGATTATGAAAACTCACAACATGTCGAACTAGAAAGTTCTAAAAAATTCCGAATCGAGAGCTATATACGTATTATTGATCAATTGAGCACTTCTTTGAATGAAAGGATTGTTGCCTGTGATGTTGCTAATGGCTTCTTGGGATTCCAGAGAATTTTGCACAACTTATATTGCGAGGAAATTGAACAACATATCAACAAATTATTAGAAATGTATCATAGTGATCTTGAAGAAAGTTTGGTTCATGAGTTCATTCAGTTTAGAGAATTTTCGAAAGAGTTTGTTATTGAAAAAGATGAAGTAGAAATAAGAGTCATAAGAACATCAAAAGAAAAGAAATGAAAATAAGCTTTTTTTGTGGTAGGGAGGTGAATGCTATTTATGCACAGAGTGTGGGGCTCCCATGTGCGACTGGACTACCCACTAAACACCTCCCCTGTCAACCTGAGAACCCAGTCTGGAAGCGTTTGACACATTACTTCGGGCCAGGTCTCGTTTTGTTACGCTGTGGGGTGCCTTCAAGCTGAGGAGTCCCTTTCCTAGCGGGAGGGGAGAGGGGAAGAGGAAATGCAAGAAGAGCGATCCCCCAGCCCCAGTGCCCCCGGCAGCTGTGAGTCCCTTATATATTTTAGGACTGTCCGAGCATAATGTGCCACCTGGTTCCATTTGTCAACCGATTCGAGCATCACCGCAACTATATTATCCGGGGTGAGCTCTCCCGTCTCCCTGTAGAGTTCCCTTTGCAGCCTGACCCATTTTGTAAGGCAAAAAATGTATTACAGGCATTGTCCTCCTCTTCTGGGCAAAACCGATAATCGGGAGACCGTGACTTACCGATCTTGTGCAGGTAAGACTGGAAACACCCGTGCCCGCTCAAGAGCTGGGTCAGAAAGAAGGCAGTCTCACCATGCCTTCGATTTAGCCACGGTCTCACATCCGGGATGAGGCGCGCAGTCCACCTTCCCTTCGTGCAATTCACCCAAGACTGCCGCCAATCGTTGAGCGAGCGCTGTCTCTCCTCGGGGACAACTATCTCCCTCGCATCCTCGTTTCGGCGCAGGTAAATAGCGCGGCGCTCTCTAACAAGGAGGGCAACAGGTATCACGCCTGCAATCACTCTCACCGCCGAGTCGGAGGCTGTTGGATACGAAGATGCAATTCTCAGTGCTCCTCTTCTCTGTACCTGTGCCAAACGTTTTCGGTATACCTCCTTGCTGAGAGCGTCGCCCCATACCTCTGCTCCGTACAGTAGCACTGACCCTACAGCACTCATCAAGAGGCGTCTTTTTGGTGGGCTGGGTCCCCCTACGTTGGCCATAAGTCGACTCAGAGCCGATATTTCCGAAGCAGCCTTCGCAGCCGTTGCCCTGATTTGCTCAGAGAAACTCATCTTCGAGTCGATCAGTAGCCCCAGGTACTTCACCGCTGGCTTCGATTCGATTTGCATGTCTCCAATACTGATCATCCTTACTCTAGGGATTCTCTTTTTTGTCAAGATGACCACTTCGGTTTTCTCCAGTACTAAACTGAGCCCTCGAGCAGTCATCCAGTCCTTCACTTGGCGCATTAGCATATCCAGCCTAAGTTGTGCTTGTTCAACGGTGCGTCCAGCGACCAGAGCCGCAACATCATCCGCATAGCCGACCAAGCGTGACTCATCTGGCATCTCAAGTCTCAGTAGCCCGTCGTAAGACAGATTGCACAGGTCCGGACCAAGGATGGATCCCTGGGCAACACCCGATGTAATTTCCATCCTTCGTTGGCCCTGTGTCGTGTCGTAGAGCAGGCTTCGGTCCTTTAGGTAGTTCCTCAAAAGCCGCATTAGATATTCTGGAACTTGAAAAGAGTTTTCCAGCGTGTCCAGAATATCCACCCATCTAGCGGAGTTGAAGGCATTGCTGACGTCGAGTGTCACCAACAGGACGATCCGTCGCTTGGTGCGACTATATGCCTCTGCCTTTTGGACCGCGTTCACCACCTCTGCAATCGCATCAATGGTAGAACGTCCTGCTCTAAAGCCGTACTGCCGAGGAGATAGGTCCCCAGCAGCACGAATCGCATCAGTGAGTCTTCCCTTGATGAGTTTCTCTAGCATTTTCCCAGCCGTGTCTAGCATGCATAACGGGTGGTATGCAGACGGCGATCCAGGATTTCCCTTCCCCCCTACTGCTGTTTCACCATGGACAGCTTCAACACGGGCGGGATGGGCGGGGAAGAGTCCCCGCACTATCGTGTCCATATTTTCCGTGTCATGTATACAAGGCTTCCGTAGGGCAGCAAGTTTCCCCATGACCAGCTTGTAGCCAAGGCCCCACGGATCCTTGTTCACATTGTCCACTAGGTCTTGCCAGCAGCGAGCCTTGCTACTGTTGATCAGTTTGCGAAGGCATTTCCTGGCCGACTTATATGCTGCCACCTGGTTGCATGCCTCGTCACGGTTCCGCGCCCAATGAGCCTCACGTCGAAGCTTGTGACACTCCCTTCGCTTCTCAGCGATATCAGTTGACCACCAGTACACTGGGGGCTTGCCGTGCCGGGTTCTTCGACGGGGCATAGAAGCGCAGCAAGCAGTCGTAATGGTGCTCATAGTAGACTTCACCACGTCTTGAGCTGCCTCCGAAGCTCCCTGCAGTGGCTCACCTGCTGTGAGAACCTTGACGAACCTCTCGACGTCCATCCAGATGTAGAAGGCCGAGAGCACGGACGCCGGGAGACAGCATCACCTATCTCAAGCAGAATGCACTGATGATCACTGGCTGAGTAGTCCTCTAATACTTTCCAGTTGTGTATCCTCCGTACTAAGGACTCCGAGGCGAATGTCACGTCCGGTATGGTTCCCTCACAGCCAATACGGCGGAAAGTCGGCGTATTTCCGGAGTTTAGTACGAAGAGGGCCATCCTAGCCGCCATTTCCAGGATTCGTTTTCCCCACGGATCTGTCTGATGCATGCCGCATTCGATTGCTTTAGCATTGAAGTCACCCCCAACGAGCACTTTGCCCTCTGGGTTCGAGACAGCGCCCTCCAAAGCATTAAGCTTGGCTTGGAAAGATGATATCGATTCGTTAGGCGTTAGGTACACACTGAAGTAGGTGATCCCTGAGCACCGAACCCACACGAAACAATCCCCCCGTCCACAACTCCCCGCTTGAAAGTCACTGCTCCGAACCCAGATGGCGGCAGTACCAGTTTCATCAGAATACCATAATGCAGGACTTTTATTATGGTGTTGCTCACTCAGCAGCAAGGAGTCGGCTTTCATGTCCCTCGCAAACTGCTCAAGCAGATTTTGGGCGGTTGAACTGCGATGTAGGTTTAGCTGCAGGATGCGGGTCATCGAAGCTCTGAATTTGCCTTGGCTGGGGCTTCCTGGAACACCCCGCATTTTCCTGATCCCAAGACGTGTCCAAAATCAGGTTTTGGATCAGCTTCCTTGCAAAGAATACAGTGTGCCTCCTTCGTACACTCTTTACTTTTATGTCCCATTTCACCGCATTTGTAATATAGGGAACTCCTATCAGGTCCTTTGCATACTTGTGCGGTGTGACCACAACCAAGGCATTTGAAACATTGAAGAGGCGTTGCTCTTCGCCGTATCTCACAAACAACCCACCCAATTCGTACTTTGCCCTTGTTTAGAAATTGTTCGGCGTCCTTTTCAGTCAAGTCAACTATGGCCATGCGTTGTCCCCTGTTGTTTTCTAGTGTCAGTCTCGCTTTGGTCCTTCCCACAATAGGGAACTCCTTTTTGATGGCCTCTTCTACCTCGGCCAGATCCGTCACGCAGTTTATGTCTCGTATTTCGATCGTTGCCATCAGCTCAAGCGGGGCTTTAGTTGCGCTTTTGCCGAGGACTTTCTTTACTGCGTCACAGAATGCTTCTTTATTGCTGGCCTCTGCTCCAAATTCGACAAGTATGTGGCCCGACCGCGTTGGTCTTACTACTTTAATGGTAGCATTGGTGTCTTCGGGCCTTACGTTTCCCCTGATATCCCACAGTACCTCCGCGTAGGATCAGCAATCTTGGGGCTTTACAAGCAGTGCCTGCTGCCGGGGTCTTCATCGGGGCTTCTGCCTATCCTGTTTTGCATCAGGTCCTTTTTCTGATTGGGCGTCCGTACGAACTTTACTTTCTGGCGGCTTTCTTTGCGGCTTTCTTCGCTCCTTTTGTAAGCACTGTCTGGAACTCCTAATCTGGTGCTCCACTCCCATCAAGTGCCTCTTCCTTCTTTCTTTTATCCCAATCTCCTTCGATTGGGCTAGACGCCATTCTTTTATTGACGTTTAATGGTGGAGCTATCTGCGTGTCGCCTTTAGATTTCGCCCCAAGTGCCTCTTTAGCCTTCTCTTCGTCTTCGGCCCTTAACCAGCTCCTCCGATAGTGCCCTATACGATCAAGAAGCTCCTCTAGTTCAAGGAGCCCTGCCTTTGCTGCTTTGCTGATTTTTGGGGAGTCGCATGCAGTTTGTATTCTTTTCAGAACATGTCCCGCTTTTCGGAGTAGTCTTTCTTCTTCGTATCGCTGGGCCGCTATCGTACCTTGCAACCATACTTGGGAGAGATTATCGCGTTTCGTTTCCGAGTGCAGTACTTCCGCCACATTTTCAACGTTCGCGGTGTATTCACGCGGTGTCTGGTCACTCTTTGCTTTTAGTGCCGTAATCTCCTTGTTGGCTTCTATCGCAGTTTTTATCGCGGTCGAATGAATGATCCCCCCATTCATTCAGCTCGCCTTTATATAGGGTCTCCAGCGGTTCAATGCATTTCTCGTACATTGGCGAATGTTCTGCCGAGAGGTATCTGGTATATTCGAGCAGATGAATGGAGCAGTGACTCACTTCCAAATGTTGATCATGCTTGGTGGGTTCTCGTGGTTTCGAGTAAATTCATTTTGTTGATGTTCTTAATGGTTGTGAAAACAATTGCGACAGTAGCTCGCAGAATTATTTGTACATGTAATTGTAATGATTTTCTCTTTTCAAGATCGAACGCGGTACCGACCTCTCATCGGTTCTAGATGTTAAGTCTGAGTAGTGCCAACGGATGGTACCAACAGGTCAACCAATCCGTGCACCGTAATCCATTCACGCGGTGACTGCTTGTCGGCCAGCTAGTTCGGAGAGGATTTCGGTCGCGGGTCTCCGAATGGATTACGCTCAATTACAATATTTCAGTCACCTGAAATTGCCCGTTTTCTAAACGCGTCAACATTTACTCATCCAGAACGAGAAACCTACATTACGTTAGTTCTGGATGGGATCTATCCACAGATCTCCAATCAAAAACGCTACAAAATCTCATAGGCGCGTTACCGATTCACCGACGCGGTACCGAAAAATATACTACTCGAACTTACACCGAAGCAAACTACTCTAAAGAAATGGCGAAACAAGCAAAGGTACCGCGTACCGCGCGCGACGCGAAACCGACTTCAGCGGATTTGTCGAAACCCTACCCTCGCGACGGCATACTTACCCTACACTCTCTGTTCCCCCTGAAAAAGAAGAGTCACTGAAAAGGAAAGTCGTTAGTTAAATTAGCGATTCATGATTTTATTTTGTATTTTTATAGTTTTGAGTTATATTTATTACAAAAAAATTTAGAGCGAGATATTCTCGCTATGTTATACAATTAATAAACTTTCTTAACAAGTAATGGAATATTATGGTCTTTATTCGCATTTTCTGCCACTTTCACTTTGTTCCACAGAAAATCATTGACATTCAAATCCTTTACATTACACTAGATTTGAATTGATGGTTTTACCTTCTTTATTTATTTTTGTCCTAACTCGATCCAACAAGACGTGAATCATATCTACTGAAATTGATAATCAAACTTTTTTTTTTTAATTTTGGAATGTTGACTGTTAAATTCTGATCACAGTAATTGTTTAAAGGATAAACTAATCTAGGAAGTTCTGCATTTGCTTAAAATCATAGCTTCGGCTCGAAAGGAACATTTTTTTTTTTTTTTTTGCTGTATGTGATGTAGAAAGGAAATGTCCAAATGAAAAGGTCTAAACAATAACTTTAAAAAAATATTGCCGAATAAAATATTTAGATTTTCGTTTCTGAAAATTTCACCGTAGCTAATTTAGATTTTCTCTAACTATTTCCAATGAGCGCAACTCTTGGGAACCTAAACCTTTGTGGACGTTACTTATGAAATGTATGTGTACCTGAGCATACCTAGATTGTCATATATCCAACTTTATCTTATTTCAATTCCCGGAATCAAATATATTTATGATACTTTTAACATATGAACATAGATTTGATTTGAATGTCAAACGTTTTCATATTTCGAGGAGTTTTCCATTGACGATTAATTCATATCTTATACATTCTTACCTAATTTTATACAAACTGATTTTTGTAAAAAAAAACTATATCTATAACTAACATACAAGGCACTTTGTAGGAAACTATTGAGTTGCTTATTTTGAGTAGCACTACTATGTAACGTACATCTATTTATACAAAATTCACCGTATTTGATACAAAACATTAATTCATGGAAACTATATAAGAAAGTAGAAATGAGGTAAGACGTTGATCACCTTAAATACGAAATTTTTTTTTTTTCAATCTAATATTACTTTAAATGAATAAAACATTATTGTATCGTTTCTAGACCCAAAATGTGTCTTTTAACAAATTGTGACTGATCGGTAACAATATTTCTAAAATTCTTTGCAAGAATAAAAAAAAATTTAATCAATAACCTGAAATATATGATGGCTTCTTTAAACATATGAATGGTAAATGTGGTCTGTGTTCTCTAGCATTAAGAGTTTGTTGTGGGAGTGTGCAAGTTTTCTGATCATCTACTTTGAAGAGTTAAAAATGCAAAAATACTTGTTCGGTATTAGTTTTACAGTTGAAAAATGCAAAATATATCGCTGAGGTCTGTCGGTACTTCTCTGTTATTGTGTCACCGTTCACGTACAATTATTAACTTATCCAGCAAAATCTAAACTCTATATATCCTTTCGTTGCAATAGTTTCCTTTACTAGTAGTTATAAGATAAATTATACTTGGTATTTTATGTATATGTGATATAAATTTTTTTTTTTTTTAAGGAATGTTTTATTGTCTTTTCGAAGATGTATTCTGAAAGTTTTCTTGCCTTGATTGAATAATCAAATAAATCAAATAATTTTAATAAAAGGACAAAAAAAAAAAATAACCTTTACAAAAAAAAAGCAGCACTTAAAACTAATAGTTATTGTATGTAAACATTTTATGAAAGTTTCTTACAAAACAAGTGGAAGTAAAGTGAGTTCCCAATTATAACTTATGTCCTTAGACAATTTACTATCAATTTTAAAGATTTTTTTAAAACTAAGAATATCACTGATAAATTTGTAGAATGTCTGTTTGATAGGAAGGGTTGGAGGCTAATGTTCATAAAATCTGGCATTTTTCTCTGTGGAAGATCTTGTTTAAATTAAACAGACAGAGTGAAGAACAGAAACGTGACATTGTAAATATGAGAAAAGGAAAGTGGTTGCTGAATATTTCTCATTAATAGAAAACGAGTACCATTTTATTTCATAATATCACGTTCTTTGGTGCAGTAGGGTCATTTTACTTGCAGAAATAATTTATGATTAAATGACGCCTTTTAAACAGGTTTCGCACACGTAAGCTTTTCTGCCTGTATGCGAATCGATATGTCTTCTCAGATCAGTTTTATGATGGAATTGTTTCGGACAAAATTGACATTGATGGGGTTTTTGTGCTGCACTGTGCTTCGCATAGTGCGTGTCGAAAGTGACTTCGTTGGAAAAACGTTTGCCACATCGATTACAACGGAATGGTTGCTCGCCCTTATGGAATGTTTTATAGTGTTGTGTTAAATAGCAAATCTTTGTAAATACCTTGTTACACTCGTCGCAACGAATTTCGCCAGTCGGTGTTTTTCGGCGCATCCCATTCATGGGGCGAGGAACTCTTTATTCCCAATCAAGAGCGGCCTTCACTTTTAGACACAACACCAACCTAGAGAGAGAGGTTAACTCTTAAACTTTTAATTGATGAAAAATTGCATCACTCACTTACTTATTGCTGTTACTTAGCCAAACGATTAATCAATGTCCGTACAACAGCGGCAATTCCCGTGACCCGTTCTTTTCCTACACCTTCTCGGCTTTTACGTCCTACAAGAGGCGCCAAATTCCCTGACATCTGTCCAAATGAAAGTATACTGACTGCCATCACTTCCATGTGGCTGTCAAATCCCTGGTTGTCACATCGGACAAAACATCTGTGCGTGGAATGGCACTTCATATGGCGGAAATGTGCTTCTCCAGATGTCGCCAGTGGCATAGTTTTCTCGATGGCCACGGTGGAGGGGCATTTCCAGATGGCTATGTCTCGAAATGTGCCGGGGTTGGATTAATTCTATATTTCGAATATTTATATCCACGGATCTAAATATTTGGACAGAAAAAAAAATATTTTCTGCACAACGATATCCGCACAACCGATGAAGTCCGCTGGCACTTCGAGGACATATCCATCTGGCAGGTTACAAGGGTTCGGGATCGGAATCACTTCGATTCCTGGGCGTAGGCGTCACATTACACATTCCCCCCCCCAAAATCGAAGTAATTACGATCCCGTCTCCTTTGTAAAAGGTCTTGGTTAGGGACGTGACGGGTCGAAGATCGGTTTCGAAGGATAGGCTACAACCCTGTTCGTGAAGACTCGACAGTGACTATATAGTAGGAAGTCAGGTGTTATTCGGAGGCCTTGGTCTAGGCAGAGATTTGGGATAAGCCAAGGTTTCTCGTGGGAATTAGTTGCACTTCATCGTCTAAGGTCTTTTGCGTGGTAAATTCCCAGGGTCTTACCAGTCATGTCCGCGATGAGGTATCGGGTGGGGCTTATGACTTGTATGACTCGACACTTCACGAATTTCTTGTCTAGTTTGGCATTGTAATGGCGGGTGGCATCGCTCTGTCGGAAGTTTCGACGATATATTTCGTCGCCGGCCTTAAAGCCAGAAGGATGAGATCGCAAGTTGTACCGCTCCTCTCCCATCCGTCTACTTTCTTCAATCTTCTCCCGCAGTTGATCTCGCAGAAGTTGGAGCTTTTCGTGCGGTTCTAGAACCACGATTGGGTCCTCTAGCGATTTCAGCTGCCGCAATAGCCGGTAAGCGCTCCCATGACCGATCATGTACTGGCCGAACACTGCAAAATACGGCGAAATGCCGGTCGTGGCGTGGTACGACGAGCGCAGCGCACTAGTGATGGCGGACAATTTGCGATCCCAGTCCCTCTGATTCGGGTGGACATAGGCGCGAATGGCCGCTATGAGCGTACGATTCAGTCGTTCGGATGCGTTGGCTTGTGGTGAATAGACGGCAGTTCGTTGGTGGATGATGCCGTATTTGGACATTAGGTCTCGGAACTTGCTGGAGGTGAACTGGACCCCATTGTCGGAGACAAGTTTCTCCGGAACTCCAAACATGTGAAAGACTCGGTTCTCCAAAAAGCTGATTATTGGTCCAGTGTGCATGTTACGTAGTGGTTCTATGATAGGGAATTTGGAGAGCTGGTCCAGGACCACGACAGCTCCCGTGTGACCAGAAGCAGATCGAGGGTAAGGACCGATAAGATCAATGTACAAGCGCTGGAACACGCGTTCGGGGACCTCAACCTTACCCATGGGTGGCCGAAGAATGGTGTTGGGCGCTTTAGTGCACTTGCATAGCTCACAGGAGGCTACGTACGCTTTTATCTGTTGTGCCATCTTAGGCCAAAAGAAACAGGTTTTCAACCGCCTAAGTGTACGACCGTATCCGCCGTGCGCACTTGATGGGTGGTCATGAGCCCGCCTGATAAGATCAGTGGTTAATTCTTCGGGCACCCACAACTTCCACTGTTCTTCTTCATGTATGGGGTCTCCGGAGGCGTGTCCCATCCGTTTGTAAATAAATCCATCCGTCAACCGCAGTTCAGGAAGCTGGGGCTGTTGATTCTGGATAGTGTGAATCAGTTGGGTGTAGCTGGCTGACTTGAAGGCAGGATGGTCCAAATCGATCAATTGGGGGCTGTCGTCCTCTTGGACCAACTCGGCTCCTTCAGGGGCAAACATTCTGGATAGGGTGTCGGGGACTACATGCTGGCTTCCTTTTCGGTGGCGAATTGTGAAGTCAAATGCCTGTAGTTTCAGTGCCCACCTGGCCAATCTGCCGTTGAGATCAGTCTGGCTCATTAGCCATTTCAGAGAAGCGTGATCCGTAACGATTTCAAAGGTGTGTCCCTCCACATAGGCTCGGAAGCGTTTCACTGCCAACACCGCAGCTAGACATTCCTGCTCGGAGACCGTGTAATTTCGCTGGGCTGGGTTCAGCTTGTGAGACATGAAGGCTATAGGTCTCTCCTCGCCGTCTTGTGCAACCTGGACTAAGACTGCTCCCACCCCATGTTGACTCGCGTCACAATGGATTGAGAACGGTTTGTCAAAGTCCGGGCTGTGCAGTACGGGGGCTGTAGTCAGACTCTTCTTTAGCTTTTCAAAGGCTCGCAAGCTGGGCTCTTCCCAGACGAATTTACGTCCCTTACGCAGCATGTCGGTCAAAGGAGTGGTAATGGTGGCATAGTCACGTACAAAACGCTGGTACCATCCGCATAAGCCTAAGAATCGGCGTAATTGTTTGGTGGTCTTGGGTAATGGAAAAACGTCAATCGCTTGAGTCTTTTCCGGATCGGTCTTGATATGGCCATGCCCAATGATGTGACCTAAATATTTCACCTCCGTCATCACGAACTGGCTCTTCCTTATGTTGATGGTTAATCTTGCCCTCCGGATGTGTAGAGCCACCTCCTGAAGCAGGTCGATGTGTTCATCGAAGGTCTCGGTTATAAGCAACAGATCGTCCAAGTAAACGAAAACTTGGTGCCGCAAATGAGGTGGTATCACCTTATCCATAAGGCGCGTCATTGTTTGGGGGGCATTACACAATCCGAATGGCATGGTCACGAATTGATATAGGGGCCGACCTGGGACTGTGAAGGCTGTTTTCTCCTTTGAACCGGGGTCTAAAGGAATTTGCCAGAAGGCGTCCTTGAGGTCTAAGCTCGTGATGAAATGGGCTTTAGGCAATCGACTCAAAATGCCTTCGATCAACGGTAGAGGATATGCGTCCTTGACTGTGACGGCGTTCAAGCGTCTGGCATCTAAGCATAACCGGACCTTGTTCGGCTTGACAACTAAGGTGACTGGGGAAGCCCACGCGCTCTGTGATTCTTCGATTACGCCTAATGCTAACATTCGATCCACTTCGGCATATAACGATTTTTCCTTCGCCGGAGATATGGCGAAATGTCTCTGTTTTATGGGTTTAGCATCCCCCACATCTATAGTGTGGAACACCAGGGCAGTCCGCCCGAGACCTTCTTTCTCGTGCGATGGAAAAGCCGATATAGCCGAGTCAAGACGCAGTTGCTGATTTACATCCAGTGTATGCCGTAATAAGTTAGTGGGTTGAGATTGGTCAGGAACGGTGGTGACGGACTCCAGGGTCGAACCGGAAAATAGTGCCGGGGCCAAGTTAAATTTTCGAACGAAATCCACTCCTAAATAAAGATTCTGGGTTAACTGAGGTATGATGAAAAATTCCATAGGTTTAGTTACCCCTTTAAAGGTGACATCCGTCATAATTTTTCCCACTACAGAGTGACGAGTTCCGTCCGCCGTGCTTAACCAGGAGGTGAAATGACGGATTTGGTCCGCGTGCTTTGCCAGTACCTCCCCTGCAAACTCAGCAGATATGCAATTCACACTGGCTCCCGTATCGACTAAGCCTGATACTCGTTTTTGCAGGAGGTGTACTGACGCATATGGCCGAACATCATCCCTCAATAATTCGTCTAAGTATATGTCCTTCAACACTTTCCTCGACTGCCTGACTTTTCTCCAGAAGCTCCGCATCCGACGCGTGGCTCGCTTGCTTCGCGGTGGGACATTTGTGGCCAATTCCTCATGGAAGATGCGCTGTCGAGTATCCAAGTAATTCCGCAGCCTGACATGAAAAGGTTTTACATGCCAAGGAACTTTCGTCTCGCTATCATTTCCCTGCGCGTTGGCCTCGGCGAAGGACGGCGTCGGTTGTGGAACTTCGGGAGAACTGTGGTTAGCGGTGCGAGTCAGCAGAATTGGAGTCATGTCGGGAGCTGGGTCATAGCTAGTGATGGGGTCTGGATTGGTCCGTCCGGGGTTTAGGAGTGCCGACGGGTGGTCGCGGCACTCGGTGGCAAGTTTTTTCGCCCTTTGCAATTTGCACAATCAGGTGCGTATGTGCCGGCCTTCCCGCAACGGTAGCAGAAAAGCGTTGGCTCTGCTGGACATGCATAGAACCGATGTCCCGGTTGTCGGCAGTTCCAACAGACCGTCGGGCTTGTAATTGCTTCAAGGGAGGGTCGATCAATCAATGCTGGGTCCTCAAGCTCCGGTGGTGCTCCGCTCCTCGGTACTGGTACTGGATCAGCAAGCAGGTGGTCTGCTGCCATCAACTCCGCGGTGTGATGATTTCGGGGATTTGGTCCCGTTATGCGAGGTTGTGGACGGAAGGTACCTCGTCGCTCATCCAAGTGTTCTTGTCTACGCGCATGGAGGCGCAATCCCTGTATGGTGTTGATGGGAAAATGTAGCAGGCTGTTCTGGAGATCCCAGCGCATGTTCTCTCTGATAATTTCTACTAATTCGTCCTCGGGCATGGTATTTCGCAGGCGAGTGCTCAGTCTCACTATACTGGTGTAGTACTGGTCGAACGGTTCGTGAGCGCCTTGTTTCCGTTTCTTTATTTGCTCTCTTAGCTCTCTCTCAGTGAAGCCATCCTCAAATCGATTGCGGAAGGCTGCACTGAAAGAGTGCCAAGTGGGACGTGGCGTTGACTCTTTAAAGCTCCAGTACCAGTCGGCAGCGTCGCCGCTGAACAAAAGATGGGCATGCCGGAGGAAGGCCGAGGAATCACCTCCCAGGGTGCTGGACACCAACGCCTGAATCCGGAAAAGGAACCGGTCCGCCGATATCATATCGTTGAACCCTGTAAAGTTCAGGCGCCAACTCTCCATGATACGAGGCGTCGGGTCTCGAAAAGGTGCCAATGCGTTCCCGGGGGGAATCACATCCTCTATTGACCTGTTGTACTGAGCTGCCTCGGGGGCTGGAGGTGCCAACGGAGGTCCGGTACTGTGTCGCGGTCTGTATTCGGGAGCTCTGGGATCCATTCCCGAGTTCCTTGGAGGTGGGACCCATTGCTCGGATTGTCGGGAGTGGGGCATCGCCACACTGGGATTTGGCTCCCAGCCAAGCGGAGTTCTCACGCGGCTGGGTGGTTGGCTCAACGGGAGATTCTGGAGCTTTCCCTCCAGGTTGCCAATCCTCTCCGACATATCCCTCATCAACGCCACGAGGGTGTCAATGGAGTGGGCGGAAGGCATGGTTGTCACCTCGGACACGACACTTGCAGCCGGAACTTCACCGCCTACTGCTCCTTGCAGGTCTAAGAGTGGTTGTGACTGTTCAGCCTCTGGAACTCCTTTCGCCACTGCTCCACGCGTTGGTAGGGGCGTTCCGAGGGGGACGTCTAGGGCAGACCGATCTATGGGTCGCCGGCATAAGGGACACAGCTCTGACGTGAGGAGGAGCTGTTGTACACAGGCACGATGGAATAAATGTCCACAATCCAATCGCACGCTGTGTACGCCCTCCACTACGTCTTCGAAGCAGATCCCGCAGTTAGCTGGTTGGACCGTTTTAGATCGGGTCCACCGCTTATCTGGGGTCCGCTTCGTGGCCGTTTTCGTTTTGCTTCTAAAAAAAAAGAGAAAAAATATATAAACTAGACTTATTCCTATTATAACCCTAATATATAAATGGACAAAACTTACTACTAATTAGTGGCCGATAGTGGCGAGCTATTGATACGTGGGAAGAAAAAAAATTATTTGATATACACTTTCCTTTTCAGTGGTCGAACTCTTCAGCGGGAAATGAGAGTGCGTGGTAATCTGCCGAAGAAAGGGTGCTTCGGTCGATTTACGAAATTTATCCCCATACCCACATACATTACAAACCGTTTCTAATCTACGTTAAATGACTCGACGAGACAAGTGGTAGAGCTACCGTAACGACTTTGTACGCGGTCAAAATTCCCGACGCGTGGAAGCATTCCGGGCTTCGCAACTCCAGCATACGCCATCGAACGTTGAACCGATACCACTCGTCTAACACGCATAAGAAATAGTTAGAATCCTTCCGCGACATAAAGGCAAGATAGCCTTCTATTTTCTTGAGAGTCCATGCTGATAGGTAAACCCATCAGACTGGCAGTTCCATCAAGAAAATAGAAGGTCCTTACAGGTGTTAACCTGGGACAACACATCGGAAGGATTCTGTCGCGAAAGCAAAATCAAACAAAGGAGAGCGGAAGCTACAACTCACGTGAAGCGACTTCTAGTGTGTATCACACAATTCCACTGCTCCTGATAGTGGGACTCGAGTACCAAAGTACCTTACATCCTCCGTAAAGGACCAACTCGTCAGAAGACGCGAAGTTCTTTCCCCCTTAGGATGTTTTTGGCCCCACGTTGGGCGCCATTTGTAATGATTTTCTCTTTTCAAGATCGAACGCGGTACCGACCTCTCATCGGTTCTAGATGTTAAGTCTGAGTAGTGCCAACGGATGGTACCAACAGGTCAACCAATCCGTGCACCGTAATCCATTCACGCGGTGACTGCTTGTCGGCCAGCTAGTTCGGAGAGGATTTCGGTCGCGGGTCTCCGAATGGATTACGCTCAATTACAATATTTCAGTCACCTGAAATTGCCCGTTTTCTAAACGCGTCAACATTTACTCATCCAGAACGAGAAACCTACATTACGTTAGTTCTGGATGGGATCTATCCACAGATCTCCAATCAAAAACGCTACAAAATCTCATAGGCGCGTTACCGATTCACCGACGCGGTACCGAAAAATATACTACTCGAACTTACACCGAAGCAAACTACTCTAAAGAAATGGCGAAACAAGCAAAGGTACCGCGTACCGCGCGCGACGCGAAACCGACTTCAGCGGATTTGTCGAAACCCTACCCTCGCGACGGCATACTTACCCTACACTCTCTGTTCCCCCTGAAAAAGAAGAGTCACTGAAAAGGAAAGTCGTTAGTTAAATTAGCGATTCATGATTTTATTTTGTATTTTTATAGTTTTGAGTTATATTTATTACAAAAAAATTTAGAGCGAGATATTCTCGCTATGTTATACAATTAATAAACTTTCTTAACAAGTAATGGAATATTATGGTCTTTATTCGCATTTTCTGCCACTTTCACTTTGTTCCACAGAAAATCATTGACATTCAAATCCTTTACATTACACTAGATTTGAATTGATGGTTTTACCTTCTTTATTTATTTTTGTCCTAACTCGATCCAACAAGACGTGAATCATATCTACTGAAATTGATAATCAAACTTTTTTTTTTAATTTTGGAATGTTGACTGTTAAATTCTGATCACAGTAATTGTTTAAAGGATAAACTAATCTAGGAAGTTCTGCATTTGCTTAAAATCATAGCTTCGGCTCGAAAGGAACATTTTTTTTTTTTTTTTTGCTGTATGTGATGTAGAAAGGAAATGTCCAAATGAAAAGGTCTAAACAATAACTTTAAAAAAATATTGCCGAATAAAATATTTAGATTTTCGTTTCTGAAAATTTCACCGTAGCTAATTTAGATTTTCTCTAACTATTTCCAATGAGCGCAACTCTTGGGAACCTAAACCTTTGTGGACGTTACTTATGAAATGTATGTGTACCTGAGCATACCTAGATTGTCATATATCCAACTTTATCTTATTTCAATTCCCGGAATCAAATATATTTATGATACTTTTAACATATGAACATAGATTTGATTTGAATGTCAAACGTTTTCATATTTCGAGGAGTTTTCCATTGACGATTAATTCATATCTTATACATTCTTACCTAATTTTATACAAACTGATTTTTGTAAAAAAAAACTATATCTATAACTAACATACAAGGCACTTTGTAGGAAACTATTGAGTTGCTTATTTTGAGTAGCACTACTATGTAACGTACATCTATTTATACAAAATTCACCGTATTTGATACAAAACATTAATTCATGGAAACTATATAAGAAAGTAGAAATGAGGTAAGACGTTGATCACCTTAAATACGAAATTTTTTTTTTTTCAATCTAATATTACTTTAAATGAATAAAACATTATTGTATCGTTTCTAGACCCAAAATGTGTCTTTTAACAAATTGTGACTGATCGGTAACAATATTTCTAAAATTCTTTGCAAGAATAAAAAAAAATTTAATCAATAACCTGAAATATATGATGGCTTCTTTAAACATATGAATGGTAAATGTGGTCTGTGTTCTCTAGCATTAAGAGTTTGTTGTGGGAGTGTGCAAGTTTTCTGATCATCTACTTTGAAGAGTTAAAAATGCAAAAATACTTGTTCGGTATTAGTTTTACAGTTGAAAAATGCAAAATATATCGCTGAGGTCTGTCGGTACTTCTCTGTTATTGTGTCACCGTTCACGTACAATTATTAACTTATCCAGCAAAATCTAAACTCTATATATCCTTTCGTTGCAATAGTTTCCTTTACTAGTAGTTATAAGATAAATTATACTTGGTATTTTATGTATATGTGATATAAATTTTTTTTTTTTTTAAGGAATGTTTTATTGTCTTTTCGAAGATGTATTCTGAAAGTTTTCTTGCCTTGATTGAATAATCAAATAAATCAAATAATTTTAATAAAAGGACAAAAAAAAAAAATAACCTTTACAAAAAAAAAGCAGCACTTAAAACTAATAGTTATTGTATGTAAACATTTTATGAAAGTTTCTTACAAAACAAGTGGAAGTAAAGTGAGTTCCCAATTATAACTTATGTCCTTAGACAATTTACTATCAATTTTAAAGATTTTTTTAAAACTAAGAATATCACTGATAAATTTGTAGAATGTCTGTTTGATAGGAAGGGTTGGAGGCTAATGTTCATAAAATCTGGCATTTTTCTCTGTGGAAGATCTTGTTTAAATTAAACAGACAGAGTGAAGAACAGAAACGTGACATTGTAAATATGAGAAAAGGAAAGTGGTTGCTGAATATTTCTCATTAATAGAAAACGAGTACCATTTTATTTCATAATATCACGTTCTTTGGTGCAGTAGGGTCATTTTACTTGCAGAAATAATTTATGATTAAATGACGCCTTTTAAACAGGTTTCGCACACGTAAGCTTTTCTGCCTGTATGCGAATCGATATGTCTTCTCAGATCAGTTTTATGATGGAATTGTTTCGGACAAAATTGACATTGATGGGGTTTTTGTGCTGCACTGTGCTTCGCATAGTGCGTGTCGAAAGTGACTTCGTTGGAAAAACGTTTGCCACATCGATTACAACGGAATGGTTGCTCGCCCTTATGGAATGTTTTATAGTGTTGTGTTAAATAGCAAATCTTTGTAAATACCTTGTTACACTCGTCGCAACGAATTTCGCCAGTCGGTGTTTTTCGGCGCATCCCATTCATGGGGCGAGGAACTCTTTATTCCCAATCAAGAGCGGCCTTCACTTTTAGACACAACACCAACCTAGAGAGAGAGGTTAACTCTTAAACTTTTAATTGATGAAAAATTGCATCACTCACTTACTTATTGCTGTTACTTAGCCAAACGATTAATCAATGTCCGTACAACAGCGGCAATTCCCGTGACCCGTTCTTTTCCTACACCTTCTCGGCTTTTACGTCCTACAAGAGGCGCCAAATTCCCTGACATCTGTCCAAATGAAAGTATACTGACTGCCATCACTTCCATGTGGCTGTCAAATCCCTGGTTGTCACATCGGACAAAACATCTGTGCGTGGAATGGCACTTCATATGGCGGAAATGTGCTTCTCCAGATGTCGCCAGTGGCATAGTTTTCTCGATGGCCACGGTGGAGGGGCATTTCCAGATGGCTATGTCTCGAAATGTGCCGGGGTTGGATTAATTCTATATTTCGAATATTTATATCCACGGATCTAAATATTTGGACAGAAAAAAAAATATTTTCTGCACAACGATATCCGCACAACCGATGAAGTCCGCTGGCACTTCGAGGACATATCCATCTGGCAGGTTACAAGGGTTCGGGATCGGAATCACTTCGATTCCTGGGCGTAGGCGTCACATTACATAATAATATTAAAGGTGTCCTCAATGACGAGGATGTGTGGTTAATTCTGAGGTGCATGTATTATTAACATTTGTTGATGTAGAAGGGCCATTTTAGTTATTTTTTATTTTTCGATTTCAGTGGTTTTGTGCTTATTGAAGGCTTTTTTGTTGAAAACAGGGTTATTGGCATATGCCAGTGGGTTTCTAGAGTGATTCGTTATAGAATGGCCAGGCGCTCCGTTTTTTAGGCCTCTGTTAATTCCCATGCTATCTGTCATATTTGTGGTTACAAATCCTTCGAATATGGATGCCATAGATGGCATTTCTATAGAGGCAGCCTCATGAAGTTTATTGGTATCTGTCAGTGTTTTACTTGTAATGTTTTTGGCGTTGGGGTTTTAGTTTCTCCTTTGGGTTTATTGTAATGATAAGGGGTCTTGTTTGATTTTTCATTTTCGTGAGATCATCCTCGTCTTTTGCGTATTTGTTTGGTTTCCATATCTATATCAATGTGGTTGCCTCCATCGGGGTCGGGAGGTAATCACGATTGACGATTTTGGGTGTTTCCGGATTTTTGCAAACAGTTTCAGTCGTGCCAATTCAGAGACAAAAATATCTCATGAAGCCCGTTTGAAGTAGACACTGAGCTTATCATTCAAAAATATTTAAAATACGGTTTGCACGGATGTAGGCTACTTGTTACATGTAAATTGTTTTTAGCTTTTTAGTTTATGATTGTAGTAATCTAAATATTTACTTTGTTATTGGATCAATCATTCAATCAAATAGCTGCGCTATCGTTCTACTATTGAAGATATTGATCTTGCATTTACCACATAAAATTAAAATTTCTTTGATTTTAAGCCTAAGCTGTTTATGCTCATTGATGCCAATAAATTAAAATTGGGAAATCGCACTGTTACTACAAACTTTTAGTGTATTTTTTGCCCATATACTTTTTACAACTCACATATGTAACTTTTATTTTTATACAATTTTTCATAGGTTTTAATTAGATCTTAGGCATCCAGCGATTATTTTAATAATGTGTTAAACATTTTTATTTTAGTTAAAAATAAAAAAATAATTATAAATACTTACTTTTATTGTTAGCAACCACTCGAACGCAACGTTTTTCTCCAATAACAACATTGCCCAATTCTACGTGGCAAAAATTCAAACAAATGTTAGGTCCAATCGCCGTTCCTGATAATTTTACTGGCAGTCGTATATGATTATCGGTACTGCATGCTAGATATGCATAACTTTTGAATTTCAAATCAATTATTTCGACGTCTGTTAAATTCGGTTTTGGAATGAATGTAGCTCGCATTTGCATCGAAGAATTTGGCGGGATTTTAGCACTCTATGGGGAATTGTTGTAAATGTTTTCAAAGGTAGTGATTATAATTTTATGTTAATACTTTTGGTGCAATTAAAAAGTTATCATCTATTTGTTTAATGTTTCTAGGATCTTGCTCTTCTTCACCATCAGATCGATCACATTCTACAAAAAAAATAAATAAAAAGAATAAAAATATACATACCATAATCATGAAAATATATCAAAATCATCACTCACCTTGCTTCTCCTTTCTACACCATTTTATTTTTATAGTTTCATTGGATTCATTGCAAACATTAAAAGTTTCGTCGGTTGAAAACCCGAAATATATTCGAGGAAAGTAAATTTTAACATTATTAATAAACGGGCGATATGGTGTTACTTCATTTAAAAAGCTTAGTGTATGCTTTTCTTCTAAAAAATTTCAAACAATTGTAAAGGGGTTAAAAATTAATAAATCATATACGAGGTTACCACAAATTATCAATAATTCATCATTAATGCTACAATGGTTTTCTACAGTAACAGAAAAAAGTAGATTGGTACAAGAATTTGCTTCAAATTGGTTTATTTTTGATAAGAGTTGTAATTTGGAGCTGAAATGAACCAGAACTATCATACAAAATTATCCCTTATGATTTACAGAATTATTTACCTTGTAACTGGCCATTTAAGGCAAAATAGAGCAGCCTTTTTGGAAGGATTATAAACACTCATGTAATAATAGCTAGGCAAATTTAATGCACGATTAGGTATAATCACTTGCTTTGGTATACACAATTCTGGCAATTTTCGGAAAACTATTCGAAAAAGTTAAAATTTACTATAAAATTTTTCTTGTTTATTATTTAAGAAGCTTACGCAAAACAGGTACTTCCAATGTAAATTGAGGATGTTGAAATCCAATGAAAATACTGTATCTTCTATTTCCTGGCCAATTTCTCAACGATGCTGCCGTGGGCTCGTAGTAGACATTAACGGTCTTCGAAAATTGTGCATCAATCACAAAATCATTATCAGTTTGAAATCCCAACTCATTCGGGAAATCGGATGTTATTGTCACCTTGATGTTGGTCTAGGAAATCAAATTTTCGTTTAAAAGTGATAAAAATACGTAAATCTAGATGAACTTACTATGTCATCATTTTTTATTTCGAAAGATTTTTTAAATGTTCGACATTTTTCATGCTTTTTAAAAATTATAGCATCCGGGGTGATTTTGAGTCTTTCCAAAAATGCGTTCTTTTCAACAAGTCCTAAAATGAAATAAAATATTATCGCTAAAATTTATCCATAAAAATTTTATTTACTTTTTTTCTCTTTACAACAAAATCCGTCGTTTTCTTCCATGACGTTCGTTTGCATTTAGGGTACGCTCAGAATCGTTTTCTTACAGATGTGTGTACATAAGCTGTCAGATTTGTTTTATATACGAAAATGTTGCTAGCAACATGTATCCTTCATATGACAGTTTGTTGAGGTTGGAAATCGAATAGATAAAGTAGTTTTAGTTTTTAACGCGAATTATTTATTGAATTCGTTTGATTCGCTTGCTTTTGAAAGTGATTGATCAGCGGGAAGGAGTAGAATTAAAATGTCGAATTTAATTCATAAAGGTACATATGTCAATCATTTTATATTCGATTGGAGCAATCCAGGATATAACCTCCAGTTTTAAGGTATCAAGCAATGCAGGAGTGCTGTTGATTACTTACCAATAGTTGTCCATCGGAATAATAATATTTGTGTTGCATCATTTCTATTAGGATCCACTCTTTTGGCAAACATCTTGGATGTTACAGAGTGATCCAATCTTCTGTTCTTGGCCCATTACATACCGTTTTAAAAAAATTGTGACATTCTGTGAGAGCCGCAGAGCTGTGGATCATTTTGTTTTACTTCAATGCTTACATAAGCTGGAAGTCAGAGCACTCTTTTAGAGTAAGAATTAAATCAATAGAACGTCTGTGTCTGCTTGAAACATTTTATCGAATGTCTTGCACTGCATAAATAATCATAAAAAAAAAAGCAAAAAAAAAATATACGCGATGAATTGATAACCTTCTTTCTTTTGGAAGTCGGTTAAAAATGAAAAGAATCAGCGGAACTAGGGTAATTCGTAAGTACACCAGCAGAAGGAAGAGAGCCTAATTTATAACTCCATGCTAATTTATAACTCCATGCTTTTGAAGACAAAATAATTATAAATACAAGAAAAGCAAACCATTTCCAACCAGCAATTCAGCCGGACGTATGTATGAATCGTTTCATGTTCGACTTTCTTTGGAGCAACACAGTAGACCGAATCAAATCTGGATTCCTCACGAATGTCGTGAAGTCGTTAGATTTTCAACTTTATTGAAGTGCTGGGTCCACTTCTCTATTGGGTGTAGGTATCGACTGGGAATTCAAATATACGTTCACAATTGAGCGATCAAACTCAAATTTAATTTTTCTAGCCCATTTATAGTAACAAACGTGTGAATAGATTCATTATATTCACGAAGCAAAATATTCTATTGCATCAAAAGTGGAAGTTTTAAGGCTTTGTGAAAGGTGTTCTACAAAGAGCTGCTAGTTTCGCGTCTTGTCTGTCTGTCCGTCCGTCACAGCGGGTCCCTATAAACACAATAACGTTGATTAAAGTGTTTATAGGAATGTTAAAGGGTACGTAAAGAACTGCAGCGGTAGTGTGCTGCCTCAGCGAGTGGGAAATTTGTGCTATGCTGGAAATGGCCTTGTCTAGGGACGCAAAAGTGCGCTGGCAAGCTAACTTTACGGTATCTTGGGGCGGGTTCTTTTCCTAGGAACATCTATAAAAATAGTGTTAAATTCTTAAATTGGCCACCAGTGGCGAACTAAAAATAACGTCACAAAAAAAAATTAATTCTAATTCATGATATAATTTTTGGTTGCTCCTTTTTTGGCGTTAAATTCAAATGAATAAATAAGAAACTCTAATATTTTCCGTAAAACGCCAATATTTATTAAAACCCGGGCAGACACGTGTTTCGGAAACAAGTTATTTCCTTCTTCAGTGCCGTGTTACTGAAACATAATAAAAAATTCTTGTATTTATACATCGTTACTAAATTACAAACTAATTTACAAAAGGTATTTTAATGAACTAATAATAAGATTAAAATTATTATTAAAAGGTATTTAAAACATTAATCCACTCTATTATCCTTCACGGTGTCATAAACTAGATGAGTCATTCAAGCCTTTAACATATTGATCCGATCAAACTACTGTATGCGTTCCCTAGATCCGTATTAAACCTTAAATCTTCCGGTATCCTAGAAATCCACCAATTTTCCGCTGCATCCAACCTTCTCCAATCGTTGATTTCTACGAGGATCTCCACGTTGTCCCATTCTATTTGATGCGTGCTCTCCATAATGTGTCCTGCAACCGTTGAGCTCGCCTCATTTCGTCATTTTTTCGCTGCTACTTCCGCTTCCCTTGTATGCTCGTGGAATCGAATTTTCACCAGTCGTTTTGTTTGGCCCACGTACATTTTTCCACACTCTGGGCATGTTATCCTGTATATGCACGGTTAATCAAAACCAGAATAAGCAAGTTAGATGTGCATCGAAGAAGAAACTCTTTTACGACATTCTTCAAAACACCGGTTCAAAATACGCAGAGAATGAAGCTGACTTACTCTACACATTCACGGAAGCTACAACAAATACTGAAGACAGCGGGTATCGAAACAGCACACTCGTCACGAATCTACAAATTGGAACAAAAAGTAGAGACTACGAAGGACAGTAAACAAAAGGATGAACGTAGCGGCATATACAGGATAACATGCCCAGAGTGTGGAAAAATGTACGTGGGCCAAACAAAACGACTGGTGAAAACTCGATTCCACGAGCATACAAGGGAAGCGGAAGTAGCAGCGAAAAAAGGACGAAATGAGGCGAGATCAACGGTTGCAAGACACATTATGGAGAGCACGCATCAAATAGAATGGGACAACGTGGAAATCATCGAAGAAATCAACGATTGGAGAAGGTTGGATTTGTGGATTTCTAGGATACCGGAAGATTTAAGGCTTAATACGGATCTAGGGAACGCATACAGTAGTTTGATCGGATCAATATGTTAAAGGCTTGAATGACTCATCTAGTTTATGACACCGTGAAGGATAATAGAGTGGATTAATGTTTTAATTACCTTTCCAAGCAGTAATTTTAATGTTATTATTAGTTCATTGAAATACCTTTTGTAAAATAGTTTGTAATTTAGTAACGATGCATAAATACAAGAATTTTTTATTATGTTTCAGTAACACGGCACTGAAGAAGGAAATAACTTGTTTCCGAAACACGTGTCTGCCCGGGTTTTAATAAATATTGGCGTTTTGCGGAAAATATTAGTTTCTTATTTATTCATTGTAATTCATGAGTTTAATCAAAAATTTAAAAAATAAACATGTGAATATCATTAATGAATTCAGTCCTTCCACTTTTCCCCCTCGCAGGCAGGGACGACAATGGTAAAATTCCCCACTACGTGTTAACAGGGGCAATTCTCTTGAGGCACCGTGAACATCCAAGCTCTGAAATCAACTCTTGGTCGATTGCGTTAATCCAGGTAAAGTTCGTCGGCCCAGGGTGAATTCTGATCTGCAAGCAGCGCGTGTCTTGTCGTGGATAGTCGCGGACTAGCAAATCTGCCAATCCACAAAATCAAAATCCATGTAGTGGAAGACACTTCGGCACCGTTTGATTTGGGGTGCGAATCTGAACCCGCCGCAAAAGATGTTATGTAACAACTTTCGAATACATACAGGGACTCTAATATCATTTGGCCTTGCTAGTCATACAATAGTGGTTACCCACCAATGTATAATTCAAAAGCAAGTCCGAACGATATTGATAACCGAAGACAACACAAAATCCAAGCAAGTTTAGTGCAATTACTCTTCGCAGTTACCTACCTACCAAAAATTTGGACACCTCGTGGGGTGACCTAGAGACGATGGTCTGTCTCATGGCTCTCGACTGTTGATACAGCCGGGCTTTTCGAGCCCCACGTTGGGCACCATTTGTAGTGTTTATAGGGATCTAAAGTGTCCGTAAAGGACTGCAGCGCTTATCTGCTTCAGCGAGTGGAAAATTAGTGCTACGCTGGTAATGGCCTTGTCTGGGGACGCGTAAGTGCGCTGGCAAGCTTCCTTTTCGATATCATGTGGTGGGTTCTTTTCCCACAGTACAAAGGCCCACGACAAAAGTTTCTCGCACTTACGAATTAAATGATGACCAGAGTCGGAATGTCAAACCGAATGACCGTTGGAAATATGTCAATGGCCGAAGTAACCAACCGAAATGGATTATGAAGAAAATACGACGACGAATGACCGTTTAACCGCGAGACATAAGGCGATTTCGTCCTTGCCGAGGACTGTCACGGCCTACAAATAAAAGTGGGGCATCCATGTGGTAGCGGTGCCCCCACGCACCCCTCCCAACCGGATCTTCAATGCAAAAATATGATGCCTTGGCCCATATCGGGTGTGGAAGGCCAAGCATGTGTAGTGAATTGTGAGTAGATAAATGTCCGTAAAGGACTGCAGCGATGGTCTGCTGCCTCGGCGAAAGAGGATGGTAGGATTCGCCTTGTCTGAGGACGCGTGAATGCGCTGGCAGGCTAGCATTGCGGTGTCGTGTGGCGGGTTCTTTTCCCAGCACAAGACCCACTACAAAAGAATTTTGCATTCACGAATTAAAGGATCTAATGCGGATCGACTGGTGTCGAGGCCGAGGTAACCTACTAAGGGTGAAAATTGGTTAAATCCAGTAACAAACTGGGCCTAGAGAAAATAAACGGACTTAAGCGGACTTCGTCGTTACCGACGACACTTATGGCCCCCTAATAAGAGTAGGGCATCCAGGTGGAGGCGGAGCCCCTCCGAACCGGATCAAGATCCAAATGTAAGCGTGGCCATATTTTCCATTTAAGTGAAAAACTCATACAAACATAATTTGAATGAATTTTCCCTTTAAATGAAAAATATAAACGTGGCAAATTTATGTCATAGTATTATATGAGGGAATCACATAACCCTATGCCATAAATAGGCATGCGAGCGGAGGGCCACCTTACCCGGGCAAGAGCACCTGTAACGCTTCAAAAGGGGCGAGCTCGTCCGATGGCTAGCTCATTAAAGTGGAGGAGCCAGCCAACCTGGCGGGTCCCATACCCGGTCAGGTTCGAAAACCAAATGGAAAGACGGAAATTTTTGTTTAATAATTCATTATTTTTTTATTCTTCCCAAATCCTAAATATATTCAATCACGTATAGGAATTCTTCCACTTTTTATTAAAATATCATCATTTGGGTTTAGTATTGTAGTATCATAAAATGAAGCAACACATGCATTAAATAAATGACTAGAACAAAGATGATCGACTCTTTCTCAATTCAAAAACTCCTGGTTAGTTATATAATTTAAAAACAGATGTAATAAATATGATTTTAAATATATATGAATATAAAAAACAGGCGGATACTCACCAACATCCTCACCGGGTGCCTGCTGGTGATGTGGTGATGCCTTGACTGATTCTTCTTTTGCTGCTAGCTAAAAATTATTATTTCCTTTTTTTATCGAATTAAAACTTATTTTTCTCATCTCGAATAAAAGTAAAAACACAGTATGTGCTGCCAGATCTTTTCTCTGCTTCAGAAAAATAATCATGAAGTGTCGGTCATAACAATTTAGAAGAGACACTCTAGTTTTATAACAACTTAGAAGGCAAGGTGGCACTTTTCACAGATCACCAATTTGATATCCTTGACATCCACTCGGTTTAATGAATAAAATCCAAAACACTCTCTTACACACAGAGTATTCAATGTTGTCTTGTAGTTTACAATTCACCCGTCCTAGACAAATCCGTCGATAGCCGATAATATTTGCGAATTTGCATGTGTAAATTTCGATCAGATACCGAGTTTGAAACAAAAACCGAAATTTTCCGCCAGTCGCCCCTTCGACGCACACGCGTTGTTTATCTCCACGAGACTCCCCTTGGTTGTCAGTCGTCCCGTGCGGTATCTGTCGCACCAGGATTCGACGAGCAATCGTTCATTCGGCTGCACAGGTTGCCTTCGCCAATGCAATGCGTGCATGTGCAGTGGAAAAAGATGTTGCCATGTCCGAATTTTAATTGCAGATTTGAATTATAAAATTAATTAAAATTAATATAAAAAAATTTAAATAATAAGAGAAAAAGATAGATATAAAGAATATAATTATAAAGAAAAATTTTGAATTTAATATAGGAGAACAAAGGTAATATAAAATTTATATTTATAATAAAAAAAATATTTGATAATTAAATTTTTTTTTGTAGTATTATAGCCCCTTTCGGGCCTTCGCTTAGAGATAGTTAGAGTATCTCATTGTCATAATCGAATTTTTCGGCGCTCCACAAGGTGATATGATCATTATCACGCTTTGGCCGTGTGTCCGTCTACCCAGCTACGATACGTTCTGATTTTAAACCAGCTCGTATGATAACTGAAGAGGTTTAAAGTCCGGCCAAAGAATCAATCGAAATAATCTCGTTTACGCCAACGAAACTCGGTAAGAGTGAAACCTCAAAAAATGGGATAAAGATACCCCTGTTTTTTTTTTTTTTTGAACAACTACAACAAATTTCAAATAACATGATGACACTTTAAAATATCTACTATTATAGAATTTTTGGCCGTATACCAGTGCATATAGAAGGTCTTGGCACAATTCGAGACGGTTGAAAATAACACAACTTTGGACTAGTTATTTTTGTAGTTTAGAGCTAAATATTATTTATGATACACGTTTACCCTTTTAAGCGAAATACTGAATTTTACTGAATCAACTGGTCACACATTTTTCGTTGGCCACATAGCGAAACGCGAGTAGGTTCGAAAGGATACTTTGCGATCACACGCGTATTTATTTGGTTCGGGTTCACGTTTTTTTCAGGAATTTGGGCTTTTTTATATTCTCTTTCGTAGAAGGTTAGATTAATGAAGTCTCCTTGATTTGGTTGGCACAGTTCCCTTAGAGTTGCGTTCTAGCAGCAGTACTTGCGCTCTGATCCTTCCTCAATTCCTTTTACCCAAGCATGTACCATACAAACACAATGAACGAGTATTCCATGAAAGTGCTCTGTGTACCTCTGTGAAACGGTCCATTTTATTTATATTTATACGATTCATCTCTGTATACACGCTTCTTTCAATAAGTATTGTGGAGGAGTTTCCGAACTTGTATTGGACTAGATAGGAATAAACGTAGCCTTACTTCGTTTCCATCGATGGGGTTTGCAGGCAGGTCGATAAAAATGTTTCTTTCCAAATGGAAATATAATTATCAGTTTATTTGTAATTAATTTTTCCTACTTATGACAGGGCCCAAAGAGGAAAAGCTAAATTTCGCATCATAAATATCTGTTCCATTCGTGGCGGTATCTCTTTTGAATGAAAACAACGTAGCATCACCGCATATCGACAAATTTCCGACGAAAGCTATAATCGTTAATTTTAACTACTTTAGATGTAAAACGCATTGAGCACATAACTGTTTCTAAATTCGGGGGCCAAAAGAATTACTTTTCGACTGATGGTTTAAGGGGGGGAGAAAACTGCACACCCAGGCGAAAACACTTCGACCGTACATTTTGACGGAGCACTTAATTTTGTTCCACTTTTCAATTCCCACGCAAATAACGAAGTGTTCACAATTTTCACAATAACTTTATCAGACAACCTATACACAACAGCGTTAGTTTAAATTTCCAATCGATGCTAATACCGTTTAAATTCAGCGTTTAAATTTCCAATCGATGCTAATACCGTTTAAATTCGACGAACACTATCACTTGCAATGGCGAAATTCCCCTCCGCTTTTTCTTTCTCCTTTAATATCCGTCGCCGTTTGCGACCAACTGTTTGTTCCAACATCAAGGCTCAAAAAATAATAAAGCGTCGGGCCTTGCTTCGTTATATGAGCAGACGCGTTTCGACTTCTTTGACTCATCTTCAGTGTCTGAAGATTCCTCAAAGGAGTCGAACGCGTCTGCTCATACAACAAGGCCTTTCAAGAAAAAAAGGAATTGGCCTGCGCATATTAAATAAAAAAAATAATTAACTAAAACTGTAATTGTTGCTGTAGTTCCTTAGAATTGAAATGGCTATATCTCGCTTGATTTTGACTCGATTGCAATGAAACTTGGTGAGCAAAAGGATCTTATGTTAATCTATACAATTGTGTTTGGTGGTAGTATTGGGTTTGAGGGGGAAAACATAAAACTGACAAGTTATAAACAAAGTTGAGTGAATTTTGACTTCTGAAGTGTTTTTTGTTGTTGTTTATGTGTTTTGGCCAATATTTTGCGAGGAGAGCTTTTGTAAAAAAACAATGTGATCAGATTGCTATCTGCTGCTTAATCAACTTAGAGGAGTAATATTATTAATTCTTCTTAATAATATCACAGTAAATTTTGATTCATATTCTTCCCCTTTTCTATAAATAACAATTCTAAAAATGCTAAAAATAATCATATATATAATATAATTTTAAAATTTTCAGGTCTGCTCCAAACACGTCTACCAATTGCTGAGTTCAAAAGGTTCCGTGGTAAAATCAACATACAACGTCCTCGACAACCACATTATGAGCGTGCTCGCGTTATAGCTGTTACAACACCTCAATACCTGCCGGAACCAGTCAATAAAAACTGCTTCAAAGAATCCCCGTACAAGCTAAAAGCGAAAATTGAAAATCCTTACAATGATATAATCGCCCGTGAAGTTCGTAATTGGTTTGAACAATCCAAAATGGTTGCAATATTCCATGAAAATTCAATCACAGCTGATGATTTATTTAAAGTGAGAGTTGCACTCTTTCGAGAAAATATGCATTTAAAAACATATGGCCTCGCGATAATAAAAAAAGCCTTGGAAAACACAAAATACGAAGCAACTTTACCACTTTTCTGTTCACACCATTGCATTATCTTTTCATCAGAAGAGAAGGTATCAAAGTTATTACGATTGACTAAGAAAGCACCACAATTAGTGTTGATGGGAGGAATTGTAGAAAATACTTTAATGAGTAGAAATGAATTTGTTAATTATGCTTCAATGCCTAGTTTACAAGTGGCTCAAGCTCAATTGGTTTCAGTTTTGAATAGTGCTGCTGGACAGATTGTCAATCATTTGGAATCGCATCAAAAATGTCTTGTAAATATGTTAGATGCACACGCCAAAGGAAATTCAACATTGGAAACTAACAGTGTAGAGTCGACTTCGAGTAGTAGTAAGACAGAAAATAAAACTGATTAAAATTTAACAGATTTAGTCAAAATAAAGGTATATATTAATGAAAATGAGTATTGTTTAGAATGTAATGTTTGTTTGTGATCAGGCATTTTTTATGCTTCAAGGAGCAGGCTCCCAATATTATCTATTATTTTTACTATGTTAAAACGGCTTTACGTATTTTAACATCTATACAAACCATAGTCATCACTTTTGCAAAAATAGCTGAATACTTAGGACTGGCATTCGAGGATCAATGTTCATGAAGAGACCAATGCATCACTTACGTGTGGGCTTTACTATATCGCTACTCCTAAAGACCAAATCGACTTATTTATAAACGAATAATATGTAGTGATGGCTCATCCATTAATTAAGCAAACTGTTAGTATATGTACCAAGTTTCAGCCTAATCCGGTTATTAGTTTGAGTTTTCAACGAGCAAATATCGCAATTCGGAAGAAACTAGTCACTATGGACACAATTGAATATCGCGCCGTGATAAAGCTCCCCATCAAACAACGAAACGCACATCAGACTATTTTTCAAGAGATATTAACTGTTTACAGGGACTCTGTTCCTTGTAAAATTATGATTATAATCGGCACGGCTTTTTCAAGCAAGGGAGGGTCTCAATTGAAGCTGACCGTTGACCTGGATGCCTAGTTGAGACTACGTTATCAGAGATCATCGAAAAAGTAGAAAAACTTGTATGGGAAAATGGCCGGTTAAAGAAGACAAACCTTGCAGCATTGATTAAAGTATCTTAATCAACCATTCTAAATATCCTACATTAACATCTTGAGATGACTAACATTTCTGCTAGATAGGTCGCGAGCATGCTTACACCACTTCAAAAACGCGAGCGCGTCGAATGTTCCCGTGAGCTTTTGGGCCGTTATGGAGAGCAGAAGGAAGAAATTATAGCTCGGATTCCTACTGGCGATGAAACTTGGATTCACCGTAATGATCCTGAGTCATAGCAAAAATCGATACAGTGGTATAAAAAAGGCACACCAGTACCTAAAAAGTTCAAAGTGTCTCAATCAGCTAGAAAGATCATGGCGACCTTTTTTTGGCGTAGGGAAGGTATCCTTTTGAATGATTATAAAGAATGCGATGTCTCCCTAACAGGAATGTACTACGCTTCTTTACTAGATCAATAAAATAAGGAATCAAAGATAAATAATCTATCGCACAACAATTCAAACCCGAACCTTTGCGTTGAAATTTATTGTTAGGGTATCGTATCTCATTCCATGACTGTAACGCAATCAAGGGTAAAAGGAGTCGAAAATTTGGCAAAAGTTATGCTCCTCTTGCACAAGAACGCTCCCGTGCACACAAGCCATGCTGCGACGGCTGCAATTCACCGGTGCCGTTTTGAACAACTCCGCACCCTTCGCTACAGTCTAGACCTGACTCCAAGCGACTATCATTTATTTCCGAAGATGATGAAGTCAACACTAAAGTTTTGGCCTATTTAGACAACCAAGACAAATCGTTGTTTTGGACAGTATTAGCATATTTGATAGATATGAAAAATATATTAGAGTCAAGGAAGAATATATTGAAAAGAAAAAATAGTTTGGTGCTTCATTTCAACCTTCTTCCCCGTCTATTCAGGAACTTTTTGACCTCTCCTCGTATATTCAAATTTCTTCGGTCTTCCTCAACGTTGAATCACTGAGGAAGACTAATTGACCACAGTCGAAAATCGATTACAAGAACAAAGTCAAGCACGCAAAAATAAATGGAGTTTTTTTTTTCTTTCCATGTAGAGATGGGAAGAAACTTTTTCTTTCCAGTTGAACGAAGGAATTTTGGGAATATGGAATCAGAATACGTACCTTGAGAATCCTGAGATGATCGCATTAGGTAAATTCTAAGAGAATATATAAAATCTTTTGTCAGTAGTCCACGTCGTGTAATGGTTAGAGCGCTCACCCCGCAAGCCAAAGGTCCCTAGTTCAAATCCGTTGGTAACAAGGAGATTTGTTCCGAGTTATTCTTTGGATGAACCATAGACCCGTTCAGCTATGCTACATACTGATTTAAATCGGAACGTATCGCAGCTGGATGGATGGACATGGCCAAAGCGCGGAACTGACCATCTCACCTTTTCGAGTGCCGATACATACGATCAAGATAAGATACTCTAACCATAGTAAACTCAATATATGTAGTAACCAAAATCGACCTAAGATCCTATCAAAACCTGAATGGCGTACACTGCATGCCCATCAGCAGGTTCATATACATAAAAGACGGGTGAGACTTTGGGTGCATCGGAAATTTTCTTCGCGCTTCGTTAATTTAAACAATATGCAAAGGCCCGACGAACACACAAAGTGCCTGGGAAAATTTTGAATGTTGGCAGTATAGGGTAAATCGTTGCCATCTTACTCAGGCCCACAAGAAAATCAATTAACGTACCTGACATCACTTCCCGTACCGGAAACAGCTGATCTGTAGCTCTAAATTTCGATAAACAGCTCCTTTTAAGATTGTCTAATATGACATATCTCGGATGAAATTTAGCCGAAATGATACAAACGGGATCAAAATACATATATTTGCGCGCTCATGTCTTCGACGTCTCATATTTAAAATAAATCGTTGACATAGTACTGATAAAATTTCAAATTACAGTCATATGTACTGTCAAAAATCTTTAAAAAATTTGTTTGATGTAAAAAGCACTAGATGGCGCTAATGATGCTACTCGAAGAGGTTAGTTCGCGACGTGACGCGGTGTTTCCGATTTCGGGCCTGAGTAAGAAGGCAACGGGTAAATGCAAAGTATGGATATTGTATGTATGTGCTGTGACTCTATCTCTAACCGAAGGCCCGAAAGGGGCTATAGTGCTAAAACATAAAACAAAACAAAAAATTCTTTGTAAAAAGCAGCATGTTTATGTTAAAATCATTGAGAGGTTACCGCTCACAAAGAAAATGCAGCTATGGCGCCAACTCAAATCAGCATTTGTAGCCTAAGCGTCGATAGGTGTTTTCCCTGAAAATTTTTTATATGACATGGAGTAAAGGCCCACTAGAATAAACTAAAAACTACCAGAATAGCCAAGTGGTCCAACCGTTTCATTTAGCTTTATGAAAATTAAACCACACAATTTTATTGCACTTGAATACTTTGCTCTCAGATCTTTTTATGGTTAGAGGTTTACGCCATGGTTTATATTTTCTACATTTTTGATAACTTTTTACAGCTAGTGTGGAATCAGTAGTAATTTGTAGCTTAAATCAAATCAAATCAAAACTACTATGACTAAATCCTACTATTTAAGTTAAGGCAAAAAACGAAAACTAAATGTATCCAAACGGAAACAGAACTTTATTCATAATCCTCCAAGTTTATGTGCTTTACATCAAAGAACTTACACTTTTTTTATTAAAATTCATAGTTAGCTAGTTCTCACGGTCTGAAGATTTCACCAGGAGTTTTCTCAAGCACAAAATAACCTTTTGATGAAATCCATTGCAACAACTTCACTCAAAATAAATCCACGTTGAAAATAAACAGCGTCATAGCAACATTCGTTTTCATTTGTTTAATGGTCGTCATATGTGAAATAATCGGCGTCCAAATTTTTTCATTCAACCAATTCGTTTTAGCTGGGCTAGGTTCAACAGCTCAAAAGCCCAGCAAAAAAGAAATTTTATAAAATAAAATAAATATGGCAGACGGTGGGGGTGATCATCTCACCCCGCCAAGCAGCGTCTCGCCGTCGGACGAAGAGGGTGAGTAGCACTGAAAAATAAAATTTTTATTGAAATATTTTTTAACTATATTTTATTTTATATACTTGCAGAAAAAGTTGTTGAAGAGGTGGCCGCACGCACGCCGGAAGTCCCGCAGGTCACCTACACCGAGGAGGAGTTGGAGAAGTTAGTCGGATTTGTCCAACGCATGTCGGTGCTCTTCGCACTCGACCACAGGGACTGGTCCGAGCAAACAGTGAGCGTGATCCAGAAGTGGCTGTGCGAGCTACAGCACCTCATGCTCACTGTTTTCTACGACGGCAAAATTCTTACTGCTTGCCTAACGTTTCCTTTGTCGCCGGTGCAAGACTTAGCCTACTTTCTGCGTGAGCCAAATCAAATTTTTACAGTGGATGGATTTCACGATGAAGTGATTTTCGGAACAATTCACGAGGATATTGACGGGACTTTGTTGAGTGTTTTGGAGAAAGTTTATGCTCCAATATTTTTCCAGTATCAGGAATGGAGTGAAAATGTGAAATCGCATTTGTGTTCGTGTTTGCATGATTTTTTGAGTTTTTTGACTGGTCTTCATTATAAACTAGCTGGAATGACCGTGCTATATGTGCCAAAAGAGGGACACGGATGTTCAATTGAAGCCGCGATTAAAGATCGTGAAATGATTAAAAGACTTGAAACTGTATCGGTGCATTGGGCCTCGCAGATAAGAATGTGTTTGAGTGACAAAACGCAACTTGTTCCCTATGAATTGCTTTGTCCTTTCGACGAATTCGATTTCTGGCTATATCGATGTTAGTACTACCAATTATCAATACTTGCAGCTAATAAAATTTTCTCATTCACAGATGAAGTTCTTCAAGGACTCAATGCTCAGCTCAATCATGCCGATCTACTACACATCATAAAACTATTAACTAACGCCCAATCAGTGTATATAAAACAAATCATGGAGCTGACACGTGAATGCAGCAAAGAAATGGCGGAAGCTAAGTCCAATATAAACTACCTCCAGCTACTTGATAACCCCTGCAAGAATCTAGACCAATGTGAGAGTCCTGCTAAAGTTCCACATTTAATCCCAAAAATCGTTCATATTTTCCGCTACATCTGGCTCAATTCGGAATACTATAATACGAAAGAGTGTATCACCGGACTTTTCAGAGCCTTGAGTAACCAGATCATTATATATTGTCGAAATAAGGTAAATATTAGTCATGTTCTCGGCGGAAATCCTCGATTTGGTATACAAATGGCGGATATGTCGATCGATTGCTGCATGTCTTACAAAGCTATTTACGACACTATGTCGAAGCAACATGCTGAAAAAAATAAAACTGTTGGTTGGGATTTGGATAATGCAACCATTTTCAACCATGTGGATGCATTTATCAAGAGGTTGCAGGATCTGATAGACATATGTGAGTCGATGATAGTTTTCGGTAGAATGGACGAAACGGAGACAATTGACAAGCCATTGTTTGGTGGAAATCGTGGTTTGGAGTTTGAAAGGACAATTGAAGAGGTAGAATATATTTTCCAAGAAGGGCTTGGGACTTTGAAGAATAATTCAAAAGATGTCATATTGGATGTGCACAACAAGCAATGGTAAGTAAATTTAAAATTATTGTCGGCTTTTAGTTTAAAAATTCAGAAAGTGGTCAATATAACTTTTTATGCAATACTATAAATTTTTTCAGGAAATTTTATCTAAACCGCTACCTTACTATCAATTTTTTTTTGTTACATCGATTCCCTACCACTCTCTCCGTTACTCTTTCTTCGTCGCACAACGCTCGTGCGATCTGCATTCACATCTCGTGGCTTCGTTCTTTGTGCCACCCAGACAATGTTAATACATCGGTATAACTGGCACACAAAATAATGTGCACTAATTCTTTCATGACTATCTAGTCCGAATTCATGATCAGCTCTCAGAGATAAAAAAAATTGAATATAGTGCGACGCATTCGAAAAAAAACTCCAGTATCTCGCCGATAGGGTCAAAAATGTCCTAAGATACTGAGTTTATAAAAGCAGAACTTCAGGCCCACGCTTCAATTAGTGTTCATTAAGTGCTCCCTTAGTCTTTTCTTAAATACCAAAAGTGAGTTTGCTTTCTTAACCATCGTTCTTTAGACGATCTGTTCTGGCAAAAGGTATTACGAATTAATCTGGATTCCTCGCATTATACGAAGTGTGCCAATTAAGTAATGAGACTGATTCGATGAAAACCGCATATTTAAAAATTATTCTACAGCTCTGCCATCCCCTTCAAAGTAGTCCCCTTGGGCAGCTATACAACGATTCCAACGCGAACATTGCTGGAACGCTTCGACTGGGATGTTCGCGAGTACCCTCGTCACGGCCGCCTAGATGTCCGTAAACGACTCAAAATGGGTTCCTTTGACCACTGATTTTGTTCTAGGGAACACAAAAAAGTCAGGGTGACATATCGGGCGAATAAGGTGGCTGTTGCAACATGGCGATCCCTTTAGAGGCCAAATACTGGGACACGGTGAGGGCGGTGTGGAACATTGGAACCATCTTCGTGCACAACTTTTTCATCCCAAAATCGTCGGTTAAAATTTGCCTATTTCACGGTTCAAACCCAGTTCCGATGCCAACATTCGAACTGTTAAACGCCGATCTTCACAGATTAGGGCGCGCACACGCTGTGCATTCGCGTCACTCCGTACCTGGACTGGTCTCCCGCTCCGCGCCTCGTCTTCCATGCTTTCCCGCCCCTCTTTAAACTCTTTATGCCATCGAAACACCTGGGCACGACTAAGAGCACTATCACCATGTAGTTTTAGCATACGTTTCCGAAGATGTTTCGCCCAATCTGGCGCAAAATTTTGTCGCGCCGCATTGCTCTTGATTTCGATTCTCCATTTTCGTGACGAGCACCACGAACACACGTCTACTCAACACGACACAGCAGGCGAACTAAACAAGCTAGAGCGATAGTAAATATATCAATGGAGAGGGGAAGGATGCCGGGGAAGGGGAAGGGAATTTCAAGGTTACCACAAACGCGGCAATAAAATTAGTCTCATTACTGAATTGTCACACCTCGGGTTGATCTGTGATACCTTAATTAATGGTGTTCGGTCCGATCCATTAGTTTTTAAATTTCAAGTCTCTGGTCCTTTGGTGGAAAATTGACCAAGTCAAGTCTGTGGTCCTTTGGTGGGAAATTGACCAAGTCGTCTCTGGTCCTTTGGTGGAAAATTGACCAAGTCAAGTCTCTGGTCCTTTGGTGGAAAATTGACCGTCTCGGGTCTCTTTTTTTTTCCAGAGAATTTTCTTGGTCTGTTTTTATCTAAAAGATTTTCCTAGCCTTTTACAACTTTTTAGTTAACTTGCTTTGCTTGCACCAGCAGATCTACACAGGAGAGGTCTTCATCTAAATAACCTTCTGCATCGACTAATATGCAGAGGAGCAGTTACTAGAGAACTGGCGGAAAAGTATATGTGCTGTACATAAAAAGGGGGACAAATTAAGGGGTAAAAATTAGAGACGTCGCTCTACTGTGCAGGTCTTACAAAGCGCTCTCCAAAATCATAGAAAGAAAATTAAAGCCATACTATGAGAGTATTACCAGTATCAGGGAGGTGGCTTTCGAAGTGGACGGTCTACAATATACCAAATATTCTCAGTAAACTAGGCCACATGCTCAAGGTTGCGATGCTAAATAGAGTCCCAGGTAGACACCTTTAGAATAGAATCAGGCTTAAAATAAGGGGATGGACTTGCCCAATGCTCTGAAACCCGCCATCAGGAAGACGTCAGCTGAAACCTCGGGTCACTAATGTTCAAATCCACTCAATTGGTAGCATATGCTGGTGACGTCAATATTATGTAGAAAGAATTGAAGAAAACCGGCTACCCAAAAGAACATTAATGGGTAGAGCACAAGGTAGACGATAAAAGCTGACAGCAGATCATTGTTGGGAATAAACAACTGGCGGACAACGTCGTGGAACTGTGGGGATTGGAGAAGATTAATCCTGCCCGCCTAGAGCTGTTGTTGATGTAGTAGTTGATGATGATGATGCTTTGTTTGTATGTAAATCTGGCAATCTATATTTCAACCGCTTCATGACGTCCGTTTGGTCTGAAATTTTGTATACTTAAGTCCCGTGACAATTCCACACTACGTTACCGTTGGAACTTTTGCAAGCTGTTTTTAAATTTGTTGTTCCATAAAATTTTTAATCTATTTCTCAACAGCTTCCTGACGTCTGATTAAGCTGAAATTTTGTATAACTATATAGATCCGTTGACAATGCATTGTTTTGATAGCTTTTATGTGCTTTAATGGGGTTTTAGCATTGAGGTATATGGTTTTAGTTAATTTGCTTTGTCGGGCAAAATTTGCAAACTTTTCGAAAAACATCCTCTCGTATACGCTTATATTAGTATCATCTTTCCATCAAGCCACTGAGCTTTCACGAACTTTTGAGCAGGCTTTTATATATTTAACCAATTGCGGACTCCTGGTTCCTGGAAAGTATTTAATAAAAACTGGAAAGTTGAAAATTAAAATAAAACCAGTTTTCTTGGTTTTTTGTTTATTCACCAGTTTTCTTGGTTTTTTGTTTATTCACCAGTTTTCTTGGTTTTTTGTTTTTTCACCAGTTTTCTTGGTTTTCTTGGTTTTTTGTTTTTTCAGATTTTCTTGGTTTTCTTGGTTTTTTGTTTTTTCACGTTTTCTTGGTTTTTTGTTTTTTTCACATTTTCTTGGTTTTTTGTCATTTTTTCACCAGTTTTCTTCGTTTTTAGGGTTTTGTAAAATAATTTTACAAAACCCTACTAGTTTCGCGACCAGTCTGTCCGTCTGTCCGTCTGTCCGTCCGTCCGTCCGTCCGTCTGTGTGTCACAGCAGTTTTTCTCGGAAACTACTGAAGCTAGAAACATCAAATTTTGTGTGTAGGTGTAAAGTGGTGATCTCTTCAAAGTTCAATTACAAAAAAATTTTATAAGGTATTTAAGGGGGGTCTCCCCATATAGGAGAATGACCCCCCAAAAAAAAAATTTCTTTGAAGGTAGCCGATATGGGTATCAAATAAAAGCTCTTGATGAGAACTTTTCAAAACAGGTCTTAGTTTGGCAAAATTTGCTTCGAGGGGCGCACAGGGAGGGGAAATACACGAAAAATTTGTGTCCCCCCCCTCGCGATTGGACACCTGTGATCCGAAAAATCTGAAAAAAATCAGGATTGTAGTCCTTGGCGAGTACAATAACAACAAATACGTTAGAAGTCGCAATTCACTCAACTTTGTTAGTAATAGTATGATTTATTGATTTTATGTTTTCATGAATAAAATCTTAACGGTACCCTTAAATTCAATGGAATTCAGTACGTAGATGTCTATTTATAAGGTTAATTTATCCTGAAAGTTTCATAAAGATTGAATCATATTTAGCGAAGTTATAGCGGTTTGAATTTTCCTGTATTACTATGGAACAATATGCGCTGCATTTATTACTATGGCAACATATGGCTATGGAACAACATGCGCTTTTTACCGACTCATACACTACAGTCTTGCTAGGATTTGCATGAAAATTTGAGGAATGATAGGTGTCATGAATACCTTTGAGAATCGGTTCAGCTAGTGGTATCAGCAATCATAAAACAAAATAGTGGCTGTTTTTAATGCGAAGGTTGAATAATTTTGAGTTATTTTTTCCCAACTTCAACGTTTAAGGTGCATGCTTTGAACACTTGATTCAATTTAATGAATGACTGAAGATGAGTACCTACAATTAATGCTCATAAGTGAAACAAGTCAAGGAGGTGGGAAAGAGCTCCTAGCAAAAGGGTTTTGTAACCATTCTAGGATTCGAAAAAATTGGCCATTAATCGATGATAACAGTACAGGAGAGTGGCCCCTGAAAAAAAATTCATCAAACGTAGCCGATATGAGTATGAAATGAAAGTTTTCATGGGAGCTTTTCAAAACAGTTGTTAAACTGTCAGTTTTTGCTTCAGTGGGGGAACAGGGGGGAAATACATGAAAAATGTGTTTCCTCCGTCGCGGATGGACATCTGAAATAATTATCAAGGGAGATATTTATGACCAAAAACCTCAGAAGTCGAAATTCGTTCAACTTTGTTAATAATAGTATGATCTTCGTATTGCATATCTTGTCGAATAAAATCGTCTTTGACATGTTTCTTGATTTGATTAGATCTGGTGACTGCATTTTGAAAATTGAATACAAAACCCTTCTGACATGAGCGTAGGTCTGTTTACCCAACTTGTCACCAGATTTCTTGGTTTTTTGTTTTTTTCTCCAGTTCCCTTGGTTTTTTGTTTTTTTCATCAGTTTTCTTTGTTTTCTTGGTTTTTTGTTTGTTTCATCAATTTTCTTGGTTTTTTATTTTTTCACCAGTTTTCTTGGTTTTTTTTTGTTTTTTCACCAGTTTTCTTGGTTTTTTGTTTTTTCACCAGTTTTCTTGGTTTTGTTTTTTCACGTTTTCTTGGTTTTTTGCTTTTTTCACCAGTTTTCTTGGTTTTTTGTTTTTTCTCCAGTTTCCTTGTTTTTTTTGTTTTTTCACCAGTTTTCTTGGTTTTTTGTTTTTTTCTCCAGTTTCCTTGGTTGTTTGGTTTTTCCACCAGTTATATTGGGGTTTTTCCAGCTGTTGGGGGTTTTCCACCAGTTTTCTTGGTTTTTTTACGTTTTCTTGATTTTTTTCACGTTTTCATGGTTTTTTCACATTTTCACGTTTTCTTTGTTTTTTCATGTTCTTATTATCTTTTTTACCAGTTTTCTTGGTTTTTTTACCAGTTTTCTTGGGTTTTCACCAGTTTTCTTGGGTTTTCACCAGTTTTCTTGGGTTTTCACCAGTTTTCTTGGGTTTTCACCAGTTTTCTTGGGTTTTCACCAGTTTTCTTGGGTTTTCACCAGTTTTCTTGGGTTTTCACCAGTTTTCTTGGGTTTTCACCAGTTTTCTTGGGTTTTCACCAGTTTTCTTGGGTTTTCACGTTTTCTTGGTTTTTCACCAGTTTTCTTGGTTTTTCACCAGTTTTCTTGGTTTTTCACCAGTTTTCTTGGTTTTTCACCAGTTTTGTTTTCTTGGTTTTTCACCAGTTTTCTTGGTTTTTCACCAGTTTTCTTGGGATTTTTTCCCCAGTTTTCTTGGGATTTTTTCCCCAGTTTTCTTGGGATTTTTTCCCCAGTTTTCTTGGGATTTTTTCCCCAGTTTTCTTGGGATTTTTTCCCCAGTTTTCTTGGGATTTTTTCCCCAGTTTTCTTGGGATTTTTTCCCCAGTTTTCTTGGGATTTTTTCCCCAGTTTTCTTGGGATTTTTTCCCCAGTTTTCTTGGGATTTTTTCCCCAGTTTTCTTGGGATTTTTTCCCCAGTTTTCTTGGGATTTTTTCACCAGTTTTCTTGGGATTTTTTCCCCAGTTTTCTTGGGATTTTTTCCCCAGTTTTCTTGGGATTTTTTCCCCAGTTTTCTTGGGATTTTTTCCCCAGTTTTCTTGGGATTTTTTCCCCAGTTTTCTTGGGATTTTTTCCCCAGTTTTCTTGGGATTTTTTCCCCAGTTTTCTTGGGATTTTTTCCCCAGTTTTCTTGGGATTTTTTCCCCAGTTTTCTTGGGATTTTTTCCCCAGTTTTCTTGGGATTTTTTCACCAGTTTTCTTGGGATTTTTTCCCCAGTTTTCTTGGGATTTTTTCCCCAGTTTTCTTGGGATTTTTTCCCCAGTTTTCTTGGGATTTTTTCCCCAGTTTTCTTGGGATTTTTTCCCCAGTTTTCTTGGGATTTTTTCCCC
The DNA here is from genome assembly GCA_963969285.1 of Odontomyia ornata. Classification (NCBI taxonomy): domain Eukaryota; kingdom Metazoa; phylum Arthropoda; class Insecta; order Diptera; family Stratiomyidae; genus Odontomyia; species Odontomyia ornata. The sequence goes on from OZ017740.1 coordinate 34,649,654, forward strand.
AGTTTTCTTGGGATTTTTTCCCCAGTTTTCTTGGGATTTTTTCCCCAGTTTTCTTGGAATTTTTTCCCCAGTTTTCTTGGGATTTTTTCCCCAGTTTTCTTGGGATTTTTTCCCCAGTTTTCTTGGGATTTTTTCCCCAGTTTTCTTGGGATTTTTTCCCCAGTTTTCTTGGGATTTTTTCCCCAGTTTTCTTGGGATTTTTTCCCCAGTTTTCTTGGGATTTTTTCCCCAGTTTTCTTGGGATTTTTTCCCCAGTTTTCTTGGGATTTTTTCCCCAGTTTTCTTGGGATTTTTTCCCCAGTTTTCTTGGGATTTTTTCCCCAGTTTTCTTGGGATTTTTTCACCAGTTTTCTTGGGATTTTTTCACCAGTTTTCTTGGGATTTTTTCACCAGTTTTCTTGGGATTTTTTCACCAGTTTTCTTGGGATTTTTTCACCAGTTTTCTTGGGATTTTTTCACCAGTTTTCTTGGGATTTTTTCACCAGTTTTCTTGGGATTTTTTCACCAGTTTTCTTGGGATTTTTTCACCAGTTTTCTTGGGATTTTTTCACCAGTTTTCTTGGGATTTTTTCACCAGTTTTCTTGGGATTTTTTCACCAGTTTTCTTGGGATTTTTTCACCAGTTTTCTTGGGATTTTTTCACCAGTTTTCTTGGGATTTTTTCACCAGTTTTCTTGGGATTTTTTCACCAGTTTTCTTGGGATTTTTTCACCAGTTTTCTTGGGATTTTTTCACCAGTTTTCTTGGGATTTTTTCACCAGTTTTCTTGGGATTTTTTCACCAGTTTTCTTGGGATTTTTTCACCAGTTTTCTTGGGATTTTTTCACCAGTTTTCTTGGGATTTTTTCACCAGTTTTCTTGGGATTTTTTCACCAGTTTTCTTGGGATTTTTTCACCAGTTTTCTTGGGATTTTTTCACCAGTTTTCTTGGGATTTTTTCACCAGTTTTCTTGGGATTTTTTCACCAGTTTTCTTGGGATTTTTTCACCAGTTTTCTTGGGATTTTTTCCCCAGTTTTCTTGGGATTTTTTCCCCAGTTTTCTTGGGATTTTTTCCCCAGTTTTCTTGGGATTTTTTCCCCAGTTTTCTTGGGATGTTTTCCCCAGTTTTCTTGGGATTTTTTCCCCAGTTTTCTTGGGATTTTTTCCCCAGTTTTCTTGGGATTTTTTCCCCAGTTTTCTTGGGATTTTTTCCCCAGTTTTCTTGGGATTTTTTCACCAGTTTTCTTGGGATTTTTTCACCAGTTTTCTTGGGATTTTTTCACCAGTTTTCTTGGGATTTTTTCACCAGTTTTCTTGGGATTTTTTCACCAGTTTTCTTGGGATTTTTTCACCAGTTTTCTTGGGATTTTTTCACCAGTTTTCTTGGGATTTTTTCACCAGTTTTCTTGGGATTTTTTCACCAGTTTTCTTGGGATTTTTTCACCAGTTTTCTTGGGATTTTTTCACCTGTTTTCTTGGGATTTTTTCACCTGTTTTCTTGGGATTTTTTCACCTGTTTTCTTGGGATTTTTTCACCTGTTTTCTTGGGATTTTTTCACCTGTTTTCTTGGGATTTTTTCACCTGTTTTCTTGGGATTTTTTCACCTGTTTTCTTGGGATTTTTTCACCTGTTTTCTTGGGATTTTTTCACCTGTTTTCTTGGGATTTTTTCACCTGTTTTCTTGGGATTTTTTCACCTGTTTTCTTGGGATTTTTTCACCTGTTTTCTTGGGATTTTTTCACCTGTTTTCTTGGGATTTTTTCACCTGTTTTCTTGGGATTTTTTCACCTGTTTTCTTGGGATTTTTTCACCTGTTTTCTTGGGATTTTTTCACCTGTTTTCTTGGGATTTTTTCACCTGTTTTCTTGGGATTTTTTCACCTGTTTTCTTGGGATTTTTTCACCTGTTTTCTTGGGATTTTTTCACCTGTTTTCTTGGGATTTTTTCACCTGTTTTCTTGGGATTTTTTCACCTGTTTTCTTGGGATTTTTTCACCTGTTTTCTTGGGATTTTTTCACCTGTTTTCTTGGGATTTTTTCACCTGTTTTCTTGGGATTTTTTCACCTGTTTTCTTGGGATTTTTTCACCTGTTTTCTTGGGATTTTTTCACCTGTTTTCTTGGGATTTTTTCACCAGTTTTCTTTGTTTTTTTTTCACCAGTTTTCTTTGTTTTTTTTCACCAGTTTTCTTTGTTTTTTTTTTCACCAGTTTTCTTTGTTTTTTTCACCAGTTTTCTTGGTTTTAATAAAAACTGGAAAGTTGAAAATTAAAATAAAACCAGTTTTCTTGGTTTTTTGTTTTTTCACCAGTTTTCTTGGTTTTTTGTTTTTGCACCAGTTTTCTTGGTTTTTTGTTTCTGCACCAGTTTTCTTGGTTTTTTTGTTTTTGCATCAGTTTTCTTGGTTTTTTGTTTTTGCACCAGTTTTCTTGGTTTTTTTGTTTTTGCACCAGTTTTCTTGGTTTTTTCACGTTTTCTTGGTTTTTTGTTTTTTCACCAGTTTTCTTGGTTTTCTTGGTTTTCGTTTCTTTCACGTTTTCTTGGTTTTTATTTTTTTTCACGTTTTCTTGGTTTTTTGTTTTTAACACGTTTCCTTGGTTTTTTGTTTTTTTCTCCAGTTTCCTTCGTTTTTTTGTTTTTTTTCACGTTTTCTTGGTTTTCGCGGTTTTTTGTCACCAATTTTCTTGGTTATTTGTTTTTCTCACCTGTTATCTTGGTTTTTCGTTTTTTTATTCACCAGTTTTCTTGGTTTTTTTATTTGTTTCTCCAGTTTCCTTGGTTTTTTGTTTTTTCACGTTTTCTAGGTTTTCTTGCTTTTCTTGGTTTTCTTGCTTTTCTTGCTTTTCTTGGTTTTCTTGGTTTTCTTGGTTTTTGTTTTTCACCAATTTTCTAGGTTTTAAGGGTTTTGTACTAAGATACAAAACCCCTTTTGCAATCACGACCTGTGTCCGTCTGTCCGTCCGTCTCCGTCTGTATGTCACAGCACTTTTTCTGCGAAACTATAGAGGCTATAGCCGTGAAACTTTGTAGAAAGGTCAGAAGTGGTGACCTCATGAAAGTTCAAGGGTGGAAAAATTTTTCAAAGGCGTTTAAGGGGGGTCTCCCCATATAAGGAGGTGACCCCTTAAAATTTTTTTTTCACCATTGGTAGTTGAGTAGGGTGTCATTGGAAAGGTCACAATGAGACAAAACAAGTCTTAAAATTGCCTTATAAGTACCGAGGGGGCAGGGGAAGGGGAAATGTACGAACTTTTCGCGAAACCCCCCCTCGCGATTGGACACCTTCCATCCGAAAAATCTGAAAAAAATCATGAATGTTGGCCTTCATGAGTACAACAACAACAATGAACAATGAATTCTCCAGTTTCCTTGGTTTTTTGTTTTTTTCACGAGTTTTCTTGGTTTTTTGTTTTTTCACCAGTTTTCTTGGTACTTTGGTTTTTCTCCAGTTTCCTTGGTTTTTTGTTTTTTTCAAGATTTTTCTTGGTTTTTTGTTTTTTCACCAGTTTTCTTGGTTTTCTTGGTGTTTTGTTTTTTTCACCAATTTTCTTGGTTTTTTTGTTTTTTCACGTTTTCTTGGTTTTTTGTTTTTCACCAGTTATCTTGGTACTTTGGTTTTTCTCCAGTTTCCTTGGTTTTTTGTTTTTTCACGAGTTTTCTTGGTTGTTTGTTTTTTCACCAGTTTTCTTGGTTTTTTGTTTTTTTCACCAGTTTTCTTGGTTTTTTTTTCACCAGTTTTCTTGGTTTCCTTGGTTTTTTTTGTTTTTTTCACGTTTTCTTGGTTTTTTGTTTTTTTCACCAGTTTTCGTGGTTTTTTGTTTTTTCATCAGTTTTCTTGGTTTTCTTGGTGTTTTGGTTTTTTCACCAATTTTCTTAATTTTTTGTTTTTTCGTGTTTCCTTGGTTTTTTTTCTCGTTTTCTTGGTTTTTTTTCTCGTTTTTTTGTTTTTTTTAACCAGTTTTCTTGATTTTTTTTCACCAGTGGTTCTGGGTTTTTTTTTCACCAGTTTACTTGATTTTTTTTCATCAGTTTTCTTGGTTTTTTGGTTTTTCACGTTGTTTTGGTTTTTTGTTTTTTTTTCACGTTTTCTTGGTTTTTTGTTTTTTCTCCAGTTTCCTTGGTTTTTGTTATTTTTTTTACGTTTTCTTGGTTTTTTTCACGTTTTCTTGGTATTTTTTACCAGTTTTTTCACTAGTTTTCTTGGTTTTTTTCACTAGTTTTCTTGGTTTTTTTCACTAGTTTTCTTGGTTTTTTTCACCAGTTTTTTTGGTTTTTTTCACCAGTTTTCGTGGTTTTTACACGTTTTCTTGGTTTTTTTTCACGAGTTTGTTTTCTTTGGTATTTGTTTTTTTCACGTTGGCTTTTTTCACCAGTTTTCTTTGTTTTTTTTTCACTAGGTTTCTTGGTTTTTTTCACTAGTTTTCTTGGTTTTTTTCACCAGTTTTCTTGGGTTTTTTCACCAGTTTGCTTGGGTTATTTTCTCCAGTTTTCTTGGTTGTTTTCACCAGTTTTCTTGGTTTTTTTCATGTTTTCTTGGTTTTTTCCACGTTTACTTGGTTTTTTTCACGTTTTCTTGGTTTTTTTCACCAGTTTTCTTGGTTTTTTCACCAGTTTTCGTGGTTTTTACACGTTTTCTTGGTTTTTTTCACGAGTTAGTTTTCTTTGGTTTTTGTTTTTTTCACGTTTTGTTGGTTTTTTTTTCGCCAGTTTTCTTTTCTGGGCTTTTTTCACCAGGTTTCTTGGTTTTTTTCACTAGTTTTCTTGGTTTTTTTTCACCAGTTTTCTTGGGTTTTTTCACCAGTTTGCTTGGGTTCTTTCCTCCAGTTTTGTTGGTTGTTTTCACCAGTTTTCTTGGTTTTTTTCATGTTTTCTTGGTTTTTTCCACGTTTACTTGTTTTTTTTCACGTTTTCTAGGTTTTTTTCACCAGTTTTCTTGGTTTTTTCACCAGGTTTCTTGGTTTTTTTCACCAACTGGGTTCTTTTTTTACGTTTTCTTGGTTTTTTCACGTTTTCTTGGTTTTTTTTTTCACAAGTTTTACCAGTTTTCTCGGTTTTTCCCCCCAATTTGCCGATATAGTTTTTAGATGCTTTGGAGTTGAAATACTCTTCCATGATATTGAAAGATTTGCAGTTAGCCCTGGTTTTTATACCCTCATAGCATTAAGGGTGGTTTTCCAGTTTCTTTGAATGTGATACGAAACCTATTTGCACCCCAATATAGGGATGGAGTTTTTTGTTTATTTTAATGTTTTTTTTTATTTTACTGCTTTTTGGGATAATACCCACGTTACATAGGACTGGTCATTTATCTTGAAACTGGAAACGCCTTTTTTTCCATAGGTCCAGGTCCGATATTTTTAAGTAGGTTTTGATTCAATTTCTGTTTCTTTTTCCTTTAATTCTTCTCAATATTAGAATAAGCCTTCATAACTTTTCCTTTCTTGACAGGTACCAAGATCTGGACAAATATCGAAAAATGGTGCAAGAGATTGAAGAAATCGTTGAAAATCTTATATCCAATGTATTCCTTTCCGTATGCAATGTCGAAGAAGGTATTGAAGCCTTAGCGACCTTGTACTATTTTTCATATCGAGGAACCTTGCGTCCAGCATACATTCGCAAGACTTCCGAAGTTTGGAATATGTTTATCGCCGAAATCGCTGATACCAACAAGCGTATGCTTGAACAATCGAAAGAACGGCCGTCTTGGCTTCCAAAATATGCCTCAAAAGCTATCGCCCTCAAGATTAACTTGGAACGAATTACCCATATGAAGAACCGGTTCACCGCTGGTGAGTGGATGCCCGATGTTTCCCAAGCCTCAACTGCCTTGGCTGAATACGAAGCAATGAACACTGCTTTCACAAAGAACATACAGAAGGTCTTTGACAAATGGGTGGATGATATTGGATTCGAGTTTCTATCTAAATTAGATCGACCTTTAATGGTTCGAAGTAAAACCCATGAAGGGTTGTTAGAGTGCAATATTGATCGGAGTTTGTTAGATATTTGTGAGGAGGCACGCCATTTTGAAATGCTAGGATTCACAATTCCAGTAAACGTTAATCAAGTTTACTCAAAGTACAAGACAATCAAACTTGTCTATGAGAGCGTGGTAACGGTTGTCCTGGATTATAACAAAATTCTGTCGGCGCTTTCGATTCAAGAGCGAAAACTTTTCAAAGCGCTAATTATGACTTGTGACAAAAAAATTGCACCAGGACTATCGAAGCTAACGTGGGGTGGGGAACTTAGTGATGCGTATATTGCAGAGTGTGTTAAACATACAGGCAAATTGCAAGGGTTTGTAGACCTCTATAAAGCTGCCAATACAGGTATAGCAGAAGTTTGTGAGAAGATTTGCGATACACCAGTGTTGAAGTTTACGATGAACTCGGTAACGGAGCTACATGAGCTGATTCGTCTATTGGAAGACTTTCGAAGCAAGGCGACCGTTCAACTTATGGAACACTACAATACTGTGATCGATTTTATAGTGGCTGTGTATCGTGGTTTTGAATCAAATATAAGATTCGTGAGTAGACATAGTTAAAGTTGAGGAATAAAGGCTATGTTGGGTTTTATCTTTCCTAGATGGCAAAAGAATGGTACGATTACATTGTGAAATTTGATAGTATGATGCAAGAAGCGCTCGTCATATGTGCTAAGAATTCGCTCCACAATATCTATGGAGCGCTTCATGGTGATGGTAGTGTGGGACCCTCTCCTATTTTGTCCATGACTGTGGACATACTACATAAACAGGTTTGTTTGTAATATCGCAACACTACCATATTACTGATATACTCCCTATTTCGCAGCTTGTTTTCACTCCTAAAATTGAAGACATTACTAAGGTATTCGGAGGGTTATTACACTCTGTCGTTGAAGCAATAGCCTTTCTACCAAGAATCACGGAAAAGCTCTTCCCGGACCTGGAAGATCATGCTGACTCTTTCGACAAAATAATTACGAACGACCAAGAATGTCTAAAGATTCAAGAAAGTATTCTCGACGAAGTTGCTCACAATGAACGTGAGCTAATGTTTTACTTGGATACGTGGTTGAACTTCAGATCAATCTGGGAAGTCGACAAGGATGAGTTTATGCAAAAATACGAAGAAACTGACACACCAGCCCACACATTTGATGCCAATATTGGGCGGTATACGGAAGTTGCGAATCAGGTTTCAATGCAAGAAACTATCAGCACAGTTTACTTTATAGTAGTCAACTCAAATAGTCTAAAGAACTCTATTTTGACGCATATCGATGAATGGCAAAAACGACATACAGAATTATTGAGAAGAAAGGCGAGAGAAAAGATTACAAGTAACTGGAGTAGCGTTAAAAGATTAGCTTTAAAAATAAAACGTTCTGTATTTCTTCCAGATATCTACACCTACATGAAAACCAACTCTGAGCTGATTCTAACCGTTCCAAAGTCTATTGACGACATGAAAAAGTCGGTAATCCTCTTCGAAAAACTTACTGAGGAAGTTCCTACAAAAGAAGCAGAATTTCCAAGCGTAATTGAGCACTTCCACACTTTGGACAAATATGAAGTATTAATCAGTGCTAAAACTCGCGCTATGGTAAGCAACTTGGATAATGAGTGGAAGGACTATTTGAAAAAGCTGAAAGAAGCCGAAGACATGCTTGGCACTTCGAAGGATGACTTCAAGCTTTCTCTTTTGAGGCAAGCCGATGTTCTTAAAGAAAACTCGAAAAGTTTATTGGAAGATTTTCTTGCAAAGGCTCCTACTTCTCCTCAAACGTAATTATCCCTTTTATTTGGTTCCCTATTTTGAGCACATTCCTTTATAAAATTGCACTCGTTATGATTTCTTTGTTATTTCCCCCCCAAAGACCTTGTCCAGCTGCCCTCAACATCCTCAAAGATTATCGTCGCAAAATGGTGGAACTTTACGAGGCTGAAGCAGTACTCATTGGGGACTTATCAGTGTTCCACATCAATCAACCAGAGAATATGGACTTGAAGAAATTGGACAAAGAAATGAAAATTCTTGATGAAATCTGGGATCTGGTTAATCAATGGGAAACTAATTGGCAAATGTATAAATATGGAAATTTCTGGGAGATCGTATTGGACGATATGGAGAATTTGGCGGTGACATTGTACAGAAAACTGAATCGCCTTTGCAAACAATATAAAGATCGCAAATGGGACATTTTGGAACATACAAGGAAGAATGTGGACGACTTTCGACGTACGCTGCCGTTGATTCTGGCATTGAAGAATCCTGCAATGCGTTCGAGGCATTGGGATAGGGTTCGGAATTTAGTTAAAATGTAAGTAAGGTTTTCATTATTTATTTATTTTTTTTTTCTTTAAATTCACTATTTGATGGTATTATCGCCAATTTTGGCTAGCCACATACACAAATAATTTGGTTCCACAGTAGTTTGGGAACTAAAACATGCATTCGAGAACCTTCGACGAAATTGGAAAACTAGCAGTTTTTAAGAATTAAAGAAAATCTAAACGTTTGGCACTAGCCCCGGGAAGTTTTTCTTACAATCCGGCAAATTTTCTTTGAATCTTGACTAGAGACTTTTTGTCCAAGCCTGGGGGAGCGAAGGATATTTTTCTCAATTTGATTCGTTTGCGAGGAGTCCTGACCATTATTTTTTTTTAAGAAACTCCTGACCGTAGTTAAGATTTGCACGTAATTTTCTGCTGAAGTGAAATCTTGTCATTATTTCCGGAATGAGAATCGATCGAGGCAATAAGAGACTCGCTACTAATTTCTTATGAAGCAAGATTTTACCGCAGTTTTTTTTTACAAAAAGGGTTTAGTCGTGTTTTTTTATTCAAATTGGTATTCGACCGCATTTTGTTGGAAATTGTATTTGGTTGCAAAAATCGTTACGGCCGAGGTATCTACCACAGTTGTAGACATTTTTAATTCGGGACCGGCCTTAAATTCCCAGGTGGCATCCTTAGTCGGCTAAAGATCAGCTGCGGCGAGGTTCTTTTGGGGAAGGATGGTGCCCGTGCTAGACCACCTAACACATAAAATATGCACAATATGGGAAAGGGAAGGGACAAGGAGAAACTTTCCGAGAAATGAAATATTCTCTCCCTCTCTTTGGCTGTTTCGAGATAGAACAGCCATGACAGAGGGAGATATATTTCATTTCTCAGAATGACTCCTCCTTGCCCCTTTCGTTTCGCATGTTGTACGTGTTTTATGTGTCAGGTTGCCCAGCACAAAGAACCTCGCCGTGACTGAGTTTGACCGGCTTAAAATGCCACCTCGGAATTTAACGTTGTTGCCAAATTAAAAATCTTTGCGGCTGGAGCAGAAACCTGAGTTGAGATTCGTTTGTAATTTATTTCCAAGCATTTTGGCCGCACGTTTTTGCAAATCAATTTAGCCACGATTTTATCTAAACATGGTTTCAATCGCAGCCTTAAAAAAAATTCTTGTCCACACTTTTTCGAAATTATTTTGGCCTTAATTGCCAGGGGCAATTTTGTTTTTGTTTAGGTGAACTCTGGCCAACTTTTTTGTCATAATGACTCTGGGCAAAAGTTTTTGTCGTGATCAACTCTGGCCAATTAATAATAATAAACTCTACGCATAATTTTTGCCGTAATGAACTCTAGTCGTAGTTTTTGTCGGTATAAACGGTCACCATAATTTATCAAGATAAGGCCTCTGGTTAATTTTTTAAATATTAAACTACAGATTGCCTGAATCCGAATATCTTCTAGAGGATTATGTCAATTTTTTTAATTCCACTTTGATTTTAATCAATTATATGCATTATCTCCTTTATTTAAGGGAATTCGATGAAAATTCGGCCGACTTCAACCTCGAGTCTATCATCGCCATGGACTTTCAGGCATATTCCGAAGATATCCAAGACGTATCCAACGCAGCCAGTATGGAATTGCAAATAGAAAATGGCATAAAGAACATTGCGGACACCTGGGAAACCATGGCATTTGAAATTGTTCCCTTTAAAGCTGGAATATATCGGATCAAAAGTGTAGACGATTGTTTCCAAGTCTTAGAAGAGAACGCAGTACAAATTTCAACAATGAAGGCCACTCGCTTTGTTGAACCGTTTGCCAAAGAAGTAGATTATTGGGAGAAAACTCTTTCGTATATAATGGAATCTTTGGAACAGTCCTTAATCGTTCAACGCCAGTGGCTTTACTTGGAAAATATTTTTATCGGTGAAGATATCAAAAAGCAGCTCCCAAAGGAAAATGCTCAATTCGAGAGTGTAACGAATGAATGGAGAGAAATAACCGCTGGAATGAATAGCGCTGGAACCGCTTTGAAGGCTACTCATTTAAGACCACCAAACTATCTTTTAGATAAGCTAAATGTTTTAGCAGATCAATTGGAGCTTATACAGCGTGCATTGGAAGTTTATTTGGAGAAAAAGCGACAAATATTCCCAAGATTTTATTTTATATCCAACGATGACTTGTTGGAGATTCTGGGCAACTCGAAAAAGCCAGACCTTATTCAGACTCATATGAAGAAGCTATTTGACAATTTATACAAAATCAAACTGGACAAAATTTTGGGTAAGAAGATCAGATGGGAGTCGCATGGAATGTTTTCTGATGACGGAGAATATGTGGACTTCCTCCAACCACTTTTGATTGAAGGGCCGTCTGAGATTTGGCTGAATGATGTAGAAAATGAAATGCGGATAACGTTGCGGGACAAACTTCGATTGACAAGGAATTCCTTGAAGAAGCTGTTGACAAAGCGCGATAAATGGTTGGCTATGTGGCCTGGTCAAATGTGTTTAACGAGTTCTCAAATACAATGGACATCGGACTGTACGCGAAGCTTGATGCTTTGTAAGATGGTTGATGAGAAGAAGCCACTGAAAAAGTTGAAGAAAAAGCAGAATCAAGTGTTAGCTAAATTGTCTGAAATGAGTAGAAAGGAGCAGCCAAAGCAAATTAGGTTGAAAGTGAATACATTGATTACAGTTGAAATTCATGGAAGAGATGTAATTGAGAGAATGTACAAGCTTAGTGAGTATATTTTTTCGAAATTCCTTTAATTGTGAATTAATCTTTTTCCTTAATAGATTGCAAAGATGTTTCCCATTTTGAATGGTTCTCACAGCTAAGATTTTATTGGGATCGAGAGCATGACAACTGCATTATCAAACAAACGAATACTGAGAACTATTATGGGTATGAGTATACTGGAAACTCGGGAAGATTGGTAATTACCCCTCTCACTGACAGGTAACTCTTTCATTTCTTAACGAGCTGCTTGTTATTTTTTGTAATTACAGATGCTACATCACTTTAACAACTGCGCTGCATCTTCATCGTGGTGGTAGTCCAAAAGGTCCTGCTGGAACTGGTAAAACCGAAACTGTGAAAGATTTAGGTAAAGCTCTAGGGATGTGGGTAATTGTGACAAACTGCTCCGAAGGCCTGGATTACAAGAGTATTGGCAAGAACTTCTCGGGTCTAGCACAAACGGGGTGTTGGGGTTGCTTTGATGAATTCAATCGAATCAATGTAGAAGTATTGTCAGTGGTAGCGCAGCAAATCCTTTCCATTCTTTCGGCGTTGTCACAGAAGTTGACTACTTTCAATTTCGAGGGAGAGTATATTTCAATCAAACCAACTGTTGGACTCTTCATTACCATGAACCCTGGCTATGCCGGCAGAACCGAGTTGCCTGATAATCTGAAATCAATGTTTAGACCAATTAGTATGATTGTCCCAGATAACGTGATAATTGCTGAGAATCTATTATTCAGCGATGGTTTCCAAAATACAAAGAATTTAGCGAGGAAAGTGTTCACTCTGTACGAACTAGCCAAACAGCAATTATCCAAACAATTCCATTACGACTTCGGTCTTAGGTCTATGGTTGCGTTGTTGAGGTACGCGGGATTGAAGAGGAGGCAACTGGGTTCCTCGAATGAGGAGGAAATTGTCTATTTGGCAATGAAGGACATGAATATGGCTCGATTGACTGCGAATGATCTGCCGTTGTTTGTTGGGATAATGTCCGATATATTTCCGGGAGTTATGGTTCCGTCGGTGGACTACAGGGAGTTTAAAACATCGATTGAGCAGGAGTTGACGGAAAATAATCTGCAAGTTATTCCAGCAGCTGTGAGCAAAGTGATTGAGCTGTATGAAACAAAGAACTCCCGACATTCTGTGATGGTGCTGGGTGATACTGGTAAGTGATAGGCCTACAGCTTTAACTTCCTGAGCCTTTAAAAATGATTGATAACTTTGGTTTTCGGCAGGTACTGCCAAAAGTACAACATGGAGTGCTCTGCAAGGAGCATTTGGCCGCATGAAGAAGCTTGGAAAACCAGGATGGGTGGATGTCGTCGTATATCCCATCAACCCGAAAGCCTTAAATTTGGGTGAGCTGTACGGGGAGTATAATCTCGCAACTGGCGAATGGCTTGACGGTGTTCTAAGTGCAATTATGAGACAAATATGTGCAGATGAGTCACCCACACAAAAATGGATGCTATTTGATGGTCCTGTCGATGCAGTTTGGATTGAAAACATGAACTCAGTAATGGATGACAATAAAGTGTTAACGCTTGTAAATAGCGAGCGAATCACGATGCCCGCTCAAGTTTCGCTATTATTTGAAGTTGCCGATTTGGCAGTAGCTTCACCAGCCACGGTATCACGATGTGGTATGGTATATAATGATTACGACGACTGGGGTTGGCGCCCGTATGTGAGATCATGGTTGCAAAGACAAAGTCCACCCGAATATGTTGAACATGTTAGCGGGCATTTCGATCGATACCTGGATAAAATTCTTGACTTTAAACGCCACAAGTGTCGGGAGACTGTCGAAACCACTGAGATAAATTGTGTGATATCCTTGTGCCGCCTTCTAGATTGCCTTGCTACGAAAGAAAATGGAATTACAGTTGAAAATGACGATTTGTTGGAGACGATGTCGAAACTTTGGTTTTTATTCTGCCTCATATGGTCTGTTTGTGCTACGGTAGATGAAGAAGGACGTTTGAAAATGGATACTTACATAAGAGAGCTTGAGGGTGTTTTTCCAATAAAGGACACTGTGTATGACTATTACGTGGATCCTAAGCAAAGGGCATTGATACCGTGGGAAGACAAGTTATCTGATAATTGGAGATATAATAAAGAGTAAGATTAGAAAGTAAGTCATTAGAACAATGTGCTTAAACTCGTATTTTTTGCAGTGCACCATTCTATAAAATCATCGTTCCAACCGTAGACACAGTTCGATATGAATTTCTGGTATCAAAGCTTTTAGCACGACAGTATCCAGTTATGTTGGTCGGGCCAGTTGGAACTGGTAAATCTTCCACTGCGGTGAGCGTTACAGATGCATTAGATAAAGAGAAATATTCTCTTTTGGCGTTAAATATGTCAGCTCAGGTAAGTAATATTGATTAAAATTCAGTTAGTGAATATACTCTAGGCGACATGGACTGGACGCATAGACTATAAGTGCTTGTGATTGGCCCTCGAAGTTACCCAACATTATGGATCACTTTTTACTGTTTATGATATACAAATATCTGACTTTGCCTCGAATTTTGAAACATTTCAGCTTGCCTGTAAGAACCTCGGATTTAAGTCTCCTACGGCGAACATTTGACTCTAAGGCTGATTCTTGAAAACTCTTGTAGCTGTCATTTAGGAACTTTGTTTTGAGCCTACTGGAACTTAACGCACTTTGACGTTGAAGTTTTCGACCAACTTGGACGTTGGATTTTCAAGAACTTGGACGTTATATTTTGAAGAAATTGGACTTTATATTTTGAATGGCTTGCACCTTATATTTTAAGGACATGAACATTATATTTTGTAGGACTTGAACGTTAATTTTGAAGAACTTAACATTATATTTTGAAGTACTTGAAACATTACATTTTGAAGAATTTTTGACGTTACATTTTGAAGAATTTTGGACGTTACATTTTGAAGAACTTGAACGTTATGTTTTAAAGAACATTAACTTTACATTTTGGTACAAACTCTTCAGAAGCCAACGTTCAAGGGCTTCTGAACCCTAATTCTTATGGTGCTTCAAGAGAGTAGTCTCTGTAACGCAACAGGAAGAGCTCACCATTGGTGTCGACTTGGAAGGACCGAATTTTCATGATGCTTACATCTATATATATTTTTTTTTTGATAGAATCGTTTCAATAGTTCGCTACTGACGGCCACTCAAGAATTTCACTTTTTACATTTATTCCTACATTTTTACTTCTATATATATTTATTCCTACATTTTATATATACGAGTATTTATAGTTCTACGTTTGCTATATAGTCGTAATTCAAATTGAATGTCAATTAAACGCACACCAGATAAACGGTGTTTCCGGTCAGACGCAGGACCAACGGCGCTGTGTGTTATTTGTCAGCAGGCAAAAAATGATGGCACGGCGGTGCAAACGTTACCGTGCAGCCATCAGTTTCACGAGACCTGCTTGACCCAACATCTTATGGTCAATCGGACGTGCCCACTTTGCCATTAACAAGCAATGTCTGCAGTTCCACCGTCCAGCTGCACAAGGGGCGGTGCCCAAACATTATGATTGCCGGGAACGAGGCTCGGCAATACCGGACGATCTTGACATGATGACAGGAGCTGAAGGAGTGCTGCCTGCTGAAGGGCACAGAGCCGAACTGTACCCGTGGAGGCGACAGTCCTGCAGGATCTGATGGTCCTAATGCAGGGTTTGACCACCCCAATAGCCGCTCTGGAGGACGAGCAGGAAAATCCACCTCCAGCATGTCCAAGAACGCCTCCGATGTGAGACTCGGACTTAAATCCTTGGGATTTTCCATTGGACCCGAGCTCAAGCGAAACAGACCCAGCTCATCGATGAGCGATCATTGGTAGCGTTTGCTGATGATCTGATCATCTACACGGCAGACCGAAAAGCTACAATAGTTCAGAGCAATCTCCAAAAAATGTTCAATGATGTACAGCTGTACACTGACAATTGGCGAATGAAAATGTGCAGAAGTGTGAAACAATCTTGTTTCGGACAACGCTGCAGGGGGTCAGTCAAGACCTGAAACGTAATTGGAAGGATTTCCACATCATGGCTGGTGAGAGTAGCCTAGAACGAGTTCCACATAAATCCTGTGTTCGATACCTCGGTGTTTATCTCGATCAGTATCTGTACTATACTGAACATGTGAAAATCATGCTCAGTAAGGCACTTAAAGTAGTCATGGCCCTTCGAAAGCTCTTTCATTCCAGAAACATTGATCAAAAGGTCAAAATTATCTGTTACAAGACACTGGTTAGACCAGTTTTGACCTATGGATGTCAGATCTGGTAGAACCAGAGTGCTAGTACTATGGAAAAATTAAGAGTTTTCGAAAGGAAATGTCTTCGTGCATGTACTGGTTTGTACAGAAAGCCTGAGACGGATTGGAAACATTATATATCGAATAGAAGAATTTATCAAACTGCTGAAGTGACTAGAGTCGATATCTTCATATTGAAGCTTCTTCGGAATCATATCGCAAGATCTGTGACTGTGAGTGAAAACCCTTGGATTTCACAGCCGTTCCACCCTACAGACGGGTATATAGCGACTTGCCTCGCTACTGGCTTCATTCCTCCAGAAGCATTCGTGTATTTGGACATGAATGGATATGTTTTTGATTCTGACGGCGTCCCAGTCATATATCACATATATCGACGGGCCACCGATAAGAAGATAAAATATCCTCCGAATTTGAGTTCACGAGACCAACGATTTCAATGGAGATACTCATTTGCTAGATTCGTTGAAGCTGATCGAGTTGAGACGGCGCAATCCAGGTATTGGTGGCTGAATGACAATGTCTAAATTTTTCGTGTTTGTTTTCAGTTTTGGTGTTTTTCGTTATTTAGTTTTTGAGTTTCAGCTCATTATTGCTACATTTAGTATTGTTATATATTTTTGTTAAAATCAGGTATAGGTTAGGTATATGTAATGTTTACTATATTCCGTTAGAGATAAGATTAAACACTTAGGTTAGGAACATTGTTATAGTATTTTTAGTATAAGATAAAGTTTTTTTGATTGTATTTTATTAGAAATAAGTTACAACATATTAGGTGTAGGATCAAAGTTTCACTGTTGTGTATTAATTATAAATAATTTTTGGATAGTGTTGGTTGGTTTTTTCTCCTTTTTCCAATTGAATTGTAAAAATATGTAATAATCGTAATTAATTGCATTTGCTATAGTTTTTTTTTTTGATGAAATGAGTTAGAAGTTAGAGAAGTTAGAGAAGCTGACGTTGGAAACGATTGAGAAAGTAGTTCCCAAGATTAAACATCGAAACAATATGGAAGGATATGAAACACCAACCATCGCAAGGTTGAAAAGATTGAAAAGCCTCCTTCTCACACGCGTCAACAATATTTATCGACGATTTTTGGACTACAACCATCCCTCGTTGTCTTTGTTGAAATTACATCTGAAGAATGTCCGGAACTTAATCCGGTCATACTTCAGGAGTGAGGTCAGCAATCAATGGGCGGAAAAATTGAGGGGTATTAGCCCACAGGATCCAGATAGCGTGTTTGCGAAAGTGAATAGCATATTCCGCAAGAAGTCTCGAGTGAAGGTATCGAATCTTGAAGTCACTAGTGATGAGATAAATCTTCTCGATAGGGCTGGTATCGAAATTGATAGTACGACTCCGGATAGAAATGGAAACAGGATTATTTGTGAAGGATTGGATAAACTTGCCCTGATTGGAACACATTTTGAATTGGTTCATCTACCAAACCCTGAGAGAGGGAACGAGATTTTTTTCAGAGGTCGTTGAAGCAAAAGTTTCCGACTTCAAATCAAGCCTGAACGGCCAATCAATTCTTCATTTCAATGAAACATTAACATCTGACCTCATACCGAGCTTGAATCTTATTGATTATTTTGTCAGCTATGAAGACTTGTGTTTCATATTTCGCAAGATAAACAACAAGAAATCATGTGGTAATGATGGTATTCCAAATGTAGTTCTCCGACATTTGCCTGAGGTTGCTATTAGGAACTATTGCATATTGTTCAACAACATGTTGAGCAATTCATATTTCCCAAATGAGTGGAAAAAGGCTAAGGTATTTCCGATCTTGAAGAAAGGAAAAGAATCTTCATGCCCGAAAAGCTATCGCCCAATCAGCTTGCTGCCTAACATCAGCAAGGTGTTTGAAGTGATACTCAACAGAGCATTAAACGCCCACATTGAGGAAAATGAGTTGATGCCGAATTGCCAATTTGGTTTTCGTGCCAGGCATTCGACCACACATGCAATAATGAAAGTAACCTCAGACATCTGTTGGAAACTAAATGATAGACAATGCGTTGGAGCATGTCTCATTGATATGGAGAAAGCCTTTGATACGGTATGGTTAGATGGACTTATTTTTAAACTCCTTCAGTTCAAGTTCCCCAGACACCTTGTCGCCATGATGTGTAATATGTTATACGGGAAATCGTTTGTTGTAACTGATGGAAATCTGACAACAATGCGCGAGTTCAAAGTCTTGAATGGTCTACAGCAGGGAACAGTTACTGCGCCTCTGCTCTTCTCAATCTTCATTCGCAAGCTATTGAATGGCTTTGATTTTAACGTCTCGCCAACGCGATCATTGGTAGCGTTTGCTGATGATCTGATCATCTACACGGCAGACCGAAAAGCTACAATAGTTCAGAGCAATCTCCAAAAAATGTTCAATGATGTACAGCTGTACACTGACAATTGGCGAATGAAAATCAATGCGCAAAAGTGTGAAACAATCTTGTTTCGGACAACGCTGCAGGGGGTCAGTCAAGACCTGAAACGTAATTGGAAAGATTTCCACATCATGGCTGGCGAGGGTAGTTCAGAACGAATTCCACATAAATCCTGTGTTCGATACCTCGGTGTTTATCTCGATCAGTATCTGTACTATACTGAACATGTGAAAATCATGCTCAGTAAAGCACTTAAAGTAGTCATGGCCCTTCGAAAACTCTTTCATTCCAGATACATTGATCAAAAGGTCAAAATTATCTGTTACAAGACACTGGTTAGACCAGTTTTGACCTATGGATGTCAGATCTGGTACAACCAGAGTGCTAGTACTATGGAAAAATTAAGAGTTTTCGAAAGGAAATGTCTTCGTGCATGTACTGGTTTGTACAGAAAGCCTGAGACGGATTGGAAACATTATATATCGAATAGAAGAATTTATCAAACTGCTGAAGTGACTAGAGTCGATATCTTCATATTGAAGCTTCTTCGGAATCATATCGCAAGATCTGTGACTGTGAGTGAAAACCCTTGGATTTCACAGCCGTTCCACCCTACAGACGGGTATATAGCGACTTGCCTCGCTACTGGCTTCATTCCTCCAGAAGCATTCGTGTATTTGGACATGAATGGATATGTTTTTGATTCTGACGGCGTCCCAGTCATATATCACATATATCGACGGGCCACCGATAAGAAGATAAAATATCCTCCGAATTTGAGTTCACGAGACCAACGATTTCAATGGAGATACTCATTTGCTAGATTCGTTGAAGCTGATCGAGTTGAGACGGCGCAATCCAGGTATTGGTGGCTGAATGACAATGTCTAAATTTTTCGTGTTTGTTTTCAGTTTTGGTGTTTTTCGTTATTTAGTTTTTGAGTTTCAGCTCATTATTGCTACATTTAGTATTGTTATATATTTTTGTTAAAATCAGGTATAGGTTAGGTATATGTAATGTTTACTATATTCCGTTAGAGATAAGATTAAACACTTAGGTTAGGAACATTGTTATAGTATTTTTAGTATAAGATAAAGTTTTTTTGATTGTATTTTATTAGAAATAAGTTACAACATATTAGGTGTAGGATCAAAGTTTCACTGTTGTGTATTAATTATAAATAATTTTTGGATAGTGTTGGTTGGTTTTTTCTCCTTTTTCCAATTGAATTGTAAAAATATGTAATAATCGTAATTAATTGCATTTGCTATAGTTTTTTTTTTTGATGAAATGAGTTTATGATAACGTACAAATTTAGAGAGCCATTAAGTTTTTTGATTGTTATTATTTGGAATTTGCATTATATTCTTTTAAAATTTATAACGATGAGTATTAAATAAAGCGCTTTTGACTTTGACTTTGACTTTGAGGAAGACCTCCGAGAATGGCCATACCTGTTAGCGAGAACGGGTCCGCGGCGCGGAATTGCGGAAGTGGTACAAGAGCCCAACACTCTAGATCTGGAAGATACCGACATGGAGTCAGACAAGCATACGGTAGCCATGGTGGATAACTTCACGACCTGCTGGAACTGCAAGCAAACCGGACATCGGTTTATTGCATGTCGGGCAGAACATACAGTTTTCTGCTACGGATGCGGTAAGCCTCACACCTACTACCCGGATTGCCCTGATTGCGCCACTTCAAAAAATGGACAGCGGTACTCCAAAGCCCAATAGTAGGCAGCAAACCCCCAATGTTGATGATAGTATACCAGCCTTGAGAATTGTGGCTGCAGAAGTTCTCTCTTCCGGAAGCCTCTCCAACGACACTGTTGAAGCAACCACCTCAGTTACTGCCTGAAGAACCCCGGCAGCCACGAATTCGCGTACTAAAGTCATATCATATTCGACTGCAGAAATACCGTGCGGCTCGAGAGCGAATCTTTGCTTCAGAAAAAGTCACCTCGCGCAAAGTAAAATGGTCAACTCGTCGTTGGCGGTTTCTGCAAGAGAGTGCGCACTTGCCGTCAATCTCTAAACTTATGCAACATCTCGGAGGTTTCTGAAAACGATACCAGACCTTACGCCCCGATCAAAGTGTTGGGCAAAATCGCTATTGCAATGATTGACACGGGTGCAGGTATCAGCTGCCTTGCCTCAAACCTCCGCTCAAAGGTACTCCAACATTCCACTGTGATAAAGCCCTGGCGCTCTGAAATCAGCACCGCTGATAGCACCATTCTATCCAGGGTAGATTGACCACACCCGTGACGTTCCGAGGTCAAACTAAGGATATTACCTTCTTCATTATCCCTTCTATGATTCGGAACGTGTACCTTGGCGTCGATTTCGTCTTTCAGTTTGGTTTGGTCCAAGACTAATTCACCGAGTCACCCTTAAATTTAAATATGCCAGCGAACTCGCTTCTATACCCGACAGGCATGAATTAACGTCTAACCAACGACAACGTCTGAGAGCATCTATCGCTGCTTTTCCATCTTGCGCTAAGCTAGGGCCTTGACCGCATCACTCTTGTCTCACATATCTTCGATGTTGGCGATAGTAAGCCAATAAAACAGACACTATGCCATCTCACCGGCCATTTAAAAGTTAGTGTACGCAGAGTTGGAAAGGATGCTCGAGTTGGGGGTTATAGAGGAGTCCCAAAGTCAATGCAGTGACCGTTAAAGATGCTTACCCTCTTCCGCTCATCGATGGAATATTGGGGAGACAGCTGAAAGCAAACTACATTACCAGTCTCGACCGAAAAGATGCATTCTGGCAAATTACACTCGATGAAGGGTAGAGGGATAAAACCGCTTTCACAGTGCCCGGACGACCATTATACCAGTTCGTTACAATGCCTTTTGGCCTGTGTAACGCTCCGCAGACGATGACCCGGCTGATTGACGAAGTAGTTCCACCTCATCTGAAACACTGTGTTCGTGTACCTGGATGATCTTCTACTCATCATAGAAACGTTTGACCTACATCTCCTACTGTTACAAGAAGTAGCCCTGCATATCAGTAAGACGGGACTCACCATCAACGTCCAGAAAAGTAAGTTTGTTATGACTGAAGTCTGATATTTGTTACATGTCATTGGACATGGCACCATCAAAACAGATCCGGACAAAACTCGGGCGATTGTTTCCCTTACCGAAAACCGTTAAGCAGTTACGACGTTTCCTTGGAATGTGTGGTTGGTACCGAAGGTTTGTTCGGAATTATGCAACGGTTTCAGCGCCTCTGTCGGTCATGCTGCGGAAAGGGAAGTTCATTTGGACCGAGCTCAGTCGAAAGGCACTTGAAGAGTTAAACAAGCCTTAACATCTGCCCGAGTCTTGCACAGCCCCGACTTTAAGAAACCCTTCTCCATTCATTGTGACGCAAGTCAACATGGAGTTATAGCCGTGCTTGTGCAATTGACCCAAGAGGGAGACGAAGCTCCTATTGCTTTCATGTCCAGTAAGCTGAACTCGGCCCAAAGGAACTACACCGTATACGAGCAAGAATTTTTGGCAGCGGTGATGGCTGCAAAGAAATTCCGAGCGTATATCGAAGGCCATCAGTTTGGAATCATCACAGACCACGCTTCGCTACAATGCCTGATGAACCCAGCGGACCTACACGGACGTCTGGCCTGATGGGCTCTTAAGCTGCAAGGGTTCAAGTTTTCCATCAAACACCGAAAAGGGACCTAAAACATCGTGCCCGATACTATCTCCTGAATGTTTTCAACCCAGGGAGCAGAACCTAAAATGTAATCCCAGGTCAAAGAAAATGTGAGCACCTGTGGGACCTGTAAAGGCACTAAAGCTCCCAACCAGCCTATTCGATCTCCCATGAGTCAACTCAATGTTTCGGAGCGCGTATTCCAACGTCTGTATATAGATCTACTCGGTCCATATCCTCGTTCTTCTATGGGACACATCGGAGCTATCGTTGTTAGACCAGCTCTTGAATTCCCAACTGGTGAAACCTATTTGCAAATTCACAACTCCACCCATCGTGAAAATTTTTAGAGTCGAGTATTCGACGTGTTCGGGGTACCCGAAAGTGTACTCGGATAACGGAGCACAGTTCAGATCTCGGCAGTTTAAGCGTCTACTCGAACAGTACGGTGTTGAACACCAACTGACGCCCATATACTCTCCTCAATCTAACGCATTGGGACAGCAGATTGTCCGCCATCACTTGCGCTTTTCGGTCGTCGTATCATTCCGTTACCGGTGTCTCGCCTTACTTTGCCGCCTTCGGGCAGCACATGATTTGCCATGGCAAATTATACAGGCTACTACGGCAAATGGAAGTTTCGATTTTCACTGCCTAGCAAGTGAAAATTTTCGTAAATGTTTGTATAACGCGCCGTGGACGTCATCGTTGTAGAACGCCACGCATGGCTGACGTCGCGAAAACCGCGCCGGCAAGAGAAAAAGGAAACTGCGGGAATGCGCGAAAATGTGGAAAGAATGGGAGTGATGAATGTTGACCGGTTGATATGCTAGTTTAATTCAGTGGCGAAAAATATTAATTAAAAAGAAATATTACCGACCGTGACTCAATTGGGTGTTTCCGCATGCAGTTATTCTTGTCTTAATTCGTGAATGCGACATTGTTTTTTGTAGTGGGTTCTTGTGCTAGGGGGAAAGGACCTGCCCCACGACACAGCAACGCTAGTCTGCCAGCGCATTCACGCGTCCCCAGACAAGGTCAATCTCGGCGGATCTCAACATTCTCTATCGCCGAGGCAGCAGACCATCGCTGCAGCCCTTGACAGATATTTTTCGATACCTACTTTCACTACAATTTGGCATTTGAATTCCGAATCATTTTGACATTAAGTTGTGGGCATCCTAAGCGCTCAATTTCGGACCTCTAGCCTTAAATTGTAAAACTGCTGGCGTTGAATCGTACAACTCTGGAATGCTGAATCGTACGATTCTGGGACGATGGCTTTAAAGATCTTGTTCATTGAGTTCCGGAACTCGTCGTCCACTGATTTTTTCAACTTTTTTATCTATACTTCGCACAGCTCTAAAACTAGTTTTTCCACAGCATGGGACCTGTTTTTTTTTTGCGTAGCCTCGGACCTTATTTACGAACCCTCGTGAACCTGGTTGTTCAGGATTTCCTGAAACTGGGATGCTAATTTTTTTTGACGCGATGATTCTTTTGTGGTCTCTTAAGACGTTGAATATTTTTCCGAGTCTCTGGCATGTTGAATATATTTTTTGCGTCTCTGGCATATTGCACATTTTTCCGAGTCGAGTCTCTGGGACGTTGCATATTTTTCCGAGTCTAGTCTTTGGGTCGTTGAATATTTTGCTGAGTTGAGTCCCTAGGACGTTGAATATTTTGCTGAGTCGATTCTCTGGGACGTTGAATATTTTGCTGAGTCGAGTCTTTGGGACGTTGAATATTTTGCTGAGTCGAATCTCTGGGACGCTGAATTTTTTAATTTTTTGCCGAGTTCGATTTTCGAATCTAGTTTTGAACGTTTGATTTTCGAGTCTAGTTTTGAAAGTTTGACAGTTTTATCAATTTCGATCTTAACGTAATTTTTACTTAATAAATTAAATTTTCGTTTTATTCAGACCACGGCCAACAGTCTCCAAGACTCGATTGAAAGTCGAACAGAAAAACGAACAAAAGGCGTGTTTGTGCCGATTGGTGGTAAAACAATGATTTGTTTTATGGATGATTTCAACATGCCTGCAAAAGATACTTATGGCTCTCAACCACCACTAGAACTTATACGCCAGTGGATTGATTATACGTTCTGGTACAATCGAAAAACACAAAAACGTGTTTATATCAAACAAATGTTGCTAATGGTTGCCATGGGTCCACCTGGAGGTGGTCGGACGAGCATATCGCCTCGCACTATGAGTAGATTTTCTGTAATAAACATGACATTCCCAACTGAAAATACAATAACAAGAATCTTTGGAACAATGTTGAAACAAAAGCTGGCTGACTTTACAGAGGAGACAAGGCAAATGTGGAAAACCATAACATCTGCAACATTGGAACTCTACATGTCAGTGAGTGCGAAAATGCTTCCAACACCTGCCAAAATTCACTATCTATTTAACTTACGGGATATTTCGAAAATTTTCCAAGGAATGCTTCGTAGTCATAGTGAATATCATATGTCAAGATCAGTACTGCTTCGGTTGTGGATGCACGAATGTTTCAGGGTTTTCAGCGATCGTCTGGTTGATAATGCCGACTTGAGCTGGTTCCAGCAGCAAATAAGTGATATATTGGGGAGGACATTTGATACAACGTTTGTGACATTATGTCCCAGTAAGTCCCCTCCAATATTTGGCGACTTTCTGAGCAGCTATGGGTACTATGAAGATCTGGTTAACTTGGACCTACTTCGAAAATACATGCTTAACCAACTTGAAGACTATAATAATTCGCCGGGTGTGGCTCGATTAGATCTGGTATTTTTCAAGGAAGCAATGGAGCATGTAACGCGAATAGTAAGGGTTATCTCCCAACCACGTGGAAATATGCTGATTATAGCGATTGGAGGATCCGGGCGACAGGTTCTCAGTAAGCTGGCGGCCTACATTGCTGAGCTGAACACATTTCAGATCGAGGTAACAAAGAAGTATCAAACAAATGAGTTCAGAGAGGATTTGAAAGTTCTCTATAAGCTATGTGGAGTGAAAAATAGAGGAACATCTTTTCTGTTCACTGGTGAGCAAGTTGTGGAATCGACGTTTTTAGAGATACTTAATAACATGCTTAGTACGGGAGAAATAAATTTGTTTAAACCAGACGAATTTGAAGAAATTAAAACTGAAATAGAAGCAAGAGCAAAGAAACATGGCATCCATCTTACGACTGACGCATTGTACACATTCTTCATGGAAACTGTTCGTGGCAATCTGCATGTTGTGATTTGTCTCAGTCCGGTTGGAGCCGAGTTTCGAGTACAGATCAGGCAGTATCCAGCTTTGATCAACAGCACAACCACTAATTGGCTTCGTGATTGGCCACAGGAAGCACTATTAGAAGTATCGCAGAAGTTTTTGGGTACTTGTAAGCTTGATGCTGCCATTGTTGAGGATGAGAAAAAGGAGGAGGATCGGGAGAGTATGATAAGGTCGACTGAAGAAAGACTACAAGAAGGAGTTGCGATGGTTTGCTCAGTAATACATTCTTCTGTAGTAGGAATGGCAGAAGTCATGTTAAATGAGTTGAAAAGACATTACTACGTCACGCCTGTAAATTACTTGGAGCTAGTATCTGGTTTTCAAGATCTGCTGCATCGAAAACGCGAGGAACTTTCGAAAAACGCAAACACTTTACGAAGCGGTCTATCAAAGATCCAAGACACCCAAGACAAAGTAGCAACAATGTCAGATGAGTTGAAAGTAAGTCAAGAACAAGTGGTTGAGCTCCAAGCTGAGTGTGAAGAGTTTTTGCTAGTAATTCAGGCACAAGCCCAAGAAGCAGATGAGCAACGAAAAGAGGTTGAGGCGAAGGCAAAGGTTATTGAAGTAGAGAAAATTGCATCAATCGAAATGGCTGCACAAGCTCAAGAGGAATTGAATAAAACACTTCCGGCATTTGAAGCAGCCATAGAAGCTTTAGATTCCTTGAATAAACGGGATTTAACGGAACTCAAATCGTACGGACGACCAAGTTACAAGATTGAAAAAATCGTAGAGGCAGTAATGATCCTTTTAGGAAAGGATACATCATGGGCTGAGGCTAGAAAGGTTCTAGGCGAACAGAGTTTCTTAAATGATCTGAAAAACTTTGACAAGGATAATATATCTGATAAAACATTGAAAAGAATTGCAGCTTATACTCAAAATCCAGAGTTAGAACCAGAAAAGGTGGCAGAATTTTCTTTGGCATGTAAATCTTTCTCAATTTGGATTAGGGCTATTGAGAATTATGCGAAAGTGTATCGGTGAGATGAATTTTTATGTTTATTTGAAGAATGTTTAACCACACTAATTTCGCTTCGTACAGAGTCGTTGCTCCAAAAAAAGCGGCGGTTGATGAAGCAATGTCAGCCTTGCAAGCGAAAGAAAAATTATTGCAGGATGCTGAAAAGAAATTGGCCGAACTGGATGCTAAGTTGGATAAGCTGAAAGCTGATTTTAATGAGAAGTCTGCACTGCAGGATGAGCTAAAGCAGAAAGCTGAGAATTTAAGGTAAGGCTGTTTTAAATTTTCTTCTACGTGCCATTCCGAAAAAAGAATAATTATTAAGTTTACATGAATTTATTATTGTATGTACTGAGGGTCAAGAGTGTGGTATCTTTCTTAGGATCACAGAAGTTAAAAGATATTGTGTAGCATTCTGAATTTGTACCATAAATTTTAACGTGAGTGGACTCGTCTGCCTTTAGCTCAGTTCAGAAATCTGCCTTTAGTTTAGTCCGGGAGTCTGTCTTTATTAGTTTGCGGGAGTTTGATTTTAGTTATGGTTAGGAGGTTGACTTAGCAGCCCGCGTAGTGCAAGGGTTAGAGTGCTTGCTGCGTAAGCACCCTGCTTCCTGCTTCGAACAAAGAGATTTTTGCCTGAATCTTTGGACGAACTATAAGCCCGTTCAGTTATACTATATGTACTCGTTTAAAATAGGAACGTATCGCAGCTAAGTGGACGGACATATGGCAAAAGTGGGGCATTGATCATATCAAGTTCTCGACTGCCAATACGTTAAATCAAGACAATGAGATACTCAACTATCTCTAAGCGAAGACCCGAAAGGGGTTGTAGAGTGACTTCTGATTAGAATCAACTTGGCCTCTGATTAAAGAGCCTTCTTTGGCCTCTCATTAAAGAGTTTATTTTGGCCTCTGATTAAAGAGTCAACTTTGACCTCGGACTGAAGGAGTTAACTTTGACTTCAGACTGAAGGGGTCAACTTTGACCTCTGACAAAAGGGGTCAACTTTGACCTCTGACAAAAGGGGTCAACTTTGACCTCTGACAAAAGGGGTCAACTTTGACCTCTGACTGAAAGGGTCAACTTTGACCTCTGACTGAAGGGGTCAACTTTGACCTCTGACTGAGGAATTCGGCAAAAAAAAAAGTTGAATTCAGGATAGAAAGAAACTTAGTTCGGGATAGAAGGAGATGGGGTGGAAGAAAATAAATTTATCAATTGAAGAAAACGTAACATTTGGATAGAGGGAACTATATTTTCAGTACAGGGGAACTTAACTTTAGATACGGGGAAACTAACTTTTGGATAGTGGGAAAAGTAACTTTTGGATGGTGGGGGAAAATTAACTTTTGGATAGAGGGAAAATTAACTTTTGGATAGAGGGAAAATTAACATTTGGATAGAGGGAAAATTAACATTTGGATAGAGGGAAAATTAACATTTGGATAGAGGGAAAATTAACATTTGGATAGAGGGAAAATTAACTTTTGGATAGAGGGAAAATTAACATTTGGATAGAGGGAAAATTAACATTTGGATAGAGGGAAAATTAACATTTGGATAGAGGGAAAATTAACATTTGGATAGAGGGAAAATTAACATTTGGATAGAGGGAAAATTAACATTTGGATAGAGGGAAAATTAACATTTGGATAGAGGGAAAATTAACATTTGGATAGAGGGAAAATTAACATTTGGATAGAGGGAAAATTAACATTTGGATAGAGGGAAAATTAACATTTGGATAGAGGGAAAATTAACATTTGGATAGAGGGAAAATTAACATTTGGATAGAGGGAAAATTAACATTTGGATAGAGGGAAAATTAACATTTGGATAGAGGGAAAATTAACATTTGGATAGAGGGAAAATTAACATTTGGATAGAGGGAAAATTAACATTTGGATAGAGGGAAAATTAACATTTGGATAGAGGGAAAATTAACATTTGGATAGAGGGAAAATTAACATTTGGATAGAGGGAAAATTAACATTTGGATAGAGGGAAAATTAACATTTGGATAGAGGGAAAATTAACATTTGGATAGAGGGAAAATTAACATTTGGATAGAGGGAAAATTAACATTTGGATAGAGGGAAAATTAACATTTGGATAGAGGGAAAATTAACATTTGGATAGAGGGAAAATTAACATTTGGATAGAGGGAAAATTAACATTTGGATAGAGGGAAAATTAACATTTGGATAGAGGGAAAATTAACATTTGGATAGAGGGAAAATTAACATTTGGATAGAGGGAAAATTAACATTTGGATAGAGGGAAAATTAACATTTGGATAGAGGGAAAATTAACATTTGGATAGAGGGAAAATTAACATTTGGATAGAGGGAAAATTAACATTTGGATAGAGGGAAAATTAACATTTGGATAGAGGGAAAATTAACATTTGGATAGAGGGAAAATTAACATTTGGATAGAGGGAAAATTAACATTTGGATAGAGGGAAAATTAACATTTGGATAGAGGGAAAATTAACATTTGGATAGAGGGAAAATTAACATTTGGATAGAGGGAAAAGTAACATTTGGATAGAGGGAAAAGTAACATTTGGATAGAGGGAAAAGTAACATTTGGATAGAGGGAAAAGTAACATTTGGATAGAGGGAAAAGTAACATTAGGATAGAGGGAAAAGTAACTTTAGGATAGAGGGAAAAGTAACTTTAGGATAGAGGGAAAAGTAACTTTAGGATAGAGGGAAAAGTAACTTTAGGATAGAGGGAAAAGTAACTTTAGGATAGAGGGAAAAGTAACTTTAGGATAGAGGGAAAAGTAACTTTAGGATAGAGGGAAAAGTAACTTTAGGATAGAGGGAAAAGTAACTTTAGGATAGAGGGAAAAGTAACTTTAGGATAGAGGGAAAAGTAACTTTAGGATAGAGGGAAAAGTAACTTTAGGATAGAGGGAAAAGTAACTTTAGGATAGAGGGAAAAGTAACTTTAGGATAGAGGGAAAAGTAACTTTAGGATAGAGGGAAAAGTAACTTTAGGATAGAGGGAAAAGTAACTTTAGGATAGAGGGAAAAGTAACGTTAGGATAGATGAGTCGGGAAAGTAACGTTAGGATAGATGAGTCGGGAAAGTAACGTTAGGATAGATGAGTCGGGAAAGTAACGTTAGGATAGATGAGTCGGGAAAGTAACGTTAGGATAGATGAGTCGGGAAAGTAACGTTAGGATAGATGAGTCGGGAAAGTAACTTTTGGATAGATGAGTCGGGAAAGTAACTTTTGGATAGATGAGTCGGGAAAGTAACGTTAGGATAGATGAGTCGGGAAAGTAACGTTAGGATAGATGAGTAGGGAAAAGTAACGTTAGGATAGAAGAGTAGGGAAAAGTAACGTTAGGATAGATGAGTAGGGAAAAGTAACGTTAGGATAGAAGAGTAGGGAAAGTAACTTTTGGACAGATGAGTAGGGAAAAGTAACTTTAGGATGGAGGAGTAGGGAAAGTAGCTTTTGGATAGATGAGTCGGGAAAGTAGCTTTTGGATAGATGAGTCGGGAAAGTAGCTTTTGGATAGATGAGTCGGGAAAGTAGCTTTTGGATAGATGAGTCGGGAAAGTAACTTTTGGATAGATGAGTCGGGAAAGTAACTTTTGGATAGATGAGTAGGGAAAGTAACTTTTGGATAGATGAGTAGGGAAAGTAACTTTTGGATAGATGAGTAGGGAAAGTAACTTTTGGATAGATGAGTAGGGAAAGTAACTTTTGGATGGATGAGTAGGGAAAAGTAACTTTTGGATGGATGAGTAGGGAAAAGTAACTTTTGGATGGATGAGTAGGGAAAAGTAACTTTTGGATGGATGAGTAGGGAAAAGTAACTTTTGGATGGATGAGTAGGGAAAAGTAACTTTTGGATAGATTATTAGGGAAAAGTAACTTTTGGATAGATGATTAGGGAAAAGTAACTTTTGGATAGACGAGGGGAAAACTAAAACTAACTAACTTTTGAATGGACGAGGGGAAAACTAAAACTAACTTTTGAAAAGGCGAGGGGAAAACTAAAACTAACTTTTGGATAGACGAGGGAAAACTAAAACTAACTTTTGGATAGACGAGGGGAAAACTAAAACTAACTAACTTTTGAATGGACGAGGGGAAAACTAAAACTAACTAACTAACTTTTGAATGGACGAGGGGAAAACTAAAACTAACTTTTGAAAAGACGAGGGGAAAACTAAAACTAACTTTTGAAAAGGCGAGGGGAAAACTAAAACTAACTTTTGGATAGACGAGGGAAAACTAAAACTAACTTTTGGATAGACGAGGGAAAACAAACTAACCTTTTGGATAGACGAGGGGAAAACTAGAACTAAACTTTTGGATGAACGAAAAAAAAATTATTTTCCCCTGTTGTATCATGATAAATTTAATCAGTGGTTATTCACAATCGGGTATATTTATCGATTTTTTATTAAGAATTTGTACATATCAGGTGAAATTTTGACTGTTTTCGCTATCTGAACTGGATTTAATGTGTTTGCTAAGTTGACTCGATTTGACTGTTGGAGCAATAAAAGTGTATATAGGAGATATATTTCTCGATATTGGTTCAAAGTCCTCACAGTGCTCAATAAATATTTACTTGGCTTTATTGTACAATATCTCTTCTGATTTTCAACTTATCTTCTAAATTTTAGACTCAAAGTTGAGCGAGCTCTCCTCCTTGTGGAAAGTTTGGCAGGAAATCGTGAACGATGGATTCAAACGGTGAAAAAATTGGACATATCATTTGGTAAACTCGTTGGTGACTGCCTTGTAGCTGCTGCGTTTATTTGCTATGTTGGTCCTTTTGACACAAAATATCGATCTGAACTCTTGGAGAAATGGCGAAAAGAAATTAACGATCGTCAAATTCCTAACTCGGATGATTTCGAAATAATGGCCTTCCTTTGCGATCCTGTTACGATTCGTGAATGGAACATTCAAGGTCTACCCTCCGACGATTTCAGTACAGAAAATGGAATTCTAGTAACTGAAGGAGCTCGATGGCCTCTTGTTATTGATCCCCAAACTCAAGCACAAGGATGGATTAAGAATTTAGAGAAAAAAGATTTGAGAATAATAGATTTTGGTCAGACGGATTATATTAAGACATTGGAAATAGCTTTGCAATATGGAAAACCAGTGTTACTCCAGAATGTCGCAGAGAGTTTGGACCCAGCTCTCAATCCGATTTTAAAACGGGCTATAATCTTCCAAGGTGGCCAAAAGTTGATTAAATTTAATGATAAGATGATATCTTATAATTCACAATTTCGGTTTTATATCACCACGAAACTAAGCAATCCTCATTACCCCCCTGAAATTTCTACAAAAACGACTCTTGTAAATTTTGCTATCAAGGAAAGTGGGTTACAAGCTCAGCTGCTAGCTATTATTGTGCGAAAAGAGAGGCCAGTTTTGGAAGAACAAAAAGATAATTTGGTGATGACAATAGCCAAAAACCGTCGAACTCTGATTAATCTTGATAATGAAATATTGCGTTTGCTGAATGAGTCGAGAAGCTCAATTCTGGACGATGATGAATTGTTTACAACTCTGCAGATTTCGCGAAGGACCGCTGTGGTTGTTGCCGAATCATTGTCCTCGGCTGAAGTAACTGAAATGGAAATTGATCAGGCACGCCAAGGATATCAACCTGCTGCTCACAGGGCAGCTATATTATTTTTTGTCCTAATGGATATGTCGCGTATCGATCCGATGTACCAATTTTCACTAAATGCGTACGTACTTTTATTTACGCAGTCAATAGAGAGAAGTGTAAAGAATCCAAATTTAAATGAAAGAATTTTGAACTTGAACGAATTTCATACGTTCGCTGTATACAAAAATACGTGCCGTGGTTTGTTTGAGAGACATAAGCTCTTGTTCTCGTCCCATATGTGTGCTAAAATAATGGAGGCAGCGGCCAAGTTGAATATGGTTGAATATGACTTTTTGCTAAAAGGCGGTATAGTGTTGGATCGGCAAGGACAGACACCAAATCCATGGCCTCGTAAGTGAATTAAGCTCTGTGTTTTGTATATTATTCTGAGGTACTGTTTTACAGAATGGATAAGTGAAACTGCCTGGGATAATATAACGGAGCTTGATAAAGTCCCAGGATTCCATGGAATTGTTGATTCGTTTGAGCAATATCCTCGCGAGTGGAGAGGTAAGTGATGATTAGAAAATATATGGCTTTGCCACAACATTTCACTTTATTTCAGAATGGTACTCATCGCCAACCCCAGAAAATGTACCCTTAGTTGGCGAGTGGAAAGACGTTTGTAATGATTTCCAGAAAATGCTGATAGTCAGATGTCTCCGACCTGATCGGATGACTTTCTGCATGACTACATTCATAATAAATATACTTGGTCCTAAGTTCGTCGAACCTCCAATGCTGGATCTGAAAGCTGTAGTTAACGAATCTCTACCACAAACTCCTTTGATATTTGTTTTGTCGCCGGGCGTTGATCCAACATCATCTTTGATTCAACTGGCAGAAGCGAGCAATATGTCGTCTAAGCTTCATTCACTCAGCTTGGGACAGGGACAAGCTCCAATTGCTACGAAAATGCTGATTCAGGGAGCCAAAGATGGAAACTGGGTGTTCCTAGCGAATTGCCATTTGTCATTAAGTTGGATGCCACAACTTGACAAACTCGTTGAAACGCTACAATCAGGGAAAGTGCATCGTAAATTTAGACTGTGGCTTAGTTCGAGTCCTCATCCTGAATTTCCTATATCGATTCTTCAAGCTGGAATCAAAATGACAACCGAGCCTCCAAGTGGCATTAAAGCCAATATGAAGAGATTATACAATATCATAACCGAGGAGCAATTTAACCGCTGCGAATCAAAGGACAAGTATAAGAGATTGCTGTTTTCGCTGTGTTTCTTCCATACAGTCCTTTTGGAACGAAAGAAATTCCAGCAATTGGGATGGAATGTTGTATACAGTTTTAATGATTCTGATTTTGAAGTTTCGGAGAATCTTCTGACGCTATATCTAAATGAGTATAAAGAAACTCCTTGGGACGCTCTCAAGTATTTGATAGCAGGAGTGAACTATGGTGGGCACGTTACAGATGACTGGGATAGAAGGTTGCTGGCGACGTACATTAATCAATTCTTTAATGATAATGCTTTGACAGTGCAGAATTACAAGTATGTACACGAGGTCCTACCCTCTATCTGAAAATAATTCTTTTTCCTATCCAAATCAAACTTGCCTTCCCTTCCTTTCTACAGATTATCATCCCTCACAACCTACTATATACCACGTGAAGGAACCCTGCAATCCTATACCGATCATATCCAATTGTTCCCGAATTTCGACAAACCTGAAGCTTTTGGCCAACATCCTAATGCTGATATAGCTTCACAAATTACTGAAACGCGAGCATTATTCGAAACATTGGTATCTCTTCAAGGACAATCGGCCGCTGCAGAGGGTGAAAGCAAGGAAGATAAGATTTTAAATCTCGCAAGAGATATTGAGACGAAAATACCAGATGTTATTGATTACGAGAATACATCAAAACTTATTGGACCGGAAAAACAACCATTAGATGTAGTGTTGCTACAAGAGATCGAACGATATAACGCTCTTTTGATAAATATTAAGCAAGGTCTTGCAGACCTGCAGAAAGGCATCAAGGGATTGGTTGTAATGAGTGCCGAGTTGGAGGACATGTACAATGCAGTTTTCGAAGGCAAGGTTCCGTCTGCATGGCTTAAAAGTAAGTTTGTATTTAATTTGGGTTTTAACATAACAAATTCTTAATATCTACAGCATACGCATCTCTCAAACCTCTTGGGTCATGGGCTAGAGATCTTGTGAGACGTATTGAGCACTTTTCGCTATGGGCAAGAACTGTTCGTGCGCCAGTTTTATTTTGGTTGGCTGCCTACACGTTTCCCACTGGATTCCTGACGGCTGTGCTGCAAACTTCTGCTCGGATCACAAAGACTCCGATTGATGAACTATCGTGGGAGTTCACGGTTATGATTGAGGAAGAACATACCATTAAGAGTTCTCCACAAGAAGGCGGTGTCTATATTAGGGGCTTCTTCTTGGAAGGCGCCGGTTGGAATCGAAAGAATCAATGTTTGCAGCAACCACAAATAATGGAATTGATTTGTCCCATGCCAGTGATTCAATTCAAACCAGTTGAGAACTTGCGAAAGAGGACACGAGGAATGTACCAGTGTCCTTGTTACTACTACAGTATACGAGCTGGATCGTTTGTCATAGCAGTCGATTTGAAGGCAGGATATGAAGATGCAGACTATTGGATCAGACGTGGCACAGCGTTATTGTTAAGTTTACCAACGTAATGATTTGTGTTAACTGTTTTACAAAAATAAATCAATGAAAATGTATTCATTTGTTTTTCAAATTTTTTCTGGAGCTTTGAGCTTAAAATTTAAATATTCCACGTGTTCTTTCTTTATAGAAGGGTGTTGGAGTCCATTGTCCACTGTTAAGAAGCGAAGATTTGAAAGAATTCGTTCTCCTTTTCATTGCTCCAATATTTTATTAGTTTCTGTCCTTAGGCCATTGAACTGACCACTTGGTAATTTCAACTAAGGTAAGTAATAAATAAAGCAGATCGAAAATAAAACAATATAAAACAAAATCGATTCATGTATGTTGCATTGACAATGTCTAAAAATTCCTTTGCTTGGAATGCCTGATCATAAGGTTCCTATCTCGTCTTTCTGTATTTAGCAGTTTCTTTAATGTTAACCACCATGATTTCCAGTCGTTGCAAAGGACATTTTTCATTTCATCCACTATAAATTTAGCCTGTTTTCCTGCGACCCTTCGATACTTATGCCGTTGAATTTAAAAGTCGCTGCCTATAATTGCATGCTAGGTTTGCCAATGCTTCAGCGGCATCCAACTCTTCCTTTTGATGAATTGTTGGATACGAGTGCATACAGTCTTGTGATGATGATTTGGAGTGGTGTTTTTCCGGTTTTCCTCTGAAACATAAAAAACTCAGCCTTTTTATTTCTACTTAAATTATAATACCTATTCGAGTTCCAATCAATATAGTTATTCTTGTTTGGAGTAAATTTGGCAGCACTCTCGAGCCACTTTGAAAGTTCGGGACTAGGACTCGATGTGTTTGTATGAGTATCGCGCAAATATTTTTCCATCATTTGTTGCTTGTATTTAGGATTGCTGGCATTACTTTGTTGATGTCTTAAATATTCTTCGTCGTTAGAAGAGAATCTTTCGTCGGTGGTCGAGCTCACTTGAAAGCATTGAGGTTGGCTTGACCATTTGTACAAAGAGGAAGACCCACATAAGCGATCGCCTCCACTGTCTGCATAAAATTCACTGTGTTGAACATTTTTGTCTACAGTTTGTTGGTGATAGTATTCTGGATTGTTATTGTTGGTGTAGTACGGATTCCTTTCTATCAGCTCATAATTACCCTCTGAGAATGAACCAGACTCTGATATTGGCGAGTTACGATCGTCTCCCCATATGCTATCATTTGAACAAATGCTAAATTGTTCAACGTTTCCTTTTGCATTGACATTGTAGTTTTTGATTAAATGACCCCATGATCGCTTGGACGGTTCACGGCCGGAATTCTTCAATTTTCTGCGCCAGTTTGCGAACCAGTTGCATATTTGTGTGTAGGTCAATCCAGTTTCTTGAGCCAATTGTTTTTTCTCTTCTCTTGACGGGTAAGGATTTTCACGTCGACGAACAAGCCAGTCTTTGAGCATTCGCTTGATTTCAGGAGTGAAGAGTCTTTTTACTGGACGATGTCCATCGCCTGGTGGCCATGCTCGCCTGAAAGTAGGAAGAAGAAAAAAATCGTTGATTGCATTAGTCGCAGAACAAATGAAATTTGCCAGAAGAAAGCAAAAATAAGATTCTAGTTCGTACACAAACCCAAAAATCCAAATCAAGGGGAACCACTCTACAAGCATAAAATCAATTTAAAAAATCAACAAGCAGATGAAATAGGAATATGCTTCCAAAATCCCAGATGGCGTTTTCATGAAAGTGACTTGCTTATTACGCAAGAAGTCACGAGTGAAAATTCTACGTCAAGCACGTGTTTTTAATCGCTCCTGTCATTAATTTTAAAAATTAACTAAATTTTCACAAAAGTCAGTTTCAAAAAATTGAAATAATTTTTTACGAGCCAGTCAAAAGCAAGTTTTGATTTTATTGGGGAAGAATTTATCGTCCAACCATACCAATAAATCAAGAAAAGGCAACAAACCAAAGACAACTCGGGACTGCTGTATGGAGGAGCCCGACGGCTTCCCTCCGTTGGGGGCCCCGGGGAGAGTGACGGTGTGAAATTGGCGGCAAGTGTCAACAAGCGGAGACACACGAGCACCCAGGATACCGCAGATGGCGGCCGTAAAACACAAGTGGTCGAGGATAGACAGGAGGTGTGTCGCCTTCGAAGTGAAATCGAAGAGTTAAAAGCAAGAATTCAAACGTACGAAGAAATGTTCAAGACGACAAAAAAAGTTCAAGAGAGTGAACCAATGCGAAAAACAGATAAGCACGCAAAACAGAAGAAAGCTGCAAATTCAATAATCACTGAAGAAGTATTAAGTGCTGGTGGCACCAACGAAAGCCAGAACTACTTTGCGGCGCTGGATGGACTCCAACAGGATATGGAGGTAGACGAAGGTAATAAAGATGATAATTTTATCTTATATTTAAAAAATAAAAATAATGAAAATAGAAATAAGGAGAAGAAACCAGCCCGTAGTTCTGCTCAAAAAGTAGCCAAGAATACCGAGAAAGTTCCGCCAATTAATGTCCGGTCAAAGCGGAAAGGACATTGGCAGCCGAAAACAAACTAACAAATTTCGAAATCAAACGAATAAATTCCGAGAAGCTATCAATTAGAACGAAATCACTTGTTGATTTCAAGTCAGCGAAAAATGCTTTGAATTCTGGGGAGGTTCCGCACTTCACTTATACCCCCAAAAGCGAGAAGAACCAGACGTTCTTGCTGAAGGGCTTGGACTGCGGAGAAGATACCGTCGATGTTCTTCAGGTTCTCAAGGAAACAGCACCACAAATCGAGTTTATTTCAGTTAAAATATTCGCGACAAGAAGGCCGACGGTAGAAAAAAAAATTTACCACTTTATTTGGTACAAATAACAAATAAGAGCAGTCCAAGCGCTCTTCAGCAAATCAGGTATTTAAATTTTCGAGTGGTAAGGTGGGAACGCCTCCAGAAACGAGAAATCAACCAGTGCTATCGCTGCCAACGATTTGGGCATTCGGCTGCCAACTGCGCCATGCATTACCGATGCGTTAAATGCAAAGACGTGCATGCTCCCGGTGAGTGCAAATTGGCTCAGACGGAGCCAAAAGAGAAATTATATTGTGTGAACTGCGGTGTTTTTGGTCACGCGGCATCATATCGAGGATGCTCCCGATATCAGGATGCAAGATTGAAATCTGCCCCAAAGCAAACACAAAAAAACCGCAGTGTCTTAGCTCCGAACTTCGTCAAGCCCGGAGTATCATTTGCACAAGCCGCTAGAGGACCAGCATAAAATGCGGAAAATAGTGTAAATAATGTAAGTGGCAATAATGAGCTGCTTCTCAAAATTTTACAGCAATTAAATTCTCTATCGGAAAGAATTGATAAGCAAGATACAAAAATTAATTTTGTTTTTCATCGTCTAGGGGTTTCAAATGCCTCAAAATAATTTGTCATCCAGTCACATTCCCATGGATAGGATTCGTCTCATCTCGATCAACGTCAACTCCATTGTTACTATACATCGGCGTGATTATCTCCTTGAATTCATTGCCAGACAAAAGCCTGACATCCTGCTTCTAACCGAAACCCACCTCAATTCATGGCACTCCATGACATTCAAGGATTTTGAATTCGTAAGAAACGATAGGGTAATAGGTGATGGGGGAAGTGGCACCATGATATTGGTTCGAAAACCCTATCGTTTCCAAAATATTGAAAAAGTCGAATTCAAAAGCTTTGAATCTCTTGAAGTGTCCGTTATCAAAATCTCACTGCCAGGTGGGGATAACCTCTTCGTTATCTCTGCCTATGCAACTGGTGAACTGTTCTTAAGCTCAAGGAGGAACTCAATTCCTTGTTTGATATACTCGAATTGAACAGGCTGCATAACTTTTATATTCTTGCTGGTGATCTGAACGCCAAGCATACATCATGGCTGAACGCCACCAATAATCCAAGAGGTGTATTCCTGAAATCGTGGATAACAGAGAACCAAATTGAATACAGGTGCAATCTATATGGGTCGCAGCTCCCAACATACCCTAGGACAAATTCATATTTGGACCTTTGCATTGCTGACGCAAGACTTGAATTCAGCTTTAATAGTCCTCAACGGAAACTGCAGGTGCTTCCTTATGATAGCGACCATAACGCAATCGTAATGGAAATCAATCGTCACAGGGATGATTTCTTCCTCATTCCAGTTCAACACGAAAATCATCGGTTGAATTTCAAAAAAACAGACTGGGGAAAGTTTCAAAAGAAGTTTGATCGGGAGTACCAGAAGCAATGTCCCCCTTCTGATGGTGGCAACTCTTGCTCAATGGTTTCTAATGACAGGAATCTAACTAACGATGAAATAGATGTCTATTTGTCGAAGTTAGGGAAGCTGACGTTGGAAACGATTGAGAAAGTCGTTCCCAAGATAAAACATCGAAACAATATGGAAGGATATGAAACACAAACCATCGCAAAGTTGAAAAGATTGAAAAGCCTTCTTCTCACACGCGTCAACAATATTTATCGACGATTTTTGGACTTCAACCATCCCTCGTTGTCTTTGTTGAAATTACATCTGAAGAATGTCCGGAACTTAATCCGGTCATACTTCAGGAGTGAGGTCAGCAATCAATGGGCGGAGAAATTGAGGAATATTAGCCCACAGGACCCAGATGGCGTTTTCGCGAAAGTGAATAGCATATCCCGGAAGAAGTCTCGAGTGAAGGTATCGAATCTTGAAGTCACTAGTGATGAGATAAATCTTCTCGATAGGGCTGGTACCGAAATTGATAGTACGACTCCGGATAGAAATGGAAACAGGATTATTTGTGAAGGGTTGGATAAACTTGCCCTGATCGGAACACATTTTGAATTGGTTGGAATGAAATACTTTCAGGGGTCGTTGAAGCAAAAGTTTCCGGCTTCGAATCAAGCCTGAACGGCCAATCAATTCTTCATTTCAATACAACATTAACATCTGACCTCATACCGAGCTTGAATCTAATTGATTATTTTGTCAGCTATGAAGACTTGTGTTTCATATTTTGTAGGATAAACAACAAGAAATCATGTGGTACTGATGGTATTCCAAATGTAGTTCTCCGACATTTACTTGAGGTTGCTATTAGCAATAATTGCATATTGTTCAACAACATGTTGAGCAATTCATATTTCCCAAATGAGTGGAAAAAGGCTAAGGTACTTCCGATCTTGAAGAAAGGAAAAGAATTTTCGTGCCCGAAAAGCTATCGCCCAATCAGCTTGCTGCCTAACATCAGCAAGGTGTTTGAAGTGATACTCAACAGAGCATTAAACGCCCACATTGAGGAAAATGAGTTGATGCCGAATTGCCAATTTGGTTTTCGTACCAGGCATTCGACCACACATGCAATAACGAAAGTAACCTCAGACATCTGTTGGAATCTAAATGACAGACAATGTGTTGGAACATGTCTCATTGATATGGAGAAAGCCTTCGATACGGTGTGGTTAGATGGACTAATTTT
Source organism: Odontomyia ornata (assembly GCA_963969285.1). Taxonomy (NCBI): domain Eukaryota; kingdom Metazoa; phylum Arthropoda; class Insecta; order Diptera; family Stratiomyidae; genus Odontomyia; species Odontomyia ornata. Next base: position 34,689,084 of record OZ017740.1, read on the forward strand.
TAAACTCCTTCAGGACAAGTTCCCCAGACACCTTGTCGCCATGATGTGCAATATGTTATACGGGAAATCCTTTGTCGTAACTGATGGAAATCTTTCAACAAGGCGCGAATTCAAGGTCTTGAATGGTCTACAGCAGGGAACAGTTACTGCGCCTCTGCTCTTCTCAATCTTCATTCGCAAGCTATTGAACGGCTTTGATTTTAACGTCTCGCCAACGCGATTATTGGTAGCGTGTGCTGATGATCTGATCATCTATACGGCAGACCGAAAAACTACAATAGTTCAGAGCAATCTCCAAAAAATGTTCAATGATGTACAGCTGTACACTGACAATTAGCGAATGAAAATCAATGCGCAAAAGTGTGAAACAATCTTGCTTCGGACAACGCTGCAGGGGGTCAGTCAAGACCTGAAACGTCATTGGAAAGATTTCCACATCATGGCTGGTGAGAGTAGTATAGAACGGGTTCCACATAAATCCTGTGTTCGATACCTCGGTGTTTATCTCGATCAGGATCTGTACTATACTGAACATGTGAAAATCATGCTCAGTAAGGCACTTAAAGTAGTCATGGTCCTTCGAAAGCTCTTTTATTCCAGATAAATTGATCAAAAGGTCAAAATTATCAGTTACAAGACACTGGTTAGACCAGTTTTGACATATGGATGTCAAATCTGGTACAACCAGAGTGCTAGTACTATGGAAAAATTAAGAGTTTTCGAAAGGAAATGTCTTCGTACATGTACTGGTTTGTACAGAAAGCCTGAGACGGATTGGAAACATTATATATCGAAAAGAAGAATTTATCAAACTGCTGAAGTGACGAGAGTCGATATCTTCATATTGAAGCTTCTTCGGAATCATATTGCAAGATCTGTGACTGTGAGTGAGAACCCTTGGATTTCACAGCCGTTCCACCCTACAGACGGGTATATAGCCACTTGCCTCGCTACTGGCTTCATTCCTCCAGAAACATTCGTGTATTTGGACATGAATCGATATGTTTTTGATACTGACGGCGTCCCAATCATATATCACATATACCGACGGGCCACCGATAAGAAGATAAAATATCCTCCTGATTTGAGTTCACGAGACCAACAGTTCCAATGGAGATACTCATTTGCTAGATTCATTGAGGCTGATCGAGTTGAGACGGGGCAATCTAGGTATTGGTGGCTGAATGACAATGTCTAAATTATTCGTGTATATTTTCAGTTTTGGTGTTTTTCGTTATTTAGTTTTTGAGTTTCAGCTCATTATTGCTACATTTAGTGTTGTTGTTTATTTTTGTTAAAAATTAGGTATAGGTTAGGTTTATATTATGTTTATTATACATATTAGGTTAGAGATAAGGTTTAACGCTTAGGTTAAGAACATTGTTATAGATTTTTTATAGTATAAGATAAAGCTTTTGATTGCATTTATTAGAATTAAGTTAAAACATATTAGGTGTAGGATCAAAGTTCACTGTAGTGTTAAGATGATAAATGATTTTAGAATAGTCTTGGTTGGTTTTTTCTCCTTTTTCCAATTGAATTGTAAAAATATGTAATAATCTTCATTGATTTGAATTTGCTATAGTTTTTTTTAATGTGTTTAATGATAACGTACAAATTTAGAGAGCCATTTGGGCCATTAAGTTTTTTATTGTTATTGTTTGGATTTTGCTTTATATTCTTTTAAAATTTATAACGATTAGTATTAAATAAAGCGCTTTTGACTTTGACTTTGACTTTGACGTGTTCTTAATGATTCTACGTCTAGCACTCGTTTTATTTTTCACAAAAGTCAGTTGAAGATAATTTTTTTTAATTGAAAACCATCACCGTCAAATTATTCGAGCATTTATCGAATACCTGAAATTCATTTCCTGAACAAAAATCAAAAGTGGAAATACGTTCAAGGGAAGTCCCGGTCCGAGAACGTTCCCTCTAAAGTCAAAGTCAAAGTCAAAAGCACATTATTTAATACTAATCGTTATAAATTTTAAAAGAATATAAAGCAAATTCCAAACAATGACAATAAAAAAACTTAATGGCCCAAATGGCTGTCAAAATTTATACGTTATCATTAACACATTTTGGCAAAAAAAAACTTTAGCAAATTCAAATTGATTGAAATTTGAAAACTAGTCCATCTAACACCGTTTCGAAGGCTTTCTCCATATCAATGAGACACGCTCCAACACATTCTCTATCATTTAGTTTCCAATAGATGTCTGAGGTTACTTTCGTTATTGCATGTGTGGTCGAATGCCTGGTACGAAAACCAAATTGGCAATTCGGCATCAACTCACATTTCTCGATGTAGACGTTTAATGCTTTGCTTAGTATCACTTCAAACACCTTGCTGATGTTAGGCAGCAAGTTGATTGGGCGGCAGCTTTTAGGGCATGAAGATTCTTTTCCTTTCTTCAAGATCGGAAATACCTTAGCCTTTTTCCACTCATTTGGGAAATATGAATTGCTCAACATGTTGTTGAGCAATATGCAATAATTCCTAATAGCAACCTCAGGCAGATGTTGGAGAACTACATTTAGAATACCATCAGTACCACATGATTTCTTGTTGTTTATCTTGTGAAATATGAAACACAAGTCTTCATAGCTGACAAAATAATCAATAAGATTCAAGCTCGGTATGAGGTCAGATGTTAATGTTTCATTGAAATGAAGAATTGATTGGCCGTTCAGGCTTGATTTGAAGTCGGAAACTTTTGCTTCAACGACCTCTGAAAATAATTCATTCCCTCTCTCAGGGTTTGATGAATGAACCAATTCAAAATGAGTTTCATTCTGGGCAAGTTTATGCAATCCTTCACATATAATCTTGTTTCCATTTCTATCCGCAGTCGTACTATCAATTTCGATACCAGCCCTATCAAGAAGATTTATCTCATCACTAGTGACTTCAAGATTGATACCTTCACTCGAGACTTCTTACGGAATATGCTATTCACTCTCGCGAAAACACCGTCTGGGTCCTGTGGGCTAATACCCCTCAATTTTTCCGCCCACCTCACTCCTGAAGTATGAACGGATTAAGTTCCGGACATTCTTCAGGTGTACAAAGCCAACGAGGATGTTCGTAGTCCAAAAATCGCCAATAAATATTGTTGACGCGTGTGAAAAGAAGGCTTTTCAATCTTTTCAACCTTGCGATGATTGGTGTTTAATATCCTGCCATATTGTTTCGATGTTTAATCTTGGGAACGACTTTCTCAATCGTTTCCAACGTCAGCTTCTCTAACTTCGACAAATAGACATCTATTTCATCGTTAGTTAGATTCCTGTCACAAGGAACCATCGAGCGTTGCTATCATCAGAAGGGGGACATTGTTTCTGGTAATCCCGTTTAAACTCCAGTCTGTTTTTTTTAAATTCAACCGATAATTTTCATGTTGAACTGAAATAAGGAAAACATCAGCCCTTTGATGATTGATTTCTATCACGATTGTATTATGGTCGCTATCGTAAGGAAGCACCTGCAGTTTCCGTTGAGGACTATTAAAGCTGAATTTAAGTCCTGTGATTTCAGGAATACACCTCTGGGATTATTGGTGGCGTTCAGCCATGATGTATGCTTGGCGTTCAGGTCACCAGCAAGAATATAATAGCTGTGCAGCCTGTTCAATTCGAGGCTTTCAAACAAGAAATTGGGCTCCTCCTTGAACTTGAGAATATTTCGACCAGTTGCATAGGCAGAGATAACGAAGAGGTTATCCCCACCTAGCAGTGAAATCTTGATAACGAACACCAAGATATTCAAAGCTTTTGAACTCAACTTTTTCAATATTTTGGAAATAATAGGGTCTTCGAAACAATATCCCCATGCCACATCCCCCATGCACCGTTTACCCTATCGTTTCTAGCGAATTCGAAATCCTTGAATGTCATGGAGTGCCATGAATTGAAGTGGGTTTCAGTGAGAAGCATGATGTCGGGCTTTTACTTGACAAGGAATTCCAAGAGATAGTCAAGTCGATGTAGACTCACAATGGAGTTGACGTTGATCAAGATGAGACAAATCCTATTCATGGGAATGTGACTGGATGACAATTTATTTTGAGGCATTTGAAAGCCCTAAACGCTGAAAAACAAAATTAATTTTAGAATCTCCGATAAAGAATTTAATTGCTGATAAATTTTAAGAAGCAGCTCATTATTGCCACTTACATTATTTATTTTATTTGCAACGTCTGCTGGTCCTCTAGCAGCAAGTGCAAATGATACCCCGTGGTTTCAGCTCATTATTGCTACATTTAGTGTTGTTGTATGTTTGTGTTAAAAATCAGGAATAGATTTCAATATTAAGGATAGGTATATATTATGTTTATCATATTATGTTTATTAATAAGGTTTAACGGAATATTGTGACAGCATGTTTTTGGTATAAGATAAAGTTTTTGATTGATTTTATTAAAATTAGGTTATAACATATTCGGTATAGGATAAAAGTTCACTTTTGTGTTAAAATTATAAATAGTTTTTGAAAAGTGTTGGTTGGTTTTTTCTCCTTTTTCCAATTGAATCATAAAATATGTAACAATGCTAATTAATTTGAATTTGATATTGTTTTTTGATTCTATGTTTTTAAGTTGATAACGTATAAATTTAGAGAGCCATCTGCCGCATTAAGTTTTCGTATTTTGATTATTTGGATTTTGGTTTGTTCTTCGAAAATTTATAACGATTAGTATTGAATAAGTGCTTTTGACTTTGACTTAAATTTTGCTGCTGCTTTTCCTCCGATTTTCTCGTACTTTGACAAATTAGTTATCTCTACCTCTGCGAGTTCTTTAATCATTCGATGTGAATTATTATTCACTGCGAATTTTCCAGCTCAAAAATTCAATTCTGGGATCTAAATTCTCGTCACTTGCTCCTGCTTTCACCAATAATGTCCGCTTGGCTTCACCAACTCTCGGGAATAAAAGGGTGACCGTTACATCCTAATCTCTTTTAATTCCTTGACTTAACGGCTAGCCCGTTTCAAAGCTGAGGTCAAATAATGAAAAGTGTTAATGTACTTTCTCTAGAAGGTGCATGTGGGAAATTTCTGCTTTGCACCACGGGCAAGAACCCTCCAGGCCCTCCAGGCGTAATTTGCAGCTCCCGTGAGCTTTCAGCTTATTTCGGCAGAATCAAATGCTTGTATTGCGGAATATATACCAAGTTTCACATGAAAAAAGTACAAAATGTATTCCTTGCATGCTTAGAATTTACCTTGCACTGTCCACTGTACACTGGCAACTCAATAAAACATGAAAGAATGTATGAATTGAAACAAAATTTCCTTTACCTATAAGAATCATCTTGATTTTACTGTTAAAATTCGCCTTGAAAGCATATAAAACGTCTATTTTTGTCGACACTTCCACATTTCTTCATATACCTCCATATAAGTTGGCGAGAAAAGTCAGCGTACATGTGGTTATGTATGGTATAGTAGGGATTTAAGGGTTGAGCTATAATAAGGTTTTAGCAAGGACCATTTTAATTCCGCACGCGCAGACATGTCTGTGGTGAATTTCCATGTTTACCATTTTCCGCGAACTAACTTCTTCGAGTCGCCTCATCAGCGCCATCTAGTGCTGTTCAAATCAAACAAATTTGTTAAAGATTTTTGACAGTACATATGACTGTACGTTTGAAATTTTATCAGTACAATGTCAACGATTTATTTTAGATACGAGGCGTCGAAGACACTAGCGCGCAAATATATGTATTTCCTTCTCCTTTGTATTATTTCGTGTAAATTTTATCTAAAAAATGTCATATTTGACAATCTCAAAAGTCTACTTTCGGCCTACTGAGATGCTGGTTTCAAGTTTCCTGGACAGATGTTTTCGGATATTTAGGGCTACTGAGCAGTTGTTTCCGGTACGCGAAATTGACGTCAGGTACGTTAATTGATTTCCTTATAGCATTCCGTGTTTGTTTATATCATGCTTGCTTAATCGAGTAGTCCCCTAAAAAAACTGCTTGACGACCATCATAATGCTGATCCAATTTTAATCGTAAATTTAAAAAATAATTATCTAAATTCACAACTGAAATTTGGACACAGTAACCCCTTTGTAACGCAGCTAATCCACGAATTGCATTGTCCCGCAATGCAAACTACATTGGATGAATGAGTGGGCTCGTCAAAAAACTGCGTTGCTACAAGAACCGTTCTGTGGCTGATCGCCACAAGTAGGGATATCTGCTTGAACGGATCCGAGTCTGTTACGGGTCGCCACACAGAGCGCACGCCATGAGAACCGCGTCGGCAAGCTGTAAATTTAACTTCGACGGCCAATGAATGAAAGGTCTAATTTCGGGACGTACGTGGAAAATTGTGAATGTTTATTCGCTCGTTTTCGTCACGAATAAAATCTTGTTTGTTCTCTTGTAATGTTGTGCAACAGTGGTAATGGGGAAAAACGAAAAGTAGTTTCGTCGTTTCGTGAAGACGATAAATCAGCTAAAAGTGGTCGTCTTGATGGGAAGGCCAATCGACAGTTGTAATTTGCATTGCTATAGGAAATTCATTTGCTTGAAGCAAAGGAATAATTTGTGCCAGTTGAACTTGATAAAAACGAGTGCTTATGCCCAAAATAGTAGTAATCTAATAAAAAGTTGGAAGTGCGGAAAACGTAGAAGATAGGGAATGTGGTTTTCCGCTATTGACCCTTGCGGATATTCGTCGGTGTGGAAGCGAAAATCACACATCGTACGTTTTGCCTTGTCTGTGTCGTTCAGTTTGTTGATTCGCGTGACAACCTCTCACAGCCTGATACAATTATTTTTCCTTCTTATTGGTTTTTTAAAATAATTCATTTCCAAGTTTTGTTTTTTTTTTATATGAAACAAAGAATGTTATCCAATCGATACTCAGTGGATTTGTGTGGTACGCCGGGAGTACGCATTCAATTGTAAATTGTTCAAGCAACATATTTGAAACAATTAAATCAACACTGGATCCAACATTGAATTGATTTAAAATAGAATTGTGTAAATGGTCAATAATGAAATTGAGTATGGCAACGAGCAAACAGCGCATCTTCATAGTGATTTTTCGTGTATGACATTAATTATGTTTGTATGCGACAGTGCGGAGTTGGATTAGCCGTCAACGGGAAATCAATACTGTCAAATTGCATCGCCGTCGCTCTGGATTCAAAGCAAAATCCGCAGAAATTTAGCATTGGGCCATAAAAGTGAAGTTGTATAGACGCAAGAATCGGAAAAAGTGAGTAGATAAGCTGCCGGCAGTGAATTAGGGGTAATTTACTGCCCACCGGAGGGAACGAGATTTTTTATGATTTTTGACGCAACCAGCGAAGCGCCCGTACTCCAAAGAGCTCATTTGTCTCCACCAATTAGAAGGAAACAATCAAACCAAACGAATGGGCTGTATACAATAAACCCTGCTAATACTTTTTCTAAATCCATCAATAATGAAAATACTTAAAGATAAAGTTCCATTGAAGTATAATTCAAATTTTTTATAAAAAACGATAAATTTTCACGTATATAACCATTTCTTATATAAAATCAAGTTTAAATTCATATATTCAGCGTGCATGTCATTATGTTGATAGTTACGAAAGTATTGACCACTTGTCGACATCATTATAAATCGTCCACACCATCTACGAGCGCTCATCGAGGATAGTCGGTAAGTACCCTTTTCTTTTCCTCTTAATTACAGTTGTAATCGATCCAATCATTTTGAAAATTTGCATTATAAATCCATCCAAAAAGAATTAACTAATGAAAATTATAAATAAAAAGAAGAAGAATGCCTAATTGAATTACAAGATTTAGTCTTTCCACTTGAAGAAGGGATATGGGACCCACCACGTTTGCCCACGTGCTCATTTATGGTATAGTATCATGTGATTCCATCACACATCATAAGACTACAACATAAATTTTCCACGTTGATGGTTTCCATATGATGGAAAAGTTCACGCGAACTAGGTTTGCATGAATTTTTCATTCAAATGAAAAACATCCGGTCATGTCTACGATAGATCTCGATCCGGATGGGGGGTGCGAGGGGGCACCGCTTCCGCCTGGATGCCCCACTCCATAAGTATCTTTGGTAAAGGTGAAGTACTCCCAAGTCTCGTCTGTTTTCGCCAGGCCCAGTTTGTTGTTTGCTTTGGCGATTTAAACCCTTTGTAGGTTACCTCGGCCTCGTATTGTATCTGCAAATTCGTGAATGCGAGATCTTTTTGTAGTCGGCCCATGTGTTGGGGAAAAAGAACACGCCCCACGACACCGCAATGCTAGCCTGCAAGCGCATTCACCCGTCAGGCAAGGCCAATCTCGGCGAAGATCACTATCCTTTCCCACCGAGGCAGCAAACCATCGCTGCAGTCCTTCATGAACATTTATATACACCCTTGCCACTAGATTATATTGAAGTTGCCGCAAAATTGCCACAATTTCGTACGAAGTGTTAACTGTCTTAATGCCAGTGAACATCGCGTTTGTTTTATTTTAAATTTCTGCAAAATTGTCAGATTTCGTACGGAGTGTTGTGTCTCGATTTCAGTGAGCAGACACTTTGATCGCAGCTTCAATATCGTTGGGGTTCAAATTAATAAATTGATGGACCAAGGATTGAGGTAATACTTTTCATTTTGCTCTTTCCATTGATTATTAAAACATCTTTTGAGCTTCTTGGCATTGTTTATTTTTATTATTGAAGGCAGAAGGGCTTTTGGGTTTTTTTGGAAGCTGCAATGGGCTGGGCACATGAATGGTATGTACGAACAACGGATACCCAAGAAGGTATTCATTGGGAGAACTGAAGGCTGGAGGCTAATGGAGAAACCGAGAAAACGCTGGTCTGACTCGGTCGACGAAGACAGTTCATCGCTGCTCGGATTTCGGAATTGGAAGAAGCGGTCAACGGACCGGGAAAGTTGGAGGCGCTGTATGCAGGACGCAAAGTCCCGAAAGGGGCTGTAGTGCTAAGGAGAAGAAGGGCTTTTGGGTCCAATCAGCGCTGTGAAAAGTTAAAATCAATGCTGTCGTTATTATTAAATATTTTAATAAAAAAAAATTTAATTGCTAAAGGTGATGGAGCAGCCAAGTGGTTTTGTATGGCAAGCGTTGCAGATGGCCCATTTTGTTTGTGCGACGCGACGGTGACCAGGTTTCAAAATAAAACTGACGATATTGTGTATTGTTCACCATAGATTCGAGGAAATGATAAAGATTATACAGCTGTTGTATATTTCAGTAGAGATGCTCCGGATTTTTCGACGAGTATGGAAACAAATCGTGATAGTTGAGGTTACCTGAAATATAATTTTGAAAGTACAAAAACGGAGTCCTTCGTTTTCATATTGTGGTGATTCCACCCGTCAAAATGGAGTTTAAAATATTTATTTGCTTTGATAGCTTTGTGCGGGGAATGTGGCCAACGTGTATTGGGCTGTAATTAGATGGCTATCCGGCTCCTGAGTTGTTGGGGCTAAAATTTTGATTGATATGGTTTGGATCATTATCTCATGCTATATGATGATCTTTCTCGTACAGATCACGATTTCAAGATTTGTTGTAGTTCTTCAGGTCGAGTTTGGAGTCGGTTTTTGATTTGATTAACATATGAAATGGCGTGATTCTGTTATGCACCTGACTGTCGTTGCATTATTGATTGATGAGCTTGAGAAATATGACGTAGATTATGGCCTTGATTATTAACATCATTTGCTGGCCCTGCTAGAGTTGGTGATATTACAAAGTTCCCTACCGGCTGCGCCATACTTCGTTCCCGGTCACGAGATCGATTCATCGGAGCATCTCGAGGAGCGGTTATCCTTGATTGTGATTTACTGACGCTATAGTAGTGGTGTGGACCATATAGTTTGAGCTTCTAGTTAATCGTGCTGGTTTGCAGCCTCTAGTGGTTCCTATATATTCCGAAGTAGCTCTTCCACTTAAAATTGATTTCAATTATTTGAATACTGACTAAAATATTTAATAAAATTAAATTTCAATTCCTTATCATCTCTGATCAACAATTAATTTTTTTTTTATTGAGTTGGTCGTGGCTCAATATATTTTAGAACAAGAGTTTTGGTTTCCAAAGATGCAAGCAAAATTTAAGGGTTTATTAAAAATTGTGTTCAGTGTCTATTAGCTGAAAGAAAGGCAGGGAAAACAGATGGATTTTTAAATCCAATCGATAAAGGTGGATACATATCATATTGATCATTTGAGGGAAATGCCTTCTACGAAAAAAAGCTATAACTACTCGTTTGTGGTGATTGACGCGTTTACAAAATATACGTGGCTCTATTCTACGAAGTCGACAACAACTGAAGAGGCCATAAATCGTCTAAATAAACAAGCAGTTACATTGAGTAATCCAAGACGAATAATAGCTGATAGAGGAACGGCGTTCAAATCTAACCAAAACTGACGTTAGATAGGAAGCCAAATGGTAGCAATTTGCATATGTATTAGTCGGCCTACTATGGACAAGCTTCCGGTAGCTGCCACCCAACCGCGGCACTAGCAAATGCTTATATTTCGTAATATACACTATTTTCCGAATAAAAAACGTGTGGAACGTATTTCGTGCATGCTTTAAATTCACCTTGCACTATCCGCTGTACTCCTAAACTTTTCAAGACGAGCAAATGAAGCACACGTTTTGCACCTTCGACTGATAGCTCAGCGTTGAGATGTAAACAAACTCCTATAAATTTACTTTGGAAGGCGATAAAAACTAAACGGGTATAAGAACTGAAATAATTTTCACTTCATTAAGAGCGCTATTGTATTTTCCGCGGGCCACCTGGATTTCACTGTAGAAATCCATCTCAAAACCGTACGAAACTTCGAATTTTCGTTGGCACCTCCATAATTCTTCATATACCGCCATGTAAGTTAGCCAGCAAAGTCGGCCTACTAATGGTCATATGTGTGGTAGTAAGCGCTGCTGCCATATAGCTTCCTATCTTACGTCAGTTTTGAATCTAACGCTTTCGAAGAATACTGTGATGAACAAAAAATTAAACATGTGGTCGTAGTAATGGGAGCGTCATGAGGCAATGACCGAATGGAGAGGGTGAATAGAGTTGTAATCTCGATGCTGATAAAATTATCACTGCCAAAACCAGCTGAATGACATAAGCACGTTGATGCTGTTCAACAATACCTAAATTCTTTGTTTAATAAAAGTATTGGGAAGACTCGAACTTTACGTTGGGATTTCTGTAAAACTAAAACATGATATCCGCCTCAGAGGAATTATTAATGAAGAAATTATCGAATCGTTTTATAGGCAACGTGATGAGCTGCGAGAAGAAGTTAATATTAACATAGATACAGTTAAAAAAAATAGAAAAATTTTTAACAAAAGATGTAAAAAGCAGATGATTACAAGGCCAATGACATCGTGGCGATTCAAAGAACACAGTTTGGGAGTGGACTTAAGTTCCATACAAAATTCTTGAGTCCATATAAAATAACCTCGAAGATGAAAATAATAGATATCGAGTGAAAAAAATAGGCGAGCATGAAGATCCTATTTGTACAAGTGCTTCATCTTCTGATTACATGACCCTGGCTACGAGACCGGTGTAACAGCGACTGATGACGACAAGGAAGAATGCAAGAAAGCTGAACTCGACAAGAAAGAGCGCGAAGAAGTCTAACTTAATAATAAAGAGTGTGAAAAACTGAGTGTCGAATATTTGAATGAAGATTGAAAAAAAACTGATTTGTGTGTATCGGGTTGATATAATTTTCAGAATGGCCGAATGCAGGACCGAAGAGTGGGACAAGAAATGACATACACTTATCACACAAATACTTGGTACAATTGACAGTTAAATAAAAGTAGGCCAATTAATGAAAGGAATTGAAATAAAAATTTTGACGAGTCAGTATTTGAGCGATCTTCGACGTGGACGGATGTTTTGTTTTCTTATTATTCGTTTTGTACTCAGTATAATTTATTGAATAAATTACTATGATATACCCTAATCGTTGTTAGGATTGACTTGTCTCATTCCTACATATACGTATAAGAACGTAAAATAATAGCTGATATAAATCTTTTATTGTGTTTAGCGCTGTTTAAACTCTTTTTATGTCCAATACTGGGAAAATAATTTCAAGTTGAATTGCTGTTTTGATCTTCGGAGTAATGTTTTTATGGTGTACAAAAATTTATTCTTATTTGATTTATTAGTCGGTCGATTTATAATTTTCTATATATAGTTAAATACACCACAAAACAATCTTTCAAATTTTATCATAGTTAATTCTCATAAGAAAACTCCACAGCAAAAATTTCAGAAGCTGACCCATGCAGTATATAATAAAATTTACAATTCTTTCGCAATAAAACAAACAAAAATTCCAATCGTTAAAACTCACTTAAAATCACAATAACAAAAAAATCCACACATGTCTTAACGAACCTACTATGTCGTCGATTTCTAACCGGTCTTGATGATTTTTCCATTATTTCTACTATCGAAAATTACTTGAAATTACTCCGTTTTCCGTCAAATTTGTCCTAATAAGAAGAAAATCGTGAAAATGTGATCGCATTCTAAAGAATAAATCTCACAAACGAAAAAACACACAAAAAACATGAAAATTTCAAAATTTCAAGATTGTCGTTAGGTATTATACTAAAAAACACGATTTCGTGAGAGCACGCATGAACATTTTAATTTTCCGAGAGATGTAGAGATTTCGTAGGAGAATTTTTCATGTAGATACGGAAAAGTGGGACATTATCGCGTCACAACAATGCGACACTATTTTATGTCGCATGCGCATCAACGTTGAAACGCGATTTTCCGCTCTTGGTGGACATTTGATGAAGAAAAATTTTGAGTGAACCGGAAAATTCTTCAAGTTTTATTGTACGAGTTGTAAGTAGCTGGATGATTGTAATTTGCGAGATATATTGATTTATATGGATTTTGGCTGGCAGTGGGCATATTTCATTAAACTTTCTAAAATATTTTTTGAATTATTAATCATATTACTGCTTAATTTCTTCAAAGAAAATTTTCCATAAAGATTGTTTGCAAGCAATACTAAATTGTTTTCACATTTCAAACAAATTTCAGTCTACATGGAAGTATCAGAAACGATCAAATAGAATTGTCCCAATATTTCATATTTGCACTGTCCATTAATCCGCTTCGCTCAATTGATTCGCCTTGCGCACCAAATTTAAATATTCTTGGCCAAGTTTTGTTAGTATTGGTGGGTTGGACATTTTTTCCTTGTATTTTAAATATATCAAATTTTAATGTTCTTTATCATGTAAAGGTTAAATTGACCTATAACGCACATGAATTTCAAAATTCTTTTTATCGAAACTTCTCGCTTTGATTATGTCTATCCATTAGGGAAAAGAATAAGTTTGATTAAATTAAAATTACGCAATTGGTCAATGAAAACATATTAAAAACACAATTAAATGCTATTTATGTATTAAAAATAAAATATTTGCGCTGCCTGAGTAGGTGGCAGTCCAGGCAAATGATTGTTAAAACCAAAAATAGCAATTGGGAAATGGAAAATTCATTTGTGATTGAAAACTCGTAGAAAACATTAAACCCACCTTGAAATTATGTCACGCGATTATTCTATTGAGCACGTTTGTTCACTACACAATTAATTATATTGATCAACGCGAATTTGTGCGAAAAACACGAAAATAACGACAAAAAGATTTTTAAAGACTGTACGAGTGTTTTGAATCGGAGAATTATTGGGTACGAGTACACGGTAGTGGCGTCAAAATCACTTTCCTAATTGAAATGCTTATTAATCGTTGGTTTTGTGTCGCCCACCTTCTGATGATGTCGTTTCACTAGGTTTTCCGATGTTTTTTCTCCTACTGACACGATCACCGACTATGAGACAACACAAGAAGAAGACGATGATGATACTATGAGGAAAATTTCTGTGCATAGTATCTGCAGAATACGACAATGTCAAGACAAGTTGAGAGCGAATAGGTAGAAGATCTGGGAAAATACATGAAAATCGGACTGAGATGATTTTCGGGTGCTTAAGATTGTTTTGTCATTTCAAATGTTGATGATAAATTGATTACGTAGAGAAAGTTTTCTTTCCTCTTTGTATGATGTTTTTTTTCGAAAAGTCACACAGGAAAAAGTCATTTATTTTTGAATACATAATAGTAGGGTACGAGTATGAGTTTGAACATGCTGCCGGTTAATATTTGTTTGAGTTATGCTTAATTAGTTTTTGAATATTCTCTAACTTGCAGTAAAGATCACATAGGATTAGCAGCAAAAACATGCTACAATAGTAAAGTAAAATTAACAAAAGCATAATACGATTTAATTAGTCACGACATTCTTAGTCAATTTTTCCGTTTTAGAATTGAGAGTTTTATTCATTATTATTGAAAGATAGTATAATGATTTTTCTCGTTCTGTGCCGTGATTTCTCAAGGAAATCCGAACCGCCCTCAACAGTTTGAAGACGTTAAGTCTAGAGACGTGCCAACGAATCGTATTCTTAAGGTCAACAAATTTGTAAATATCCACGGTAAGAGCGCAGCTTTTCAACTACCAGGAGGTGCGTCATTTGCAAAGAGTTATACGACGGCTTTTGAGACTAAATCTGCACAAGATGATTAGTTGTACATCCAATAGTTTTTCTACAGGCGAGCAATGCAACGAAAGATGCCGTTCTGCTCGCTTTGTAACTATCATACCGTCAATGGTTAAATTATTATGTTTTGTTTATGAATTATTTTGGCTTTGTTTAATACTCGAGTGTGAACAAAACAGAAACGTTCAACATAATTAACCTTTTGGGGTATACCAAAGAGGTAAAAATAAATGGACGAGCAACGAGAATCTGTGTACTCGTCCATGTGGGAAGCAAATTTAACACATATGTTGTAATTGAGCAATCACATAAGCAAACTGCTTGAAAAGCTTCCTAACTCCTATCCGAAGTTTTAATGGCAGATTCAGAGAAAAATATTCAATTACTTCCATTCATAATGGTAATTTGAAAAATAGTTTTCTTTCTTATTATTATTAAATATAATTTTATATCAATTTTACTTTATATTAAATTTAAACGTTTCCCTTTACATATATTCTTCATGAGATTTAACATTTATTACTACAGGGTTTTCCAATAAGGGGTGTTATTTTGATATTAAAAGAAAAATGCAATTTTTTAATATAAATGATCAAATGTTTATTTCATTATAAAGAGGAAGGTATGCCGTTAATAGAAAAATATAACATCAGGCAAATGACCACCACGACCACGCTTACAGGACCATATCCTTTTCATGAAATTTTCCATCACCAAATCGCAAAGTGGCTGCCCAATATTCTCGATAGCCTCACGAATTCCATCTTTGAGGTCTTGAATCGACGCTGAGCTGTTGGCGTAGAGCTTCTCTTTCACGTGGCACCAAAGGAAGAAGTCACAAGGTGTTAAATCACAAGATCTTGGTGGCCAATTGTGATCACCTCTTCGAGAGATAACACGGTCGAGAAACTTTTGCCGTAAAAGATCAATGGTTCCATTGCTTGTATGGCACGTAGCGCCGTCTTGTTGAAAATAAACGTTGTCTAGATCAATACCATCCAATTCTGGTCATAAAAAATCATTAATCATCTCATTTCTGTATTGCGGTCTGACAAGGTGCTTCACGACCACCCAAAAAAGTTCAAATTTTACGAACCGTCTTTGCCAAATGTTCACCATTTTTATAGTGAATTTTAATAACTTTAATGCATTGTTGAAGCGGTATCGTTCCAGATTTATTAATGGCGTAGTTTTTACTTGTCAAATTTTAAAAAATGACAGCTTTAAAGTGACATCTATCGAAATAGCGGGCTATTCAAAATAACACCTCTTATTGGAAAACCCTGTATTTAGAATCTTCTTCATTTTTTTTAACTTCAGTTAATTTTACTAAAAAAAGTTTAAATCTGCCAATTAAAATTTTGGATATGGGAGCACCGACTTAGAGCATCCCAACTGTGTACCACATTACCGAATACAATTGAACTCGGCTGAGCGAGCAGCCGATTCGATGCACCGTTGGGACACGGGAAAAGAGAAAAAAGTTTTAAGCGGAGGGCAGTCCACGGGAGATCGTGAAGAATCATGGACAAATTGGCGAAATTTTGTTCGAGGATACTCTTTTGGTTAATTTGAGAAGTTTTGTCGCCATTTGGATGGGTGCCGTGCGAATTTATTAACGTCGCGTCTTAGTTAATTCTTGGTGGGAAGTTACCCTTTGTTAATTCGATAAGTTTTGTCGCGTTTGGATAAGTTTCCGTGCAAGTCGAAATATCGGCTCACTGCTAAAAATTACGTTTGCTTTTGCTCCGAAAACTTCGCGTATTCCACAACAAAGGCTGTCAGCAGAGTTCATAAGAGATCTTCTAATCAGCATTAATTGTGCGAGTGTTTTTATTGCATCACATGCTACGCTTGATCAGGAAAACCGTAGAATCATTTAACCTAAACGTGAAACGAGTGGAATTAATCTCATAGATATCGCAAGACGGGCAAATTTCAACGTTATTTCTTGAATGCTGTAGTAGAGGCTGGCGAATCGAAACGTGGGTTGACAGTCGTTGGATAGATGGCGGGTTGCTGGCCAGTCGGGCAAAATAGATCAACTTGTTTTGCAGTCGCAAGTCACCGCTTACGCCGCTGTCCATTTTGCTACAACAATGAAATGTTCTCCTATAGAGCTCTCGTTCCCGTCACGATCACATCCCCGCTAAAAAATAAAGCTGTGTCAACTTGGACATATTTAATTCATCAATTTTTGGAGAACCTGGCTCGCAGAAGTACTATTATGATCAGTCCGGAGTTTACGTTAACAAAAAACAAATTATACAATTCAATCTGCAAATAGCTCTCCTCAAAGTCCTTCAATTTTCCCTTGGCTCTGCTAAGCATTCGCTTCCGAATCAATGAGGATGCTTTCGGTCTTAGCATAAGAATCAGACGATATAGACAATAAATTCAAAGCGAACGATTGACCTTCTGCAAGTAGGAATCTACCTGAACAAAATGCGGATATCATCTCATAAACAGACAGACAGCTTCAATAAATTTTACTAACACAATATCCTCCTTTATAAAGATTCCAACATTTTTATCAGCTCGAAATAATTCATATCTGACTGTCTCTATTACCATATGATACATGTAGGCCTCATTAATTCATTCCGCATCGTATGGAAGCTAGTTTTCCCACAAAAGGTTCCCCAGAATTGACCCCTGGTTCGAATAGCAAAACGTTATTTTAGGATTAGAAATGAGAGCAAAAATCGGGATTGTGATAAAAAGGCTTACTCTTTAAAGCAAATTGATTTATAGTATGCAAGCGAACGTAGAAATGCCCGAAACGGAGGTTTTTTATAATGTGCTCTCATTTGGAAAGAAATGCTTGTACTCAACACTTCCGTTTTCGGAAAATTAAGACTTGAAAGTTCAAGTTGTATTCACATCATTCTTCTAGTTGCAGAACGAGTGTATTTGTAGCCTATTTAAGATTAATTTTTATATAGAGGAGGGCGATTCGAAATGATACAAACAATCATCTGTGTTAAAAATAACTTGGAAGATAGCTAATATTTTTTGTCCCTGAAAAAAATCTTCAAATGATACTAATATTTTTTTTGTTGTACTCGTAGAACAATATCACAAACATAAACTCGGGTTTTATTGAATCTAGCTCGAAAACTGGTTAAAATTTCCATTAAGCTAGAATATTTGATTATTAAAATTCGGTCTTTGGATTTAACGATACTAAGTTTAAGAACATTTTTCTTTTTGGCCAAAAAGCATACTTAGCACTTTCTAACCTAATAAATTAATATTTTTCAACACTTAATCTTTATAACATACATATTTGAGAATATAAGGTGTTTATTTGTGATTTTGTCATTTACATAATAATATTTTCAAAGCAAAGGCCTATCTTTATTTAATTCAAAAATAAAGTTTCAAGATGATTTTGATACCCCACCATCTCACTGTTTCCAAATTATTATTTATTTAATAGTCAAAAATAATATTCTATCTCTAATTCGATTTGCTGCAAAAGGAAACGAAAATTGATTTCATTTAATTAAATATAAAGCAAAAATTTATATTTAACCGCGGGGTAATATACAATTCCTTTTCTTTGATTGAAGAATTATTATTTTGTACCATTTATGTGATAATTCTTTGTACGTGTAGATTATTATAGAATACATATTTTATCCTGGAAAGAAAAATAAAATGAATTATTGAACGTATACCGCCCGTCTTTCCATTCCGTTCTACCTGACCTGGTGTAGGACCCGCATCGATGACAGGCTCCTCCGCTAAAATGGGCTAGCCATCGGGCGCGCTTTTTCTTTCTTTTCGCTCAACAAGGGCTCTTGCCGGGTAGAGCGGCCTTCCGCTCGCATGCCCATTTATGACATAGGGTTATGTGATTTCATTGAATAACGCCATAGCATAAATCGGTTACGTTTGTATTTCTCATTTAAGGGAAAGAGCCATACAAAGTACTTTTGTATGAGTTTTTCACTCAAATGGGAAATACATGGTCACGTCTACGTTTGGATCTTGATCCGGTTGGGAGGGCGCAAGGGGGCACCGCTACCATCTTGATGCCTCACTCATATTTGTGGGCCATAAGAATCTCCGGTAACGACGAAGTCTCTGTAAGTCCGTCCATTTTTATCCGGTTCAATTTGTTCTTCGAACAAACGTTTCAACCCTTAGTAGGTCACCTCGGCCTCGGCACCAGTCGATCGGCATTCGATCGTATTTAATTCGTGAATGCGAATTTTTTGTAGTGGGTCCTTGTGCTAGGGGCAAAGAACCCGCCCCACGACACCGCAATGCTAGCCTGCCAGCGCATTCACGCGTCCCCAGACAAGGCCAATCTTGGCGGATCTCAACATCCTCTTCCGTCGAGGCAGCAGATCATCGCTGCAGTCCTGCACGGACATTTTTCCAAACTTACTTCACTACACATAAATAACTTACGCTCTTGAAACTATATGATTCACTCTGTTTCTCCTCCGCCTTTATTTCCATAGAGGGTTTTCTTTCCTCTCTTCAGAAAAATCACTTCCCCCACTGGTACCCACGCACTCCTACTAAAGTTTTTGGTACATTTTGCCTTCCCTTGGACCCCCTAATTTGCAAAATGTTTGTTTTATTTCAGATTCTAAAAGTTCTAATAAAGACCTTTCATTTGTTACCCCACTTTGATTAAAAAAATTTTTTAAGGGCTAATTGGTTATAAGGGAGGACCCCCCTTAAACATTTTTTAAATTTTTGGTAAGAACTTAACTTTTGAGAGATCATCACTTCTGACCTTGTCACAAAGTTTGAACATTCTAGCTTCTATCGTTTCTGAGGAAACTAGCTGTGATGCGCGGACAGACAGGTCGCGAAACTAGTAGGTCTTTGCAAAAAATTTTTTTTACAAAGACCTAAAAAGAGACCTAAAGTGCCGATTTCAAACACGCGATGTTCGAAACCAAAAACTTTATAAATGCGAACGTATTTCGGAGAGAAGTTAAATGCAAAAACAAAAACGTATCACTTCAAGCCTCAACTTCACGTAACTGAAGCGAAGGTTGCTAATTGCTTCGGTTCTCGCGACCGGTTGCGGATCCAATACTCTCTATATCTATGGAGTATACTGATCTGATAACAGTGTTCAAAAGGCCTCTGAAGCAAACATGACGAATTAAATATACATGTTTTGGTGCATCTGCAATCTATGTAGTATTGCGTAGTAATCGAGTAGTCCGCATAGGCAAACTGCTCGAGGAACATTCACGAAAAGGACAAAAAAAGGAGAGGAGAAAATCATCACAAGCCTTGTCCGGTTATATATGGAATGAATGCGCTATATTTGCCAATGTTTTAACTCAGCGATAAGATAGTTATGTATACTGAAGAAGTCTATACACGCAAAAACACTATTTTATACAGTTTGCACATAATTGTATGGGAAAAAATTGTGGTCGATTGAATACGAGTACGTTTCCCAATCACAAAATCGCACAAGCGAAGTGATATTTAAAATTTTATGAGCATATGTTTAATTTTTTGTTCATCACGGTGTTCTTTGAAAGCGCTAGATAGAACCACGTATATTTTGGTAACGCGTCAATCACCACGAGTAGTAATCGAGCAGTCACATTAGCGAACTGCTCGAAAACCTTCCTAACCCTTATCCGAAATTTTAACTGCAGATTCAGAAAAAAAAAGATTTCATTACTTCCATTCATTGTTGTAATTTATAAAATATTTTTTTCTTATCATTCTTATTAAATGTAATTTTGTATAAATTTTCTTTTATATTAAATTTAAACGTTTCCCTTTAATTATATACTTCATGAGATTTAACTTTTATTACTATTTACAATCTTTTTCATTTTTTTTTACATCAGTTACTTCTTTGAAAAATTTGCAATCTACAAATTAAAATTCCAATCATGAGAGCGTGATTAAGTTATAGTAGTCGTTCTCAGTTTTAGTAGCGGATGGGCATATCCGTCGTGTTTTTTTTGTTGTTTTAAAATATTTGCTTTCTCGAAGTTATCCGGTGTGATCGTGGAAAATAAATTTATCGTTAAACTGCTGCGAGAACGAGAGCCTTGAATTGCCCCACCAAACAACTTGATGCTGTCTCCACTTGGCCTACATTGCATTCGACGTCTCGTTCCGACGCATACAAACTTATGTATGGATGGCTTTCAATCGAGAGCTAAGAGGGAGCTTGAACAGTATTGCTCATGGGTATATTTTGGCATGATGGAAATTAAACGGGCCAATTAGTAATTGAGTGAATTATATTCACAACATGTATCTGACCGAGATTTTTCAGCAACAACTCGTATCTAGTTCGCGGTCACAGATTGATTTCTCCTTTCATCGATTTGCATTTGGAACGAATCGTGCGTGCAACGAGAAAAAATCTCTCTACGAGTCGAACAGCAATTTCCCAAAAGGTAAAAAGAAAACACGTTAGGAATTTTGCGCTGCCCGTGCTTAGTTTCCCATTAGCAAATTTGAGAAGGAAGGGAATCATTGGTTCCGACCGATGCTTTGATTTCGCGTATTGTGTATGATCTAATATTCGGATACAAGATAGAATTCTCAACATAAAGATTCTGGCGGTGAGAATAATGAAAGTATGACGAGTACGTTGTTCACGGTTTTTGGTGACGGATTACATTTGAGCAAAGCGTATTATCGTTTGTACGTGCTGCGTTTGCGAAAAAAATTCTGTTACAAGTGATCACAATAAGTTTTGGTGACGATTAATTGTACGAATACAATTTATGCAATTGGCCGTGGTGGAAATAGTTTGTGTAGGGTTTGCTAGGACGTGATTGGCTGCCCGGAGCCGTCACTGCTGTCAAGAGCGCTCGCGCTTCATCGGAAGATATTGTAAAACTCCGCTTATTGCGGTTCGAATTTGGGCAGTCAACAAATCTGCAGCAGTAATTAAACTTTGTAAGTAAATCGGGTTTTACCTTAGGGCGAAATCAATAAAGAATGGCAAAGAAACATTTGTTTACTATCGATTTCTCAACGCAAGTGTTGCGGAGCAACTGGGAATACGAAAAAGTATGAAAATGGAAAGTGCGATTGAGAGCTGAACCCGCAAACGCTTGAAAATGTGCGAACAGAGTCGCCTTCCTCGCCATTATCCATCTTCATTGTCGTTGTCGTAATAGTAAATCATTGACAAAGCAAGTATTTATTTTCAAGCGAGCAAAAAGTACGTGAACGTTTGCGAAATTTCACCAAACCCTATGTGCGGGCTTCAGTTTTCATTTCGCACGAATGTTTTTCGTTTCTGCAGCAGTCGCGGTAATTTCTTGTTAATCAGCTCGTACTGATTTCGGTATTTTCACCGTGAAGTGTGAGCCAACTATGAGAAGAAAAATGTTATCCCTGTAGTTTGTTCCACGTCTGCTTCGTGCATTCCCAAGCTATCGCGAATCAATTTCGACCTGTAGACTTTTGTGGAGTGAACAATTACCAGTAAGGTAAGCGTTGATGATAGTAATAGGGGATCAAATATCCCCTGAAATTCCGGAAAAGGATTATCTGGACGATGCACACAGTCATCTAACTGTACATTTCCCATGAAAATTACCAAACGTCTACGTGGTCCACGTGGAGTCGATTCGAACGCACCATTCCCAGGATTAAGCGCGTATTTCCACATCACGCTGCATGGTCAACGGGACAGCTGCAACCGGGTGGTATTATATTACAAGTAAATGGGAACCATTATAAAATCGAAGTATTTTGGTTAACATTTTTAAATTATTATATGACATTTTCAAATCAACCTTCGCAGAAATCGACAATCAGTGCTGCGCCCGACATGATTTTGGTTCGGTTTAAACTCTTCTCATTTTGAATATATCCGTTATTTTCGTGATTTCTGCTTTATTTTGTAAATCATATGTGGACTTGAATACAAAAAAAAGAAACACGCAGATAAATTTCTTAAAAGAAAGAAGACGGCTATATCAGACCCTCAGGCAAATTCGCAGGCCTCAATACCTTCAATAATATAGATTTGATAAAGCTTCAAGTCATCTTGTGATATGTATTGTAACTATATGCTTTAGGGTCTTCATACGTGACCAAACTTAATCTGTGCATAAGAGAAGTTTTGTCATATTGACCTTAGGAAGAAAGCTGTTTAATTGCCCCGTACTTTTTTTCTTTATCTTAACATTCTAGTTTTTTTGATTAATGTTAAATTTGGATTATATATGTATAGCATTGATGGCAGGCTCCTCCTCTAGAATTGGCTAGCCATCGGGTGCGCCCTTTTTTTTCTTTTATTAATAGGGGCTCTTGAGGGGTAGAGTGGCCTTCCGCTCAGGTGCCCATTTATAACATAGGGTTATGTGATTTCATTGCAAAACGCTATGGCATAAATCGGCTACTTTTCTATTCCTCATATGAGGGAAAAGGTCATATAAAGTGCCTTTGTATGAGTTTTCCATTTAAATGGGAAATACATAGCCACGTCTACGTTTGGATCTTCATCTAGTTGGGAGGGTGCAAGGGGGCACCGCTACCATCTGGATGCCCCACTACCATCTGGATGCCCCACTCTTATTTGTGGGCCATAAGTCTCGTCAGTAACGACGATGTCATCTTAAGTCCGTCTGTTTTCCCCAGGCCCAGTTTGCCTTCTAAGTCAGCAATATTCTTTGACCCTTAGTAGGTTACCTACTTCTCGAGTTCAGTTGACGTTTCTTTGATCCCAAAATTCGAAGATGCGAAATTCTTTTGCAGTGGGTCCCTTTGCTGGGGAAAAGAACCCACCCCACGACACCGCAACGCTAGTTTGCCAGCGCATTCACGCGTCCCCAGACAAAACCAATCTCGGCGGAACTCTCCATCCTTTTCCGCTGAGGCAGCAGACCATCGCCGCAGTCCTTCATGGACATTCTAATCTACCTATTTCACTACAAGGCATTGGCTCCAAATGATCAATGCAATATGTATCCAATGGTATATCATCTTTATCGATTGAATTTAAAAATCCATTTGTTTTCCCAGCTTTTCTTTCAGCTAATAGACATTGAACACAATTATTAATAAACGTTTGAATTTTCCCTAGCATCTTTGGGAATCAGAACTCTTATTCTAAAATGTATTTAGTTTTTTTCACAGCAAAATACCCCTTTTTATGTGCTTGTCTTGTAATGTCATTTCCATCACATTCACGAAATAAAACACCTTTCTTCAGCACAAGTTCACTCTTTTCTCCTCGTTCAACACTTTCAATAGTTTTTCCCGGTTCCAAATCTTCACGGTTAGCATTTTGAATCTGCATGAAAAGTACGCCTCAGCCTTCCTGCACTAAAAAAACTTCCACGAAGTTTTGACTTAGAGCTTCTGTCGGTGTAGTTCTCCAACTAGCATAATAAATAGGATGTAGCATGCCATCTTTACTGTCTTTCTGCATCAGGATTTCTCCTTTGCCCAACATATACGCGTCAGTATGAAGCTCAGTCTCTGCTCCAACAAGATATAGTTTTAACACGGGTTTTTCTATCAACACAGTTTTTAAATGATTAAAGGTACTTGCTTGATCAGGACCAAACTCGAACTTAACACCATTTTTCGCTGATTGAGATAAAGGTCTTGCGATGACTGCAAACTGAGGGATAAATTTCTTAAAATACCGCGTCAATCCAAAGAAACTTCACATTTGTTTCGCTGTCTTTGATCTCGGAAAATGAGCAACAGCTAGTGTCTTCTTATCGGACGGTTTGATAGAACCCTTTGCAACTATATATCCCAAATATTCAACACGTTTCATTAATAGTTAACATTTCTTCCAGTTGATGATGAAACCATATTCACTCGCAACTGTTAACACACTTTTTAGTTTCTTCAAACTCTCATCTTTATCTTGCGCAGGTATGATTAAATCGTCCAGGTAAGTCAACAAGTTTCCGTCGTTAATTAGATCTCTAAAAATTGCCCTTACATGTCGTTGAAATATTGCTGGCGAAGTAGAAAGCCCATACGGAACTCAAAAATTTATACTGGCCGTCGGGTGTCACAAGTGACGTGTAATTGATGCTGTACTCTTCATTCGGCGCATGAAAGAAGCCGTCTTTGAGATCAAGGGTACTGAACACAGCTGCGTTTTGGAGGCTATCCATTTGATCTTCTATTAAGGGACGGGGTAACTATCCCTGATGATTTTCTTGTTTAACAGTCTGTAATCAGCACAAAGTCTAAGGTCACCGTTTTTCTTCGCCACTTAGACAATTGAACTGGTGTATTTTGACACGCTTGGTCTCACAATATTGTCTTTTATCCACTGGTCAATGATTTGTCGCTGTGCTTCAGCTAACTATTGGGAGCTTTGATGAACAGGGATTTCATCTTGCAACATCATACGTATTGTTACACCACTATCATCTTTTTTTCGATTTGTAATTTTTGACTAAATTTCCGCACTGTCTCTCTGATTGCTGGATCAGGTATATGTCTAGTTGAAAGTTCGTATTTATTCCTATCTTCGGTATAATCGATATCAATATTATTAATCTCAGCTATTGCAGCATTATTCTTCAAGTTGTCGTCTTCTATCTTCGTTACCATCGCCTGTCTTTTCTTCAATAAGACCTCAGCATGACCCGATAGTTCCCCACCGATTATTAAATCATGGCCTGTATAACTATCAAAAACTAAGTCAAAATTGAATACCAGAGACATCCATCAATTAACATTTCTGCATCGAAACCTCCTAACATTGTTCCTCCCACCGCTCCAATACCATTGAATGAAATCATTCTCTTCTCCAGTTTTGGTGCACCTAGCTGAACATTCAAGGTTAATTTCACCAAACGCAAATCACTACCCGAGTCAATTGTTGCGTAAATTTTCATAGTTTTATAAATCTTTTTGTCACTAACACTAGCTAAGTCGCAACGACGTTTATAAGCTTCACGTAAACTTATATTACTTGTGTCTTTTGGGCACTTACTTGCGACATGTCCAAACTTTTGACACTTAAAAATTTGGCCCATTCGATTTATCAGAACAATCAGCACTAACATGATTTTTATCTCCACAATTGTAGCATCCCTTGATCGGCTTATTACTTTGTTCTCCATCCTTCTGATTCCCTTTTGTTTGATTATTGAAACGCTGCGATTTGGCCTGTGGGTTTGACTGATTTTTATTATTAATTCGTCGCTACATCATTTTGTATTGGAATAATCTTGTCCTCAGACCTTCAATTGTCTTAGTACCGTATAAAATAGTTTTATTGGTCTCATCATCAGGTATGCCGTCAATGATATATTGGATTTTTACCTCTATCTCAATATCAGCATGGCTAGCCACTTCCAACATCCGATAAATATATTCTTGATAAGATTCATCTAATTTCATTTTACTCACACTCAATTGTCGGTGGGCTTGTTTACTATTGACTGTTTTTGTAAACTCTTCTTTCAACGCTTTCTTAATCGCACTTCACGTCTTAGTATTACGTTCGAAATTTATCAACTGATTAGTTGATCCCTTCAATAATCTCTTGGCATAAATTATTTTCGGTGGATCTATCCAATCACACATTTCTGCGGTCTCTTCAACGCTTTTAATCCATCGCTTCACGTTTTCATTAGCATCACTGCTAAACGATTCGACAGCGTCTTCAATGTCTTTGCAGATTGACTACTGGTGGACTTGCGTTTTTTCTTTTTCACCCTGCAACGTTGCTCTTGTTTAACTTCGTCGTCCTCACCGTCTTCTTCATCATCATCTTGATCATGGTCACTATCTTCCAACGCTACTTTCAGTGTATTTCGCAGAATACTTTTATTTTCTGCTACCTTTAGTCCCAAAGCACGCAGTTTCTTTTGCAGTTCATCTTTAGATAAAGAGTCTACGTCATCTAAACGTCAGGGAATAAGACGGTAACTCAAGCTTGGAGGCTGATACGTTCACCATGCCAAAATGACGAGTTACTCCACAGCGCGATTTCTCTCCACCACCATCTCGACGAATGCGTATCACCGATTCCCACTCTTATAACGCAAGTAAATACTACATCAACAGTGCTTAACTTTAGAGATATGGAGGAACGTTTTTTGATGTTTTCTGGAGACAATAATTTGCGTGTTGAAAATTGGATTACGACAATTTACGACGTGATCATGGTGTTTGGATAGTCTACAATACAAGCCTTTGTGTATGCGAAACGATTAGTCTAAGGCACCGCTAAATTCATTTTTCTGCTGTATTCCTATTTAAACCCTCATTAAGCATAGTGTTCACATGCAAAACACTTTAAATTTATATTTGCCTTAAGCTAAAAAATGAGACCAACAATTTGAAAATCGGATAGAAACTGTGGTCGCAGTGGACAATCAAACCCAGAGATCTGCTAAGGAAATGGACGTCTTTTAGGAAAATCGATATCTACGCCTCCTAGATACCATAAAGCATAGTATTTTCAAACAAAGTAGCTATAAGATGAAACCAAAACTTTGACATTCAAATAAAAATTATGGTCACAGTAAGCGATCAAAACTGTACAAAAAATGTATTTGTTCTAGAAAGAGCCATTTCTATGCCTCTAACATGCTAGACAATGCACCTAAAAGACGAGCTAAGACACAGCGTTGCAGGCGAGCAAAAACAGCGTTGAAGGAGGAGCTGGGTCAGCGTCGGCGAAAAGTGGCGCAGAAAGTGTATTGCGCCGGAAGAACTATTTTTTCGGTACGTTCGGTACATTGTCTGCTTTTTCTGGGCTCACTTCTCTCGCTCATTTTTTGTTAGAACCTCCGTAAAGGAAGCTAAACCTCAAAAAAAATACCCAATAATCCAATATATATATATACATATATATATATATATATATATATATATATATATATATATATATATATATATATATATATATATATATATCTTCTTCTTCTTTTTTAGCACTGCAGCCCCTCTCGGGCCTTCGCTTAGAAATAGTTAGAGTATTTCATTTTCATGACCGTATTGATTTTTTCGGAAGTTGGTTTGGTCAGTACCATGCTCCCGTGTGTCTGCTCAGCTATGATATGATCTGAACTAAATCACGTTGCTCACCAACGAGTTTTGAACCTGGGACCTTCCGCTTACGCGTTTCATGCTCTAACCACTAGACCACACACACACACGCACACACACTTATATATATATATATATATATATATATATATATATATATATATATATGTATATATATATATATATTTATATAATGAAATAGTAAAGTCCTTTCGAGAAATTTCCCTGAGCTAATAATCGATGAATTGTGCACAGAAAAGGATAAACTTCTTTTCATTTAGCCAATATTCACGAAACCCGAATGAAAAACATGATTCAAAAAAACATCATGTTTTCTGCAATTGCGCAACATGTTCTCAGATTAAAAATGATGTTTTTCCTGTGACCGTTGTCGTATTCACTCGTAGCTAATTTTAGAAAATTATTTCCACAATTCAAAAGTGGAATTCTTGCAATCTTGTCAAGTATCTTTCTATCTATCGAATTGATATTCTTTGCATACGAGTATAAAATCACTAGAGTGATGATTCTGATTATATTCACCTACGCCCACAATATTATGAATCGTTTTGTCACAAATATTGTGCTATGGTGGGGGCAGTATATGAGTATTCCTTAATACATTCGATCGTTTATTTTAAATACAGCTAGTGAGTGAAAATGAAAATTTTATAGCTTAGGTGGTGTGTCCCGGTGGTAAATGAGGGATTTTATGATGGTTATTAATGAAAACATAACAATATTATGTTTTCATTCAAAATACTGAAGCTTATCGTGTGTTTGAGGGCTTTCGTTCCAACCAATGATATTATAACAAATTGTGGGTGATCGAGTTTAATGGATTGATAAATATTGTGGTTGTTGGAAAAACCAGTGAGAAAACAATGAGTGTTACATAAACCTTTATTTATATGGTTCACCACAGTTTGGTGTTTCTTCAGAATGCTTGATACTTAAATTAAATAATAGCTTTGCAAACTTCCCGTGTATTAATTATAACGTAATAAATTTGTATCTAATCACCACGAAGCTGCGACAACACTTTTTATGCAATTTAAAAGAACTTTATGTAACGTTAATCTAATGAATGCATTTCGGCTAGTGTACTAGCAATCAGCAACATGACTAAGCACAATGTATTGTAATATATTTCACAAGTCACTCAAATTTAAATTGACGAAACAATCAAGACTATTATATACAGGATTTTCCAATAAGAGGTGTTATTTTGATATTAAAAGAAAAATGCCATTTTTTAATATAAATGATCAAATGTTTATTTCATTATAAAGAGGAAGGTATGCCGTTAATAGAAAAAAATAAAATCAGGCAAATGACCACCACGACCACGCTTACAGGACCATATCATTTTCATGAAATTTTCCATCACCAAATCGCAAAGTGGCTGTGCTATGTCCTCGATAGCCTCACGAATTCCATCTTTGAGGTCTTGAATCGACGCTGGGCTGTTAGCGTAGACCTTTTCTTTCACGTGGCCCCAAAGGAAGAAGTTGCAAGGTGTTAAATCACAAGATCTTGGTGGCCGATTGTGATCACCTCTTCGAGAGATAACACAGTGCGGAAACTTTTCCCGTAAAACATCAATGATTTCGTTGCTTATGTGGCACGTAGCGTCTTGTTGAAAGCGAACGTTGTCCAGATCAATACCATCTGATTCCAGCCTTAAAAAATCATTAATCATCTCTCGATAGCGCAATCCATTAACCGTAATTGTTGCTCCAGCCTCATTTTTGAAAAACTAAGTTCCAATGACTCCGCCGGACCATAAATCCCACCAAACAGTCACACGTTGAGGATAGAGAGGCTTTTCAACAATAACTCTTGGATTTTCCGAGCCCCAGATGCAACAATTTTGTTTGTTGACGAAGCCATCGAGGTGGAAACGGGCCTCATCACTCAAGATGATTTTTCCATGGAATTCCGGATAATTTTCATGCATTTCAAGGACCCAATCAGCAAAGACACGACGTTATTGATGATCGACCGGCTTGAGTTCTTGTGTTAACTGAACTTTATAAGCCTAAAGTCCCACATCTTTATGCAAAATACGGTGTAATGACGTTTGTGGAATGCCTAATTCCAAAGAACGATGAGGAATGGACAGACCTGGGGTTTCTTCAACACTTTCGGCTACAGCAGCAATATTCGCTGCTGTTCTTGAGTGATGTAACTGGATTTTATTCTTCACATCCCCAAGTTGTCCCAACAGCTTGAATTTTTCCACCAATTTCTGTATTGCAGTTCAACAAGGTGCTTCACGACAACTCAAAAATGTTCGAGTTTTACGAACCGTCTCTGCCAAATTTTCACCATTTTATAGTGAATTTTTATAATTTCAATGCATTGTTGAAGCGTGCGTCGTTCAATTTTTATTAATGATGTAGTTTTTACTTGTCAAATTGTAGTGATTAGGTATTTCGATGTCCGTGAAGGACAGCAGCAATGGTCTGCTGCCTCGGCAGAAGAAGGTGTAGATATCCACCGAGAATGCCCTTGTCTGGTGTAATGTGACGACTACGCCCAGGAATCGAAGTGATTCCGATCCCGAACCCTTGTAACCTGCCAGATGGATATGTCCTCGAAGTGCCAGCGGACTTCATCTGTTGTGCGGATATCGTTGTGCAGAAAATATTTTTTTTTCTGTCCAAATATTTAGATCCGTGGATATAAATATTCGGAATATAGAATTAATCCAACCCCGGCACATTTCGAGACATAGCCATCTGGAAATGCCCCTCCACCGTGGCCATCGAGAAAACTATGCCACTGGCGACATCTGAAGAAGCACATTTCCGCCATATGAAGTGCCATTCCACGCACATATGTTTTGTCCGAGGTGACAACCGGAAATTAGGACGGCCACATGGAGGCGCGAAACGTCATCGTAAAGTTCTTCATGAGAATATCGAAGGTATTACAAAACCAGCTATACGTCGTTTGGCGCGACGTGGTGGAGTGAAACGTATTCCCGGTTTAATCTATGAAGAAACGCGTGGTGTGCGTAAAGAGTTTTTGGAAAACGTTATTCGTGAGGCAGTGACATTCACCGGAGCAGAACATTAGGAAAGAGCCGCCGCCGCCGTCGTCCAATTCGAAATACGGCCGCCGCTCTCTCCTCGTTGCTGCCGCGCGCTAAATAAATTTGAAAATAAAAATTCCATCTGAGAAATAAAAATTCAAAGTAAATTTGATGAAACAGAGAATTGGGAACGCGGCGTAGAAAATGCATAAATAATTGTAGGAACGCGCGATTGAGGACTTGACTGGAGAGACTTGAAAGACCAAAGAAAAGGGTGAGCGTGGTGGAACGTGGAAAACAGTGCCTGTAGTCGCAAGGAGAAGCGAATCAGGGAAAATCTCGAGTGGATTGTGTAACTTTATGTTAGCCCAACGCAACACCAGCACCAGCAGCCATTGCCATCAAACTATTTTCGGATTACTTCCATCGCTGACATCGTGCAAGGGACAAAAGCAAGCAAGCAAACACGGCGACGAACCGAGTGCCTAGAAAAATGCCAAAAAGGACAACATCATCAAACTGGTGACTTTCCATTGCCAGCCGGTTGGGATATTGCCCGCGATTACGACGGCAAAGTCTACTACATTAACCACAATAACAAGGAGACAACGTGGTTGGATCCTAGAGACAGGTGCGTGCCTTTGTCGTCAACCATGCCACAGATTCCATGAATTTTACAATGATTAGGAATTTATGAAAAAAAAAACCAAAATAAATTACTAACAAATTATAAAAGACAAAAATGTATTAACCGGACTAAAACTGTTCGATTTTCTTGATATAATTTTTAAACATGTATTATTAGATGAAAATCGGGGGCATGTCAAAAGATGGTATAACATGAATGTCAACTAAACACTATTCTTTAAATCCAATGAAATCTTTTAAAACTTTAATCAATGATTTCAAATGACAACTGATATGCGATAATTGAATGAGCTTTCTTGGAATAATTATAAGAAGTAAAATTAAAAATCAACACTTCAAACGTAAACAAGCTTCATATGAAGAAAACGTCAAGCTAACATAACTTGAACATAAACTAAATAAACTAAAAATCTCAATGATTAGTGAATCGAGTACTAAATTCAGAAAAAAAATACTAAACTTAAATGAAACAATTAAATGTTAGAATAAATGAATGAATGTCTTAAAAAAAATGATAACTGAATATATTCAATGAGATATCGGAAATTATACCATTTAAAATACACAACGTAAGCACTAATTTTTCTAGTTTTCACAATAAGTAAAATATCAAAAATCATATTATAGACAGATACATTTCACTATTGATAAATCCCGGTTTTCCGCACAATTTAAGTTTTCTGAGAAAAAGTAATAGACACAAAAGTAGTCTTTATAGTGTTCAACAACCCATACAATACTTTTCTTTCGCAATTTCAATATTTATATGACACCATAATTTTCTTTAATGTATCCCAACTTTGAACGTTATTTTCGTATAATTTACTTCGGATTCAAATTAACTTTGTATTTATTGTCATATGTAGGACATTCGAACCTATTTTGTTTTCAATCGAATCAAGACATTGGTGTGTCAGTCTCAGAAAGTTTAGCTTATATTCAGGAACAAGGTATCCCTGAAAGATAGGAACACAGAATACGATAATATTAAACAATGCCATTGATTTATTTGTTCAACGAGGCCTAGCCCAACGTAATGTGTCAAATGGTTCCAAGCTTGGTTCTTAGTCCGATAGAAGAGGCGTTTGTTAGATAGTCCAGAAGTTCTGCGCTCCAGGAGGTCTCACGCTCAGGGCGTAAATAGTATTCAACTCACTACTACAAAAATATTATTTGCTTTAACGCTGTTTCCTTTGAGTGATTTTCATGTTACTGATTTAAATCATTTGTTTCGTCCGTATTTTGAGTCCTAGCTTTTCACGGTTTCTTCGAAAAAAATATATTTTAAATACTGAGCTTCAGTAACGCATTTTAGTCTAGTGAAAGTCGAGAGATTTTATATCGAATCGCAAATGTTGGGAGATTTATATTCATGAATTGATTGCCGATAGAGATAAAACAGCTAATAAAATGACTTTCCAAGCCCAACGGAGTATTCAACAGTTCAAAACCATTTTTGCTTTGTTCATTCGTTTTCCATATCGTATCTGTTAAATCAAAACAATTTATCATATGTTTTACACACACATAAACCCATGTTAGCTTACTCGAAAGAAAGAACAAAATTCAAATCGCAAATCTGCAACTGATACTCTCTCCTTAAGTTATTAGATTTTTGGGTTCATCTTTGAAGATAAATTCCTGTGTATAGCTTAAACTAGGAAGCTGATGTTTCTGCATTATTTTCCACTTTTTAACTTACGTTGCTAGTACATAGCTTAATTTGATTAGTTGATTGCAATATCTCGTTGAACTTAGTCGCTAAACAAAAGATATGATATGCAAAAAGTTTCGAAGAAATGAGAATAAAAAGTGCTAACTATAATATTAGATGCTAGATGTTAGCTGTTATGAAGATAATCAGAAAACTAATTTCCACAAGTTGCCGCCCCTGATTTCATTTCTTTACTGCACAATCTCTAATTCACTTATATTTACTTTATCTATTTTACCTCTTATTTATCCCGGAATCGTATCCATATAGTTTTTTTTCTTATTTTGTAAATAGTATCGGTATAACCTTAGTCACAACATGTTTGGGGAAGTTCTCTGTGTTTTTTTCTGATAATATTAGGATATATTTTTAAATCTTTTTAACTACCGCGAATGACTTATGTATAATGTTTCCATGTTCAGACATTAATCAAAACGCACTTCTTTTGCATTCGGCTGTCTTCCTCATAAAGAAAAGAACTATATTTACATAATATCGCCGTCTTTTAAATGAAAATTGTTTGCCATGTTTC
The DNA here is from genome assembly GCA_963969285.1 of Odontomyia ornata. Lineage (NCBI taxonomy): Eukaryota > Metazoa > Arthropoda > Insecta > Diptera > Stratiomyidae > Odontomyia > Odontomyia ornata. Next base: position 34,722,651 of record OZ017740.1, read on the forward strand.
TTATTTTTTTATTGAATTTTTAAGGTTTATTTAATGAGAAAAATAAAAAAAATATGGAACAAAAAAATCAATGAATTATATACTGGGATATCATGTACAATAAAATAAGTAAAGAAAAGACAGTTCTTTTGATATTAGCTTTTCGCATATATATACAATATTTTCATTTTTCTGTTTGTTTTTCTTTTCAAAATACACTTATACACACATAATAAATATATTTTAAATTAAGTAAAAATAATATTTGATATGAGGGTAAATATCATAATTTGATTTTGTTCAGCTCTTATGTCCCCTCTCATTGTCATTATTCAACATAGATTGCCCAGGATATATAAGAATATATGATATGTAAGAATTGAATAAACTAAGAATGAATTGCTAATTTAACCACGACTTTCCTTTTCAGTGACTCTTCTTTTTCAGTGGGAACAGAGAGTGTAGGGTAAGTATGCCGTCGCGAGGGTAGGGTTTCTGCAAATCCGCTGAAGTCGGTTTCGCGTCGCGCGCGGTACGCGGTACCTTTGCTTGTTTCGTCATTTCGTTAGAGTAGTTTTCTTCGGGTTAAGTTCGAGTAGTATATTTTTCGGTACCGCGTCGGTGAATCGGTAACGCGCCTGTGGATTTTTGTAGCGTTTTTGATTTGAGATCTGTGGATAGATCCCATCCAGAACTAACGTAATGTAGGTTTCTCGTTCTGGATGAGTAAATGTTGACGCGTTTAGAAAACGGGCAATTTCAGGTGGCTGAAATATTGTAATTGAGCGTAATCCATTCGGAGACCCGCGACCGAAATCCTCTCCGAACTAGCTGGCCGACAAGCAGTCACCGCGTGAATGGATTACGGTGCACGGATTGGTTGACCTGTTGGTACCATCCGTTGGCACTACTCAGACTTAACGTCTAGAACCGATGAGAGGTCGGTTCCGCGTTCGAGTTGAAGGTAGAAAATCATTACAAATGGCGCCCAACGTGGGGCAAAACAACATCCTAAGGGGGAAAGAACTTCGCGTCTTCTGACGAGTTGGTCCTTTACGGAGGATGTAAGGTACTTTGGTACTCGAGTCCCACTATCAGGAGCAGTGGAATTGTGTGATACACACTAGAAGTCGCTTCACGTGAGTTGTAGCTTCCGCTCTCCTTTGTTTGATTTTTTTTTTTTCGCGACAGAATCCTTCCGATGTGTTGTCCCAGGTTAACCCCTGTAAGGACCTTATATTTTCTTGATGGAACTGCCAGTCTGATGGGTTTACCTATCAGCATGGACTCTCAAGAAAATAGAAGGCTACCTTGCCTTTATGTCGCGGAAGGATTCTAACTATTTCTTATGCGTGTTAGACGAGTGGTATCGGTTCAACGTTCGGTGGCGTACGCTGGAGTTGCGAAGCCCGGAATGCTTCTACGCGTCGGGAATTTTGACCGCGTACAAAGTCGTTACGGTAGCTCTACCACTTGTCTCGTCGATTCACTTTAACGTAGTTTAGAGACGGTTTTTTGTAATGTATGTGGGTTATGGGGTAATTTTCGTAAATCGACCAAAAGCACCCTTTCTTCGGCAGATTACCACGCACTCTCATTTCCCGCTGAAGAGGTCGACCACTGGAAAGGAAAGTGTGTCTTAAACAATTTTTTTTTTCCCAGTCACTATTAATAGCTCGCCACTTTCGGCCACTGATTTAGTCTTAAGTTTTAGTCATATTTAAAGATTTAAAAATTTAATTTAAGCTCGATATTTTTAAATAGTTGTTAGGAATGATAAATTGGAATCAATACTACAAAGATTAAAATGGAAGGGAACGTTAATTTTGTGAAGATGATTGGTATGCAAGGAGCAGTAGGCGGTGAAGTTCCGGCTGCAAGTGTCGTGTCCGAGGTGACAACCATGCCTTCCGCCCACTCCATTGACACCCTCGTGGCGTTGATGAGGGATATGTCGGAGAGGATTGGCAACCTGGAGGGAAAGATCCAGAACCTCCCGTTGAGCCAACCACCCAGCCGCGTGAGAACTCCGCTTGGCTGGGAGCCAAATCCCAGTGTGGCGATGCCCCCCTCCCGACAATCCGAGCAATGGGTCCCACCCCCAAGGAACTCGGGAATGGATCCCAGAGCTCCCGAATACAGACCGCGACACAGTACCGGACCTCCGTTGGTACCTCCAGCCCCCGAGGCAGTTCAGTACAACAGGTCAATCGAGGATGTGATTCCCCCCGGGAACGCATTGGCACCTTTTCGAGACCCGACGCCTCGTATCATGGAGAGTTGGCGCCTGAACTTTACAGGGTTCAACGATATGATATCGGCGGACCGGTTCCTTTTCCGGATTCAGGCGTTGGTGTCCAGCACCCTGGGAGGTGATTCCTCGGCCTTCCTCCGGCATGCCCATCTTTTGTTCAGCGGCGACGCTGCCGACTGGTACTGGAGCTTTAAAGAGTCAACGCCACGTCCCACTTGGCACTCTTTCAGTGCAGCCTTCCGCAATCGATTTGAGGATGGCTTCACTGAGAGAGAGCTAAGAGAGCAAATAAAGAAACGGAAACAAGGCGCTCACGAACCGTTCGACCAGTACTACACAAGTATAGTGAGATTGAGCACTCGCCTGCGAAATACCATGCCCGAGGACGAATTAGTAGAAATTATCAGAGAGAACATGCGCTGGGATCTCCAGAACAGCCTGCTACATTTTCCCATCAACACCATACAGGGATTGCGCCTCCATGCGCGTAGACAAGAACACTTGGATGAGCGACGAGGTACCTTCCGCCCACAACCTCGCATAACGGGACCAAATCCCCGAAATCATCACACCGCGGAGTTGATGGCAGCGGACCACCTGCTTGCTGATCCAGTACCAGTACCGAGGAGCGGAGCACCACCGGAGCTTGAGGACCCAGCATTGATTGATCGACCCTCCCTTGAAGCACTTACAAGCCCGACGGTCTGTTGGAACTGCCGACAACCGGGACATCGGTTCTACGCATGTCCAGCGGAGCCGACGCTTTTCTGCTACCGCTGCGGGAAGGCCGACACATACGCACCTGACTGTGCAAATTGCAAAGGGCGAAAAAACTTGCCACCGAGTGCCGCGACCACCCGTCGGCACTCCTAGACCCCGGACGAACAAATCCAGACCCCATCACCAGCTATGACCCAGCTCCCATCATGACTCCAACTCTGCTGACTCGCACCGCTAAACACAGTTCTCCCGAAGTTCCACAACCGACGCCGTCCTTCGCCGAGGCCAATGCGCAGGGAAATGATAGCGAGACGAAGGCTCCTTGGCATGTAAAACCTTTTCATGTCAGGTTGCGGAATTATTTGGCTACTCGACAGCGCATCTTCCATGAGGAATTGGCCACAACTGTCCCACCGCGAAGCAAGCGAGCCACGCGTCGGATGCGGAGCTTCTGGAGAAAAGTCAGGCAGTCGAGAAAAAGGTTGAAGGACATATACTTAGACGAATTATTGAGGGAGGATGTCCGGCCATATGCGTCAGTACACCTCCTGCAAAAACGAGTATCAGGCTTAGTCGATACGGGAGCCAGTGTGAATTGCATCTCTGGCGAGTTTGCAGGGGAGGTACTGGCCAAGCACGCGGACCAAATCCGTCATTTCACCTCCTGGTTAAGCACGGCGGACGGAACTCGTCACTCTGTAGTGGGAAAAATTATGACGGATGTCACCTTTAAAGGGGTAACTAAACCTATGGAATTTTTCATCATACCTCAGTTAACCCAGAATCTTTATTTAGGAGTGGATTTCGTTCGAAAATTTAACTTGGCCCCGGCACTATTTTCCAGTTCGACCCTGGAGTCCGTCACCACCGTTCCTGACCAATCTCAACCCACTAACTTGCTACGGCATACACTGGATGTAACTCAGCAACTGCGTCTCGACTCGGCTATATCGGCTTTTCCATCGCACGAGAAAGAAGGTCTCGGGCGGACTGCCCTGGTGTTCCACACTATAGATGTGGGGGACGCTAAACCCATAAAACAGAGACATTTCGCCATATCTCCGGCGAAAGAAAAATCGTTATATGCCGAAGTGGATCGAATGCTATCATTAGGCGTAATCGAAGAATCACAGAGCGCGTGGGCTTCCCCAGTCACCTTAGTGGTCAAGCCGAACAAGGTCCGGTTATGCTTAGATGCCAGACGCTTGAACGCCGTCACAGTCAAGGACGCATATCCTCTACCGTTGATCGAAGGCATTTTGAGTCGATTGCCTAAAGCCCATTTCATCACGAGCTTAGACCTCAAGGACGCCTTCTGGCAAATTCCTTTAGACCCCGGTTCAAAGGAGAAAACAGCCTTCACAGTCCCAGGCCGGCCCTTATATCAATTCGTGACCATGCCATTCGGATTGTGTAATGCCCCCCAAACAATGACGCGCCTTATGGACAAGGTGATACCACCTCATTTGCGGCACCAAGTTTTCGTTTACTTGGACGATCTGTTGCTTATAACCGAGACCTTTGACGAACACATCGACCTGCTTCAGGAGGTGGCTCTACACATCCGGAGGGCAAGACTAACCATCAACATAAGGAAGAGCCAGTTCGTGATGACGGAGGTGAAGTATTTAGGTCACATCATTGGGCATGGGCATATCAAGACCGATCCGGAAAAGACTCAAGCGATTGACGTTTTTCCACTACCCAAGACCACCAAACAGTTACGCCGATTCTTAGGGTTATGCGGATGGTACCAGCGTTTTGTACGTGACTATGCCACCATTACCACTCCTTTGACCGACATGCTGCGTAAGGGACGTAAATTCGTCTGGGAAGAGCCCAGCTTGCGAGCCTTTGAAGAGCTAAAGAAGAGTCTGACTACAGCCCCCGTACTGCACAGCCCGGACTTTGACAAACCGTTCTCAATCCATTGTGACGCGAGTCAACATGGGGTGGGAGCAGTCTTAGTCCAGGTTGCACAAGACGGCGAGGAGAGACCTATAGCCTTCATGTCTCACAAGCTGAACCCAGCCCAGCGAAATTACACGGTCTCCGAGCAAGAATGTTTAGCCGCGGTGTTGGCAGTGAAACGCTTCCGAGCCTATGTGGAGGGACACACCTTTGAAATCGTTACGGATCACGCTTCTCTGAAATGGTTAATGAGCCAGACTGATCTCAACGGCAGATTGGCCAGGTGGGCACTGAAACTACAGGCATTTGACTTCACAATTCGCCACCGAAAAGGAAGCCAGCATGTAGTCCCCGACACCCTATCCAGAATGTTCGCCCCTGAAGGAGCCGAGTTGGTCCAAGAGGACGACAGCCCCCAATTGATCGATTTGGACCATCCTGTCTTCAAGTCAGCCAGCTACACCCAACTGATTCACACTATCCAGAACCAACAGCCCCAGCTTCCTGAACTGCGGTTGACGGATGGATTTATTTACAAGCGGATGGGACACGCATCCGGAGACCCCATACAAGAAGAAGAACAGTGGAAGTTGTGGGTGCCCGAAGAATTAACCACTGATCTTATCAGGCGGGCTCATGACCACCCATCAAGTGCGCACGGCGGATACGGTCGTACACTTAGGCGGTTGAAAACCTGTTTCTTTTGGCCTAAGATGGCACAACAGATAAAAGCGTACGTAGCCTCCTGTGAGCTATGCAAGTGCACTAAAGCGCCCAACACCATTCTTCGACCACCCATGGGTAAGGTTGAGGTCCCCGAACGCGTGTTCCAGCGCTTGTACATTGATCTTATCGGTCCTTACCCTCGATCTGCTTCTGGTCACACGGGAGCTGTCGTGGTCCTGGACCAGCTCTCCAAATTCCCTATCATAGAGCCACTACGTAACATGCACACTGGACCAATAACCAGCTTTTTGGAGAACCGAGTCTTTCACATGTTTGGAGTTCCGGAGAAACTTGTCTCCGACAATGGGGTCCAGTTCACCTCCAGCAAGTTCCGAGACCTAATGTCCAAATACGGCATCATCCACCAACGAACTGCCGTCTATTCACCACAAGCCAACGCATCCGAACGACTGAATCGTACGCTCATAGCGGCCATTCGCGCCTATGTCCACCCGAATCAGAGGGACTGGGATCGCAAATTGTCCGCCATCACTAGTGCGCTGCGCTCGTCGTACCACGCCACGACCGGCATTTCGCCGTATTTTGCAGTGTTCGGCCAGTACATGATCGGTCATGGGAGCGCTTACCGGCTATTGCGGCAGCTGAAATCGCTAGAGGACCCAATCGTGGTTCTAGAACCGCACGAAAAGCTCCAACTTCTGCGAGATCAACTGCGGGAGAAGATTGAAGAAAGTAGACGGATGGGAGAGGAGCGGTACAACTTGCGATCTCATCCTTCTGGCTTTAAGGCCGGCGACGAAATATATCGTCGAAACTTCCGACAGAGCGATGCCACCCGCCATTACAATGCCAAACTAGACAAGAAATTCGTGAAGTGTCGAGTCATGCAAGTCATAAGCCCCACCCGGTACCTCATCGCGGACATGACTGGTAAGACCCTGGGAATTTACCACGCAAAAGACCTTAGACGATGAAGTGCAACTAATTCCCACGAGAAACCTTGGCTTATCCCAAATCTCTGCCTAGACGAAGGCCTCCGAATAACACCTGACTTCCTACTATATAGTCACTGTCGAGTCTTCACGAACAGGGTTGTAGCCTATCCTTCGAAACGGATCTTCGACCCGCCACGTCCCTAACCAAGACCTTTTACAAAGGAGACGGGATCGTAATTACTTCGATTTTGGGGGGGGGAATGTGTAATGTGACGACTACGCCCAGGAATCGAAGTGATTCCGATCCCGAACCCTTGTAACCTGCCAGATGGATATGTCCTCGAAGTGCCAGCGGACTTCATCTGTTGTGCGGATATCGTTGTGCAGAAAATATTTTTTTTTCTGTCCAAATATTTAGATCCGTGGATATAAATATTCGGAATATAGAATTAATCCAACCCCGGCACATTTCGAGACATAGCCATCTGGAAATGCCCCTCCACCGTGGCCATCGAGAAAACTATGCCACTGGCGACATCTGAAGAAGCACATTTCCGCCATATGAAGTGCCATTCCACGCACATATGTTTTGTCCGAGGTGACAACCGGAAATTAGGACGGCCACATGGAGGCGCGAAACGTCATCGTAAAGTTCTTCATGAGAATATCGAAGGTATTACAAAACCAGCTATACGTCGTTTGGCGCGACGTGGTGGAGTGAAACGTATTCCCGGTTTAATCTATGAAGAAACGCGTGGTGTGCGTAAAGAGTTTTTGGAAAACGTTATTCGTGAGGCAGTGACATTCACCGGAGCAGAACATTAGGAAAGAGCCGCCGCCGCCGTCGTCCAATTCGAAATACGGCCGCCGCTCTCTCCTCGTTGCTGCCGCGCGCTAAATAAATTTGAAAATAAAAATTCCATCTGAGAAATAAAAATTCAAAGTAAATTTGATGAAACAGAGAATTGGGAACGCGGCGTAGAAAATGCATAAATAATTGTAGGAACGCGCGATTGAGGACTTGACTGGAGAGACTTGAAAGACCAAAGAAAAGGGTGAGCGTGGTGGAACGTGGAAAACAGTGCCTGTAGTCGCAAGGAGAAGCGAATCAGGGAAAATCTCGAGTGGATTGTGTAACTTTATGTTAGCCCAACGCAACACCAGCACCAGCAGCCATTGCCATCAAACTATTTTCGGATTACTTCCATCGCTGACATCGTGCAAGGGACAAAAGCAAGCAAGCAAACACGGCGACGAACCGAGTGCCTAGAAAAATGCCAAAAAGGACAACATCATCAAACTGGTGACTTTCCATTGCCAGCCGGTTGGGATATTGCCCGCGATTACGACGGCAAAGTCTACTACATTAACCACAATAACAAGGAGACAACGTGGTTGGATCCTAGAGACAGGTGCGTGCCTTTGTCGTCAACCATGCCACAGATTCCATGAATTTTACAATGATTAGGAATTTATGAAAAAAAAAACCAAAATAAATTACTAACAAATTATAAAAGACAAAAATGTATTAACCGGACTAAAACTGTTCGATTTTCTTGATATAATTTTTAAACATGTATTATTAGATGAAAATCGGGGGCATGTCAAAAGATGGTATAACATGAATGTCAACTAAACACTATTCTTTAAATCCAATGAAATCTTTTAAAACTTTAATCAATGATTTCAAATGACAACTGATATGCGATAATTGAATGAGCTTTCTTGGAATAATTATAAGAAGTAAAATTAAAAATCAACACTTCAAACGTAAACAAGCTTCATATGAAGAAAACGTCAAGCTAACATAACTTGAACATAAACTAAATAAACTAAAAATCTCAATGATTAGTGAATCGAGTACTAAATTCAGAAAAAAAATACTAAACTTAAATGAAACAATTAAATGTTAGAATAAATGAATGAATGTCTTAAAAAAAATGATAACTGAATATATTCAATGAGATATCGGAAATTATACCATTTAAAATACACAACGTAAGCACTAATTTTTCTAGTTTTCACAATAAGTAAAATATCAAAAATCATATTATAGACAGATACATTTCACTATTGATAAATCCCGGTTTTCCGCACAATTTAAGTTTTCTGAGAAAAAGTAATAGACACAAAAGTAGTCTTTATAGTGTTCAACAACCCATACAATACTTTTCTTTCGCAATTTCAATATTTATATGACACCATAATTTTCTTTAATGTATCCCAACTTTGAACGTTATTTTCGTATAATTTACTTCGGATTCAAATTAACTTTGTATTTATTGTCATATGTAGGACATTCGAACCTATTTTGTTTTCAATCGAATCAAGACATTGGTGTGTCAGTCTCAGAAAGTTTAGCTTATATTCAGGAACAAGGTATCCCTGAAAGATAGGAACACAGAATACGATAATATTAAACAATGCCATTGATTTATTTGTTCAACGAGGCCTAGCCCAACGTAATGTGTCAAATGGTTCCAAGCTTGGTTCTTAGTCCGATAGAAGAGGCGTTTGTTAGATAGTCCAGAAGTTCTGCGCTCCAGGAGGTCTCACGCTCAGGGCGTAAATAGTATTCAACTCACTACTACAAAAATATTATTTGCTTTAACGCTGTTTCCTTTGAGTGATTTTCATGTTACTGATTTAAATCATTTGTTTCGTCCGTATTTTGAGTCCTAGCTTTTCACGGTTTCTTCGAAAAAAATATATTTTAAATACTGAGCTTCAGTAACGCATTTTAGTCTAGTGAAAGTCGAGAGATTTTATATCGAATCGCAAATGTTGGGAGATTTATATTCATGAATTGATTGCCGATAGAGATAAAACAGCTAATAAAATGACTTTCCAAGCCCAACGGAGTATTCAACAGTTCAAAACCATTTTTGCTTTGTTCATTCGTTTTCCATATCGTATCTGTTAAATCAAAACAATTTATCATATGTTTTACACACACATAAACCCATGTTAGCTTACTCGAAAGAAAGAACAAAATTCAAATCGCAAATCTGCAACTGATACTCTCTCCTTAAGTTATTAGATTTTTGGGTTCATCTTTGAAGATAAATTCCTGTGTATAGCTTAAACTAGGAAGCTGATGTTTCTGCATTATTTTCCACTTTTTAACTTACGTTGCTAGTACATAGCTTAATTTGATTAGTTGATTGCAATATCTCGTTGAACTTAGTCGCTAAACAAAAGATATGATATGCAAAAAGTTTCGAAGAAATGAGAATAAAAAGTGCTAACTATAATATTAGATGCTAGATGTTAGCTGTTATGAAGATAATCAGAAAACTAATTTCCACAAGTTGCCGCCCCTGATTTCATTTCTTTACTGCACAATCTCTAATTCACTTATATTTACTTTATCTATTTTACCTCTTATTTATCCCGGAATCGTATCCATATAGTTTTTTTTCTTATTTTGTAAATAGTATCGGTATAACCTTAGTCACAACATGTTTGGGGAAGTTCTCTGTGTTTTTTTCTGATAATATTAGGATATATTTTTAAATCTTTTTAACTACCGCGAATGACTTATGTATAATGTTTCCATGTTCAGACATTAATCAAAACGCACTTCTTTTGCATTCGGCTGTCTTCCTCATAAAGAAAAGAACTATATTTACATAATATCGCCGTCTTTTAAATGAAAATTGTTTGCCATGTTTCTTATTTTTTTATTGAATTTTTAAGGTTTATTTAATGAGAAAAATAAAAAAAATATGGAACAAAAAAATCAATGAATTATATACTGGGATATCATGTACAATAAAATAAGTAAAGAAAAGACAGTTCTTTTGATATTAGCTTTTCGCATATATATACAATATTTTCATTTTTCTGTTTGTTTTTCTTTTCAAAATACACTTATACACACATAATAAATATATTTTAAATTAAGTAAAAATAATATTTGATATGAGGGTAAATATCATAATTTGATTTTGTTCAGCTCTTATGTCCCCTCTCATTGTCATTATTCAACATAGATTGCCCAGGATATATAAGAATATATGATATGTAAGAATTGAATAAACTAAGAATGAATTGCTAATTTAACCACGACTTTCCTTTTCAGTGACTCTTCTTTTTCAGTGGGAACAGAGAGTGTAGGGTAAGTATGCCGTCGCGAGGGTAGGGTTTCTGCAAATCCGCTGAAGTCGGTTTCGCGTCGCGCGCGGTACGCGGTACCTTTGCTTGTTTCGTCATTTCGTTAGAGTAGTTTTCTTCGGGTTAAGTTCGAGTAGTATATTTTTCGGTACCGCGTCGGTGAATCGGTAACGCGCCTGTGGATTTTTGTAGCGTTTTTGATTTGAGATCTGTGGATAGATCCCATCCAGAACTAACGTAATGTAGGTTTCTCGTTCTGGATGAGTAAATGTTGACGCGTTTAGAAAACGGGCAATTTCAGGTGGCTGAAATATTGTAATTGAGCGTAATCCATTCGGAGACCCGCGACCGAAATCCTCTCCGAACTAGCTGGCCGACAAGCAGTCACCGCGTGAATGGATTACGGTGCACGGATTGGTTGACCTGTTGGTACCATCCGTTGGCACTACTCAGACTTAACGTCTAGAACCGATGAGAGGTCGGTTCCGCGTTCGAGTTGAAGGTAGAAAATCATTACACTGGGGACGCGTGAATGCGCTGGCAGGCTAGCATTGTGGTGTCGTGGGGCGGGTTCATTCTCCCAGCACAAGGACCCACGAATTTCTGGGGTCGAAAAAAAAGCAAGGCGACCGAAGTCGCAAAAATTGTAGGCAACTACAACAGGGGTAAATGACTTGTTCATAGAACAAGAGAACTTCGTCCTTACCCGAAGAGGCTCATGGCCCACAAATGAGAGAGGGGCAACCGGGTGGTGATGGAGCCACCGCGCACCCACCCAACTGGATCAAACTCCATAACTGTTGTAGTGAGTCCTTGTGCTGAGGGAATGAACCCGCCCCACGACGCCGCAATGCTAGCCTGCCAGCGTATTCACGCGTCCCCAGACAAGGGCATTCTCGGCGGATATCTACACCTTCTTCTGCCGAGGCAGCAGACCATCGCTGCAGTCCTTCACGGACATCGAAATACCTAATCACTACAAATGGCGCCCAACGTGAGGCCCGAAGAGGAAACAACACCACTCTCCTTCGAGTTCTCACATTTTTGCTGTCGGCAGATGAGCTGATTCAATTTTTATTGTCGCCCTCACCATTTGATATTAACGTAGCATACTTTGGAGGGTTCCGTAAAGTAAAGATAGAGTCACCGATAAACTTTCTTTTGGTGTTGTTTGTCTTGTCTTCGGTATAATAAGGTCTATAGCATCTTCTGGAGCTCTTCGTTCGTGGTGGCTATGCACCCTGAATATGCCGATGATGTTATAGAGTAGTGCGACCCTTAATGTTACCAAAAGAAAGGTTTGCACATTTTTATACAGTTGAAGTCGGACAATTCTAATTTTGAACAAACTGATGGTGACAGGGCTTTTCAAATACACTGCTTGGAATTGCGTCAGTTTTTGCTGGGAGCTAATCTGATAACCAGCAGTGATAAAATCCGCATCATCAATTAGTCCTGACCGACACCTGGTTTGTTTTTATGATTGGTTAGCGGTTTTTATTTGCATACTTTCGTAGAAGACAGGGACTTGTATTCAAGGAGAGGGGCCTAAAATTATAACAACCAACTCTCCACTGCGGAAACAATTGTTTCTTTACTAGTGTAAAGTAAACTACATCCGTCAAGTTTCCATCCTTTAGGCAGAGATGAGTGGTTCACTTCAGCCACTTTAACATCTTTAGGTTTGACATTCCCCTTGTAATGCAACGACTTTCTTCGGAGAAAGTAACGGTTGCTTTTTGTGTAATGTTTGCGTTTGTCTCAAGCCTCCGTGTCCGCTAACTTTAACGAGGCAAAAAAAAAATATTGAATTACTGTAGAGTAGCTTAATTGACACCTAGTAGAACATTTCTAAAGATAATAAAAAGTGATCGGTACGTCTTGTAGAGTAGAGTACGCATGATAAGTATTTTGTAGTATAGCTTCGTGGCTCGACAAGAACCCGCCTCATATGATCCCGCAAATGCTACTCGTCAAGCACGCGTACGCGGTCGTTAAGCGAAGCTTAACGACCACGTACGCGTGCTTGACGACTGAGCTAAGCTGAGCTCGGTGTTGTTTATAGCTCGCTGACACTTGTGCCAGACCATCGGCACCCGTGTCCTACACGGGCATTTCGAAAATCATTACAAAATGTCAAAAAATGACAGCTTCAAAAGTGATATCTACCGAAATAGCGGGCTCTTCAAAACAACACCTCTTATTGGAAAACCCTTTACTAGCAATCCTCAGCAACACAACTAAGGGGGGCACTTTCCTGGCATGGACTCAGTGTGCAAATTGATTCGTATTAATCCTTAGTAACTTATTAGCCCCGAAAACCGACGCGAAAACACGCATAAGATAGGTAATTTCAAGCTTGAAATCTGGTTCATACGAAATTTGAGCAGGATTGAATTGCGGCGAAGTGTTGTACCAGAAGGAATGTGAGAAGCAGCTGATTGTCAGATTAAAAAATTAGAAAAAAGTGATAAAATTTTTGCGCCGCGGGTCTTGTGGGGAAAAGGGAGGAAAGGAGAAAGGCGTAGATCAAGCACCTTCAATATTCGACAGTATGAAAATCTTCGAAAAGCTTCCCATTCGGACACTTGAAGCATTAGAATAATCTGGATTCCACTGTGCAACATCTAAAGCCAGCTCGTCGGCACAAATTCATTCCCAAAGTTTAACAAGGGAAAAAGTACACAACAATCCAATAGCCTGAAAAGATTCTCGTCTCATACTACCCCTGCAGATGAACTTGCCCATTGTGCTCGCAACAACATTTTCTTCTCTTTTGTGACATGTTTAGGTCAAAGCCTCCAAGTGTACGACACGGTGTTTTTAACGCACAAACTGTGTCTTAATTGTATGGGAACAAACTTCCTTCGTAATTGCAAATCTTACAAGGTTTATCAAATTTGCCAAGGTCACCATCATACTATGATTCATGGCACTAGTTATGAAGGGACACCAGCTGAAACAAATATTGACAGTTCCAGTGCGTTATCTGCCTATAGTTCAAACCTACCATCACTGGAACAGCCCGTGCTGTGGCTAAATTCACATAATTTATATAAATGCACTACTACCAGGATGATTGAAGGCGCATTGCTTGCAACCGGGCAAGCTAAAGTAGTTTCACCACAGAACAGAACATCTATTGCTAGGTCGTATCACTTATATCAGAACGGCTCGCACAGCAACTGAAACTACACCGGTCAACAACTAACTATCACATCGTTGGAGTGGTTCAATCAGCACAACACCCTTCTAGAGATTCAGTCACATTCACTATAAGACCGAACTTTGATTCACATTACTGCTGTATTGTGAACGCACTGGTTTTATCGAAACTGACGTCATATGAACCGGATAGGAATCTTAACGTTGGAGAATAGCTTCATCTAAGAAACTTACAATTGGCTGATCTGGAGCTTACTGGCAACGAACGACTCGACTTGGTTCTCGGTTCCAATGTGTACGCTCAAATAATTGAGTCCGAAATTGTGAGAGGTCCGTTTTCTAATCCGATAGCACAACTGACTAAACTGTACGAGCATTCGATGCACAGTCGACCATGATCAACATCAATTAGTACGTAAATTCTGGGAACAAAAGGATATTAGGACAAGTTTCCCACCACTTAGTAATGAAGATGTTGAATGCCAGAAATCCTTCAAGGCTACATAACACATCGTTCAATAAGTCCCGAGACTCGCTCAGAGATGGTGCTAGTAGTACCAAACTTTCCATAGAACGCGAACGTTTACATGAAACGTGTAAAAATTCCACGTCTATCGGATCACAGACAGTAGAGTTATCGAGGTTAGAGTAGTCACTTTGTAATTTGTTTGAAAAATGGAAAAAAGCGAGTTTCGCGTGTTGATAAAACATTGTTTTTTAATGGGTAAAAACACCGTAGAAGCCCAGCAATGTCGTTGGTATGCTGAGTCTAAACGTGGTCGTACGGACACAAACGATGCGGAACGCTCGGGAAAATGTGAGTGAAGTGTTAAAAGTGAAGGTCAGTGAGATCAAAGAAATGACACAGATATCATCTGGAAGCGTATTTCCAATCCTTCATGAAAAATTGAGCATGAAAAAAGTTTTTTCCAGGTGGGTGCCGCAATTGAGGACAATGCACCATGCCACAAGCCCATGAAAACAATGGCAAAATTGTACGAATCGGGCTTTGATTTGCTTCTCCACCCCCCGTATTCACCAGATTTAGCCCACAGCGACTACTGGCTCTTTGCTGGTCTTAAAAAAATGCTCCAGGGAAAAAAATTTGGCTCGAATTAGGAGGTCATTGCCGAAACTGAAGCCTATTTTGAAGCAAAGGATAAATCCTTCTATAAACATGGTATAGCAATGTTGGAAAGGCCTTGGAAAGATTGTATCACTCTAAAAGGAGATTATTTTGATGAATAAAATTATTTTTGAAAAAAAAATGTTGTTTTCGTTGTTAGTCTCGGGACTTATTGAACGATGTGTTACTACCGTGGAGCGTTTGGCAAATATACTGTTTGCTTACCATTGAAAAATAATTATCTCTACTTAGATAACTCATTAGTTCCAGCATTAAACGCCTGGTAGCATATGGAACAGCGGCTTCGTCGTGATGAGTCCTTACAATAAGACTGTCAAAAGTTTCTTGCAGAATATGAATTACTTATAAATATGATAGCTGTACCTAGTCAAAAAGAACTTCAAACGAAACAATAAAAGGTGTGCTACTACCTGCCTCACCATAGAGTGATGAAGGAAAGTAGTCCGACTAGTTGCATCCGAATAGTATTCAATGGATCGCAAAAAAATGACCTAGGATTCCCACTGAACGAACATTTATCTGCTGGTCCCAATCTACTTCTAGATATTCCAAGCTTTCTCGTTGGCGATCACATGCTTATGTATTTTTTGCTGACATCGATAAGATGTACCGCCAGATTTGAGTACATCCGGAAGACTGAGATTTACAACGAATAGCGTGGCGACCCAATGAAAAACGAAATATTTAACATTACCAGTTAACGACCGTCACTTATGGTTTAACCTGTGCTCCGTACTAAGCGAGCAAGACTCTCAAGCAATTAGTCAAAAACGAGGCTCACCGCTACCCCCTTGGGTCAGTTGTACTACAGCAAGATATACACATGGATGATTTATTCTCTGGCGTCAATGACATCGGAACCGCTTTAGAAAAACAGTAGCAACTAATTGGTCTGACCAGGGTAGGGGGCTTTCATTTGCAAAATGGACCACCAACCATCCCAGCATATCTACCTGCAAATAGTATCGCAACTTCAACAGTTAGCTGGCAGTCTGAAAACTATACGTTTTAGATTCTTGGCTTAACTTGGCAATCAGAGGACGACTCATTTGTATTTCAACTGTTCCAGAGCCTGTTATCATTACCAAACGAAACCTCCTATTACAAGCCACTCGGCTATTTGATCCTCTTGGATGAATATCACCGATTATCGTTACAACGAAAATTCTAATTCAGCTCTTGTGGCTACTAGAGTTGAATTGAGAGATACCATTTGAAGCACGCACTGAATGATAAAAAAAAGCTTGGAACTGAAATTGATCAACCATCTGAGAATTTCCCGCTGGAGCAACTACTCTCCGAAAAATTAGCTGAATGAATTCCATGGCAACTGTGGTGCGTCAGATTGAGCCTATTCAGCAGTCGTATACTTACGCACTATAGACAAAATAGTTTGCGTCTCCTTACTGGCAGCCAAAACTAAGGTGGCACCGCTGAAACAAATTTCGATACCTCATTTAGAGCTGTGTGCAGCGGCACATGTTGCACAACTTACAAAGAAAATTATTGAATCACTCAACCTGAACAAGAATAGATCAGCGGACATCCTACTCGCTGGCAGACCTACGTTGCAAATCGAGTTTCACTTATATAGCCGACAGTCAACTGTGCATAACGAGGGCTGCTCTCGAGACAGCTTCTTGATGACCAACTTTGGTGGAACAGACTGAAGGAGCTGAGGTCAAACAATTTTTTCGTGCCACCATATGCCCGTACAAATTTATATCTTCATTCTCCAAATATACGAATGGTAAGGAATCATGATAAGCTTGAGCTTGACCCTTTTTCCGACTCATACTTAGTTTTTAAATTGAGATTAAGAAGCCTGATTCTTAAAACTCAACTGGAGTAAATATAAGACTATATTATTTTTGTGCTTTAATTTAATTTCACATGCATATTTATTTATTATTGTTAGTACCATTGAATTTCTTTTTTATATTGTATTAAGTTTAACACATAATTCTAATTTTCATTAATTTTTTTTCTGTTTGTTTTGTTCCATTTTGTAATTGGATTATGTTTTATCTGTTAAATGGAATTTAAATAATAAAAGATCTACACAAATCTATGACCTACTACTTCACCAAGATATCCTGTAAACGATACACCCGAGGCACGGATCTCTATGTAAGTGACGCTCAATGAAATACTACAACCAATCTGGAATCTAATCTATCGATTCTCGTCGCTCAACCACTTATTGAAAATAACATCTTAGTGCCTTCAATTCATCTGTAAAGTGAGACCAGGCTTCGAAAAATATGGGCCTCTGATACAGTCATACTCTACGGTCATCTTTGCTGACGAATTAAATAGAGCTAAACTAATGTGGGTTTCATTTGTTCAGAAAGAATCCTTCGCATCTGCATTCTTGGCTTTGAAGCATGAATCTAAAGCCCTCAAGAAAAGTATTTTGAGTAATCTGACACCTTTTCGGGATGAGTGTGGACTCTTGCGAGTATATGATCGTCTAAACATTCTTTACATTGCCTTGCCCAGAAGCAATTCTACCAAAGGATAGCCCATATACAACTCTCACCATTCGCAAGTGTCATCAAAGAAGTTTTCACGGTGGAGCTCAGCTGACACATAGTACTGTAAGGCAGAACTACTGGATACCACGAGGCCATGCAGCGGTCAAAACACTGATCAACCGATGCATTCCGTGCATTCGACACCGATCTACACGTAAATCTCAACCACCACTAATGGGAAATTTACCCGCGAAAGAATTACAAAAATGTTTCGTCCACTCTATAATTCTGAATTTGACTATGCGGAATCTATCTGGGTACGAACTACAAAAGGGCGAGGCCATAAGTCATATAAAGGTTATATCTGCTTATTTATACATATGTCTGGCTACAAGAGCAGTACATCTTGAGCCTGTCTTTGCCTACTCTACTAAGGCATTTTTTAACACTTATAGACGATTCACTGAAGAGTTGGTGTTCGATTTCAAACGAAAACTTTGATACAAATTCAAAAATTTATTCGATAAATGAAAAACATATTCAAATGTTTAACTTCCATTATTCTATACAATTAGAAGAGTCCATTCACGATCAAAAACAACGAAAGACTGATTAGTCATGAAAAATATTACGGGCTACTTAGTAGTTCCGTTAAATAATATTTTGATTGAGTGTGAATTTAACTAAAAATGATATTCCATTGTTGGTTCCATTAACATTCTGCCCCATTAGAATGCTAGTTCCAGAAGATTTCGATTCAATCGGAAGTTATGGCTGTAGAATAGGCAAGTAAACAATGTATTTGACATACTGACAAAAAAAGTTGGTTCGATTTCAACTTTTCATGTTGCGTATGTCATCCTTATGCCAAATGTACTCAATGCCTTATAAAATATTTGGGTTCAACTTTTTTGACATTTGCTTTATGTCTGCTTATGTTCATTGTAGCTCAGCCTTAAAGTCGTAATTTAATAACCCAAAAACAGTTTGCATTTTAATATAATGCCGATATCTTTCAACTGGTTTTAAAACAACCATTTTAATTCTGGAGACTTCTTTTATTTTTGTTATTTGAGGCAGTATAAGTTGCTTGAAATACTACATAAAGCTCTTCACGCAGATAAATATACAAAAATGTTGTTTCATCCCTGGCAAAATAAAATGTTAAAATGTAGTTAACCCTAAAATGCATTTTGTATCATAAATGAGACATACTGGAAAAATCATATTAATCGGCATAGAATATCACTTTCATCACAACGCTAATTTCATCATATTTGTAACAAAGCGCTCCAACCATTTTGCATCAGACTGTAAAGAGAAATACGACAATGATAACGGCACTTCTGATTTTGCGAAGAAGTGACACTTAGGAGCTCATCAGTGGTTTTGGTCGTGCTTGTTTGATTTTGTTTAGGTGTTCATAATCGACCCTAAGTTTTGAAAAAAATTAATAATATTTGTGAATATCTCCCGATTGTGTCAGTGGTGCTTCCATAAGAAAAAAAGCAGTGCTTTTGATGTAAAGGGGAATTTTGTGGTATGTATCAAATATGTTACAGTGGTATTTGCTTTATATTTAGAATGAACCCACGTGAAAACGAAAGGCCCCTCAAGCCGCATGAGTTGCAGTTTATAATTGACAATTGGGATGTTAGCGAAGATGAATTCGATCATTCTCAAGATGAAGAAAACTTCGATATCGAAAACATTCCAATTGTTTTTGATTATGAATTAGAAGAGGAAGTAAATGTGAGTGAAAATGAACGTCTAAACCAAGAATATGATGAAAGTGAATTGCAAGATTATAAAGATTCTTTCAAAAATATAATTTGGAAGAAAAAAACCTTATATTAAATGAAGAGCATAAGCAGTTCAGAGGAGACAGTAATCTGCCTTTATCGGTATCGACATTAGAAAGTCCCTACGATTATTTCCGATACTTCTTTGATGATGAATTGGTCAACTCAATTATACAAGAATCCAACGTATATGCAAAACAGAAAGATATAGGTACTACAAACCATTTCAAGGCTGCAGATGTAAAAAAATATTTGGGGGTATGTACATTCATGTCTGTTATACACTTACCCAATATAAGATGCTATTGGACTACAAAGCTTGGAGCGCCACATATCAAAGAAACGATGAGCCTAAAGCATTTCAAGAGTGTGAAGAAATTCCTACATTTCAACAATAATTCAAGAATGCAACCTAAGGATAATGACGATTTTGATCGTTTGTTTAAACTTCGGCCTATTTTGGATTATTTAAACGCTAAATTTGCAAGCATACCATGCGAACAATATTTGTGTGTGGACGAGCAAATATGTTCAACAAAAACGAAGCACTATCTCAAACAATATTTGCCGATGTAGCCCCATAAATGGGGTTTCAAATTTTTAGTTTTGAGCGGCGTCAGTGGATATGCTTATAACTTTGAAATATATACGGGATCCAATATAAAGACACTACCAACAGAGCCAGACTTGGGATACTGTGCTAAGGTTGTAATTCCGGCTTCTTCGAAACGTCCCAAAAAACCAAAATTTTCGAATTTTCTTTGATAACTTTTATTCGACGATACCTTTGATTTCCTACTTATCTTCCATGGGTATACTTTCTTTAGGGACAATAAGAAGGAATAGAATTCCTAATTGTAAATTGCCTACTGACACTGACGCAAAAAAGGATCCAAGAGGCAGTATTTATGAATTCGTTTCTAATGCAAATGGCACAGATATTACAACTGTTGCGTGGAAGGACAATAAACTTGTCACATTGGTGTCGAATTTTGTCGGCGCATTACCTTTAGCAAAAATTCAAAGATTCGACAAAAAACAAAAAAAAAATGTAGAAATTTCATGTCCTTCGATTGTCAAAGAATACAACCGACACATGGGTGGTGTTGATCTTCTAGAGAGTTTGATCGGAAGATATAAAATAATGGGTCGAACGCGAAAGTGGTACTTACGAATATTTTATCATTTACTTGACCTTACCCTTGTGAATAGCTAGTTGCTATATAGAAAAGCTTGTATTATCAAGAAGGAAAATTTTTTGAACTTGGCGGAATTTCGATTTGAAGTTGCAGAATGCTTGTGCAAATCTGACTGCGTAGTTACACCTAAACGAGGTAGACCAAGTCTGGTCAATATCGAGAATGAAATTCAGGCGAAAAAATTGAAAGGACCAACGAGCTACATCCCCCCGAAACCAATACGTCCTGATAATATAGGACATTGGTGCCATTACACCGAAAGTAGATACAGATTCAAAATGCCAGGGTGCAAAAAGCTTACATATGTAATTTGTGAAAAGTGCGGAGTTACACTTTGTTTCAATAAAGGAAACAATTGTTTTAAAGATTTACACCAATAAATTTTTATTGCCCCACTAAGAAGGCCTAAATTTGAGTCTTTTATTTACAATGTTAGAACATAACTAATGATTTATTTATTTTTTCATAATTGAATTAAGATTATAATAAATGTTGTGATACTTATTACTAGAGAAAAAGAACTGAATTACTTTTGTCAATACCAAAATAAGAATAACAATAAACTGTACTGCATAAATTGACTTGAACTCTCTATTTTTAATACTACCCCCAAAGGCCAAAGTATCATTTCTGATACATACAGGAAAAATCGAATTTTCAGGACATTAGGACATAATTAATTTTTTTTCATTATTTTTCCCGAATTCTACATGTTAGAATACATAACTGTGATTTTTTTCGCTCAAAACAAAAAAATTGTGCATTTTAGGGTTAAGGCTCCGAAAACTATTGTCCAATCAGTTATTCAATCGAAATCATATGTAATGAAACAGTTTAAGAAGCATTCTCACCACAAATGGTTTTTAACACATTTATCAAGTACACAAACCTTTCCCTATGTAATGTCAGCACCATAAACTAAAATGAATCTTGCTCTCTGTTAATCCGTCACACGGTTTATGGAGTGCGTTGCTATACGTTGCGGGATCAAGAGCGACGATAAGCGAGCGATAGCAAATCACCCACTTTCCATAGTAGCAGCGCCTTCAAACTTTCCGACAAATTTCACTGCAGATGAAGAACAACTTTCCAGACATACTCGGCGACCATGAAATCGAATTGCGAAATGGCGTTGCGAAATCGATGACTTGCGCCCGACTAGGTCATTGAAAAATCGGGACCGGGATGGAATAGCGAATCGCACTTACCTAGTGCAATGTTGCCTAGTTTATTGGTAGCAGGATCGCAGAAGCTGCAGCAAGAGAATGGCCGCGGAGAGACGAGATTCGCGCAGCAGTTGGGTGAATACGCGTACAAGAAGTGTAGTACTATGTGTAGTGGATGAAAATAACACATGATTTGGAAGCATGTATGAACGGCGCTTGTTGATGCTGTCGTGGGTGAGAGGAAGTTTGTCATCTGTAACTTGAAGTGGAGGGGAACGTTACGTTTTGCGCGATTTGAGTGTGACTGATACGTGAAGTAAGGTAAGCAATTGCGTCGGTTGAACTTCATACACGTGTTTGGGCTGAAGGAAATATGCTCGTACATTTGAAGGAGACGAAAAGCAGATTAGCGGTGTGGTGTCGACAGCATTCGTTGCGGAAAATAGCGGTGACAAGAGTATCTCGTGCTTCCTTGATGAGTGCGCGACCATGCGACACTTCAGCATGACGTCAAAATCGGAACAATGGACGAATTGTATTAGGCGTTCTGAACGCGAAAGAAGACATTGTAGTGTCTGTCAAGAGGTTGCAGGAAAGAAGTAAAGAATGGAAGATTTGGTGGATGATGAATACCAACTGGCTGAACCATGCCATGTGTTTATGTACGACCCCGTTGACTTAAAAAGGAGCTTGGATGAACATGGATGTCTCTTGATGTGCCGGCAAAACAGCACCAACAATTTGTAAGGAATTTCAAAATGTTACAAATTTCTCTCCATATACATATTGAATTAAAAAGGCGAAAATCAAATTAAGAAAAATTTTCTACAAAACAGTAGGTATGATTAAAATTAACAAAGATCTGACATCTTTCTTATTGTTACCAGAAATATGCCTTTGTTGAGTCGCTTGGTCGTAGGAAGTGAAGAATTGTTTAAAATTAAATACAAATTAAACGGTCGCGAAATTTAAACGGTAAACATAAAAAGATAAATATATACAATGGGAGCATAGAATGGTTAAATTAGGTAACGAGAGTCAATCAAGATAGGATGGTTACAGAAGCTTGAACTTTAAGAAAAATTTTCTTAATTCCCCCAAACTGTCCTGTGAAAAATAAGGTAATCCTGGTGAGGTGCCTTGACATAAAACGCATATTCAGAAGGCAGAAGACTAGGACTAGAAGGATTCTACGTCTAGCACTCGTTGCGTGTTAACGTGTTTTTAATCGCTCCTGTCATTAATTTTAAAAATTAATTTTTCACAAGTCAGTTTCAAAAAATTGAATTATTTCCTACAAGCCCGTCAAAAGCATATTTTGATTTTATTGGGAAAGCATTTATCGTCGAAGGCATTGACCCACGGAATCAATAAATCGACAAAAGGAAACAAACCAAAGACTAACTCGGGACTGCTGTATGGAGGAGCCCAACGGCTTCCCTCCGCGGAGGGAGGGTAAGGCGACTTCAAGCTGAAAGCCAAGAATTAAAAATAAGACTGAAAACGTACGAAAATATCGTTACGACAAATCAATACGGAAGCTAAGCAGAAGAAAGCTGTTAAACAAGTCATCCCAGAAGAAGTGTTAAGCGCTGGAATCACTAACGACAGCCAGTATTACTATGCAGCGCTGGACGGACTCCAAAAAGAAATGAAGGTTGATGAAAATAATGGAGGTAATGTTAGTCAAGATAATGATAATTTTATACTTTATTTAAAAAATAAAAATAAAGAGAAAAAACCAGCCCGTAGTTCTGCTGGTCCTCCTCAAAAAGTTGCCAAGAGTACAGAGAAAGTTCCGCCAATTAAAGGAAAGGAAAGGACATGGTTTGGCTATTGGCAGCCGAAAATAAATTAACAATTTTCGTGATTAAAAGAATCAATGCCGAAAAGTTAACTATCAGAACGAAATCACTGGTTGATTTCAAATCAGCAAAAAATGCTCTAAATTCTGGAGAGGTTCCACAATTCACATATACCCTGAAAAGTGAAAAGAACCAGGGCTTGAACTGCGGAGAAGATACCGTCGATTTTCTTTAGGTGCTCAAGGAAGCAGCACCAGAAATCGAATTTATCTCCGTTAAAACATTCCCGACAAGAAGGTCGACGGTAGAAAAAAAAAATTTTACCACTTTATTTAGTGCAGATATCAAAAAAAGACCAGTCCAAGTGCTCTTCAAAAAATCGGATACTTGAACTTCCGAGTTGTGAGCTGGGAACGGTGCGGTGTTTTCCGTCACCCGCCATCATATCAAGGATGCTCCCGATATCAAGATGCGAGATTAAAATTTGTCCCAAAGCAAACCCAACTACACCGCAGTGTCTTAGCTCCGAACTTCAAACCCAGATTATCATTTGCACAAGCCGCTAGAGGACCAGCAGAAAATGCGGTAAATAATGTAAATAATGTAAGTGGCAATAATGAGCTGCTTCTCAAAATTTACCGGCAACTAAATTCTTTATCAGAGAGAATCGATAAAAAAGATATGAAAATTAATCTTGTTTTTCATCGTTGAGGGGTTTCAAAGGCCTCAAAACAATTTGTCATCCAGTGACATTCCCATGGATAGGATTCGTCTTATCTCGATCAACTTCAACTCCATTGTTACTATACATCGGCGTGATTACCTCCTTGAATTCATTGCCAGACAAAAGCCTGACATCATGCTTCTCAGTGAAACCCACCTCAGTTCATGGCACTCCATGACATCCAAGGATTTTGAATTCGTAAGAAACGATAGGGTAGTAGGTGATGGGGGAGGTGGCACCGGGATATTGGTTTGAAGACCCTATTGTTTCCAAAATATTGAAAAAGTCGAATTCAAAAGCTTTGAATCTCTTGAAGTTATAAAAATTTCACTGACAGGTGGGGATAACCTCTTCGTTATCTCTGCCTATGCAACTGGTGGAACTGTTCTCAAGCTCAAGGAGGTGCTCAATTCCTTGTTTGAAATACTCGAATTGAACAGGCTGCATAACTATTATATTGTTGCTGGTGACCTGAACGCCAAGCATACATCATGGCTGAGTGCCACCAATAATCCAAGAGGTGTATTCCTGAAATCGTGGATAACAGAGAACCAAATTGAATACAGGTGCAATCTATATGGGTCAGAGTTCCCAACATACCCTAGGACAAATTCATATTTGGACCTTTGCATTGCCGGCGCAAGACTTGAATTCAGCTTTAATAGTCCCCAACGGAAACTGCAGGTGTTTCCTTATGACAGGGACCATAACGCAATCGTAATGGAAATCAATCATCAAAGAGATGATTTCTTCCTCATTCCAGCTCAATATGAAAATCATCGGTTGAATTTCAAAAAAACAGACTGGGGAAAGTTTCAAAAGAAGTTTAATCGGGAGTACCAGAAGCAATGTCCCTCTTCTGATGGTGGCAACTCTTGCTGAATGAGTCCTAATGACAAGAATCTAACTAACGATGAAATAGATGTCTATTTGTCGAAGTTAGAGAAGCTGACGTTGGAAACAATTGAGAAAGTAGTTCCCAAGATTAAACATAGAAACAATATGGAAGGATATGAGACACCAACCATTGCAAGGTTGAAAAGATTGAAAAGCCTTCTTCTCACACGCATCAACAATATTTATCGGTGATTTTGGACTACAACCATCCCTCATTGGCTTTGTTGCAATAACACCTGAAGAATGTCCGGAACTTAATCCGTTCATACTTATTAGCCCACAGGACCCAGATGGCGTTTTCGCGAGAGTGAATAGCATATTCCGTAAGAAGTCTCGAGTCAAAGTATCGAATCTTGAAGTCACTAGTGATGAGATAAATCGTCTCGATAGGGCTAGTATGGAAATTGATAGTACGACTTGTAATGAATTTCGAGATGCCCGTCTAGGACACGGATGCCGATGGTCTGGCACAAGTGTCAGCGAGCTATAAACAACACCGAGCTCAGCTAACTAGCTTCGCTTAACGACCGCGTACGCGTGCTTGACGACTAGCATTTGCGGGATCATATGAGGCGGGTTCTTGTCGAGCCACGAAGCTACACTACAAAATACTTATCACGCGTACTCTACTCTACAAGACGTACCGATCACTTTTTATTATCTTCAGAAATGTTCTATTAGGTGTCAATTAAACTACTCTACAGTAATTCAATATTTTTTTGCCTCGTTAAAGTTAGCGGACACGGAGGCTTGAGACAAACGCAAACATTACACAAAAAGCAACCGTTACTTTTACAGAAGAAGGTCGTTGCATTACAAGGGGAATGTCAAACATAAAGATGTTAAAGTGGCTGAAGTGAACCACTCATCTCTGCGTAAAGGATGGAAACTTGACGGATGTAGTTTACTTTACACTAGTAAAACAACAAACTAAGCAGTTTCGACGGGGTGACCACCTTATCGCTTCAGGAGCAGCCACTCCTGATCACCATGGGGCTGCTCGACTGCTTATGTTTATTACAGACTCCTGATAGAAATGGAAACAGGATTATATGTGAGGGATTGCATAAATTTGCCCTGATCGGAACACATTTTGAATTGGTTCATCTACCAAACCCTGAGAGAGGAAATGAAATATTTTCAGAGGTCCTTGAAGCAAAAGTTTTCGACTTAAATCAAGCCTGAACGAAAAAGTTGAAGCCAGAATCGATGGTGGAGTACTATTATCGAATGCTTTCGTTAGGTGTCGACAACCAGTCATTAATCCGCTATATGATTAACGGATATTGTTGGTCATGTGTTTTCCGCGATGTGCTGATCTTTTGCAATCGTTTTCGGGCATTGACGCATTCACTGTGGTTGACAGTAAGACTAGTGTCGTGAATGTCCAACCGAAGACAAAAACATTCCCGTGCAAAAAGTGATAAGTCACGATAAAAGTGGCCCTGTATGTTTTAACTGTCGGGATCGGGGACACATTTCACGCGATTGCCCAAGACCGCCGGAGAAAAAGATAAATGACAATTCTGTGAACTCCATCAGTGAAAAATCTGGTGATCCGGGTACGAAGACCATAACCGTGAACGATATCGTGTGCGAAGCGCTTATAGACTCGGGCAGTTGCCACTCATTTATAAAACGGAACATCGTGGATCAAGGTGTCGGTACGGTTAAGCCGTGCAATAAGACGATGATAGGACGAACAGGTGGGGTGCCGTGAAACGAAAACATTAACCATCACAATTGATGAGCAGCAATTTGTGTGTGTTCATGATAATAGACAACCAAATCTCGGTGTATGACGTCATCATTGGTAGCGATGTACTTTCGCGTGGCCGTATAGTGATTGACAAGTGCAAATGTTATGTAATTAATAATGTGGGCGCAAATATCAATGATACTTTGAACAAGTTCGAAAAACAGCGAGTCAAGGTGTTACTACACAAATATCGTGGCTGTTTCGTGCAAAGGTTGAAGGATTTTGGGAAGTGTAGTATTATGAAAACGAATATTGTTTTGACGTCAGATATTCCGGTAAATAAAAAACCGTACCCTGTTCCCATCCCTAAACAGAAAATAGTCGAAAGCATCGTAGACGAGCTACTGCAACTCGACATAATTCGTCCGTCGATGTCGCTGTATGCCTTGGTGCAGAAGCAGAATAGAGAAGACAGACTCTGTGTCAACTTCCGTGAGCTAAACGCGGCCACCCAAAAATACCCATGGTCCATGCCTGTGGTCGACAATGTTTTGTCAACGTTGGCGGGGAAAAACTACTTCACCGTGCTTGACACGATGCCTGGTTATTATCAGTTGGAGATAGTGGAGGAGGCCAAATAGTACACGGTGTTCATTACTCACTATGGCCACTTCGAATTCAATCGAATGCCGTTTGGGCTTCGAAATGCCCCGCGCAATTTTCAACGACTTATGGCGAGGCTCATAGCATCGATGAATTGCAAGGCGATAAGCTATTTGGACGAGGTCATCACTCCATCTGAGACTGTCGAGCAGGTGCTGGTGTACCTGGAGGAATTCCTAGAAGTCATAAAACGCGAAGAAACAACGTTGCGTAAGTCTAAGTATTCATTTTTCCAGAATACAGTGGAGTTCCTTGAACATGAACTAACGGCTGAAGGAATCAGGCCCGGGAAGATCAAAACCGGGGCTGTGCAACAATTCCCTAATCCACAGAATGCTACTAAGCTCAGGCGTTTCCTTGGGCTCTCCAGCTTCTTTAGGAAATTTATTCCGAATTATACCATCATAGCCACGTCACTAACGCGATTGTTAAAAAAGGATGTACTATTCAACTGGCCGACCGAATGCGAGGAGGCACATCAACAGCTGGTGAGGTTGTTGACTGAGACATTCAGACGTGAAAAACATCATGGACGTTCTCGAGATGAAGGTGGAGTCGGATCAGCGGGAGCAAATTTGCAAGGAATCTGTTATAAAGAACAGCCGTCTCTTCAGGTTTTATAAAGAGGGAAAAGAATGCTCGTTGTTCCGAAGGGCATACGCTGGTGGGTGGCGAAGCTGTGTCACGATGACGCCAGACATCCGGTTGTCGATGGTACACTGATGCGAATGAAATGAAGTTTTTGGTTCCCTCGAATGCGTAACTTCATAAGGAACTACACGAAGACATGAATTGACTGTAGCTATATGCGAGAGCCGAGAATAAAGGAATGTGGATTACATTACGCAGTTAAGTGGACGGACACACAGCCAAAGCGTGATAATGATCATATCACCTTGTGGAGTGCCGATATATTCGATCATGACAATGAGATACTCTAACTATCTCTAAGCGAATGCCCGAAAGGGGCTGTAGGGCTACAAAGAAGAAAGAAGAAGAATTACATGGTATGGACATTCCCCAATTACCATTTGAAATAGTCCTTATGGATCACTTGAGTCCGTTTATTAGAAGTCGCCACGGTAACGAGCATGTGCTGGTCATGGTAAATGCGTTAACTCGGTACACGGTCATCAATCCAACAAGGCCAACGAAATCGAAACCTGTCCTCGAAGCAGTCAATCAGCTGACGATGTATTTTGGTCACCCGCGTGTGGTGGTCACCGATCGGGAAACAGCGTTTAACTCGCATATTTATTTATTTATTCACGCTATTTTACAGATCCATGAATCCAATTACAAAATAGGTAACGAAATATAATATAATGTAATACATGCGAAAAAACAAAGTTAGGTGGTGGAAAGAAGAAAAAAAAAACAAGAATATAAAATACTAATAGACTATTGGAAGCTAAGGAGAATATTATGTTATATGCTTTTAAAAGCGTTTAAGGAATGTGACAGGGGACCCAGCTGGAGTTCATTGTAACGACGTTATACGCGTACTAAAAACAAATAAAAATAAATATCTGTACGAGCAAAGGGCACAATGAATATGTCAGTTTATCGCGTTCTTGAGGTGGGCCGTATATAAAGCCTTTCCCGATGGTTGGATGAAAGAATACCGTGATGTAATTTAAATAAGCTACAGAAGTCTAAGAATTCTCTCCTTTTTTCGAGTGATGGAATGTTGAGGATCTCTAAGCGCTCATCGTAGGAACTGCAAGGAAGGTTATGTTTGTAGAATAGAGAACGTGTGAATTTACGCTGTACAGTTTCAACAGCATCCGATAGATTGGTATAGTGAGAAGACCATACTTGGGAGGCATACTCAAGGATCCGCCGGGCTAGGAGTACAAATAGATGGATGCTGGTTCAAATGTTAAAGGACTTGCAGGAGGATCGTAAAATAAAACCAGCGACACGTGAAGCTCTAGTGGTTATGCATGAAATCCTGGGTAAAATACTACTCCCAAATCTTTAAATTTGTCCACAAGTGCGAGCAGCAATCCATCGATCCGGTATTCATATAAAACTGGATGAATTTTGTTGGTGAATCTCATGTGACAACATATTGAAATGTTAAGAGGAAGTAAATTACCTTGACGCCAATTTTGGAAATTGGCAAGATCACTTTGAAGGTATGAGCAGTCTTTGCTGGAGTTAATGCAACGATAAATTTTTAAATCATCAGCGTAAAGAAGACAACTAGAGGACAGTCATTGGGGAAGATCATTAATGAAAATGTTAAATAGCAAAGGGCCTAAAATTGATCCTCGAGGAACACCTGATTTTGGACTAAATGAGGCCGACAAAAAGAAAATTATTCCATGTAACGGTGCAGGAGCGATGGGATAAGAGGGATAAGATCCAAGAGAGGATGAGTTGGAAATGCGGAATGATCGGATTTTCTTAGCCAAAAGGCCATGATCAACACTGTCAAAGGCTTTAGCAAAATCGATGTATATGACATCAATTTGTTGGCTCTTGTCAAAAGCAAGAGAGATAGTATTCGTAAGTTCTAACAAATTAGTTATTGTCGAACGACCTTTAATGAAGCCATGTTGTTCAGTTGCAAACAGAATACTGATGGCATCGTACATTCTGTTATACCCAATTCGCTCAAGGGGCTTGCCAAAACAAGGCAGCAAAGAAATCGGACGATATTTCGAGATTTTACTGCGATCTTCGGACTTATGGATCGGAAAGATGTTAGCATGCTTCCAGACGTCAGGGAAGCAAGAGGAAGAAAGGCTAAAATTGAAAATATTTGATAATGGGGTAGATAATGAAGAAGATAATAACTTTACGAACAGACTTGGTACTCCATCAGGACCCGGACCACTATTAATGTCAAAAGTAAGCAGTACATTTTCAATTTCCGATGGAGAGGTTACGATAAAATGCACAATAGGGGAAGGAGAAGGACACAATGAGTATATAGTGGGGTTTGAAACTTTAAGTATGGAGGAAAAAAATTGAGCAGAAAGGTCACAGATAGCTTGCCCATCAGAAGCTTACCGGTTATGCCATGAAAATATATTAGGATTATGGGATGTTGTTTTCAGGGAACGTATGTATAGTATGTCCAAAAGGGCTTAGGACTATATGGTCGCAGTGATGTTTAAATAATATAATCATAAGATCGCGTTGCGTTCTTAAACACTTTTTTGGCTTCTCTACGAAGCAGTCGGTAGTTGGCGAGGTTAGTCTTAAAGTTAGAATAATGAAATTTTTTGCACGCCTGGTCCTTCAAATAAAGAGTGTCCGAGATTTCAGCGGAAAACCAGATGGGGCTCTTTTCCCGAGAGGAACGACAGATAGGTACATGATTTGTAATTGTGCTACTGAGATTCTCATAGAAAGTTGATAGCACTGAATTGACATCGAGCTTCTGTAGCATTGAATTCCAGTCAATACTATCCAGCTCAAGCTGAATGGCTGCATAGTTGGCTTTGCGGAAGCTAAATCTTGGGGAAAAGGAGTGCGTTTGGACTGAGGTGCGAGAAAAGATAAACGAACCTCAAGCGGAGGATATTGGAGATCAGGTTTTACATATTCGGAGGGGGACTTGGAGATTGAAGAGATAGAGGCAGGATTGGTAGTAAGGATGAAATCAAGAAGTTGATTGTTTGCGATCGGGATCGTATTTAATTGCGATAGGGAGCAAAGCGATGAAAAAGAAAAAAACAGAATAGAGAGATCATTGAAGGATGAGAGGGTATGAGAGCTTGTGTCCCAGCTAAGGCAAGGCATGTTGAAGTTACCACAAATTAAAATAGTGTATAGAGGGTTGATGCTACAGAAATACGACAGAAAAAAAACGGTTGCGAACGTGGAAAGGAGCATTGTAAGGGATATACATGCAAAGCAATACTAAACTTACGGCTTGAGGAATATTAATTATGACAGTGATGCATTCTACTGGAAGTGAAGGGGAAAAGTCAGAGCAGAGTTTGCTGCCTAAAGCCTTATGAATATCAATAAGTACACCACCACCGTCAGATTTGCCTGAAACCAAAGGATCTCCATCAGTGTGGTAGACATCACATAGTGGAAAAATTTCACTGCTGACGATATCAGGAGTCAGGCAAGTTTTTGTTAAACAAATGAAATCATCACCGGAGATGGAAGAGGTAATTTTAATAGCCTCCAGCTTGGTTCGTACGCTACGTACATTTTGATAGTAAAGATTGAAGCTATAAGAAGTATTTCGAACATCAAAATTTAAATTACTGTTTGAGAAAGGTTTAGGGTGACCATCTCGGAAGAGAGCTCACCTCACGATGAAAATTTCTTCTTCTTTTCTTTCTTTACCGAAGGTCCAAATTTCGTTGAGACATAATCACACATGTCATTCGCCGATGTTGCATAAGCCAGACGAGATAAAAATATTTGCTTCAGTGGGGCCACGACATGAAGAGATGGAACTATTTGTGGTACTGGCAGAGTTTCAGCGGAATTAAAACATCCGCTACTGAGTTTGTTTGAATATTTTTAAAATTTGAAGTTTCCATTACAAGAGGTTTGAATGAAGGGTGCTCATTTTTCCATATAGCAGCTCGACGAAAAGATGAGGGCCCAGATGATGATTGAAATATAATCTCAGAATCATTGCTGGCCAACATTTTAGCGCTATTTTTTGTTGCAAGTTTAGCTTGCGACTTACCTACAGAAGGCTGTAATACATCGCAAGTGCCCAGGCTCGTCTCAGTTAGTGAATGTGCAGATATAATGTCAACAAACTGGAGCAAGAGAGCAAACTCATTACACACAACCGAACATTTTTGTAAAAAATTGCATATGTTTAAGGATAACTGTAATGTCAACGACATAACCCACATTAAAACGGCAACTCGGAAACCTCGACCGAATTGTATTGCCGAGCGAGTCAGCCATTCGATACTGGCTTACCTTAAAACGTCATGCGCTAAACTGATCACCCGGGATGACGAGCTACGCAAGCTTCAATGGACGCTGAATACACGAGTGAGTGCAACGACGAAGTATTCTCCAATCGCACCAATTTTCGACTAGCCGGTGAATTACATTAGCGGCAACAGGCTTTTAGCAGCCGTGCAGGATGCTAATTTCAACGAGAAAACGATGATAGAAAAGAGAGAAGAGGCGATCAAAAATATATCCGAGGCTAGACTTAAGTGGAAAAAACGATTTGACGAGAGACATCAGAAACCAAGGCAGTACAAGGAAGGAGAGTTGGCCTTGGTGGAAAGGGCCATTCTAGCTACGGGTGAGT
Source organism: Odontomyia ornata (assembly GCA_963969285.1). Classification (NCBI taxonomy): domain Eukaryota; kingdom Metazoa; phylum Arthropoda; class Insecta; order Diptera; family Stratiomyidae; genus Odontomyia; species Odontomyia ornata. Next base: position 34,755,254 of record OZ017740.1, read on the forward strand.
CCAAGAAGTTAGAGGCTACGTATCGTGGCCCCTGTATCATCAAGAGAGTTCTGCGGCATGATCGATATGTCGTGGAAGAGAACGAAGCACATCAGAAACAGCGAGAATTCAGTTCGGTGATGACCAGCGACAAAATAAAGCCCTGGTGCGAACTGTGTCCGGAGATCGGTGGCGGTTACGATGATTTCGCAATTTGTGCACATTAGGGAACACTACCTTGTCTCATTTAAAAAAGGCTTGATAGGCAGTTTTGAAGGTCAGATGTTCTTTTGCCACTCTCGATTTCCAAAGTCTCAGTTCAGGATATGAGTTTTGCTCAAAATAAGGGGCTTAAAACTCAATTAGGATCTCATACAACTGTCTCTCTGAGTTAGATGTCTCGGAAAGACACATAAACGCATGAAAAACTTGTTTATGGCTTACAAAACCTTTCTTTAAGTTGTTGAATGAAATAGTCAACGTATGGACTAAAAATGCTCAATCTGCAGTAGTCCTCTACAGTGGTAGTATCTACATTGCACCTATTGCGCTGTCGAGATGAGCCTCGCCTAGTCCGTTCTTCAACTCCTAATGAGCTCCCATTAGACTTGGCCTTTAAATAAATTTCTTTAAATTTAGGCTCAGAATTTTTTCTGGGCTCATTTAATTCCTGAATTGCACATTCAGCACTCAATATACTCTCCTTAAGGTCTAAAGATTTTCTTTGGTACAGCTTACAGAGTGGTAGTCCATATCCAAATATTTCACTTGTTACAAATAATGCTACAAAAAACGCAAAGTCCATTGCGTTCATTATAACCTTTGCATCAGCCGATGCCGAGTCATTCCACAACGATATGGTGTCTAGTGCTTCATGAACATATGGAAGAAGCTCTAAGAAATCGTTAATTGCGTCATATTTAGATATCTATCTGGATGCACTAAGCCTCTTTCAAGTGACCCAGAGGCTGGCTTCCAACACCTCCTGTTTGTGCAAAAGCATCACGCTGGAACCTAAGCTTAAGTTTTCGGCGGCGGAGGCGGCAGTCCCATCCGGGAAGAAGGCGGTGGCAAAGGGGCACGCAATATTGTCGAAGCACAGTTTTGTCACGCCACTATTAACACCTTCACTCTCACTTTTTTGTTTTGGAGCGAAAAACCGTGTCAGTTTACATTGTTTCGACCTATCACACAATAACGACGCTACGAATTACGCAAGGTCACTGATCCAACTCAACTGACCGAGTTATAAATAAACGCATCTAGACGTCAAGGTCAGATCCGGTGCGCTAGTTCCAGAGCTGGCTGTGAGAGGGGATAAGGGTGGTTGGTAAATCCAGTAGTCTTATCGGATATACTTCAGTGAAATAATCTATTGTTTCATTCATACAGTAGAACCTGAATAACAAGACTCTCACAGGGATCTTCCAAATAGACTTGTTATCAAGGTGCATTCCTAGCCGAGGGTCGTGTTATTAAAGTTGTGTTGACAATAAGTCGTGTTATCAAGGTCAATCACTTTTTGAAACCCTGGTTTTGAATTAGCAATTTAGAATAAACTTAATTACTGCAATGTGACTTGAAGCTTTAAAAAATAAAAACCACATCTTCTTATAACAGAATTTAATTTCGTTTTTAAAATAGTTCACACTGTACTGAAAGTGAATCTGATCTGTACTGAAAGTGAATCTGAAAAAAAACAACTCTATAAAACAACTACATTCAAAGCTTTAAATGAACTAGTTAATTCATAAATAATACTGTGACATACTTTTTTTTAAGTAAACTATACTCATCTAATTATCCGGGAGTTCAACGCTAAATAACATTTGTGAAAAAGTCTATGATTTTTGTTTGCTTAGAGCTGTTTACATGGATGTAGTCCAAAGCGCTATCAATTTCATTAATTGACTTTACGACACTACTACTCATTACACTTTTTTTCTCAAAAAAACACTTTAACACTTTTACAGCGTTTTGCGCGTTTTTTATTGTTGGGTTCTGGCTATCGTCTGGGTTATAATCGTCTTCATCGTCTTCTTCCTCGTCCTGTTGAATTGGGTCTGCTGATACGGATTCAACTATATCAGCATCCGAGAGCTCTCCACATACAGCAATGTCATCATCAAAGTTTACAAACTGTTCGAACTCTACTCCCTGTACTTTGTGAGAGTCAGTAACTTGTTCCCAATCTGACGGAGCAATTACTATTTCTTCGGCGGTGGGTTGGCTACTGCTGGCGTTTGGCTCAACTTCATTAGATGTATCGAAGCCACTTTTTTTAAAACAATTTTCAATTGTTTTTTCAGTCACGTTGTTCCAGGCTTTAGTAATCATCCACATAGCATCGAGTATGTTGATTTTCAATGGAGTGTTTACTTCTAAATTGTTTAGGTATAGTCGAACAACCTCCTTCCTGTAATTCACTTTAAAATTTTTGATGATACCTTGATCGAGTGGTTGTAGTTTTGAAGTGGTGTTGGGAGGAAGGAACTTCATGTTTATATTGGTAAGTTTTGGTATGTTACCGTGAGCCGTGCAGTTATCAATGAAAATCAGAATCTTCCTATTTTCCTTCTTAAGTTGACCATCCCACTCTTTCAACCAATTTCCAAAGACATATCCATCCATCCACGATTTTCTGGTTGCCTTATAATCTGTTGGAAAACTGGTAACGTTTTTAAAACACCTAGGCTTTTGAGCTTTGCCAATGACAAGAGGTTTCAATTTGTCTGTTGCCTTACTATTTGTGCAAAGCAAAACGGTGATGCGTTCTTTGCGATGTGTACCACCGTGGCAGGGATCACCTCTAAACGTTAAAGTTTTGTCTGGTAAACATTTATAAAATAGTCCAGTCTCATCTGCGTTATACACATCTTCTGGTTTGTTTTCGACTACTTGCGATTTGATCTGACTTTTCCACTCAGTGCACACAGAATCGTCAACACTCGCACTTTCGCCACAAACTTTTTCGAAAACAATTTCATTCCTTTTTTTTAAATTATGTAGTCAACCATTACTAGCACGGGATTGGTCATATCCCAAAGTTTTTGCGAACTCCTGAGCTTTTTCCTGTAGTACAGGACCACTGACAGGAAGATTTTTGTCGCGGCATTGTTTGAGCCATCTCAAAACACATGTTTCCACGTCTGGATACTCACATTTTTTTGCCCTTACACATGTTCTGGCGACCCCTGCACCCTCTGCATACTTATCTTTATTTTTTTAAATTGTGTGCAATGTAGTTGATGGAATATTCAATTCCTTAGCAATGTCTGTTTTCTTTTTTGTTGGGGTTTCTTCCACACTTTTAATCACTTTCCGTTTAAACTCTACTGTCATTTGTGTAAGTTTACGTTTTTCAGACATCTTAAGTTCTATTTTCGGTGATTTCCCGAACACTGTAACACACTGCCAAATTTCACGCGAACTCTGAATAAAAATAGCAAACAGTTCTGATACCAGCCACGAATCTGATTGGCATCTGTTGTTTCATGATTGCTGCCGGAAGGGAACTAGGTAAGGAGTTTTCACGTTAAATCATGAGCCTAAAACTTCCATTCTTTTCGTTTTGTGAACGCGGAAACTATGGATGTAAAAGTTAAGAGTCGTGTTATAAAGGTTTAGTCATGGAGTTCAACGTGATATTGAGGTTGGAGTCGTGTTGTAAAGGTTTGTTTGCTTAGAGTGACGTATTATAGAGGTTATTATAGCCGAGACTTGTTGTTGAGGTTTTCATTTAAGTAATAGTCGTGTTATAGAGGTATATGCAACATTAAATCCTATGAATATTTCACGGGGACTAGAAAAATGGACTTGTTACCAAGGATGCCTTGCTATCGAGGGTCGTAGTATCAAGGTTTTACTGTATTGATAAATACAAATAATTTATTTCGTTCAAAATAAACACTTTTCTTAGAAAAATAACTAGAAAAGCATTTAGCGAAAACAGTAAACAATGTTATTATATCTACTATATAAGATGTATTATTATAGGCGGGAAATTGTAATCTGATGCCACTTCGGCTGTTATTGGCAGAAAGAACAATGCGTGATGCGCTCGCACTGCGTCACAGGTGTTGGAACTGTTTCTGTCGGATTCAGTTATCATTCTCTGTCTTTCACTACAGAGTATGTAAATCGGGGACTATCAGTGAGCACGGAACGGTAAATGCGGAATTTTGCTTTGATTCTAATGCACACAGTAATTTCACTTTCAGTTACATTCGCAGCTGCCACCGATATTCCAGTTACTGTATTTTCAAGTCTCTTGTCACCGATCCTGCTCACGACCGCTTGGCGCGCAAATACCGTACCGGTAAAATTCAGCACATTTCTACTACTATTTGTTATTTGTATACAATAACAAACTTCTAAATATAATTTTTCAGTGCTGCAAACATAGTTTTTATTACTTTTAAATATGGTACAGTAACAGAATTTCTTCTTAGTCAAAAGCCGTAACCTTGATTTCAAAATATTTAATTTTATTTTTTACACATTATAGGGGCAAGTGGGATATATCCCCTTGATCCCCCCGTATGTCCGCCACTGGTGTAGTATAAAAGTTCACTGTTGTGTGTAACTATAAATAATTTTTGAACAGTGTTGGTTGGTTTTTTCTCCTTTTTCCAATTGAATCAGAAAATATGTAATAATTTTAATTAATTTGAATTTGCGTTTGTGTTTATATAAATATGTATAAATTTAGAGCGCCATTTGGGCCATTGAGTTTTAGTATTTTAATTGTTTGTAATCAGCTTTATATTCTTTGAAAATTTATATACAGAGGTGGCCAAAAGTGATCGGACAATACAAGAAACAAGCAATAAAATACTTTTACGAGCATAAGCTTTGAAATGAAATAAAAAATTTTCCCTTATATAAAAGTTACTTGTATTCTCAATTAATTGCACAAAAAAATAAAACAGAAATAAAAAGATTTTCACAAGAAAATTAACAACTAATTCAAATTCACATTGCATCAAGTGGACAAAAGTAATCGGACATTTTGAAAAGTGTGAAATTAGTCATTGAAGTTTGGAGCAATTCTTTTCTTTTCATTTCCGAGTTTAAAAGGGAATTCCCCTAATTATATGTTGATTTACTTGTCAGTTTTAAGTGAAGAAAGTTAAACATGGCTAAGAATCGCAAAGAAACCGGTATACATGAAAGAAAAGTTATAATAAAGTTGTATAAAGAGAATAAATCCTTTTCTGAAATATCAAAAATAATTGGAAGAAGTCGTTCGACAGTTTTCGATATCGTGAAACGGTTCAGAAAAAATAATCAGGTGGAAAACGAAATTAGGAGTGGTCGACCATGTAAACTAACAGAGACAGACGCACGAAAAATCTTAAGAATTGTTAAAAAGAATCCGACTACAACGTCCAGAAGTATTAGGGATCAATTAGCAGATGTAAATAGTACCAATGTTAGTGCCCGGACTATTCGTAGAGCTCTCAGCCGTGCTGGTTATCAAGCGAGAGTACCTCGAAAGAAACCACTAATTAGCAAAGTTAATAAGAAGAAAAGATTATGCTTTGCAAAAGAATTTAAAAGCAAGCCGCTCGACTTTTGGACTCGTATAATATTCTCTGATGAGAGTAAGTTTAATATCTACCACTCCGACGGCAGGTTGTTGGTGTGGAGAACTCAAAATAGTGAGCTTCATCCCAAAAACATTCAACATACAGTAAAACACGGAGGTGGCTGTGTAATGGTCTGGGGTTGCATGGCTGCCAACGGTGTAGGAGAACTTGTTTTCATTGACGAACCTATGGACAAACTAGGTTACTTGTCGATTTTGAAAGAAAATTTGAAAAAAAGTGCACAAAAATTGGGTCTTGATGGTCATTATTTGTTCCAGCAAGATAATGACCCAAAGCATACAGCTCATGATGTTCGTATGTGGCTCCTTTTCAACACTCCTGGTCAATTAAAAACACCACCGCAATCCCCAGACCTAAATCCCATCGAACATCTTTGGGATCATCTGGATAAAAAAATAAGGAACCATCACATTACTAATAAAAGTCAACTGAAGACGGTGTTATTAGAAGAATGGGACAACATTACTCCGGACGTTTCCCGTAAGTTGGTACAGTCTATGCCCAATAGGTTAACAGAAGTTATAAAACAAAAAGGATACGCAACTAGATATTAAAAGCCTATGTTCTAATGGAATCATCAGAAAGAAAAGTATTACAATTGAACGTCCGATTACTTTTGTCCACTTGATGCAATGTGAATTTGAATTAGTTGTTAATTTTCTTGTGAAATTCTTTTTATTTCTGTTTTATTTTTTTGTGCAATTAATTGAGAATACAAGTGACTTTTATATAAGGGAAAAATTTTTATTTCATTTCAAAGCTTATGCTCGTAAAAGTATTTTATTGCTTGTTTCTTGTATTGTCCGATCACTTTTGGCCATCTCTGTAGATTAGTATTACATAAAGCGCTTTTGACTTTGACTACAAAAATGCATAAAAGTACTCCTTGTTCTATTTTATAGATTTAGTTTTCAGCGATTTTTTGTTTTTCGAAAAACAGTGATAAAATTCTTTAAAAAATGAGAACTTAATTTTTTTAGGTTTAGTGTCTAGGAAAAAGCTTAAAGAACGTAACTCATTCTGAATTTTCCCTTTATCTTTTCCAGGAAGTCGCACATGATGTGCACTAGCTAAAATGAGACTTTTGCAAGATGTCCTCTGCCGCCGCCAAAACTCACTAAAAATTTAAAAAACAAATTTGTGGTATATTCACAGAATAGGGTCCAAATCGAATTTTTTAAATTAATATAATAGTTGTTTTTTTTTTAATCTTGAAAATGTATTTCCCGCTTCAGTTATGAAAGCGATTGCCCACTTAAATTTATTTCTGAATCAGTTACTCGTAACTTTCGACCGGAAAAGCGTAATTTTATGTTATAAGAAATTTCATTATTTCAGCGTTATTAAATCTAGTTGACCAATGCAAAATTTTTTCATATAAAAATCGTTATCACTAAAGTTAATGTTATCAACTTTTATTAATTTATTGAATATAAAATGCATTTTTGATATTAATATTGCCATTGCATTTCTATAGAAAACAAAGGCAGCGCCATTCTCCAAAAGTTCACACTTTCTTCCTGTAATTCTGTTAGCTTGATAAGTTTGTCGTTAAATTGTCTCACAAATGGTCACCCATTTGAAATATCGCAAACGTCTAAAAATTTCTTTCGAAAGCACCCACAACAGCCAAGTGTGCTTGTGGAATTTAATTTTAACGAATAGCAAAACTGCGATTTCACCCACTTCTCGTTTGAAGTGCTCCAACCACATGTGTCGCGTATGTGGGGCGGCATAAAATCGATCCGCCCCGAATCAAACGAATCAAAGCGCTGGTGCTCGACAAACAACCAGCACGAGCTATATCTATTGGAATTGAAAGAGTTCAAGCGAGTTCTGACAGATTTCTTGCTGAAATTTCTGCACGCCTATTCAACGAATTGTGTTTTTCGACCAACACAAAATTTTCGAAATTCTTCCTAACATGTCATGAAAGAGCGTGCATACCCTGGCACGATAAGCGCAAACAGAGAAGCGCGGAATTTAAAATCAATGTGGTTAGAATGGAATTCAATTATCGCTAAAAACGCTCTTCTTACTTAAAAGCATGGTTTATAGTAGACTGAATAAGTTTAAACAATGCTCTCTTGCAGTGTTTCTGCATGTTTAAAACCTTAAAAGCAGATTCCATTATAGGCGGCCTTTCATCAAAAATACGATGCAGCGGCAAGTGGAGCAGTACTAGCTCAATTCATAGAAAATACTTGAATATCTCTATTCGGTTACTGTACGCGTTGAAGATACTTTGCCGGTTGAAACCTTGGCGCGCTTTTCCATTTCACCTTGAAGTGGTTTCGATTTGAGTCCAAGTTCAAGGCAAAACGTGTGGTTTCGACTCCGCGGCGCTGTTTCAGTTCTGGGATCCTATTCCAAATATCGGTAATGTTATGCAGCATCGTAATACTTTCGCTATTTTATTGCGGATTTTGAGAATGAAAGGCGATAACGGAACGGTTACGATGCCGACTTATACTTCATCCGGTGCCAGCTGGGGTATTGGTCCGGTTGAACGGTGTCTTATCAGTTGATACGTTTACATACGCGACACGAGCACTTTCATTGCCAACTTGCTACAGTTGACCACATTTGAATGCTGAAACTGGCGAACCCCGTACTCAGTACGTTGAAGGCGAGCTGGTTAGTCGGTTGGCGTGCGGAGCTTTCTGCTTGCCTGGTATCGTGCTCCGAAACTTGTTTCACTTTTATTCTCTGATCTCGTCTAATGTGTGAGCTTTCGTTTTTCGACGTCGCCGACACTTGCCCAAAATGCCAATACGCTGTCGAATTTGGTTGTTTCGCTATGGGATCGGTGAAAATGAAATCGAAAGTGATTTGGAGAGTGTATTGGGAGCCGAGAATTTGTGCGAAGTATCTTTTGTTTTCCAACTAGCAAACGTTTAGCGTGGTAAATTCATTGGCTAAATTAAATAAGGAAGTGAGGTGGACTCTACGTCTAGCGTTAATTGCATACAAAGGTGTTTTTTAATCTCTCCTGCCACTAGTTTTCAAAAATTAAAAAAGTTTTTAGAAATTCAGACGGAAATTAATTTTTATTGGAATTATTCAAGAAATTTAAATCGAATACCATAGTTTTACTTCGATACATAAAGAAAAAAGAAATATCTCAAGACAACTTCGGTACCGCTGGTATAGAGGAGCCCGACGGCTTCCCACCGCGTGGGAGCCAAAAATCACAAAAAAAAGCTGGGTAGACAGAACTATGCTTATGTCAGAAGGGTTTTGTACTTAAAATACGATATGCAGACACATACATAGAATGATCCATTTCAAGAAAACCTTTAATGACACGCAAAACATAACATATATTCTTGCTATAAAAGAAAAACCAGTTTGCTCCATTTTAAATGGCCTAAATTTTGTTGCAATTTTCTTAAATGTAATAAGTGTTATTCATCTTATCTGAATATGTGGAGAGAATCCAATTAAAAGTGTAGTGCCTGTTTCGACGAAAAGCGTATGATTGTTGTAATCGGAGAAAATTCAAACGGCTATGACTTCTGTAAATTTTATTGAAACTCATAGAATATAAGGACTTTTTAACCGAGTTCTACGTCTAGCATTCGTTGCGAATGGACGTATTTTTAATGCGTAGGTTAGAAATATTGTGATAGAATTTTTTAGTATAAGATAAAGTTTTTTGATTGCATTTTTATTAGAATTAGGTTATAACATATAAGGTGAAGGATCAACGTTCACTTTTGTGTTAAAATTATAAATAATTTTGCATATTGTAGGTTGGTTTTTTTCTCCTTTTTCCAATCAAATCATAAAATATGTAATAATCCTAATAAATTTGAATTTGCTATAGTTTTTTGATAAAATGTATAACGTATAAATTTAGAGAGCCATTTGGGCCATTAAGTTTTTGTATTGTTATTGTTTGGAATTTGTTTTATATTCTTTTAAAATTTATAACGATTAGTATTGAATAAAGCGATATGACTTTGACGTGTTTTTGATCGCTCCTGTGAATAATTTTTAAAAATTAAATAATTTTTTACAAAAGTCAGTTGAAAATTAATTTTTTAATTGAAAATCACCACCGTCGAATTATTCGAAAAATTATTGGATACCTGAGGTTTCACTTCTGAGGAAGTCTCAAGAAGCCGAAAGACATTCAACGGCAGTCCTGGTTTATGAACATTGCCTCGAATCTCGTACCAAAAGCAACGGGATGGAGGAGCCCGATGGCTTCAGCCATCAAATAGAATGATCATGTCCATGGCCAACAATGACGGGCGAGAAAAAGTTATAGCGAAGATTCGAGAGCACTGAAGAAAAAGACAATTAGTCAAAGCTAATGACAAAGTGTAGAAGTATGAGAGAGAAAATGAGGAACTCAGGCAAATTAACTTTCAACAAAGAAAAACAAGTGACTAAGAAAGAAAAAGAAATAAAATCAAAAAAGACAAAAAACCAACCAAAAACCAAGGAAACCACAACAGGAGTCAAGAAGATGTCCTCAGCGCAGGCGGAGCAAACGTCAGTACAAATTATAATGCAGCGCTAGCTGGGCTAGACGATGCTTTACTAAACCTGATAATAAATTCATCGAATATTTAAAAATATGGAAAAAAACCAACAGTTTTGTCTGGTAGTCCGTTCGTCAATATTAATAAAAAGAAAAAAAAGTCCCTGTTCATGTCAATGAACTTACCAGTTCATATCAGTGAACTAATTCTTGAAAATTCTTTAAACGGTTAAGTCAAGTCAAAAGCGCTTTATTCAATATTGATCAGTATAAATTTTAACAGAATGTAAAGCAAATTCCAAACAATAACAATACAAAAACCTAATGGCCCAAATGGCTCTCTAAATTTATACGTTATTAGTTAAATACATTTCATCAAAGAACTATACCAAATTCAAATTAGTTAAGATTATTACATATTTTATGATTTGACTGGAAAAAGGAAAAAAAAACCAACCTAAACTATCCTAGCATTATTTATAATTTTAACACAACAGTGAATTTTGATCCTACTACTAATATGTTATAACCTAATTCTAATAAAATTCAATCAAAAACTTTATCTTATACTTAAAAAATGCAATCAACATATTCCTAACCTACGTGTTTAACCTTATCTCTAAACCTAATATAATAAACATGACACATACCTAACCTATCCCTCATTTTTAACACCAATAAACAGCAACTCTAAATGTAGCAATAATGAGCTGGAACTTAAAAACTAAACAATGAAAAACACAGAAACTGAAAATAAACACGTATAATTTAGACATTGTCATTCAGCCACCAATACTTGGACTGCGTCGTCTCAATTCGATCAGCTTCAACGAATCTAGCAAATGAGTATCTCCATTGGAACAGTTGGTCTCGTGAACGCAAACTCGGAGGTTATTTTATCTTCTTATCGGTGTCCGTCATTAAATGTCATATATGACCGGGACCGGGAATCAAAAACATATCGATTTACATCCAAATACACGAATGCTTCTGGAGGAATGAAGCCAGTAGCGAGGCAAGTCCCAATATACCCGTCTGTAGGATGGAACGGCTGTGAAATCCAAGGATTTTCACTCACAGTCACAGATCTTGCGATATGATTCCAAAGAAGTATCAATATCAAGACATCGACTCTCGTTACTTCAGTAGTTTGATAAATTCTTCTATTCGATATATAATATTTCCGATCCGTCTCACGCTTTCTGTACAAACCAGTACATGCACAAAGACATTTCCTTTCGAAAATTCTTGATTTTTCCATAGTACTAGCACTCTGGTTGTACCAGATCTGACATCCATATGTCAAAACTGGTCTAACCAGGGTCTTGTAACAGATAATTTTGACCTTTTGATCAATGTATTTGGAATGAAAGAGTCTTCGTAGAGCCATGACTACTTTAAGTGCCTTACTGAGCATGATTTTCACATGTTCAGTATAGTACAGATACTGATCGCGATGAACACCGACGTATCGATTACAGGATTTATGTGGAACTCGTTCTGAACTACCCTCGCCAGCCATAATGTGGAAATCTTTCCAATTACGTTTCAGGTCTTGACCGACCCCTGCAGCGTTGTCCGAAACAAGATTGTTTCGCACTTCTGCGCATTGATTTTCATTCGCCAATTGTCAGTGTACAGCTGGACATCATTGAACATTTTTTGGAGATTGGTCTGAACTATTGTCGCTTGTTGGTCTGCCGTATAGATGATCAGTTCATCAGCAAACGCTACCAATGATCACGTTGGCGAGACGTTCAAATCAAAGCCGTTCAATAACTTCCGCATGAAGATTGAGAAAAGCAGAGGCACAGTAACTATTCCCTGCTGTAGACCATTCAAGGCCTTGAATTCGCGCATTGTTGTCAGATTTCCATCAGTTATAACAAACAACTTCCCATACAACATATTACACAACATGGCGACAAGGTGTCTGGGGAACTTGTCCTGAAGGAGTTTAAAAATTAGTCCATCTAACCACACCGTATCGAAGGCTTTCTCCATATCAATGAGACATGCTTCAACGCATTGTCTATCATTTAGTTTCCAACAGATGTCTGAGGTTACTTTCGTTATTGCATGTGTGGTCGAATGTCTGGCACGAAAACCAAACTGGCAATTCGGCATCCACTCATATTCTTCAATGTGGGCGTTTAATGCTCTGTTGAGTATCACTTCAAACACTTTGCTGATGTTCAGCAAGCTGATTGGGCGATAGCTTTTGGGGCACGAAGATTCTTTTCCTTTCTTCCAGAGCGGAAATACCTTAGCCTTTTTCCACTCATTTGGAAAATATGAATTGCTCAACATGTTGTTGAACAATATGCAATAATTCCTAATAGCAACCTCAGGCAAATGTCGGAGAACTTCATTTGGAATACCATCAGTACCACATGATTTCCTGTTGTTTATCCTGCGAAATATGAAACACAAGTCTTCATAGCTGACAAAATAATCAATAAGATTCAAGCTCCGTATGAGGTCAGATGTTAATGTTTCATTGAAACGAAGAATTGATTGGCTGTTCAGGCTTGATTTGAAGTCGGAAACTTTTGCTTCAACAACTTCTGCAAATATTTCATTCCCTCTCTCTCTCAGGGTTTGGTAGATGAACAAATTCAAAATGTGTTCCAATCAGGGCAAGTTTATATAATCCTTCACATATAATCCTGTTTCCATTTCTATCCGGAGTCGTTCTATCAATTTCGATACCAGCCCTATCGAGAAGATTTATCTCATCACTAGTGCCTTCAAGATTCGATACCTTCACGAGAAACTTCTTACAGAATATACTATTTCCTTTCAAGAAAACGCCATCTGGGTCCAGTGGGCTAATATCCCTCAATTTTTCCGCCCATTGATTGCTGACCTCACTCCTGAAGTATGACCGGATTAAGTTCCGGACATTCTTCAGGTGTAATTTCAACAAAGCCAACAAGGGATGGTTGTAGTCCAAAAATCACCGATAAATATTGTTGACGCATGTGAGAAGAAGGCTTTTCAATCTTTTCAACCTGGCAATGGTTGGTGTTTTATATCCTTCCATATTGTTTCGATGTTTAATCTTGGGAACTACTTTCTCACTCGTTTGAACTTCTCTAACTGTCATAAGGAAGCATTGAGCAAGCGTTGCCATCATCAGAAGGGGGACATTGCTTCTGATACTCCCGATTAAACTTCTTTTGAAACTTTCCCCAGTCTGTTTTTTAGGGTTTTGTACTAAAATACAAAACCCTATTGCAACCACGACCTGTGTCCGTCTGTCCGTCTGTATGTCACAGCACTTTTTCTCCGAAACTATAAAAGCTACAGCCATGAAACTTTGTGGAAAGGGCAGAAGTAGTGACTTCAGGAAAGTTCAATGGTGGAAACATTTTTCAAAGGGGTTTAAGGGGGTCTCCCCATATAGGGAGGTGACCTCTCAAAAAAATTTTTCCACCATTGGTAGTCGAGTAGGGTGTCATTGGAAAGGTCTTAATGAGACCTTTTCAAAACAAGTCTTAAAATTGCCTTATGAGTACCGAGGGGGGGCAGGGGAAGGGGAAATGCACGATCTTTTCGCGTACCCCCCCCCCCTCGTGATTGGACACCTTCCATCTGAAAAATCTGAAAAACATCATGAATGTAAGCCTTAATGAGTACAACAGCAACAATTACATGACAAGTCGAAATTCACTCAACATTGTTAGTAATAGTATGATATATCGATTTTATGTTTTCTTGAATAAAATCTAAACGGTACCCTTAAATTCTATAGCTAACAGATGACTTTTTATAAGATTGATCTTTTCTGAAAGTTTCATAAAGATCGAATAGTATTTGACGAAGTTATAGCGATTTTAATTTTCCTGTATTACTATGGACCAATATGCCCTGTATTACTATGGAAACAAATGGCTATGGAATCATATGCGCTTTTTACCGACTTAGACACTACAGCTTTGCTAGGATTTGCATGAAAATTGCAGGAATGAAGGTATCATGAAGATGAGTACATATAATTGAAACAAGTCGAAGAGGCAGGAGAGAGCTCCTAACAAAAGGGCTTTGCAACCATTCTAGGATTCGAAAAAAATAGGCCATGAATCGATGATTAGAGTACAGAGGAGTGGCCCCTGAAAAAAAATTTCATGAAAGGTAGCCGATATGAGTATCAACTGAAAGTTCTCAATGAGAGCTTTTCAAAACAGTTCTTAAACTGACCGTTTTTGCTTCAATGGGGGCACAGGGGGGAAATACATGAAAAATGGGTTTCCTCCCTCGCGAATTGACACCCGTGATCTAAAAAATATGAAAAAATGATCAAGGGAGATATTTGTGGGTATAACTATAACAAATACATCAGAAGTCAAAATTCTTTCAGCTTTATTAATAATAGTATGATCCTCGTTTTTCACATTTTCTCCAATAAAATCGTCTTTGACATGTTTCTTGATTTTATTTGTTGCTGGTTACTGCATTTTGTAAGTTGAGTACAAAACCCTTCTGACATGAGCATAGGTCTGTCTTCCCAACTTGTTTGAAATTCAACCGATGATTTTCATGTTGAACTGGAATGAGGAAGAAATCATCCCTTTGATGAATGATTTCCATTACGATTGCGTTATGGTCGCTATCGTAAGGAAGCACCTGCAGTTTCCGTTGAGGATTATTAAAGCGGAATTCAAGTCTTGCGTCTGAAATGCAGAGGTCCAAATATGAATTTGTCTTAGGGTATGTTGGGAATTTTGACCCATATAGATTCCACCTGTATTCAATTTGGTTTTCTGTTATCCACGGTTTCAGGAGTACACCTCTTGGATTATAAGTGGCGTTCAGCCATGACGTATGCTTGGCGTTCATGTCACTGGCAACAATATAATAACTATGCAGCCTGTTCAATTCGAGTATTTCAAACAAGGAATCGAGCCCCTCCTTGAACTTGAGAACGTTTCGTCCAGTTGCATAGGCAGAGATGACAAAGATGCTATCCCCACCTGGCAGTGAGATTTTGATAACGGACACTTCAAGAGATTCAAAGCTTTTGAATTCGACTTGTTCAATATTTTGTAAACAATAGGGTCTTCAAACAAATATCCTGGTGCCATCTCCCCCATCACCTATCACCCTATCGTTTCTTACGAATTCAAAATCCTTGAATGTCATGGAGTGTCATGAATTGAGGTGGATTTCGGTGAGAAGCATGATGTCAGGCTTTGGCTTAACAATGAATTCAAGAAGATAGTCACGTCGATGTATAGTATCAATGGAGTTTATGTTGATCGAGATGAGACGAATCCAACGCGCGTGAATGTGACTGAATGACAAATTATTTTGAGGCATTTGCAAGCCCTAAACGCTGAAAGACAAGATTCATTTTCGAATCTTGTTTATCGATTCTCTCCGATAGTGAATGTAGTTGCTGGTAAATTTTTGAAAAGCAGCTCATTATTGCCACTTACATTATTTACCGCATTTACTGCAGGTCCTCTAGTGGCGAGTGCATATGACACTCCGGGGTTGACGAAGTTCGGAGTTAAGACACTGTGGTGTAGTTGTGTTTGCTTTGGGACAAATTTTACTCTCGCATCTTGATATCGGGAGCATCCTCGATATGATGCCGGGTGACCAAAAACACCGCACTTAACACAGTATAATTTCTCTTTTGGCTTCATCTGAGCCAATTTGCACTCACCGGGAGCATGAACGTCCTTGCATTTGACGCATCGATAATGCGTGGCGCAGTTCGCAGCCGAATGTCCAAATCGTTGACAACGATAACACAGATTCACTTTTCTTTTCTGGAGGCGTTTCCATCTCACCACACTAAAGTTCAAGTTTCTTATTTGTTGAAGAGCGCTTGGACTACTCTTATTTGAAATCTGCACAAAATAAAATGGTAAATTTTTGTTTTCTATCGACGACCTTCTTGTCGCGAATGTTTTAACGGAGATAAATTCGATTTCTGGTGCTGCTTCCTTGTGCACCTGAAGAAGATCGAAGGTATCTTCTCCGCAGTCCAGGCTCTTCAACAAAAAGGTCTGGTTGTTCCTATTTTTTGGGGTATAGGTGAAGTGTGGAACCTCCCCAGAATTTGGTGCATTTTTCGCTGATTTGAAATCAACCAGTGATTTCGGTCTGATTGTAAATTTATCGGCATTGATACTTTTACTCTCAAAATTAGTTAATTCATTTTCGGCTGCCAAGAGCCGAACCATATACTTTCCGCTTTGACCAAACATATCAACTGGCGGCACTTTTTCTGTATTTTGGGCAACTTTTTGTGAAGGACCAGCAGAACTGCGAGCTGGTTTCTTCTCCTTGTTTTTATTTTTTAAGTAAAGAATAAAATCAGCATTGCGATCTTGATTAACATTACCTTCAATACTTTCGTCAACGTCCATTTCTTGTTGGAGTCCGTCCAGCACTGCATAGTAGTTTGGCTGTCGTTAGCACCTCCAAAACTTAGTTTTTCTTCTGGGACGACTTGTTTGATAGCTTTCTTTGCATTGGTTTCCATATTTATTGGGCTTATCGGTTCTGCATCTTGAGTTTTCTTCCCTCTCTTGTACATATCTTCGAACGTTTTCAGTTGTAGTTTCAATTCCTGAATTTCAGCTTGAAGTCGACTCACTTCTTCTTTGTCTTCGACTACTTGAGTCTTACGCCCGCCATCTGCGGAGTCCTGGTTACTCGTATATCTTCTTTTATTGACGCTTGCCGCTAATTTCGTATTGCGGTGGAACTTTCTCATTTTTAATTATATAAATTTAATATAAATTTTAATTAATCCAGTTTAGTATTGTTGAATTTAAAAACAGCACTAATTCAGTTGAATATTTTTTATTGCAAAAAGGAGTAACCTTAGGAAATATTTTTCTTGACATTCAAATTTTTATAAAATAAAAATTTAGTTAGAAATGAAACGACAATAGAGTAGAGTCGATTATTATTAATTTGGTTCTGTTAAAGATTGAATTGTTATTTTTGAAACCAAGATATCAATCAAATAAATATAATAAAAATAACAATATCTTTTTAAATATTGTAGATCAGAGAAAATGTAATCATTCATCTAATTCTACAGTATTGCTACTCTCCCCGGGGCCCCCAATGGAGGGAAGCCATCGGCCTCCTCCATAAAGCAGTCCTGAGTTAGTCTTCGGCTTATTTGCTTTTGTTGATCTATCGAAGTCAGAAAATATTCAATATGATCGACCCCTTCGACGATAAATGCTCTTTCCAATAAAATCAAAATTAGCTTTTAACTGACTTATATAAAATTAATTTATTTTTTAAAAACTGACTTTTGTGAAAAATTGATTAATTTTTAAAATTAATGACAGGAGTGATTAAAAACACGTCCACATGCGACGAGTGCTAGACGTAGAATCCTCTTAATGGTTAGTTACCTTTCATCTACTTTCATTAAAGTGCAAATAGAGGAAAATGTCTTTCGTAATGAACATTCGAATTAAATTCACAACAACATTACAATACATTCCATAATTTATGCAATTGCATATTGTAAGCGAACATTCCATTCAAGTTCAATAACTTAAAATCCATTACTTGCATTTTTTAATAGAATTCAACTCTGTTTATGTTTTTGATATGTTCAATGTACTAATTATGTAAGCAAAAATACGTTCTGTGATTTTGTTTAGTATGTAAGAATTTATTTTAAAAACAAATTGGTATGAATAAAAAATTATTCAAGTGCAACCAGTCTTTCTGTGAACATTATAACAGTCCTATCGTACCAATCAATCTATTTGGGCAAACTGCCAAAGACATCGTTCAGGTTTTGGTAGCCGAGAATACATTAAATGATTTTGAGATCAAAAGAGTGAATGCCGACAAAATGACGACTAGAACTAAGTCACTGGTTGATTTTCAGGTAGCAAAAAGTACGTTGAATTCTAGAGAGGTTATGCACTTTACGTACAGCCCCAAATCCGGGAAAACCCAGATATTTTTATTGAAGGGTCTGGACTATGGAAAACGAATCTAAGAAATGGTGACCAGGACGGCGCGGCACTCCTCGTACTTAACGCCGGAAATACATCGACTTTCTGCCATATTGGCTGTGAAGGAACCATACCAGACTTGACATTCCTCCTCAGTACGGAGGATACACAATTGGAGAGTATTAGAGGACTACTCAGACGTCCGTGTTCTCGACTTTCAACAATTGAGTGAAACATTGGAAAGATGGACGTGTGGAGGATCGTCGTGGTGCTCACAGTAGGTGCTCCACCGCAGGGAGATTCACAGGGGGTGGAAGAAATGACAGGGCGAGACGTGGTGAACTCAACTATGAGCATCATTCGACTACTTGCAATGCTTCTATGCCCCATCGAAAGCCTCAGCACGGCAATCCCCCTGTGTACTGGTGGCACTGAAATGCGAAGGGAGTTTCACAAACTCCGGGGTGAGGCTTAACGGGCACGGAACGGTGATGAAGAATGCAACCGGGTAGCAGCATATAACTCGGGCAGGAAACGCCTTCAAAAATTGATTAGGAAGGCTCCCTACTAGCAAGATTTAGTGGACAATGTGAACCAGGATCCCTGGGGTCTTGGCTACAAGCTAGTTATGCGGAAGGTTTGTCTCCTATGGAAACCATGCATACATTATGCGAGAAAGATGGACGAGATAGTGCCGGCACTCTTCCCTGCCTACCGCGTCCATGTTGACGCTGTCCATGGTGAAACATTAACAGAGTGTCCACTCTTCACGTAGCCGGAACTGGAAGAGGCAGTCCTTTCACTGAAAGCGAGGAAGGCTCCAGGTACAGATGGTGTTCCAGCTAAGGTGTTGCAACTTGTCTATCAACATTGTCCTGACTTGCTGCTCAGCCGACAGGCCGGAGTTTTCTCGGTACGATGGAAGGTGGCGAGATCAGCTAGGGGAAGTTAAATCCCTGATCGCCGTCTGCATACCGCCCATTATGCATGCTGCTGGGAAAGTGCTAGAGAAACTCATCGAGGGAAGAGTTACTGACGAGATCGCTGCTGGGGACCTATCTCCTTCGCAGTACGGCATTAGAGGAGGGCGTTTAACCATTGATGCGATTGCAGAAGTGGTGAGTGCGGTCCAAAAGACAGAGGTACATAGCCAACAGATGGATCGTTCTGTTGGTGACAGTCGAAGTTAGGAGCGCCTTTAACTCCGCTAGATGGATGGATATTCTGGATACGCTGGAAAACCATTTTCAATTTCCAGAATATCTAATGCCACTTTTGAGAGACTATCTGAAGGACTGAGGCCTGCTTTACGACATGACACAGGGCCAACCAAGGATGAAAGTTACATCGAGTGTTGTCCAGGGATCTATCCATTGTACAGACCTGGCAAACGTGTCTTACGATGGGCTACTGAGACTAGAGACGCCAGATGAGTCGCACTTGATCGGCTATGAGGATGATGTTGCGGCCCTGGCCGCTGAACTTACCGTTGGACAAGCGCAAATTAGGCTAGGTAGTCGTATGGTAATGCGCCGAGTGAGAGACTGGATGACATCTCGCGAGTTCAGTTTAGCACTGGAGAAAACCGAAATGATAATTTTGACAAAAATAAAGTCCCTAGAGTAAGGATGATCAGTATTGGAGACATACTAATTGAATCGAAGGCAGCGGTGAAGACCTGGGGCTACTGATAGACTCGAAGATGAGTTTCTCTGAGCAAATCAGGGCAACGACTGAGAAGGCTGCATCAGGAGTATTGAATCTGAGTCGGTTATGGCCAACGTGGGAGGAACCAATCCATCAAGAAGACACCAGTTGACGTGTGCTGTGGGGTCAGCGCTACTGTACGGAGGAGAAATATGGAGTGACGCTCTATGTAAGGAGGTATACCGGAAACGTTTGGCACAGGTATAGAGAATATGAGCACTGGGGATTGCATCTTCGCATCCGACAGTCTCTAAATCAGTGGTAAGAGTTTTTCCAGGCGTGATACTTGTTGCCCTTCTTACTAGAGAGCATCGCGCTCACTCAACGATTGGCAGCATTCTTGGGTGAATTCCACGAAGGGAAGGAGGACTGCGCGCCTCATCCTGAATGTGAGAACGTGGCTAGTCCAAAGGCATTTTATGCTGAATAATTTCATTCAACGATAAGAACAATAGCAGTCTCTGACGTCTGTAAAAATTTCATTTTACTTTCTGTTGTTTTCAATGAAAATGTTACACCAGGGTAGACCAACGGAGGACGGTACACGACGAATATTTGACAGAAAGATTGTAAAAGCCTGGAAAATATTGCCCGTTTTTCCTGAAAAAGATTTTGTACATCAACTTCAACTGAAGTGGGCTGCAGATATGATTATTTATTTATTTTGTGCACCTATTCGAGCGCAAATATATGAAAAATGGCCGAGGAAAATGGTGCACGCGTAGCCTGTGCACTTATGCGTTATTTGCACTAAGTGGGTGTTAGTGTACACGAAATCCATCGATTTGGAAAAATCTGAAATTACAAAATATCACTATATATGTACATATTTCGATTTATAATCACCAATTTGATATTTGTCAACGTTTCAATGCAAATTGCTGACAGTGCTGTTATCCATATTTATTCGGATAGCATCTTACTAATAATATTGATAACTTCTGACAAATTGTTAACATGAACACACATTTAATTACCTGTCACAACTCCATTTCCAATTCAAAGTCGCAATAATACAACATTCGCATGTCACGCGACTGACATGCTAACAAACTAGGTGTACAAGTACAACGCGCAAGCAGACCAAGTCTCGATTCCAACGAGTCGTCGTAGTATGACATGTAATCTTCATAAGCTGACCAACTGACTTATGACAAATAGTGCTCCCATTCCCAGCTAATATTACCGCCATATGTGTAGCTAACTTAGACACTTGTCGTATGGTGTTTACCGCTGAGGTCGGCGGGATTGCTGCACCCATAGCCGAGCACGAAACACGTCGCACTCTAGCGCCTCACGTAACCGCGGACGCCAAGCGAGTGTCTGATTTCCGCTGTGTAGTGCATACGCCAACAAGCGTCAGCAGCTCCCCAGACCCGTCAGTACCAATTACGCGTTTCGTGTAATTGCCAATTGCGATATCGAATAAACAGTTACAATAAATCAGAACATACTATTTGCTTGTCATAATTCCAGATCGCCTCGAATTCCAATAACTGGGAAAATGTGTATAATAAGGTACAAGTGTAGGCGATATTTTCCGATTTCCGCGAAAACGCTACGTTGCCGACGCGACACTGTTGCGCCGTGTATAAAATGAACATGGTAAGGAAGCGTGGCTGTCGTCAAAGGAATTTCGCAACGGAATGTCGACGGCCACGCTGTTGTACCAAGGCGCGCGTCATTGACCAGGCTCGCAGCAATTTTAGGAAGACGCGGAGACGATTGAATGCACGGCGACGTGAGTTGAAGCACGTGGCGACGAGTTTATGAATGAAACGTTGATACGAGCAGCAACGAGTGCTTGGAGTTGTATGGTTGCGGCTCAGATGTGCGGCGTTCTGTTGATTTTACTACGAATAACAGACCATGCGCGAGTTGTATTGGTGTTTGGTAAGCGAAGTGCTCTCTCTTGAATGAAATCTTTTCCTCTCTTCATTTGTGCGGAAACGTCAGAATCGAAGAGGACGGATGTTGGGAGGGATGAGAAATTACTTTATCTCTAAGCGCCACTACAGTCGTTATGTATATATGTGGGAGTTTATCGTGAACAGTGGAGGAAATATAAATCAACGACTATAGGAATTTTTCTTGCAAATATTCATGTTCAGTAGATCTGACCTTATTTAATGCAAGGATAAGACTTTTAGGAAATAAAACTACCTTCAAAACGCCCTTATAGGAGTGAAATAAAATGTTTGAAATCGGTGCCAAGCCAGTTTTGCCCGTTCTAGTTACAATTGCTTGAGAATTTGTTGCTAACCGCTTTATCCAAATGGGGATTTCACACATTTTATTTTATCCTTTTTCAGGGTGTTTTGAATTTGATTTTTTGTTTTTCCTAAGAGCTTGTTACTTCTGATTCTTAGTGGGAGCATTAACCTCCAAGAGAATTTCGAGCTGGAGTCATGCACTTATTATGTAAATTATAGCATACATACAAAGCTACGATGATCATGTTAATGGAAATATTCGAGAATTCGGCTACTAAGTAAATGCAGCCAATCAATAAAGAAAATATTGTCGCGTGTTATTGTTCGCGGCCGATAATTTTAATGTTCCGGGAAAGTGAAAACGCACTGTCTTTTAAATTAAGTTACAAGAGTTTATTTACTAAGACTGCACAATCATCTATTTCACTATTTTACAAAAATTAATTAAAATGTCATTTTTCACTTGTCTATAAATTTATATTTCAACTGTCCACTATCAATCAATATCGCCTTTAATTCGCACTCCACACTATCGCGGTTTTTTTATCCCCCATTCATTCAGCTCGGCTTTATATAGGGCCTCTAGTCATTCAATCCATTTCTCTTACATTGGCGAATGTTCTGACGAGAACTACCTGGAAAATTCGAGCAATTCTGAATGGCCGCAGTGACATCACTTTCAGATGTTGATCATGGATCTACTTGGTCCATTCTTGTGCCTTCAAAAATGACTTTGGTTGGGGTTTCGCCCGTCAATGCATGTTTGGCAAGTCTATTAGCCATCAAGAATAATGGGATATGCCGGCCCCAGTCCCTTTGGCTCTCGTCAACCATCTTGGCCAGGTGTGACTCAAAGTATCGGCCTTGATCCGAGTGTAGTTCACAAGGTAGGCTGTACCTACTGACCCAATTTAACACTAGCTGGTTGGCTACAGTAGTTGCTTTCTGGTTGGGAATTGGGTAGACTTCGGGCCACTTGCTTAAATAATCGGCCAAAACCAACGTGTATCGATTTCCCCTTTCGGATTCAGGAAAGACTTCTGCGATGTCAACAGCAATTCTTTCAAACGGTACCCCCACGTTATATGTTTGCATTTATCCTCTCAATCGTTGTTTTGGATCTTTGACGGAAGCGCAAATTGTGCATCTACGACACCAGTCCTCTACATTTTCGGGAGCGTGGAGCCTTTAAGACTTTTCCCGCAATTTCACTAAGGTCTTGTTAACACCAAGGTGGCCTCCCGAGGATCCTTCGTGCATTTCCTTAACCACATCGTGGATTCGGCTTTTGGGAAGTAAAGTTTGCATTCTATAGGAGCTGCCATCCACAGTTTCCCATTTCTGCTTGAGTGCACCGCCCTCCAGCTGAAGGGGGTTCCATTGTGCCCAAAAGCTTTTCAGGGTGGCGCCATGCGTGGAAACATCCTTCCACCCAGGTCGCCCAGTTGTCTCCTTCCGTACAAGCAATGGTCCGATGTCTTCATCGGCTAGCTTTGCATTTTGAATTTCCTCCAGTGACCAATCTTCCAAACGGTGTGAACGACAAGTCCAAACTTGTTCTAAGTGGAACTTTGTGAAAGACTTGTGTATGCGCTGCCGATTTGTATCTGTGTGCGCGCGCGAAAAGGTTGGATCACGTGGCTACGGGCCTGTACGGTCGACTTAGTTGTAACTACGTGTGGACTTATTTTGCTCGGTGTGCGCGAATTTTCTTGGTGAACATTAGTCATTATGGCGAAACTGCGTGCTTAGACAAACAAAAAAGAAAATAGTTGTCGACGAAGGGGAATAAGAATGATTTCATTCTGCGGCTCACAGAAGCCATCAGAGCTGATCATATCGACGATATCGACGACGACAAAAATGATGACTGCGACGCTCTCGGAAGGCTGTCCGAAGACGTGAAAATTCTCCGTACGCTAATGGAATCTCTGGCAAACACAGTGAAATGCGTTGAGAGAGGCAAACCCAAGGTGCAAGCAGTAAAGTAAGTACGCCGTCGAAAAATAATGAATGCGAGAAATCAACACAAGATGGTTTGGTTAGAGAGACGTGTGTATTGGATCAAAAAGTGGAGCAATCATATACAGTGACGAGGCAATCAAATATACACTGTGTCCGAGATATCATTGACATCCTCCCCATATTCAATCCGTCATCGCCAACCTCGCTCACACCATTACAGTTTGTGAGAAGAGTACGTCGACTATGGGAAGCGTATGCCTGGGATGAGAAGATGCTTATGTGTGCAGTCATGGCAAATATGAAGGGCTACGCAAAGCTATGGTTAGACGGGATCAAAGAGATCCACAACGGATGGGAATCATTTGCAGAGCAGATGTTGCACGATTTACCATCATCGGAATGCAGTGCTGACGTCCATCTTCGTATGATCGAGACATGCCGACAATCAACCGAAACGATCGAGAGTTTTTATTTCCGACCGGTAGCAATTGGTAGACAAGGCAACCTGTGTGAACCAGACATAATTAAATATTTTCGGAGAAATGTCAAACATCAAGCATTGCAGAACAGCATCGGAAGTATGTATTTTAAAACGACAACAAAATTGCTGTCCGCAATTAAGCAATTTTGCCCGGCTGTAGCAACGGACGGAGCTACGTGTACAACAACTTCGCGGCCACCTGTAAACAACCCAACACAATCGAATATGGAAATTAGGAGCAACGATAGACCGCGAGTATGCTACAACTGTCGTCAACCACGACATATATCTCGTGATTGTCCAAGGCCACAACGACGCGAGAGATGCCAAAAGTGTCAACAGACGAATCACACGACAGCTGAGTATCGTATGCCAAATGATCAGGTCAACCAAATCAGCAAGGCTACCTCACGAGTTGCGCGAATGCAAGTTTGGATCAACGGGCAATCATTAGATGCGATCATCGATACAGCTAGCGACAGATCACTCGTTACGGAGTCTGTCATTTAGAAACTCGAAATGTCAACACAACCTGCGTGGACGATTTTGAATGGATTTGCCGGGGGACGTATCAGCAGCAGCGATAAGGTTGTGACGAACATCTGTGTGGATAAGGCCAGCGTAGAAGCCGAGCTTTACTTAGTGAAAGATGAGCATTTGGATGCCGACGTATTGCTGGGCATCGACGTGTTAGTTAAGGATGAGGTACGCTTGGTAGCTGCTCAATCGTTTTAAATTCTCTGAAATGTCAACATGGTGACATTGAGGACTCTGTGAAGGCACAACTGTATGAAGTATTGAAACGCTATCGCAACTCGGACGGTACAAGTATGCGGATATGGAAATTGTTCTCAACAGTAGCAAGGTGGTATGTCAACGACCTTATCGGATACCATTTGCAAAGCGAGCTGTCATGGACAAACACGTTCACGAGCTCTTGGAGCACGGAATTATAAGAGAGAGAGAGCCGGTCGGAATTTGCATCACTGACGATTCTGGTGAAGAAGGCAGACGGCAGTGATCGTTTATGCATCAACTTCCGAGCATTGTACGCCACCACTCGAAAAAAGATTTTTCCGATGCCATCAGTAGAAGAACAACTGGCCCGACTAACTGGCAAGTCTTGGTTTAGCACATTTGACTTAATGTGCGGATATTATCAGATCCCGATCAAGGAGAAATCCAGGTGATATACTGCATTTCGTACGAGAACGGGCCAGTATGAATTTAATTGTATGCCATTTGGGCTTGTAAATGCTCCAGCGGTATTCCAGTGCGGGATGAGCACAATTTTAAGCAAAATGCGTCATAAGGCGATTGGCTATGTGGATGAGGTCATAATTGCCACCGAAAGCAACGACGAAAATTTGGAGATAATAAAAGAGTTTCTGTCTCTTCTCGAGGATGCTGGGTTGACGTAAAGACTCAACAAATGTATTTTTCTGGCCAACGAGCTTACGTTTCTGGGACACACCATCTCTGTTCATGGAATCACACCAGGAGATATTAAGACGAATTGTATTAAGGAACTACCAATTCCTACTACGGCTACGGAGGTCCGACCATTTTTAGGATTAGCCAGCTACTTCAGACGCTTCGTGGCAGATTTTGCGACGATTGCTGTGCCACTGAATCAGCTCCTGAAGGCAGAGACTAACTTCGTGTGGACGGAAGGGCAACAAGTGGCTTTTAACGAGTTAAAAAGGGCCCTAATAAACAAGCCAGTGTTGGACATTTACGATCCGAACAGCGACCACGAGGTACACACTGATGCTAGTAGTGTCGGTGTCGCAGGGATTTTACTCCAACGTATGGATGATCAACATTGGAAACCGGTTATATACTACAGCCAAACATGTAGTTTAGCTGAACAAAAATATTCCAGCCATGAATTGGAATCTCTTGCAGCGGTGGAGAGCGTGAACCGCTTCAAGATGTACCTGTTAGGGAAGCATTTTACCATCGTCACCGATTGCGCTGCGATTAGAGCTACCAAGCTCTTAATACCGCTCATAGCATGAGTAGCTAGGTGGCGGCTTGGATTACAAGAATACAATTACACTCTTACTTATCGACCAGCACAACGGATGAGACATGTGGATGCACTCAGCCGTGCACCCTGCGAACATCTACCGACGCTGCAATCGGTGACGGCAAATATTCTACGTGTCGAAGTCAGTCAACTGGACTGGTTGGCTGGACTGCAACATCAGGACGAGAAGGTGAGACGCATTGTCAACATCTTGTGTGGTATCGAACACTCCAAATAAGAGAAACAAATAAGAATCGACTATGTGATGAAGAATAGACGGTTATATCGCAAAAATGGAAACGAGCTGAAGTTTGTGGTGCCAAATGTGATCAGATAGCGAATACTTCGTACTTACCACGACAAGATGGGACACTTTGGAGAAGGGAAGACTCTACAGAAGCTGCGTGACTTGTTTTGGTTCCCGGAAATGCGCAAAACTGTTAAGGAGTATATTAAGGCGTGCCCGGATTGTTGCTATCGCAAGGAGGTTGGTGGTAAACGGGAAGGTGAGCTTCACGGTGAAGAGATCATACCTATCCCATTCCGAGTTTTACATATTGACCTCTTGGGACCATTTCCCAGGAACAGCAAAGGCAATCAGCACGTGATTGGAGTTCGAGATCCGTTTAGTAAGTATATAGTACTGAAAGCAGTACAAAGCACAAAAACTCAACCTGTAATACAACTAATGAATGAGTTGTCATCATACTTCGGGCTGCCATCGAAAATTGTAACTGATCGAGGGACGGCCTTTATATTTTAAAATGTTTGAGGGATACTGTCGTGATAATGGTATCCAACACACAAAAATTGCGGTACGGTCACTCCGAGCGCATGGCGAGATTGAGAGAGCCAACCATACGATTCTGCAATATCTGTGGACGGCAGATAACGACAAACGTCAATGGGACACAAATCTTCATGTGATGCAGTTAAATTTGAATAGTCAACAAAATAGCACGACTCGTTTTACCCCTAACGAGATCATATTCGATTTCAAGTTGTTGGACTTGTTGTCGAACTGCATCGTACAGGCATTAAGCGATGAGAACGAAATGATTAACAATGATGTCCAAGAGAAGCGGCAAGTAGCATTGGAAAACATTCATCGCGAACGATTGAAGTGGAAAGCGAGATTTGACGCAAAACATCGGACACCAACGAAGTATGAAGAAGGTGATTTAGTGGTTGTTCAAAACGCCCCAGCAGCAATGGGTGAATCGAAGAAGTTGGAGCTGACATTCAAGGGCCCATACCAGGTTATTAAGATTCTTCGACACGATCGCTATGTGGTCGAAGATATGCAGCGAGGTACCAGTAAAAAAAACCGTATGCGACAGTATTTGCTACAGAGAACATGAAGCCGTGGTGTTCTCTCGCTCCAGGTATTAGTCCGTTTGAAGATGATAACGACGAAGAAGATGATGACCTCAGAATGAGGTCAGTGCAGGATGGACGAGCTGTCACAGAGACTGAGTGATTGGGAAAATAGAAGGAGTCGTTCGCCGGCCGGGAAACGAGTAAGACGTAGAAAGAGCGATCACTGAGCATTAAATAAAACTATGTGAATATGTTAAATTGTGTGTTTCTTTTAAATTGCTCGAGACCTAGTCCTGATCCCAAGCCATACCTGACACATGTGCCTTCACTTTTAAAATTGGAGATATTTACTTTCGCGCTACACGACAAATAGTCTGTTTTCCGAAAAAAGCTCTTATCTACACTACCGCGCATCCAAATAGATTTAAGATTTTCAATTTCGGATCTTCCACTAAGCTCTCATGCTACGACGTTCTAGTTCCAACCACCGTCGTTCTTACGTCCTCCCCGTATCGCAGTTATAATTCAACTCTGCGATCCGTTCCAAAACTTGTCTTTTCTTTTCATGCCGTGCATACGGTGAAACCTCAGCTAACTCCATCCGCCCTGTTACTCCTCTTCTGTGGTGTAATACACCGTTGAGGAGTATTACATCATCGTTCCTCAAACCTGGAATCTTACATACAGATTTGAAATTTTTTTAAAACAAAATTTAATTACAGTAGAAGAAATTTAAATGAGATACAGAAGATTTAAATGGGGTGAAGAAATTTAAATGAAGTAAAGAAATTTTAACTATAGTAAAGAAATGATAATTTTAAATTGCTCATGACGAATAAAATTAGAGGGAGAAATTGAAATTTTAATATAAAGCAAAATTGATAAGATTAATAAAACGAAAAAGTATTCTACAAAAATATGTTTGCAAATAAAGTCAATTACATATTTTTTTCAAATCTGCCACAAAATTGCGAGTAGGAGATAGGAAGGTTTTCGAGCAGTTTGATTGTGTGACTGCTCGATTAATACATATGGTCTGTTCGACGAACAAATTTCTGTCCATGTAGGTACTTGGTGAACTGCTTGATTGCCTCTATTATAGCCAATAGCTCTTCCTGGTCACGCAGTAGTTCATCTCACTTTTTGGAGAAGTCGACTCTAATATGAGAGGACTCTTTCTTCGCCATCGATCTGCTGGGAGAATACAGCTCCAATCCCGCCGTTGCTTGCATCGGTGTCAACTGCAAACATTTTTCCGAGTTTTGAATATGCCAGCACGGGTGATTCATACAACTTCTCCTTCAAGGTCTCAAAGGCTGCCTGGCATTGTTCATTCCAGATAGACGATTTTTCTCGGTTAGCTGATGGAGATACTAAGCTATTTTGACAGAGTCTTTGACGAATCTACGATAGTAGGTCGCCAGACCCAGAAAACTTCGTAGATGGTGCTTGTTGTTTGGTGTTGGCCAGCTATTCACGGCTTAAATTTTCTCATGGTCTGTTTCGACCCCTTCTGCTGATACAACGCGTCCCAGGTATTTTACTTCAGCTGCAAGAAGGGCACACTTATCGGGACTAAGTTTCAGATTTGCCAGTTGCAATCGGGAGAAAACCTCTTCTAAGTTACGCACATGCTCTTCGAACGTTCTCCCAATAATAATTTTGTCATCTAGGTACACAAAGCAGGTCTTCCAGGTTAGGCCTCATAGCACGTATTCCATCAGGGGTTCGAAGGTGGCTGGAGCATTGCAAAGCACAAATGACATCACCACAAATTGCCACATCCGGTCCCAACTGAAAATGCGGTCGGCTCTCGGTCCTTCTTGTCGATTTCTACCTACCAGTAGCCACTGCAGTGTTGAGGGCTCTAACCGGCACGTATCCGTTCCTTATAGATCTTACAAGGCTTCGTCCTACAATCAAACTGCGCCATGCGGACGTCTTCGTTGGTTCTATCAGATAAGATTGGCTTGGCCTATACAATGTTTTCGGAAGATTTCGAAACATCAGTGTCGATACATACTACCCCATTAGTCTTGGGAATTTGGACGCTGAGATCCTCCATCAATACTTCAACATTCCGTCATTACAATACCCGTTTGCCCAAATCCAACGTGATTCCATGTGGTAGCAGAGAATTCATTCGGAGAATGCAGTCATTCATAATGTTCGTGACCAGAAAATTATGTCGGAACGTAAGGTTATGGTTATGGTTATGGTTATGGTGCAACGCTCTCCATCAACTTGACCCGGCAGCCATAAATCTGCTTCTCCCCATTGTAGTCTTGACACAGTGATGGTGGTGCTGGGGTCATCGATTCTCTTAGCCAACCTCTGCCCCATGAAGTTGGCCCACTCAATTTGAAGTGCTTCTATTGTGGGCTCCTAACTCGGTTTGGATCTCCTCCACACTGGACAATAGCTCGGTTTTCTGCACTTCTTGCAGTTTCTTTGCAGGTGTGGCTTCTCACCACAATTCCAGCATTTAGATGCACCATTTACCCGCGGCTCTCATTTAATTTCCACGCGCTCGCACCTGCACTCGTCTATCATTACCTCGCAAACCTGGGCAGTGGTATGAGTCACATTTTTCGCTGCCTCAAAGTTCAGACTGTAAGCCAATGCACCCTTAACTTGCTTCAGATAATCGTCTTCATAACGCATGTCGAGCGCATTCATTATAGTAGCCAAGTTTGAGTGCAACTCAATGGGCATAGTCTGCAAAAGCTCAGCAGCTGGGCCTCTTAGAGCAAGGATTCGTGCAGTTGCTCGTTTCTGCTCATTCCAGTGATTTGCCCTAGTCGTGGCTTCAAACTGGGTTTTGTAGATACTGCAGACCGTTTTCCCGTTGCGGTTATAAGCGGGAGCGGGTGGGGTGGTTACTACTACCTTCGCTGCTTTCAATTCATTTTTCATTTTTTCCATCTCATGGTTGATTCTCTCCACGACCTGGCTGGCCTCCTCCTCGACCTGGTAAACCTTTTCCTCGACGCACTTAATTTTTTTGTTCAGACTACCGAACTCCGCTTTTATTTCCGTTGACTGTTTTTGCAAATCTGCCTTGGTTTCGATTGCTTGCTGGTCCAGCTGTGATGTTTGTTCATTTACCTTCGCAGTTAAACTGGATGACTGTTCATATGGCTTCGCAGATTGTTCATCTAGCTTCGCATTTAAACTGGATGACTATTGTCGCTGTTCTTGCTGCATCAGCGCATTTTCTGGTTCCTTTCATTTTGGTGTTTCTGCTTCTCTTTTAAGCTCCGACATTGTCATTCATTAATTTTTAAATGTAAACTATTGTTTCGGCTTTCATTTTTTTTCGTTTTTTTTCCACCAGTTTCCACGTTAGATTTCACTATTGTGCACTTTAAAAATGTTTAAAAGTTTTCACTTTCATAATTTTCATTCTCACTCCTGACACCATTGTCGCGTGTTCTAGTTCACGGCCGATAATTTTAATGTTCCGGGAAAGTGAAAACACACTGTCTTTTAAATTGAGTCAAAAGAGTTTATTTACTAAGAATGCACAATAATTAACTTTACTTTTTTTTACAAAGCACACTTTAGTTTGTTTTGCACTTGTCCTATCAATTTATGTTTCCAATATCTTCAAATGTATCGCGAAAGACCTATCAATCAATATCGCCTTAACTCGCGCTCTATACTATCGTGGTTTTATGAGGTTTACCAATTAAGTAATGAGACTAATTCCGTGAAAACCGTACGAGTATATTTAAAAATTATTCTACAAATCTTTCATCCCCTTGGGCAGTTATACAATGATTCCAATGCATTTTCCATGCTTCGTGACATTTCTGGAACGGTTCGACTGGAAAGTACGCGAGTAACTTCATCACGGCCGCCTAGATGTCCGTAATCGACTCAAAATGGGTTCCTTTGACCACCGATTTTGTTCTAGGCAACAAAAAAGTCACAATATCGGGTGAATAAGGCTGCTTTTGCAACACGGCGATCCCTTTAGAGGCCAAATACTGGGACACGCTGAGGGTGGTGTGGTGTGGCTCTTTGGAACCATCTTCACGCACAACTTTTTCATCCAATAATCGTCGGTTAAAATTTTTAATGACTGTTTCACGGTTCATACCCAGTTCCGACGCCAACATTCGAACTGTTAAATGCAGATCTTCATGGATTAGGGCACGCACACGTTGCGCATTCGCGTCAGTCCACACCTTGACTGGTCTCCCGCTTTGCACCTCGTCTTCCACGCTTTCACGCCCATCCTTAAACTCTTTATGCCATCGAAACACCTGGGCACAACTAAGCGAACTATCACCACGCAATTTTAGCGTACGTTTCCGAAGCTGTTTCGCCCAATCTGGCGCAAAATTTTATCGCGACACGTTGCTCTTGATTTTGTTTTTCCAATTTCACGACGAGCACCACCAACACGCATCTACCCAACACGACACAGCAGGCGAACTAAACAAGTAAGAGCAATGGTAAAAATATCAATAAATAGGGGAAGGATGTAGGGGAAGGGAAAGGGAATTTAAAGATCGTAGGCTTACCACAAGCGCGACAATAAAAACAGTGTCATTACTTAATTGTCACACCTCGTACTATTACCTCCCATTCATTTACCTCGTCTTTATATAGGGTCTCTAGTCATTCAATCCTTTCTCGTATATTGGCGAATGTTCTGACGAGAACTACCTGGAATATTCGAGCAATTCTGAATACCCGCAGTGACCTCAATTTCAGATATTGATCATGGATCTACTTGATTGATTCTTGTGCTTTAGAGTACATTCGTTTATTGATCATGATGTTATCAATAGTTGCGACAGTAGCTCGCAGAATTGTGTGGACATGTAATAATATTAAAGTCAATTTTAGGCCTTCTGCTCCCGTGCCTATTTATCGCATAGTGCTATGTGATTCCCTCACATAATTAATGTAATAAAGTTACAATTCCCTTATGGACCACAAACATTGATTTAGAATAAAAATCAAGAGTTTGATGGTAAAAACGATTTTTGAAGTGAAACTTCTTTACTGGGGGTAAAAAGTTTCTGGTGTATCGAAAAAGCAGAACCGTTTACACTCCGTGCGGACAGCAAAACGACATTCGCGGGACAATCTGTTTTCGGTAGAAATTTACTCATGCTTCCATATAAATGTTGGACCTGATTATCACATTCCGCCCGAACCCTTATTGGGAATAGTAAGGTAGTTTTGTGGGATGGTTGTTGGTTGCCCAGTATGCAGCATGTTTGGTGATGGCGGATGGTGGCCATGCGATGGATTGTGATGAGAAGAGAATGAATGAGGGTCGAGCAGGCTTGAACTGATTTCACCGATTCACAATGAATGGTATTGGCGATAGTGGGTCATTGTTGGTGATTGCACATTAGTTCTTGGTCCAAGCAGCGATGTGTATTGTATTGATGTGGTGACGAGGGATGCCCGTTGGTGGATATTTGGGGACCATGGACGAGTGCATGATGGTGCGGCGCTAGCCGTCCTTGGTTCTGCCACCGATGCCGCCAAAGTGGAATGTACTCGTATTGCAATTATGACGACGGATGGTCATTGAAGGGTATCAGGGGACCATGGTCGAATGCAAGGTGGATTGGCGGTAGCTGTGCTCGTTCCTAGGACCGAGGCTACCTATGTGCAATGTATTTAAGTGGCAACGATGAATGGTCGTTGGAAGGTATTTGGGGACCCTGGGCGAATGGATGATGGTTCGGCGGTATCCGTACTTCGTCCTAGCCCCGATGTCGCTGATATGCAATACATTGAAATCACGACGACGGATGGTAGTTGGTGTGTGTTTGGGGACCATGGACGAATGCATGGTGGTTTAGCAGTAGCCGTGCTTGCTCCTAACACCAATGTTACCGATGCACAACGCATTGAAGTGGCGACGGCGTTATGGTTGGTTGGTAATGATTAGCGAATGCATGGTGATTCCACGGTAGCGACCTTTGGTCCTAACACTGATGCCTCCAGTGTGCAGTGCATTGAAGTGGTGACGACGAATGGTCGTTGGTGGGTTTTTGGGGACTATGAGCGAATGAATGATGAAGCAGTGATACCCATGCTTGGGCCTAGCATTGATGCCGCCGATGTGCGATGTTTGTAAGTAGTGATGGTGGATGGTATTTTATGGGTATTGGGGATCATGGGCAAATGCAGGATGGTTCTGTGGTAGCAGTGCTTGCTTCAAGCATCGATACCACTCAAGTGCAATGTATTGAAGAAACGACGATAGATGATGGTTTGTGGGTCAAATGCATGATGATCACGGGCAAATGCATGATGGTTCGGCAGTAGGCGTTCTTTGCGTTAGCACTGATGCGACCGCTGTGGAATGCATTGAAGCCATCTTTGGTCATAGCTCCGATACAGCCGATGTGCAATGTATTGAAATGGTGACGACGTATGATGATTTGGGGGTTATGGATAGATGTATGGTAGTTTAGCAGTCGCTGTGCTTGCTTCTAGCACTAATACAGCCGATGTACAATGTATAGATGTGGCAACGACGGATGATGGTTGGTTGGTCGTTGGTGATCATGGGCAAATTCATCGTGGTTCTGGGTCCTTTGTCTTAGCATCGAAGCCGCCGATGTACAATGGATTGAAGTGGCGATGGTGGATGAGAGTTTGAGGATGTTTGATGATCATAAGAAAATGTATGACGGTCCTCATACAAATTTCAGTGATATGCAATCAATTGAAGTGGCGATGGCAAATGATATTTTGTGGCTGGTTGATGATCAGAGGTGAAAGTTCTTTGCTTACAATCTGAATATTCTTAGGCGTAATGGAACCGTTGCTCGTTTACGAAGACTAGTTAGGTATGTTGCGGGAAAAGTGGCAGAGATGGAGAGTGTTTGGTATAGGATGTCGCATAAGATAATATAAATAGAATTTATGAGATGAAAATAACCTTATAGCTTAGATCGAGTTGATGACATGAGCACATTATATTAAAATTTAATAAATTCATTATAATACAGTGGTTTAGATAGAACTAGCAGTATCATACTAGATCTAAATATGACTGTGATTAGGCGACATGAGTATTCTGAACATAACAACTAGTATAAAATTAAGAATAAAAAGTACTGTTTGTGGTTCTTTTCATTAAGATCCTTACATTCTTGATAGTCTCAATATATTTCTATGTGAATACAGATAGCACAAATATTTATATCTGCATGCATGTATCTACCTATATATACATATATTTATGTATATATAAATAAATATATACATGTATATATATATATATATATATATTATATACATATATATATATATATATATATATATATATATATATATATATATATATATATATATATATATATATATATATATATATATATGTACAATATATACACCTAAAAGCAAGACGTTTCACTTTTTTCGGGCGTGTAGTCCACACGCATTTTATTTTTTAGCAATTTAAAATTATTTGTAAGCGATCCCGTGTAGTGTCTTCCCGTGTTCTTTGAACCCAATGCATGTGCAGCAATCCCTTTGTTAATATCTTTGTTTTTGATGTATCGTTCATGTTCCGTCAGGTAAACTTCAACAGTAAGTTTGGTTTGTCCAATATATTTTTTATTATATTCTGTGCAATTGACTTGGTAGATTCCGCTTTTTTATTTTGGCGAAGAAGCATCTTTCGTAGAACCAAGTAATGAGCAAAGCTTGCGGGTGTTGTTATGAACAATCTTCAGATTCGCTTTGCTGAATTCCTTCTTTAGATGGTTGGAAATCATACGGACATATGCCAAGGTTACACGCGATTTGTTATGGTTTGCTGTACGGTTTTGGTTGAAAACGGTTGAAGCTCTTTCTCTTTTCATTTTTTGCATGCATTTGGCAATCAATTTGTCCATCAGCGCTTTATCGTTTTCATTTATTTTAGCTAAATGTACGATATGCTCATATTCGTTCCTATTGTCTGCTAGTGATCAGGGCAATCGACAAAAAGCCTCATCTCCACCGAACATATAGACGCATACATACGCTGCATCGAGGTATGTATGAAATATAATTGCTTTGAATTTAGAGGAAAATGTTATTTCAGTGACTTTGGATGTAGTATGGGGAACAGTTTGTCACCATTTATAGTCGAAGCCTTCATGTCTAGATTAGAAAAAGGTATGAAATCTGAAGGCATCTTACCAAGGATTTGGTGCTGCTCGACAAGAGTGGAGAAGGTATTTATATGCAATATAAATTCTTATCAAAACTTAATAAAAAAAACAGTATAAATATTTACCAATACGATAACGATAACTTAATTTGTAAAATGAATGAGACGAACGGACAGACGGACAGACAAAATCGATTACAATAGGGTTTTGTATTTTAGTACAAAACCCTTAAGACTTTAAAATTCGCAAAAACTGTACTTATAATAAACAAAGACGTATTTAAATTTCATTGCAATTTAATTATTTTAATTTGATAAATAATAGACATAATAGACAGTTACATTCCGGCTAATTTTTATAAATTTTACTTGACAAACAAATGCATAAAGCAATCAATAAATTGTTAAAAACTACTTTGATTCAAAACTAAAGCGCATTGAAGCCCATGTTGCAAACTTTTAATTTGAAAAAAACGCTACATAATTTTCTATTCTTTTGTCAATTTGTTAATCTGTGATTAACACTGGACAGGCAGGCCGGAGTGGAGGTAAGACAAAGACAAAAACAATAAGTACCATGTTGATTGAAAAGAGTGGTACAAAATGTTCCCTCCAGCTTTTAGTGTTAAATCACTGTCCATTATTTTGACGTTAAATTGAGAATAATTGTTTTCAGAATTCGAAAGGATGACGAGGAAAACGATGAACCCGAGCCTGGCCCATCAACGGAGTCGGAACCAACCGTCCCAGTCTTGAATCCAAACGTATGTTTTCTATGCGGCTGCAAAGGATAAAACTTCTTAAAGGAAGTGAAGTGAAAGGATCTTCTGTTCATGATACCCTGATGAAGATGTTAACACCCCGAAAGGATGAACAAAGTAAGCTTATTAGAGATAAGATAAAAGATGTCGATTTGGTACAAGCGAAAGCTCGGTACCATAGGAAATGTTATATAAATCTTCAAAGACGGAATAATGAACGTGGCCAACAACTTGGACGTCCAACAACAAAAGTCGATAAAGTCATGGAAATCACCTTTACCCTCATCGCTGAAAATCGGGATGTATGTCAATTCGCCTTAAAGGACCTCCTTAAACTAATTCCCGAAGATGATCAGCCTTCTATACACACTGTCACATTACGATTACAGGAACATTATAAGGATAAGATTATCATGACCAATGTAATGGGTGTAGGAAATGTCATATTTTTTCAAAGTGAAGCTGGACAAAAATTACTGTCAGATGCATTTTATGCCTCTCGAAAGAAAAATGTAAAAGATGAAAAAGAAAGACTTACTCGTGAAACAGCACGCGTCATCGGGGAAAAAATTCGTTGCAAGTATTACCAGCTAAATTTCTGTCATAATAAAATCACACAATGTAAAGTTTAATGCTTGAAATTAATAAATAAATAGTTACGAATTTTAAATTAAAAAAAAATTAGTCGTCACATTTTGTGTGAATCTTTTACTACTACCTTCAGTTACATTTGTTTTAATTCAATGTTGACCGTTTACATCAAGCAGTACTAAAAGGTTACTATTATTAATTGTTTATCAAAATTATTGTTAAAAATGAGAATATTAAGTAAACATTACGGTCTATTAATCGAAAAATAATGTTTCGATAAAATGAATGGAATACACGCATCGGCGCGGCACATAAATGTACGACTTTTACACTTTGGCAAGCTCCAGCTCGTTAACGGTAAGTTTTACAAAAAAATTGTTTGAACAAAAATTGTAGATAATTTTATGACGAACAACTTTTCCATTTACATTATTATAAAAAAATAATTATTGAAATCGCCAAAAAACCACTTTTTTGATACTTTAGCGCCACCTACTTTTTGTATTTTAAGTCGGACGACTTTGCTCCAATGAAATAAAATGTAGATAACAGTGTCCTGAACATTTTTTGTTAAATAAACTTTTCTCTGAAACCCATAGATTACGAGAAAAACGCGTTTCAAAATGTTTTTGGATTTTCTCAAAAGCAGGGGGGGATCACTTCGGAAATCTGAAGTTAAGTTTTTTTATGCCCCCCTATCGATTTATCAAGTCAAATCCCAGTAGGTCATTTCTTAGACCAAACCTATTTTTTCGTGCTATATTTACTGTACTATTACTTTTATTTTGCATCGATTATTATATGTTTTATGTGGTTAACACATAACAGGACAGTACTTTTATTTTGATGATAGTCTGATAACATAATTTTTCATTTTTATTTAATCCGACTAAATTATATAGAACCAATAAGCCGTTAATTGCTAATGTACTTCAATTTTATTCAGCAGTTTCATTAGTAGTTTCGCGCATAGCGCTGAAGATGGTCGCCAATACCGAGTGAAATGCATCCGTGTGTGTTGTAGAA
Source organism: Odontomyia ornata (assembly GCA_963969285.1). Taxonomy (NCBI): domain Eukaryota; kingdom Metazoa; phylum Arthropoda; class Insecta; order Diptera; family Stratiomyidae; genus Odontomyia; species Odontomyia ornata. Next base: position 34,793,525 of record OZ017740.1, read on the forward strand.
TAAAAAATCGTTTCACCATCAAACTCTTGATTTTTATACTAAATCAATATTTGCGGTCCATAAGGGAATTGTAACTTTATTTCATTAATCAAAACGACCTCAAAGTGTTCATATCTAACAGATTAAAGTGTTAGAAAAAGTTTCTGAACCCTCACATAATATTATGACATAAATTTGCCTCGTTTATATTTTTCATTTAAAGAAAAATTCATTCAAATTATGTTTATATGAGTTTTTCACTTAAATTGAAAATGTGGCCACGTTCACATTTGGATCTTGATCCGGTTGGGAAGGTGCGAGGGGACCAGCCAGGAGTAAGCAGAGGAGCCGATGTAATGAAAGGATATCTAGGACCATGCGTAAGCCAAGGAGCCCTATTCTATGGTGGCGCTGGCGATGAACGGCGACCAATGAAGTTTGGTCAGGCGTAAGGAGAGGAGCCGATGTAACGAAACTATGCCCAGGACCAGGCATAAGTCAAGGAATCCTATTCAATGGTGGGGCCGGCGGTGAGCGGCGAACGATGAAAACCGGCCAGGCGTAAGCCGAAGAACTGATGCAAGGATGCTATCACAGCAACACACAGCAAATGGGCCAGGCGTAAGCCAAGGGACCCGGACGCCCCACTCTTTTTGGGGGCCATAAGTATCGTCGGTAACGACGAAGTCCTGTCAAGTCCGTATGTTTTCTCCAGGCCGGTTTGTCTCTTGAGTCAGCAATTTTGACCTTTAGTAGTTTACCTCCTTCTCGACTTCGGTCGATATTCCTTTGATCTTTGAAATTCGTGGGTGCAAAATTGTTTGTTGTGGGTCCTTGTGCTGGGGAAAAGAGCCCGCCCCACGACACCGCAACGCATTCACACGTCCTCAGACCAATCTCGCTGGATCGTACCATCCTCTTTCGCCGAGGCAGCAGGGCATCACTGCAGTCCTTCAAGGACATTTTTATGTCTACCCATTTCACTACAAAATAATAATGTAAAATTTTTATTTCAAATTTTGTATAATTACTGAAATTGACTTCAGAAGGTTGGTGGGTACTGAAGTGGTCACAGATATGAGAGAGTTAAGATACTAAATCGCACCAACTTCACTCCCGCCATATTTCAAAGGAAAAGGATTCGCCCCGTGGCACCGCAGGCAGCAAACTACCAGCACATGTACACGTCTTTAGGTCTTTGTCATTCCAGTAAAGTTCTGTGTTCTAGCGCGCTGAAGCAGCGGCTATCGCTGCTCCATTTTCACAGATATTTACCAAAAATTCAGAAACATTTATGGCCCTAAGCTATCCAGATGAAAAGGTTTCTGGAATAATAAATAGTAGTATTGATAAGTCCGATCGATTAATATTTACAATTTATACTTGCACCTTGTCTGTCTCATTGAATGATCATTTCTAATAAATACACATTATAAATTATTTATATACCTCCAAAAATTAGCATTAATTTGAAAACGCTTCTAAAACATATTTTTTACCGAAGATAGAAGTAGAAAAAAAAGGTTAAACATCTGAACAATAGCGTCTAATCCTCTTTGGAACATTGAATCAGGTTGTCCATGTCAATCATGTATGCAACAAATGCAAACCCGCTTTTATTTCTATGTTTTCACCTACGATCGACAGTTTGGCACGTAGCACAGTAAATATTTGAATTTTTCCCGGCTTCCACTTGTATTTCTCCGTAGTCACTGTCGTTCGCGTCTTCTGTTTCATCCATAATTTGTAAAATATATTGAACGATTAATGTTAATTTGTGTGAGCCGCCAAAAGAGAGAATCCAGTGGAAACTGCTTGAAATTCAAATCAAGAATTAAGTAGTTGTAGTGAAATAAAAATTATGGATATTTTATTGATGGACAATAGCAAGAGAGGTTTCTTTAAAGATTTCATGCAAATTGTTTCATTTGTTGGACTATTCAAACGCACGATGGTGTTTTGTAAATTGAATATTTTAAAATGATCAGTTTTTGTTTTTTTGCGGGTCTCATAGATACAGAGACAATACGGGAATAAATTTTTGTTTAATGTGAAATTGAAAACTTTTGCACTAATCTGAAGGTGAATTGATTGTTTTAGAATTCCTTTGATGGTCGTTCATTTCCATAAATTTATGCGAAGAAATGGAATCGTAATTTATGAGGAAATATTTTTGGCTGACAGCTAACTAGCCAAAGAATGCATACCAAATTTTGAGTGCTGGTATACATAGAAATATTTGAAAAAGCTGCTCAAGAGGCAAAAACAGTTGTAATGATTTTTCTACCTTCAGCTCGAACGCGGAACCGACCTCTCATCGGTTCTAGACGTTAAGTCTGAGTAGTGCCAACGGATAGTACCAACAGGTCAACCAATCCGTGCACCGTAATCTATTCACGCGGTGACTGCTTGTCGGCCAGCTAGTTCGGAGAGGATTTCGGTCGCGGGTCTCCGAATGGATTACGCTCAATTACAATATTTCAGTCACCTGAAATTGCCCGTTTTCTAAACGCGTCAACATTTACTCATCCAGAACGAGAAACCTACATTACGTTAGTTCTGGATGGGATCTATCCACAGATCTCCAATCAAAAACGCTACAAAATCTCATAGGCGCGTTACCGATTCACCGACGCGGTACCGAAAAATATACTACTCGAACTTACACCGAAGCAAACTACTCTAAAGAAATGGCGAAACAAGCAAAGGTACCGCGTACCGCGCGCGACGCGAAACCGACTTCAGCGGATTTGTCGAAACCCTACCCTCGCGACGGCATACTTACCCTACACTCTCTGTTCCCCCTGAAAAAGAACGAGTCACTGAAAAGGAAAGTCGTTCGTTAAATTAGCAATTCATGATTTTATTTTGTATTTTTATAGTTTTGAGTTATATTTATTACAAAAAAAAATTTAGAGCGAGATATTCTCGCTATGTTATACAATTAATAAACTTTCTTAACAAGTAATGGAATATTATGGTCTTTATTCGCATTTTCTGCCACTTTCACTTTGTTCCACAGAAAATCATTGACATTCAAATCCTTTACATTACACTAGATTTGAATTGATGGTTTTACCTTCTTTATTTATTTTTGTCCTAACTCGATCCAACAAGACGTGAATCATATCTACTGAAATTGATAATCAAACTTTTTTTTTTTAATTTTGGAATGTTGACTGTTAAATTCTGATCACAGTAATTGTTTAAAGGATAAACTAATCTAGGAAGTTCTGCATTTGCTTAAAATCATAGCTTCGGCTCGAAAGGAACATTTTTTTTTTTTTTTTGCTGTATGTGATGTAGAAAGGAAACGTCCAAATGAAAAGGTCTAAACAATAACTTTAAAAAAATATTGCCGAATAAAATATTTAGATTTTCGTTTCTGAAAATTTCACCGTAGCTAATTTAGATTTTCTCTAACTATTTCCAATGAGCGCAACTCTTGGGAACCTAAACCTTTGTGGACGTTACTTATGAAATGTATGTGTACCTGAGCATACCTAGATTGTCATATATCCAACTTTATCTTATTTCAATTCCCGGAATCAAATATATTTATGATACTTTTAACATATGAACATAGATTTGATTTGAATGTCAAACGTTTTCATATTTCGAGGAGTTTTCCATTGACGATTAATTCATATCTTATACATTCTTACCTAATTTTATACAAACTGATTTTTGTAAAAAAAACTATATCTATAACTAACATACAAGGCACTTTGTAGGAAACTATTGAGTTGCTTATTTTGAGTAGCACTACTATGTAACGTACATCTATTTATACAAAATTCACCGTATTTGATACAAAACATTAATTCATGGAAACTATATAAGAAAGTAGAAATGAGGTAAGACGTTGATCACCTTAAATACGAAATTTTTTTTTTTTTCAATCTAATATTACTTTAAATGAATAAAACATTATTGTATCGTTTCTAGACCCAAAATGTGTCTTTTAACAAATTGTGACTGATCGGTAACAATATTTCTAAAATTCTTTGCAAGAATAAAAAAAATTTAATCAATAACCTGAAATATATGATGGCTTCTTTAAACATATGAATGGTAAATGTGGTCTGTGTTCTCTAGCATTAAGAGTTTGTTGTGGGAGTGTGCAAGTTTTCTGATCATCTACTTTGAAGAGTTAAAAATGCAAAAATACTTGTTCGGTATTAGTTTTACAGTTGAAAAAGGCAAAATATATCGCTGAGGTCTGTCGGTACTTCTCTGTTATTGTGTCACCGTTCACGTACAATTATTAACTTATCCAGCAAAATCTAAACTCTATATATCCTTTCGTTGCAATAGTTTCCTTTACTAGTAGTTATAAGATAAATTATACTTGGTATTTTATGTATATGTGATATAAATTTTTTTTTTTTTTAAGGAATGTTTTATTGTCTTTTCGAAGATGTATTCTGAAAGTTTTCTTGCCTTGATTGAATAATCAAATAAATCAAATAATTTTAATAAAAGGACAAAAAAAAATAACCTTTACAAAAAAAAAGCAGCACTTAAAACTAATAGTTATTGTATGTAAACATTTTATGAAAGTTTCTTACAAAACAAGTGGAAGTAAAGTGAGTTCCCAATTATAACTTATGTCCTTAGACAATTTACTATCAATTTTAAAGATTTTTTTAAAACTAAGAATATCACTGATAAATTTGTAGAATGTCTGTTTGATAGGAAGGGTTGGAGGCTAATGTTCATAAAATCTGGCATTTTTCTCTGTGGAAGATCTTGTTTAAATTAAACAGACAGAGTGAAGAACAGAAACGTGACATTGTAAATATGAGAAAAGGAAAGTGGTTGCTGAATATTTCTCATTAATAGAAAACGAGTACCATTTTATTTCATAATATCACGTTCTTTGGTGCAGTAGGGTCATTTTACTTGCAGAAATAATTTATGATTAAATGACGCCTTTTAAACAGGTTTCGCACACGTAAGCTTTTCTGCCTGTATGCGAATCGATATGTCTTCTCAGATCAGTTTTATGATGGAATTGTTTCGGACAAAATTGACATTGATGGGGTTTTTGTGCTGCACTGTGCTTCGCATAGTGCGTGTCGAAAGTGACTTCGTTGGAAAAACGTTTGCCACATCGATTACAACGGAATGGTTGCTCGCCCTTATGGAATGTTTTATAGTGTTGTGTTAAATAGCAAATCTTTGTAAATACCTTGTTACACTCGTCGCAACGAATTTCGCCAGTCGGTGTTTTTCGGCGCATCCCATTCATGGGGCGAGGAACTCTTTATTCCCAATCAAGAGCGGCCTTCACTTTTAGACACAACACCAACCTAGAGAGAGAGGTTAACTCTTAAACTTTTAATTGATGAAAAATTGCATCACTCACTTTCTTATTGCTGTTACTTAGCCAAACGATTAATCAATGTCCGTACAACAGCGGCAATTCCCGTGACCCGTTCTTTTCCTACACCTTCTCGGCTTTTACGTCCTACAAGAGGCGCCAAATTCCTTGACATCTGTCCAAATGAAAGTATACTGACTGCCATCACTTCCATGTGGCTGTCAAATCCCTGGTTGTCACATCGGACAAAACATCTGTGCGTGGAATGGCACTTCATATGGCGGAAATGTGCTTCTCCAGATGTCGCCAGTGGCATAGTTTTCTCGATGGCCGCGGTGGAGGGGCATTTCCAGATGGCTATGTCTCGAAATGTGCCGGGGTTGGATTAATTCTATATTTCGAATATTTATATCCACGGATCTAAATATTTGGACAGAAAAAAAAAATATTTTCTGCACAACGATATCCGCACAACCGATGAAGTCCGCTGGCACTTCGAGGACATATCCATCTGGCAGGTTACCAGGGTTCGGGATCGGAATCACTTCGATTCCTGGGCGTAGGCGTCACATTACACAGTTTTGTCGTCATAGTTTGGGAAGTTTACACAGATTGAAAAATCATTAAGTTATGTGGTTGGATATATTAAGATTTTATTGGCAATTTACATTTATTAAATAGCATCGCGTGCAATTTGATAAAATAAATTATTCCTTAAATAGACATTTATAGGCTAAATTAATTTAAAGAAATCCTTGCCAGGTTCATAATATTCAAAAATTCGTGACGTAACGTGACGAGACGAAAGTCTTTCTTTTCGGGTGGGCCAAATATTATCTGCTTTTAGAAGACAAACAAGATACAATTAATAAAGATTAAGAGCGATGTTAAAAGCGAATCATCAGTAAATAGTCGGTATTGATTGTGAGTATTTCATCCTATATTTAAAAGATATAATGCTTTGTACACCAAATTTTCGTTGACTTTAAGCAAGCATACGACATTATTGATCGTACCGTACTGTACCAAATAATGCTTTAATTTGACATCTTAGCCAAATTAGTCTCTCTTACCAAAATTACAATGAAGTCGACGACCTCCCAAGTCCGCATCAATAACCAGCTCACCGATACCTTTGACAAAAATATCGGACTAAAGCAGGGAGATGGGCTGGCCCCATTGCTATTAAATTTGGCTCTGGAGCATATCATGAAAAAGCTACCTGTTGGTACACGGGGTCTGGGCCGGTTTAAGGGGTAAGAAAAGTACACGTTCGAGTAGGAGACTAGACTAGAGGTTGAAAGTTGATTCACATTAACAGATTGATGGAGTAAGGAGTTAGGAAAAATCGTATATCGTAAGGTGGGACCCTTGCGTATACTCCCACTACTTAATTAATTGTTATTCCCAAATAACAAAAACTACAAATAATAAATAGACTCGTCCGTCGTGCACCCCTCCGTCATCGACTTGGACTCATCTGGCAGAGGCCCCTCCCTCTCCGTCGCATCTTGCCTCGCTCTGTCGTCTACTGCCTCAGTTCAGTTGCCTCTTGCCATGCGGTACTGAGACATGTTATCTTTCGATCCTAACCATGGAAAACGAAACGCCGCTTAGCCCAATCGCAATCTAGTGCTTCTTTGTTTATTAAACGCAAGTTATGTCTAGTACTAGTGCCGGCAGTAGTATTAAAAAGCTCTCTGGGTCATTCAACCGCAAAAGAAAACTGCAGCACGCAAAAGAAGATAAAATAAAATCGAAAGCACTACAGAAGTTTATTACGGCTTCAACTTCTACGAAGTTGGCAAGGACGATACTGTTATAACAGTCAATGTAAAAGAAGATGAATTGCCGATATTGGAGGCTGTAACTACTCCATCGACAAGCCATCAGTGAAATAAAACTGTAAGTTAATACTTAATTTAAGCCTAATTTTAAAAGTTAATTTACATAAAATAAGTGCATAGTTAAGCTTTAATAAGCAGTAAAATATTTATTCAAAATTCATTATATACCTTCTAACTTTGTTTATTCAGGTTTATTTACAAAACAAATAATATTGGAGAGTCTATATTGGCTTAATAGTAATGACGCGACACGGAATCACGGTATGCATGACTCATCGGTGGTCGATGAAGTAAACAATGACAACTCTTTAGTCTGCGCGCGGGATGATGGGCCTTCTCACGCTAAACATCTTGGTTGCCGCTTTAACGTACATTTAACTTGCGTAATTTATTCATTTATTTTTCTTTTTGCAATCGTGGTTAATCTACTCGTGAATAATCGGAAGTCTACTGTATTCTTATACAGCCAATTGTATGACAACGTTTATCGTTTATCTTTCATTGGTGATAAAATATAAATTTCCAATAAATCAAAAATTCATATGCGCGAATTTAAAAGGTCTAATTAATTGTTTTGGGCCCCAGCACCCTTCCATTGTTTTCGTCCTTCATCCTTGTTATTGCCTATCATCTCTCTGTTGTATTGCTGGCCATGTAAAAAAATAAAATATAAACGCTGGGTGTTGCAATGTTTGATAAAATTACTGAGCGTGGTCCTATGCAAGTTACTGACATTGACTTTCCCATTGATGCTAAGGGTAGAAAATTCTCTCCACTTCATTTCACAAGATAACTTAGAAATAAGGAACAAGTCCATAGGAATTGGTTGATGTATTCATTTAAAAAAGAACGCAGTATTTTGCTTTGCCTGCAAAGTCTTTGGAAATGTGCATTCATCTCTTGCCGCAGGAGACTAAGGATATTCTGACTGGCAAACCTTAACCAAGATGTTGACTATTCATGACAAATCTTCTACCCACATACACAATTGTAAATCTTGGCGTGAACTGTCCATGTGATTACGTTTGGAGAGCTATCGACAAAGAGCATGAGGGAACCATTCGAGCTGAAACAGAACATTGGAACCAAGCGTTGAAACGTTTACTTTGTGTTGTCCAATTTTTAGGATCTCAGAGGCTGGCTTTTCGAGGAACAAAAGAGTCTCTTTTCGAGCGTGACAATGGTAACTTTTTGAAACTTGTAGAATATATTTCCAAATTTGATGTTGTCGTGGCTGAACATGTAAGAAGAGTTACTTCCGAAGAGACACATGTTCACTATATGAGCAAACAAATACAAAATGAGTTTGTTTATGTCTTGTCCACAAAGATCCAAGACCGAATCATAAGTGCCCTAAAACAAGCAATATATTATGCTATAATACTGGACTGTACACCCGATACTACCCACACAGAATAAATGACATTGGTTGTGAGATTTGCCACATGTGTTAAAAATGAGGAAGTGTCAATAAAAGAACATTTTTTAGGCTTTCTGCCTATCAAAAATACGACAGGTGAAGGTCTCACAGAAGTCTTACTCAGTGAGTTAGATACACGTAACATCCCGTTAAAAACATGAGGGGCCAGGTATACGATAATGGCTCCAACATGAGAGGAAAGCAAGCCGGAGTCCAGAAAAGAGTGTTTGATTTGAATTTCAGGGCATTTTTCGTGCTATGTTGTAACAATTCCATGAATCTAGTGGTTAACGATGCTGCTCTCTCTTGCTCTATTGCAGTTGATTGTTTTAGTACGATCCAATAAATATTCAACTTTTTCTCCAGTTCAACTCACAAGTGGAGTATTTTGATGAAACACATATCCACTCTAACAGTGAAACCCCTTAGCAATACTCGGTGGAAGAGTAGGATTAAAGCCTTAGTACCTCTTAGATATCACATCGAGGAAATTGCGATGCTTTGGATGAAGCCTCTCAAGACCACATGCTGGATGCCTTTAGGAGGAACACTGCAGTAGGAGTAATAAGAAAACTTCAAACTTTCAAATTTTTGTGATGTCTGGTAACGTGGCATAATATCCTTTTTAAAATAAACATGGTGAGTAAGACCTTGCAAAAAGCCTCATCTACTTTTCAAACATCAATGGGCCTCGTGAAAAGTGTTCAGACATTTTTGGAAGAACTAAGATCTGATGAATAGCATTATCATAGATGCCGAAAAAATTGGTGTTTCTACTGAATTTGAAAAAGAAACCGAAGTTCGTCCAAGGAAAACCAAGAGGCGATTCTCGTATGAGAGTGAGGATGAACCGGTTCAGGCTGGACTGGCATCATTTAAAGCGAAATGTTTCTTTGTGGTGCTTGACACAGCAATAAACTCACTTAATGAGAGGTTTGAGCTCATGGAGAACCACAGCAAGAGTTTTAGTTTCCTGTATGACATTAAGATTCTTCAGACATACGACAAGAAGACCTTGCAAGACGCCTATATATAACTTCACAATGTTCTGAGTGATGGAGAAGAATGTGACATAAACGGAGTTGAACTGTTCAAATATAAGTTGCTACCGTTTTGGCAGGCGCAACCGGCATTATGGTTTGCGCGAGTGGAAGCCCAATTTTGGTTGTTTCAAATAGTTGGTGATACATCCAAATTCGGCAAAGCCATTGAAGAGTTGGAAATGGCCGCACTTGCGCAAGTGGCAGACATCATGGGAAATACTCCAGCTGAAGGTAAATATTTTGCCATTAAAACATGTCTTCTATCCACCTTCAAATAAAGTAATGAAGAGCAGATGCGCGAGCTACTTCACAGTTTGGAATTGGGCGACCAATATCCATCGCAACTTCTCCACAACATGCGATGCATCGCGAAAAACAGAGTGCCGGAAGCGTTCCTAAAATCGCGGTGGTCAGAACGACTGCCGGTAGATATACAATAATATTTGTGGGTTCCAGCCGGCTGCATTGCCAAAATCAACAAACCTAATATAAACTCCATGGCAAAGCCTACTAAAAGCGAGTACGCAAACATCATGAACATATCAGTGGATTTGTATTGCATGCAGATTTTGGTCGAATACAAGTATCGGGGCAAGGTGCACAGTGCTGAACATGCATATTGCGACGCAGCTCCCCACGAAGCAATTCAACCTTCTGCTGGTTCTACTCTCATTTTGGAGCCAGAGCAAGGAACTGCCAACAGCCGTGCTCGTCCACGTCGGAAAACGCAATAAGCCACTGATGGAACAGGTGCTGGTCAATGCCACGGGCAACAACCGCTTACACATTTACGACAAGGAGACAAAATTATATTTTCTAGCTGACATGGGGGCAGAACTGTCTGTACTTCCCCGAAAGTTCTCCCAAGGATCAAAGCCGACAGGCTTCAATCTCTACGCTGCCAATGGTTCGGAAATAAATACGTTTGGGGAGAAGCTGCTCAAGATGAACCTGGGGCTACAGCGTACTTTCAACTGGAGATTCTGCGTGGCAGATTAAATGACTCCACAACCCTTCTGACAGCACCCGGCCGAATTCACTTTTCAAATCAGCCGGCAATAGCGACAGTGTGCGGAAAAAGCAAGTATCATGAGCTGGTGAGAAAATACCCCGTGCTCACGAACCCAGCAACAATTAACGTGGACCAAAGTCGACTAGTGCAGCACCACATAGTTACAAAAGGCCCCCCAGTCTTTGAGCGAGCACGTCGTTTGGGACAGGACAAACTAAAGATCTCCCAGCAGGAATTCGAATATATGCTCAAAAAAGGATTTTACCATCCATCATCAAGTCTGTGGGCAAGCCCCTTTCACTTGGCACAGAAAAAAGGAGGCTGGCGTCCAAGCAGCGACTTTTGTCGACTCAATGTGGTCACACAGCCAGGCCACTATCCGCTTCGACACACCGAGGACATAATGGCTTATGAAGTATTAGTCTCGTTTGACATCAAGGCGCTCTTTCCCAGCATCCCTGTTAAAGAGACGTTGGTGATACTTGAGCAGATACTCCTGAATAAAGATCCAAACAGTTATGCGTGGCGGGAAGAAGTTCGATCTTTAACACAATTGTCTGCCCTGTGCATGAATGAAAACTACTTCATGTTCAGGGGTTCATACTTCAAAGGAACAACCGGAGTGGCAATGGGTAATCCGCTCTCACCGTTTATAAGCGATCTATTTATGAACAATGTTGAAATGACACTAGAAGGACTAGGACTACTACCACGATTCTGAATACAGTCTGTCGACGATATTCTGGTGATAGCCCCAGAAAGCAAGCTAGATGAAATGCTAAGGAATATCAATTCTATCCGCAAACAAATCAAATTTACTATGGAGGTGGAAAAGGACAACAAGTTAGCATTTCTGGATCTACCGATTTACAAGTTTAGAGGTGAATCCAATCAGGGAATATATAGAAAAAGCACGCAAACACCAAGAACGATACCTATTACTTCTTCTCATCCTTCGCACAGAAGATGGCACCTTTCCAAGCCATGGTACTCCGCATGCTTAACATCCCCTTAACAAGGGAAGAAAAACAAAAAGAAGAGAAGTATATCATAAAAACAGCAATATTGAATGGTTACTGCGAAAACAGCAGTAGAGCATTTATCAAAAAGAAAGAGAAACTCATGAAACACAACGTGTTAACAACTCTATTTTCTCGAAACGAGCAGACAGATCCAAAGAGGCGAGCAGCAATCCGCCATACAAATACATCCGAAACAATAAAGAAAATAATGAACGCTGAACGAATTCAAATGTTTCCCACCAGCAAAAAGTCAAAACTGAGAAACCGGCTAAAATCAGTTAAGGATCCACTGGAAACAGACGAAACAAGTTGAAGTAGCAGGAGAGCGCTCCTGCCAGAAGGGTATTGTAAAACAATTAGTAAATCAAACAATGAATTCTGCATATCAAAACTTGACCAATATACAGATTCCATAAATTGAGTTCGGTGAATTTTTATGGTTATTATATTTTTATATTCGCCGCCGTTTTGTTTCAAGTGTTTTGATCCCCATGATAACCCATCAATATTACAAACCATTTCTAAAATTTTTATCAAAATTCTCACCTATATATAGAGTCTAGGTCTGTTGCAAACGTGAATCTCCCTAGTATAACGTGTTAATGTTGTTGTAATTGTTAAATATTCAATCGGCTATAACTTAGCTGTTTATTGTGAAATTTTCAGAACACATACGATTGCTTTCAGAAAACTTAAATGGTAGTTTTTGGGAAATTTAAGGGCTCGATTTCGATTTTATAGGCAAAAATATAAAATTTATAAAATGTACTATTATTAACAAAGTTGATCGAATTTCGACTCTTAAGGTAAAGTTACATCTCTGTGATTTTTTTCAGATTTTTCGGGTCAAAGATGTCCAATCGCGAGAGGGGGACACAAAATTTTCGTACATTTCCCCTTCCCCTGCACCCCTCAAAGCAAAACTCATCATTTTAAGACCTGTTTTGAAAAGTTCTCATCAAGACCTTTCATTTGATCCCCATATTGCCTACATGCGATGAAACTTTTTTTTCGCGGGCCACTCCCCTTTATGGGGAGAGCCCCCTTAAATACCTTATAAATTTTTTTTAAGATGAAACTTTAAAGAGGGCATCACTTTACACCTACTTACAAAATCTTGTGTTTCTAGCTTATGTAGTTTGCGAGAAAAAGTGGTGTGACACACGGACGGACGGACGGAACGACGGACGGACAGACAGGACGCGATTTTAGTAGGGTATTGTAAAATGATTTCACTATACCTTAAAAAGCGGCGCATACGAGATCACCTGCCTCCCCATGCGACAAATGTTATAGTGCTAATACACGGCCGGATTTGGTCCGCTCCGTACCAAATCCGGTCGTCTGGAGAGCAGTCCGCGGACCAAAATTGAGTCCGATCGAGTTCGATGGATTTTCCACCGGACCAAATCCGACTCGGTTCGCTCCGGACCAAATCTGCGTGTGTGGACGAACGACCGGACAAATCGCAATCAGTTGCGCAGCGGTGGCGATGTAGCAACAATTACTGCTGCCGCAAAAGCGATTTTATGTTTGTTGGACATAATCGATGCCACTTCGTTTGCCATCTTCGCGCTCCAAAAACTGAAGAACGACTGGCTGGTCCGATCTTGTGTTGCAAAAGAACGGACCGAACCTCAGTAGGTCCGGTCGTCTGTTACTGCTTTTACATCGGACAGATACGAAGATCAATCATGACCCGTTGCAAAGAACATCTGAGCGAAGCGGACAATGCGATAGAGAAACGAAAGAAACACACAGATATCCAATCAACAGTGGCGAAACACATTGTCAAAACTGGTCACAAAATCAACACCGACAACTTGAAGGTCATCGCCCAGATAAACCAAATGCGAAAATTGGATGCAATTGAACGCCTGCAGATTCACAGGATACCTGAACAAAGGAGACTTAATTATGATCTACGTAACGCGCGGTCAACACTGTTTAAGTTTTTATGACTCTAGGTATACATTTTTATTGCCTTTTTTAGGGTTTCGCTAAAATAATTTTAACAAAACCCTACTAAAATCACATCCTGCCAGTCCATCCGTCCGTGTATCACAGCACTTTTTCACGCAAACTACCAAAGCTAGAAATATCAAATTTTGTATGCAGGTGTAAAGTGGTGCTTTCTTTAAAGCGCAACTACAAAAAAAAAATTATAAGGTATTTAAGGGGGGACTCCCCATATAGGGAAGTGGCCCCCGTCAAAAAATTTCATTAAAGGTAGTCGATATGGGCATCAAATGAAAGGCCATGATGAGAACTTTTCAAAACGGGTCTTAATTTGACACTCTTTGCTTCGAGGGGCACACAGGGAGGGGAAATGTCCCCCTCCCTCGCGATTGGACACCAGCGATTTGAAAAATCTGCAATAAATTATGGAGGTTGGTATTTATGAGTACAATAACAGCAAATACCTCAGAAATCGAAACTCGCTCAACTTTGTTAATAATAGTATGATGATGGAATTATCGTTTTTCCCCATAAAATTGTATACGTACCCTTAAACTGATATTTAAGTAGTCCTTCAAAGGGTCCTTAAACGTTGTAAGTTTAATGAAATTCAAATCATATACCCGGAAATTATAGCCATTTGAAATTTCTGCAATTACAACAACAATAACCATGATTTTGGTATTTTATGGACTTTACATCGAATCAGTCACTGCAGTTTTGATTTGATCTTCTTGAAATTTTCAAATAAGGTCAATAACATAAATATTTTTGGGAATTCATGATTTGAGTGACTTATGTTGGTTTGCAACAAAATGGCGACCGTTGAAAATAGAAAAACAATGGATTTTCTTTTAAACGTGCACATCTCTTTTACGTATTTCTTGACTTTATTCGTTGCTGGTGACTGCATTTCTGAGAAGTTGGGTACAAAACCCTTCTGACATGAGCGTAGGTATATCTACCAGACTTGTTTATTACTAAAATACTTTCCTTTGAATAAAATCTTAGCTATTATTGATATATAAATGTAGGAAAAATGAATTGTAAGCCATCATAAAAATACACTGAAGAAGAAACTAACTAAGTTTCGAAATACTAGTATATGTACAATTGAAAATAAAGTCTGTGGTAAAAGGAGAACATAAATTCGCTTTTCCGTCCAGTCAAATAAGACTTTGAAGGTTACAAAAATTCCTATAGAGCTAAAAATTGGTATGAATGTTCAGAATACTATTATAAATGAATTGTGAAAAGTCCTCATCAATCCCCCTTGTGCAAAAAATTTTATTGATGTTGAAAGTTTGCAAAAATAGTCTTTTCGCGTTTTTCAGCTAAACAGTGAGTTTTGCAGCGAAAATAGCTCGACAAAAATTGTAAAGCATCCGATTCTCTACAAAAAATGTATCCACACTTTTTTTCATAAGTATTGCCATTTCCGTGATATAGCGGTTGAAAGAATTGAAAAAAATATTTTATTCGTAATATGCGCGTTAATGTACTTTTATATACATTTTTGAATCGTTATACGATTAAACATATGAGTCCCTATATCTTATACAAATGAACGTCAAAAACTCCGCCCCTTTTTTCATTTTTGAAGTTTCAAAGAAAGTTACCTTGTTAGACAAACTCCGATACTTATCTTTTGCAAAAAAAATAAATGTTTAAAAAACAAGTGCGATTAGGTTGTCTTCCCCCAACCTCTGCTGCTGCTCAACAACATCTATTCCGGGTATATTATCAAGTTCAAGTGTGGCTTGGTAATAAAATGGATCCAGAAAACTGGGGTTGGAAGTTAGTTGACAATGCGTTGGAACCAATTCATACGTTACTCCCACCTGCACCAGAAAAACTCCTTAACACAACCTATCGCAATTGCAAAAAAGGTTGCAATGCTAAATGCGGCTGTAAAAAGGTTGGACTGTTTTGTTCTTTAGCATGTACCAATTGTCAAGGACAGTCGTGCTCCAAAGTTGAATCGATACTAGATGAGGATAATTACGATTTCAGAGATGAGACATATGATGCATCACTTTTAGAATACATTTGTATCCAGCAGGAAGATGAAGAAAAAGAAGAAGAAGAAAACGAAGACAGTACACTAGAAGTTCCATTGGATTATTATGAATCCGACGAATAATTTTTCCAAATTATTTGTTCATTTACATATTACATAGTTTACACGGCTTTCATCATTTTCAATACTCAATTTGAATTCAATAAGATCACAATAGATCGTGGAATAGGCCTACCGGGGAAACCACGTTAAAAAAAGCGCCAAGCACACTACTTCATAGGTGGTGTGGAAACGTGTGCATATTACGAATAAAATATTTTTTTCAATTCTTTCAACCGCTAATTCACGGAAATGGCAATACTTATGAAAAAAAGTTTGGGGACATTTTTTGTAGAGAATCGGATGATCTACAGGTTTTGTCTGAACTATTTTTGCTGTATAACTCACCGTTTTACTCAGAAACGCGAAAAACCTATTTTTGCAAACTTTCACCATCAATAAAATTTTTTGCACAAGGGGGATTGATGGGGACTTTTCACGATTCATTTATAATAGTATTCTGAACATTCATACCAATTTTTAGCTCTACGGGAATTTTTGTAACCTTACTTCTACTTTAAGGACTAATTTGACTGGACTATTTATTAAGCTCGGTGTTTGTGACAAATTTATTCGTCTGAAAACTAAATTTTGAGGAAAAAGTAATTGAAATTAATAACATTTATGTTTAGCAGGAAACGGAACTGATACGCTCCTGATTTGAATCATCCCTACAAAAGTGAGCATCACATGAGCATCAGCGTTGCCAGACTCTCAAGAAAGAATTGTGGAGAGTTTAGCCAAAAATTACCGTACGTTTACCGTACAAGTGCAGACTTATAAGGTTAAGTGCTTAGATTTAATTTTATTCATCATAAAATGTACTATGAATAATTATGCGAAATAAATGCTTTGAATAAAATTATTTAAATGAAATTATATATATATATATATATATATATATATATATATATATATATATATATATATATATATATATATATATATATATATATTGAAAAACTTACTTAAATTATTTTGAACATTTCAAAAAACTTACCCGTTAATGCATTAAAAAACCCAAAAATCGAAAGCGTTGACCGATCACATCGTATTCCTATTATATCCAAAAACATATGCCTTTTGTCTATGGAAATTCAAACTTATATTTCTATTCATCATTTCATGATTTTACTAATGTAAGGTTATTAGTCATCGGTTGCTTAACAAGATTATGGTTATTTATTCTAGTTAACTCTGTGTCCTTTTCCAATTATAGAATAGAGTTCTCCATTGCTATTAAGAGAGTATCTAGTGTGATTGATTCTTGTCGACTACGCAGGCAAGAAGGTAAGGTTTTGAAAATGAAAACTTCTGATTTCGAATGAAACGGATGTGTAGTCTTATAGGTGAAGTACAAAATTATCTAGCAAAATGACGCAAACTCCTCAAATGAAGTACCATACAACCCTGTGCGGTTTTTGTTGAAGTGTTGAGTCATCCATACTGGTCGTTTCTTGTATTAAGAGGTTTTAGAATTTTTGCATGTTACGATATAATTTTTTGAAGTCCTGAATGGATAAATTGAGTTTGAAAAATATTTCAGACTTATCACGTCAAAGTCCTTACCATTTTTTTTTATCGAACGAAGAATTAACGATTTGACGTTGTTATTATCTGAACGAAAGTTTTATGAATAGATGATCAATATTTATCAGCATTCATTTAATTTTGAGACATGAATGAAGTGAAAGTAATTGAGAGAGCAATGTTTAAATGTTTATGTCATTGATTAATCACTATCCAAACTTAGCTCCATAAATACATCATCTTCGGGAACAAAAATCTCTTGTCTGGTCGTATCAGAACCCGTGCTCTTGCCTTCACCATATAGATTTGAACTTGTCATCGATTTCAGCATATTAGATGTCGGTTCAAAACTAAAGCATCCTTCAGTCTTCACTCGTTGGTCAGTATGGATTAAACTATTTAATACAGGAGTCTGTAGCTTGTTTCTGGATTTAGTTTTCATCAGGTTCACTTTTGAAAATACTCTTTCACAACTCGCTGATGAATGTGGAAGGATCAAAACATCCAAGGCAAATTGAGCTAGCTCTTTAAACTCGTAGTCCCCATTGTGGTTTTTTATCTCCGAAATTTTTGCCCAAAAAAGATCCGGACTTGAGTCTTCCATTTCTTCTGGGATTGAAACTGGTAATTTCCGCCATTGGTCATATTGGGAAGTATAGAAAGAGAGATTTGATTAAAATGTAAAACCCTAATGGCCAGCGTTTTCACGCCGATGTAATGGCTTCGCCTAAAGGTTGAGCCGTAATTTAAATGAAAGTCAAACTTATTCGTGGAAATACTTACGGTGCTCTGTGAAGTGCACTCGCAAGTTCTATATTCAGACTGTCCTCGTTACAATATTTTCTTAGACTATTTATACTAATTCTACACTACAAATAAATGGTCAAACACGATGATGACCCTTTTCCCATGTTCCTATTCTAAAATCAATAAATGTCACATATATCTCAATTTACCAAAACATCCATTTCAATACACAAAACAAATATCCAAACATAATATCCATTCCTCATTATCTCATACGGTTAGTCACTATAGCATTGTTCTCATTTAACATTGAAAACAATGCAATCACATACAATACATTCGTATTCGCTTTGACTTGGCTGCAATGCCACTTGAGAAGTCTCGTGCCAAACAAATGCATGCTGTGACGTAACACTCATGTAGGTCGTGTACTCGGTTCATTGAGTCACGCTACATGCAATCCAGAAATGATTATCCATGGAGTATGATATCCTCATGAATGGAAGCATGACATTGAAGATTATCCATGCACATGCTTGTGTGGATAATTATGTCAGAATTTGGTATGGAATGCGTATTTGGATTGAAATGTAATTAATGTACGTTATGTACGTAGCATATGTAAGTATAATAGAATATTTGCATGTTTAAATTGAGATGCAATTTATGTACGTTACGTATGTACTACAGTCATCTATTTTCTGATGGTTCTTACTGTCACAACATCTTGGCAAAAGTCTCATTAGGGGCAACAAGGATGTTAATCTTGTCGCTTCGTTGGATTGGGAATACTTTTGATTTAGAATATGAAGCTTGTAAAACAGGGTCGTTGAAGTTCTACCTTTTTTTAATTTCTTGGCACGCTAAAACTCGGAACGATCTACATCTTGCGAAGAAGTCATTAATTTTTTCCTTTTCGTTCATAATAGTTTTATCGTGCAGTGCATTGAGTACACTTACATCCAAGTACATTGCTGAAGGAGATAAAAATTGAGATTCATTTCCAGGATTTAGCTGATTCAAATCACTTTTCATGACATAATCTCGGTTCAGATAGCAGCACAAAAGATCTTTATAATCTCGTTCCATACGCGAGTGCATGTAGGTTATCAAAACCTTTTCACCTTGGAACCAGCTTAAAAAGAAATAAAACATTTTCATAAATGGATCCTGAAGTGATACAAAAATAAGCTCAGCTGCGTTTAACCTTTCTTCAACCCAAATCATGCTAAAAAACAGCTTTAAGGCATCCCATTGTTCGAGAATTCGTTCAACTACAGACTGTAGGCTCAGCCATCTTGTTTGAGAAAGGCGAAGTATTTTGTGTGGATCGACTTCGCAGAATTGTTGAAACTCTTTAAGAACTGCGATCCTTTTATTTGAATTTTTGAAGACGGCGTAAATGTTCCCAGCCAGGTCTTCACAGCTTCTTGGTAAGGCACGACATGCAGCACTGGCGCAAAAGTGGATAGAGTGGCAGATACATTTTTGAATTATAATTCCAGGGATCTTTTCAGCTAATTTCTGCTGAACGGAGTTGAACTCTCCCATCATTGTGTTGCAGCCATCACTAGCAAAACCAACAATATTACACAAAGATATGTTTGCATGATTTAAGTTCTCAATTAATAAATCGTAAATACGTTGAGCGCAAGCACCTTTGCGGGCAACCTCTGGATCTGAACCATCGTACACATCGATCAGTTTCCAAAACTTTGACACAACTTTTTTTCTGCATTATCAAAATATATTACACAAATGCACAAAGATTTCGTTCTTGAAATGTCGGTGGACTCATCAATCACCAAACTAAATTTTTGAGTTTGCATGTGCTTACTGATATCTTCGAAACTACATTGCCCTATCTTAGCTTTTGTGCGTCCTAATGATATAGCTTTGACTATTTTCGAATCAGGAAAAGAGGATTTTAAAACTTTAACGAGATGATCAGCAGACGTTAAAGAAATATTGTGCTCTGTCAAAAATGCTGATAGCTTTAATTCAGCTGTCTTTATGTTATTCTCGTGAGCTTTCTCAATACTGTTAGGGTTAACAAATTTTTCCAGACTGCAAACAGCAGAAGCCTTTGTACTAGAACTTACACCTTTAACTAATCTGACATGTTTTTGACTTAAAGCATGTGTTTTTAACACTGTTACTTCTGCCAACATTGTTGTCTTACAAAACCTACACTCTGCTTTAGATCTATTGTCCTTTGTGGGAGCAATCCAATCTGCAAATATTGCATCCTTTTCCCATTCTATTCGGTAGCTCTGAGCCCTATGTGTCATTTTTTTAGAGCTTTCACCACGGATTCTTTTCTTTTTTTCAGGAGTCACGTCACGACCACATATTTTTTTGCTAGAACTACCTGCACTCTGAGAATCATCTGAATCCACATCTAAATCACTGTTCTGGTCTAAACTTAGGTGTCGTTCACTTGAGGAAGGGGTTTTCGAAAAGAATGATTTGATGTTTTTACTCATTTTGCAGAAAGATTTTTATAAAAAAACTTAACTCGTTAAATTATTTTCTAGTTAATTAATGAAACAACTTTAATTTTGCCTAAGTTTGTTTCTGTTGTATTCATTAACACTCACTTTGCCTGAGCAAAAATGTACGTGAGGGGAAGCTAATACAAATAATTGTAATCACTTTACTTAAAGTAATAAAATTGTCACTAAACGAAAAGTACCTGAATCAAAAGGGTGAACTGATAAGGCTAAGCTTAGCTGTATTCAAACTATTTGCACACAACACTACTCAAAAGTTCCAAATTCAACAAAGTATTTCACAGCCGACTAGACAATTTCGCTGCAGCGATATTGACGTTTTGGTGTGATTTCAACGGATTTGTTTACATTTTAGTAAGATCAGTTTACAGTCGCTTAAAAAACCAACGTTGGTACTGATGCCGATATTGCTAACATGAAAGTTGAGTAACTAACCAAATTGAATGCATTTAAAATTTAAATATTTTGAAAGTTACCCAAAATTACCGTACATTTTCCCATTACGGCAGACTCATTACCGTATACCGTACAATGGTCTAAATTACCGTTACCCCCACAATTACCGTACCGTCTGGCAATGCTGATGAGCATTAAAATTTTAATTTCAGAAGGAATATAGACTATTTGCTCCAAATTTGCAGCTTCTGCTAATATATAAAATAAAATTAGCTTCCATTTGATGTCCCGTGCATTTTAACTCGCCCACTCAGCCAATTCATTGCATCGTCCATGAATTTGAAATTAATGAAAAATTCTACAGCGCCAATCTTCATATATCATTTGAATGGCATGTTTATCACATTAACTTTCGCACTTTGCGGTTCATAAAAGATAAACTGGTCTTATATCTTTCAGATTTATCTTTTCGCTATAATTAACACCATCGTCGTGAAATTCTGACAATCGAATTAAAAGTATGCAACGAAATTATAAATAAAACGATAAATCTCGTGTCAAGACTCAATTAGTAGCATCAAAATCAAGAACTCATTCCCTGCTGCAATTGTGTCGCTTTGTCAACAACAAAGGACTGAAATCCTCGGGCGTCAAGCGCGACCACTCTTTTTCCGCAATCGCATTTATTTTCGCAATCAACAGTCACCTCGCAGCCAGCAATCGTCCTAATAAACTCCCAGAATGCAAAAGGAAGACACGCTGACTGCCCGTCGTGGCTGCTCATTTTTCGTCTAAAACTGAAAAATTTGTCACGCCCCCGTTGATCTTTGGCAGCCGCGCAGCCAAACAAAACATCTTCGCCGCCACTGCCATCGCCAGCTCCTCAGGGATGAAAGCGCGAAAAACAGACAACGCAAAGGCGAAGATAACAAACACAAGACATTGGCGACGCGACATGATCACCCCAAGTACACAAAGGCCAGACGACCCAACGACATTATGGATCTGTTGATTTAATCCCATCAGCCGCTAAATCCGCTGAAAAATCAGAATGTCTCGAGAAATGTCTTGAGAATCGTCTTGATATCTTGATTGCCAAGAAAATTAAGAAAACGTAAATTATTGCTTGGCTGACCATTAAAAATTGTGGCGAGAATGCAATTCGTGCACATCTGTCAGAGTGGCCGTCTTGCATGTTTATGGGGCTGACGCAGACCCCATCCATTGGAGCGCTGCCCTCTCGATCCATCCCAGTGGTACGCGAAAATGTCTTCTGAATTTTCCGCGGCCCATAATTTTCCACGCTGCCAGGCTCAGCTCCGTTGGAAGTGCAGCAAAGCTATCATGCCGTGGGGAATTTGAGATATTTCATTCTGATGACTGCGATCGGCGGGAATTAGACAGGCCGGGGGTCGTGCAGAGTCACTGCATCTGTTGGCGTTGGTCCGCTAATTTGTTAAATAATGAGGCGCCCACGCGAATTTTTCCGGCGTTGAGTTGATGAAGTGTTCCCAGTGCCATCGGCGTAGGTGGGTGCGAAGTGCTCATGTTACAAGTTAACCCCATTTTAAGCTTCCGAAAAACCAATTAGAGGATCCTATTTTTAGAGCTGCTAAGAATAGCCAAACTATTCAATCCAGTTCATACTTTCAGATCCCTAGATTCATCAAGGAACCCTAAAGCTTACCCAAGGATTTATTCGATCGTTCTGCGCCTTCTACACTTCCACCAATCCAGGGTTAATCGCATCATCATTTCCTTGCGTGTTAACGGCCACCATCCCGAATATGCTTAACCTGACTGTAGCATGGATGTCACATTCGGGAGAAATACGTGCATTTTCAGTTATAGGAACTTGCTGGGAAAAAATCTTGCGACGAAACAGCCGCAGCACGAACAGTCCAAGTTGAATTCTTAATCCAGAAGATGCTATTTTCGCTGTTAACTTATGTTTCAACAGCCGACATGACCGGGACTCGATTCGACAGCAGCATCCGATTTAGGAGCATTTAAGGTGACTCGTGGGCGGAAGATTTGTGACTTGGAGCAGTTGTTGCCGGACAGACAGCAACACTGACAGGAATTCAACAAAGTGCAAACCAATTAAATTTATCGAATGAATTTTCTTTTGGTTGTCTTCGGCATTCATTAATAGCTGGGAGTTAATTTTAATGGGCCCGAATCGAAGTGACAATGTCAAAAGAATTTCAATGAAATTCAATGTCTTCCTGTTAAAATATTGGACTTTGTTGTTAAATTTAAAATTACAAACAGAAGCAAATGAAGTTTTCATAAACCTGAGGGAAATTCACGCCTTTGGAATAAATCCCTATGTCTCATTCAAATAATTTGATTGATCAAATGAGAGAGGTACCCGTTTTGTGTTATGTAATCAGGTGGATCACTTCAAACTATCCGTACGTTGCTTGAATCCACTGTTTTAACTCCCGAAAAGTATCGTCAACTAGGGTGACTTTGTGGCAAAATTTGGGAGTTTTGTTTTCAAACTGTGACAAAATAAAATGTGATACAACAAAAAAGTGATGGGAATTGATAGCAACGTTCTTTGGCTTTACTTATCTTCTCTCCTTCTTCTTTGTAGCATGACAGCCCCTCTCGGGCCTTCGCTTAGAGTAGTTAGAGTATCTTATTTTCATGACCGTATTGATTTTTTCGGAAGTTGGTTTGGTCAGTACCACGCTCCCGTGTGCTTGCTCAGCTATGATATGATCTGATTAAATCAGTACATATCACCACTGAGTGAACACTCGTAGTCTGTCCGAAAAATCCCCTGAACTAAATCACGTTGCTCCCAACGAGATTTGAACCTGCGAGCTTCGGCTTCTGCGTTCATGCTCTAACCACTAGACCACACAGACTACTTACTTATAGTAATCTTTTAATTTTTTGGCACTCCAATAGTGGCCATGAAGGACCCTTTGCTGTCATAATTTCACCCCGAGTCATGGGATGAGTTTCTGCCATCTTAGTTTTTCATGGGTATCGTACGTTCTAAGTAAGGGGGTCCAATCAAAACCTAATATAGTTAATCTGTGATCCTGTAGTTACAAATGAAATATCATATCTAGGTCCTTTAATGAACCATTTATTTGTAGAAAATATAAACAAAAACAGCCTTCGAATCGCAATAATAAACGACCTTAGGTAATTAGGAACTCTACTTTTGTAATTTATGTACGTTGAAAATACCTCTCCTTGATATTTGAATGGGTTTGTCAATGATTTTTTTTATGTTGTCGTTAAAATATCAAATTAAATCCGGTTGAGCAGGCCTCTTCCAAAAAGTCCCACTTTTGATCATTGTCGTATAAAGCTGTATCGTCTTCTACAGCCTTTACTTCACCTGGGTAAAGTTGGTTATTATTACTAACAGTCGGGTCATCATCAATGTTCACTTTTTTTTGTGTTTGGGAGGTAAATGCCATTTACGCACAGAGTGTCGGACTCCCATGTTTGCAAGAACGTGACTGGACTACCCACTAAACACCTCCCCTGTCAACTTGAGAACCCAGCCTGGAACCGTTTGACACATTACTTCGGGCTGGGTCCCGTTTTATTACGTTTTTTGTTGGGTCGTCCGTCCGAACTTTTATCTGACCCTGGAGATCTCTGCATAAGAAACGTATCCTTCGCTTTCACTATCGCTGTCAGATGTATTAGGAAATCTCACAATGGGAGCTGGAAGAGATGTCAATCGGTCTTAGTGAACTACCCCTGTCAAAGTTGAAGCCTGCGCAGAATTTTCATTAGGGAGGCTTATTTCATCAAGTGTGATACTTTTCCCTGCAGGGACATTGACTTTTCTTCTTCTTCTAATAGTTCTTGTAGATGATATTTCTCTCTCCAACCAATTCTCTGATGGCATACAGAAATTTAATGACTTGCATAGGGAGTCTGTTCAACACTTCTTATCGATTTAATGGACAAATCTCACATTTACGAAATCCGGCTTTTAAGTTGACTGATGACCTTTCTTGTAGATTGTTCATCAGTTCTTTCAGTAGACCTGGAAATTCGTCTCCAAGTACTAAGTACCTTTTGCCATGCTATTTACATTGGTCGGAAATATGCAAGGTCTAGAGGTTGCAGGAGGTGAGTTGAGTTTGGGGGCAGAGCTATAAAAGACACGTCATTTTCTTGACAAAGCTGTATCACTTTAATGTTAATGTGAGAGCTTAGATTGTCATCCATTATCATTTTTTTCCAGCTGTGTTTTTGGAATTGCGAGCAGTAAATTTCTGAACAAGTCTTCGAAATATTGGCAGTCAAACCAAACAGGCTTAGTTCGATTATGGCGAGCTTTCTCAGGGCCATTTTCTATCCAACTTTTCAATATTCTTCCTGCTTTGTAAACGACGTAAACTGGTGCCATTTCACCTTCAGCACTTCCACAAATCATAATTGACGTGTTAGATTTTGATGAATTGTTTATGTTTTCGGGATAGTTGCTGCCCCTTCTGACAAGAACTTTGCTTGAACCAGGATCATCCAATAGACACGTTTCATCAAAGTTCCAGATATTCTTTGCGGAACATCTATGATCTCTCGTTCAAGATGCTCAAAAAATCCATTTATTACTTTTTCATTGGTGCTAGCACAGCGGGGAGTAATATTTCTGGACGCTCGATTGGATAATTTTTTCTCATGTCTTTTGAGAAAAGAGGCCGCACTCACGTCCTGGCAGGTTATACTAGAATTTCCTTACTGTCCTACCGTGTCTTTTTAAGAAAGATTTAACAATAATTCTTAGTTAAACCACACTAACCGGGAATCCGAATGATGAAAGAACTATAATAAGGGAAACGAAAGCTGACTCTCCGTCTTCCGTAAAAACAGTTGGGCCTCCATTGTTTTTAGGGTGTAGTTTCCTTAGCTTATTTGTAAGTGTGTTTCTATTAATTCCGTACTTACTTCCAGCTGCTCGGATAGAGATTTTTCCATTTCAAATTTCAACCAAAATCCACTCTAGAGTTTCTAACTGGAAATTTTTGGATGGCCTTATTCCAGTTTTTCGAACGTACTGATGTGGCATACTGTAACTGACAAAAGTAGGTATTAAAGCAAAAGTGCTTCATTTATTACAGATCAATTAAAGGCGAATCAATCGCGCTTAGTTGGTGGCACAAAATTACCTCAAGATTTTACTTGGATATATAAATACATATAGAGAACCGTTACTCTTGAGTCGGCTCATTGAGAGTTTAGGACGCTTTCCATTTCAAGAGTCAACTTACTTAGCTATTGAACTAACATACTGTTACGCAATATAAAATTAAATAAAGAAAAAAAAAATAACCCGGAGCCACTCGTGGAAGGGAAGGATTCCTTGCACTCCAAAATTTTAATCGGATATTGTCAAGGAACCACTCCACGCGCTGAAGGACTGGTAAGAAGGATTATTTGATCAAGTAGAGGTAATGTTAGTATAAACCATGTAATTATTAGCGATAAGTAAGGTTAGGGATTAAGTTAAAAGGAAGCAGCTATTATTTATTTCAATTCTGCTCCCACGACGACGATTGGCAGGCGAATTCGGAGTTGGGGAAGTGCAACCTCCCAAATGACGATTCCGGGGCACACAAAAATATCCAATGTCAAGGTCTTCTTCTTAGCACTACAGCCCCTCTCGGGCCCTCAGTTCCTGCAAGTAGCGCCTCCAACTGTCTCGGTCCATTGACCGCGTCATCCAATTTCGAAATCCGTGCAGCGATGAACTGTCTTCGTCAACCGAGTCAAACCAGCGTCTCCTCGGTTTCCCCACTGGCCGCCGGCCTTCAGTTCTCCCAACGAATACCTTCTTGGGTATCCGTTGTTCATCCATCCGATTCATGTGTCCAGCTCTTTGCAGCTTTCACAGTCTTATAATCGTTGAGACCTCCGGTTTGTCAACAATTTCATACAGCTCATGGTTGTAACGAATTCACCATTGGTCCCCGTCTAGCTTCGCTCTGCCTCAGGACCCGTCGCTCAAAGGCGTTCAATATATTTGCGGATTCTTGAGTTAGGGCCCATGTTTCACACCCATAGCATAACACAGGTCTTATCACAGATTTGTATACTTGGGGCTTTGTTTTCCTGTGTATGCAGCTGGTCTTCAAGATCGTCAAAACTGAATAAAATATTTGATTTGCGAGCTGTATTCTTCGGTGTATTTCGTCTCTTTCATTACCTACATGCTCGGTACTATATTTGTCAAGTGTGATATTTTGTGTACTTGAGGTATTTTTCCTCAACTGCGTCATGAGCTTTGTTTTATTTTCATTGATTTGTAGCCCTACTAGTTTTACTTTGCTGTCGAGTTTTAGGAAAAGTTTTTCGGTAGTTGTTAATGACCGTGACAAAATGTTGATCTCGTCCGCATAGGCTACTTGGCTTGACTTGAATAGTAATGTACCTTGCGTATCGACAGGTAGCTTGCTTATGACGTACTCCAGAGCCAAATTGAATAGCGATGGGGCCAGCCCATCTCCCTGCTTTTGTCCGATATTTGTGTCAAAGGCATCGGTGATTTGGTTATTGATGCGAACTTGAGAGGTCGTCGACGTCATTGTCATTTTGGTAAGATGGACTTATTTTGCTGGGATGCCAAAGCAAAGCATTATTTGGTACAGTATTTCACGATCAATACTGTCGTATACTTGCTCGAAGTCAACGAAAATTTGGTGTACGTCTATGTTGAACTCCCAGCATTTTTCAAGTACCTGCTTGACTGTGAATAATTGGCCTATTGTCAATCTACCTGCTCTAAAACTACCTTAACACTCCCCAATAACACTGTTGCCGTATGAACCGATTTTATTTTCTAAGATTTTAGAAAATATTTTGTACGCCGTACAAAGTAGTGATATGCCTCTGTAATTTTCGTACTGAAGCTTGTTACCTTGTTTCGTGGATAGGGAATATAATTGATTGGCTCCGCTCTTTTGGCATGTGTTCTTGTTGCCAAATGTGCTGGATGACTTTGTGAATAGCTTGATGAACACTACTGCCACAATATTTGATGAGCTCTACTAAATTTCATCGATGCCCGGTACTTTATTATTCTTTTGGGCTTTGATGGTGGAAAAAACTTCATCCAGAGTTGGTGGGGCCAATAAAAGCTCTCCGCAGACCTCTATAGACTCCGATGTTCTGGAGCTGTGCGGAGGATTTAGAAGGTTCTTGAAATATGATGACCTTCTTTCCTTAATCTTGATTTCATCAGCGATGGTATTGCCGATGTTATCGCGACAGAGCGTGGTTTTGGGCTGATAACCATATTTCGGGCTTTTCGCTGCTTTGTATGCTTGTCTTGTGTTGTTGCTCACTAAACTTACATCTATACTTCTCAATTGGTCGTCATAGTACTTTCTTTTCTTAATCGTAATTATCTTATTCGCTACTCTTCTGAGATTTTCATAGTGTTCTCTCTTCGTCCTGGTTTTCCTACCTACGTTCTCTTTGTACGCCTGATTCTTTTTATCTGACGTACTCTGGCACTCATCATCGAACCAATCATTCCTCTTGCGCTGGGCTTGATGTCTGATTGCCTGTTCTGCCACGGTCTTAATAGCCGCTTTCACTTCCATTCAGACCTCGTTACTCGTCTTTAACGATGCGTCTGATAAGATGGGAGCTAGCTGGTTGTTGAGAGGCTGCGTGAAATTTTTGGCCACAGACGCCGTTTGGAGCCTTTCAATGTCAAATTTTTGTAGTGGGCTGGTCTTCGCTGAATATGCCTTTGACATACGACATCCATAGGTTAATTTGATCAAGGAATGATCTGAGTTACAATTGGCTCCTCGGTATGTACGGACGTCAAGTATGCTCGAGGTCCAACGTTGTTGGATCAGAAAATGATCGATCTGGTTTTGTGTGTTGCCATCCGGTGATACCCAGGTCATTTAATGAATGCGTCGGTATAGGAAGCCAGTCGAACGTACGACTAGATTTCCGCTACATGCAAAGTCAATCAGGCACTGGCCGTTATCATTTGTTTCATTGTGGAGGCTATATCTTCCAGTCATTCCCCGATGAGATAGCTCATTGCCAACCTTAGCGTTAAAATGACCCAGAATAATTTTTGTGTAGTTTGTAGGCAATGGGTCGACCAGTCTTTCCAGGCGATGGTAGTACGTTTCCTTTATTTCTTCGTTCTTTTCTTTAGTCGGGGCACGAACGTTTATCAGCCTGATTTTCAAAAATTTCACTTTTATACGGATCGCACACAATCGTTCGTTTCAAAAAAGGACTATTTCAATATATCCTGGAATGTCAGATCACTCAATTACCTTGGTGCTATTAAGGGCCTTTTACAACAGGCCCGCCAATATCAATTAAAAATATTGTTAATCCAGGAAACGAATTGGACTGGAAATGACATTCAAGACATGAGATTGCCCCCAATATTCAAAAGTGGAAAGCCTACTGGAAAACGAGAACTCGGAGTGGCCTTCATTGTGGATTGGGAGTTCAAATGACACGTTATTGATTTTAAGGCAATAAACGAACGGTTGTGCGCGATCCGTATAAAAGCAAAATTTTTTGGCTGATAAACGTTCATGCCCCGACCGAAGAAATTTTTCAAATTTTTCAAAATCTAGATTGACTTCATTTTTGCAACATTACTTTTAATTTTCCATCTGTGGTAGTATTGATATGTTAGTTCTAACGCTGTTTCAAGGCTGGTCATAATGGAACTTCGATCTGAGCCTATGCAGTATATGCAATGTCATCTGTGAAAGCTGCAATTGGCAGTTTGGTAAGGAAGGAAAGTCAGACGTATAGATGTTATATAGTGATGGGCATAGGCAGGAGCCTTGCGGAATACCAGCAGTAATACTTTTCACTGGGGATATACTTTTCTCTACTTTTACCTGGAACTTCCTGTCAGCTAAGGTGCTTGTAAAAGGTTCAACAAGTATGGTGGTGTGTTATATTTCTGAAGTTTATAGACCAGAGCATCATGCCAGACTGTATCGAAGGCTTTTTCTAAGTCCAGCGTCACCAAATCTACAGACAATTTACTGTACATCACTGCTTTGACGTCCCTCGTAACAAGGAAAAGCTGATACTCTGTCGAATATCTGTTTCTGAAGTCGAATTGGAAATCTGGTAGGGTATTATTGTTAGCCATTAAATCATTTAATTTTTCAGGACTACTCTTTCAAAGAGTTTACCTAAACCTGGCAGTAAGCGCATGGGCCTGTAGTTGTCGGGAGAGTGTGGATCTCCTCCAGGCTTCTGCATAGGCATAACTCGAGCTTGTTTTCAGATTGATGGAAAGAAGGAGAGCCTAAGGCAAGCATTGAAAAGGAGGCATATAAAGACTATTCCTTTTTTGGGTAAATTTTTAAGTACTATATTTGGTATTCCATCGATAGCTGGAGCTTTGCCGTTTTTGACTTTTAAAGTAAACCTATTAACTCTTTGGTTTTTATAAATGCACCAGGAGGTAAAGAAGTTTGATTAGGTTCTTGTTCCAAAGCTTCAGCCGCCATCATTTCAGCTAGATTGGTGCAGATCCTATTAGAAATATTATGAAACTGATTAAATTTATCTGCAAGTATACCTTCTTTTCCTTGATTGGAGTTAATATGCTCTTCGTTGCTATTTATTATCGAATATGGTACTTTCGTTTAAAAACTCTATTTAAAAACCAGAGTTTCCGCGAGTTGTAGTCTAGATTTGATAGCTTGTTGTTCCATCCGACATTCTGGAGCTCCTTAATTTTGTTCTTAATTGCTAGAGTGAGGATATTAACACTAATTTTGAGAGACCTAATGCGGGTCTTTTGCCATTTGCGCCACAAAAAATTTCGTTTTCTTATTAGATTGTAGGTTTCTTCATCAAATTGTAAATTATAAGAAGTTTTTTATCGTTTTCGGACAATACGCTCGATAGCTTACCAGACGGCGTTTGCGAATACTTCAATTCGCTCTTCACATATTGAGGGAATATTGAGCGATTCTTTCCTTCTTGATGTTAAGGTCACTCTTTCATTAATAAAACTCCGGGATTCAGACCGTTTTGCTTTTTTTGTAGCAGTAGTATGTTTTCGGTGCATTACTATTACTTCTTGTCGTTTGTAAGGAAGATATTACAGGCAGATGAGGAGATGAGAGGGCTTGCATGACACTCAGCTCGGAGGGAGTAATATTTTGGTCACTAAGAGCCAGATCCACGGGGAGATTAGAACGTGGGTTCTTTAAGAAAATGCACGTAGACATTTGCCTCTCTGGTGAGACTAAATAAAATGCGCCCCAATATGTTGATTCGTGTGCAATTTCAGTGCCAATGTCTAGCGTTCAGGTCTCCGCAAAGTAAATTACTTTGGTAAGCCTTGCTAAACCATTTCAGATCTCTTCTGAAAAGTTTGACTTTTTCCTTGCTTAATTTCGTGCCGGGAAAGTAAACACCGTATAATTTTATATTTGGTTCTTCGATAATAACACAAATATTTTTAATACCGATGTTGGAATTTTAGGCATTACAGAATGTTTAATTTCTCTATTAAAGGCTATGGCTACGCCTCCGCCAGTTTTCTCAACGCGATCATATCTTTATTTATGAAAGAAGGGATGCTTAAAACTATAATTTAGCCTAATCAAGCCTCCGTTATGACAAATATGTCGACATTATTTTGAACAGCGAAATTGAACGTTTCGATATGTTTATTTTTAATGCTTTGTGCACTCCAAACTACTACATTTAATTGTTTATCCATATGAAAATGTTATAAATAGCTCTACAATGACATTAAATGGTTCTTGTTTTGTTCTACGTTTACTTAAATTAGTAATAAGTTCAAGAGAAATGGTCAAAAGAGGTTGTCGCAAAAACTATTTGTGGATTGTGGGTTTTGCTTGATAGCCATACTGTAGGACATATGTGTAGGTGGAGTGGTTGTCGGCTTACCTAAATTTCCCGACTTTTTTCCCATTAATATTGTATCGCTGCTGTCTCGGCTTAGGATTGGCGTATGTGTTGGAGCCTTTTTCAGTTAAGGAAAGTTTGTGCTTGGAATATTGAAGCTGCTGGTAGTTCTCTGAACAGGGATTGGGGAACTTTCTGAATTTTTCTCCGACTATTCAGTTTTTGTTTCAGCTGTATATAGTCCATTCTTACCTTGCAATCAAGAGACTTGGCGAAGTGTGCTTCTTTGCAATTGCTGCAACGAATTTCATTACGTTGCTCTTCTTTTAACGTGCATTTGCTATAATCATGCTCACCACTGCATACAGTGCATCTTATGGGAAGATGGCAGTAAGAAGTCCCATGCCCAAAGTGCATATAATTCCTACATTGTGTAGGGCCTTTTCGGCTGCTTGTGTAGAAGCGCCATCGCACAGTAGTGTTCACGATTGTCTTAATTTTGTTTAACTTTGTCATTTTTGTGCTCTTTTGTAGATATAAGAGATAGTAAGTGGTTTCGCGATCGCTTAATTTGGGATTGAATAATTTAATTTAAATAGCATTAATATTATGTTCTGTTTTGAGAAGCTTTTTAGCTCTTCTGGGGAAATTTTATGCAACCCTGTTAGAATTACTTTTAGCGGCCGTAAACCTCTCCGTTGGAATGTGAAATAATTCACTTTCTTAGCTTTCTATGGTCTCGTAATCTTCCAGATTGGTAAAGAAAAGCCTCATACCAATTGAGATTATTTTAATTCAAAAATTCGTTATATTCAATTCTTTAACAATCGTGTGTCTCGTGACGTGAGGCAAATCCGTAAATGTTATTGTAGTGACTCTCACCTTAGTTTTTACTTCAGCTTTGGATTGTTGCTCGCTTCATTGCTATCTGGAATGTCAGCTAGTGGTAAGAATCTGTTGGAGTTCGGTGAGCTGGGTGCGGGAATTTGCGCCATTTTAAACTTATCACGGAGGAAATTACCCGCCGGGGAAGTTTCCCGGCTTCTTTTTCTACTTTGAGCAGCGTAGAAGATGCACAAGAACTCTATATGTAACTTTAATTAACACCAAAAGAATGTTTCCAACGAAGAAAAAGTTATTGTGAATAGTTACTGTGAAACTCGGAATAAGAAACACTACGTAGTCACTATGTAAATCAAATGTCTACCTAGCGCAAAGGTCTATGCAAAACTCTTTTCTTGAATCAAATCATTCTATTTATCCATATATTCTAGGTTAAGTACAAAACCCTTTTGACATAAGCGCAGTTCTGTCTACATAACATGTTGTTTAACTAAATGCAAGGAGCAATAAAATACCATTTAAGCCAGAAAAGTTGTTTATGAGTATTTTTAAGAAGCGTATTATAATAAACTGTAATGACCCCGACACATTAATTTTTTGGAGTAGATTTAGCAAAACTTATAAATCGACGTTTTTTTAGGGTTTTGTACTAAAATACAAAACCCTATTGCAATCACGACCTGTGTCCGTCTGTCCGTCCGTCCGTCCGTCTGTATGTCACAGCACTTTTTCTCCGAAACTATAAAGGCTACAGCCATAAAACTTTGTAGAAAGGTCAGAAGTAGTGACTTCTTGAAAGTCTAAGGGCGGAAAAATTTTGCAAAGCGATTTTCTCTCCATATAGGGAAGTGACCCCTCAAAAAAAATTTTTCACCATTGGTAGTCGAATAGGGTATCATTGGAAAGGTCTCAATGAGATCTTTTCAAAACAAGTCTTAAAATTACCTTATGAGTACCGAGGGGAGCAGGGGAAGGGGAAATCTACGAACTTTTCGCGTACCCCCCTTTGCGATTGGACATCTCCCATCCGAAAAATCTGAAAAAAATCATGAATGTAGGCCTTAATGAGTACAACAACAACAAATACATGAGAAGTCAAAATTCACTCAACTTTGTTAGTAATAGTATGATTTATCGATTTTATGTTTTCTTGAATAAAATCTAAACGGTACCCTTAAATTCAATGAAATTTAGCAAACGGATGACTATTGATAAGATTAGTTTTTTTTGAAAGTTTCATAAAGATCGAATAGTATTTGACGAAGTTATAGCGATATGAATTTTCCTGTATTACTATGGAACAATATGCCCTGTATTACTATGGAAACATATGGCTATGGAGCCATATGCGCTTTTTACCGACTTAGACCCAAAAGCTTTGCTAGGATTTGCATGAAAATTGCAGGAATGATAGGTATCATGAAGATGAGTACATATAATTGAAACAAGTCGAAGAGGCAGGAGAGAGCTCTTAGCAAAAGGGCTTTGTAACCATTCTAGGATTCGAAAAAATAGGCAATGAATCGATGATTACAGTATGGAGGAGTGGCCCCTGAAAAAAAATTTCATGAAAGGTAGTCGATATGAGTATCAACTGAAAGTTCTCTATGAGAGCTTTTCAAAACAATTCTTGAACTGATCGTTTTTGCTTCAGTGGGGGCACAGGGGGGGGTGGGAAATACATGAAAAAAGTGTTTCCTCCCTCGCGAATGGACATCCGTGATCTAAAGAATCTGAAAAAATTATCAAATTCGTTCAACTTTGTTAATAATAGTATGATCCTTGAATCTCACATTTTCTCCAATAAAATCGTCTTTGACATTTTTCTTGATTTTATTTGTTACTAGTTACTGCATTTTGTAAGTTGAGTACAAAACCCTTCTGACATGAGCATAGGTCTGTCTACCCAACTTGTTTTATAATAGTAAAAGGGTGTGTTAGATCAGTGAAAGAAGTTTCATCAAGATGCTCTGCAATTTTCTTTGCATATCACGGCGCTGCACAACCATACGTCAGAAGGCTTTTCCAATATTTTTTTTACAAATAAATCCTCGAGTTATCTGTTTTTCATTGTTATTAATTGCGTTGTACATATAAATAATATAAAAATTGATTACAGCTTTATTCAACATCTCAAAAAAGTAACAGTGGTCATCTTTGCACATTTTTATGCAGGACTTACTTCCACACGTTTGAATAAACCTTTATACTGCATCCTTATTTTGTATCATAAAACTCGGGTATATCGGGCTTGCCAGACGAAGTAATTGTGCCATGCAAGGTAAAAATCAAAACAGCGATTTTATTTTTCTTAGGTTTGTAGAAATGAGGAAGGGAGGAACATTTCAGTTTTTTTCTTGATCTTGAACAATTCTGCCAGAATATATTTTTTCGAATCGTTCCCAAAATAGTCGCTTTTGAAACTCGAACTTTCTATTTGCCATGGTCAGAGTTATTTACAATGTGAAGCAAAGTCGCTATCGAATAAATACGCGTAGTTTATTTCATCCCAGAAACCGGGCATCAAAACTTGGCAACCGTAGGCCCCTCTGTGCGTCAGGCCTCGCTGTTCGTAATTTGAGGAGGCTGTTCGGCAGTACTACTGTGACCAAAAAATAAGGTGATATTTGAATTTAAACTGCGCGCGTTGAAGGATTTGGAGAATAATTTTTTTTAGGTTGGTAGTACTGTCAGTGACATCTATGTTAAACTTACATGTCAAAATATTCATAAGTGTTTGAGATACGTGTGGTTTTGGGAGCTGTTAAAAGTGAGTTTTTCGTTTTTCGCGATGTCGAAATTTGTTGAATTTGCATTAAATTTTGTTTGCGGAATCAATTTTCTGTGGCGGAAACGTTGAGGATGGTGCAGAAAGCCTTTGGTGATGAGGCTATGTCTAAAAAAAAAATGTTTACAAGTGCAACGTGTCGAAGACGAAGAGTGTCCTGGGCGACCATCAACCTCTTCTCTTCTTCGATTATCGTGGTGTTGTGCATTATGAATTCCTTCCGCCAGGCCAAACAGTCAACAAGGAATATTATTTGAACGTTATGCGTCGTTTGCGTAACGCTATCCGCCTAAAAAGGCCGGAATTGTGGAAAGACAATTCTTGGTTTTTACACCACGATAATGCACCATCCCATACGAGTACTGCACTCGTAATTCGTGATCATTTCGCCAAAAACTCAACCCATATCGTTCCGCAACCACCGCATTCACCTGATGTGGCACCTTGCGACTTCTGGCTGTTCAGCAAGCTCAAAAGATCGCTCCGGGCACACCGTTTTGATACGATAGAGGAGATTCAAGCCGCAGCGAAGACGGAACTGAAAGCCATCCCGGAAACGACGCGTTTCTCAAACACTAATGAATATTTTGACATTGTAAATTTGACATAGATGTCACTGACAGTACTACCGACCTAAAAAAAAATAACTCTCCAAAACGTTTAAGTTCAAATGTGACCTAATTTTTTGGTCACAGTAGTATACAGCTATCTTCGGTTCGTTCTGAAAGATTACAAACATTTAGTAGTTCGCAGGAATTTACAGGTGTAATAGGTGTTATATTGAAAACAATCTGCTTGTAACTAGTCCTATTGCCTAGTCTATCTAAAACAAAAAAATTTCCATGTGAAACTCAATTTCAACATGTGATACAAATGTCCGCATTTCCATTACTCTAATTAACGTCTTCATAATACAATGATCACACGGGCGAAAAGCAGATGACAGTCAAGTTGTTAAATTTTATTCAGATTTTTCATTATAACAAAGATGACAGCTTACGAGCAACCGACACAATGGCATAACAATTTGCCTTTCCGTGATCCTTTAACAGCCGAAGAAAATGGAATAATTTCCACGTGCCAATGTCAAGCGGAAAATACACATGTCACTTTGAATTAAGTTAATTCTAAAGTTTACGCTAGAATGATTCCCATACATTTAAGTATTTATGCATGCATATATGTTATATGTGCCTATATGTAGGTTTGTATTCTAAATGAAGTGCATAGAGTTAACATATGTAATACATAAAAAAAATTGAATGAGGGTTTTAAATGGCTTTGTCTCGAAATTAAGGAGAAAATTAAAATCATGGCAATGAGGATTTATTACGTTTTATTTCTTAATGTTATCTAATCCTTACCCCTTCTATTCAAAGTCGTTCCATTCCTAATTCTTGCTTGCATTCCTGCATATGAGTGTTAACATGTAAGTCAACATTAGCTTACTATTGAGTATAGCATACTACATATACCTTCCCATATATGAAACGATCCACCTGTTACCACTACAAAAATACTTTGAATAATTTCGAACTGATGAGCAGGATAGACTTAAATTGGCATGTGTAACGATTTTTGGGAATGGGGTCAGATCTCAGGTGTATCGTTATTGGCTTAATTGACTTCGCAACATGTCATGCAACAGATGTATCTGATGATGATACTTTTAATTAATCGTCTTAATTAGTACATCATCAATTATACCTTTGACATGTGTAATGTGTCGGACGGTTTGTATAATGTGAAATGATGCATTTTTAGTTGCATAAAAGGTTGCAAGGGATGAATAATTATTTCATGGATAATGGATGGATAAATCATTCAATATAACTACCGAAGGGAATCAGTGATATGAATGAATTATTTTTTAAGTAAATGAAAACAATTATGTCAGGTTACGATAACGTTTTGTTCATATTGTGAATTTATAATACAGTGGCCGCAATTTTGAATTGACATGTCCCACTTATTGTATTTTTTCTAGATCTTGCTACGGATTAAATAGAATTCTACGGGGAAAATAGAACATCAGAGGGATACTCTTCCAATCATGTTCACTTGAAACCCCGTATTCAGAACAAAAGCATTTCAACCAAATGAGCCACGATTGATTAAGTTAAAATCAATTAACTGGCAATTTTAATCAATGTTAGACTTTGTAAGTAAGTGAAATTTATTATGTCAATTATTTTCTTTATTTGATATCCGCAGATCATGAAAAGGCGTCGGGCCCTGCTTTATTGTGTGAGAAGATGCATTTTGACTCCTTTGAGTCATCTTCAGTGTGGACACTTAAGATGACTCAAAGAAATTAATTAAGTTGAGGACAATTTTAAATGATAAGATTAGGTAGAAATAGATTGAGGTCTCCAGAGGCCACATATCAACATAAATAATAAGGAGACCAAATTGAATCACCGCCATCTAAACAATAGCGTTGTTACATAACCAGTATACCCTTTGTATACTGGTATGAACTGGGAGCTCATTTGATGTGTATCCAATATACATCATCAAGGCTCCCGGGGAAAGAACTCACTGTATCACCACTTACCTGCTACTCTGTCCATTTAAACTAGAACAACAAAAGACGAGAGTTAATTTTTAATGAATTACTTTGGTTTTATTGTTCATTATTTTTAAATCACTTACATTACAATCGAATTCAAAAAATATACTTTCAATTATTTAATTATTTCAAACTCCAACTACCAGCCATTCTGAAGAGGGTAACGATTGGACGAGCTAATGGTTCGGGGTGGCCATACGGCGTGGAACGCCAAAAGGCCGATTGAGGACCGCGGCACATGCCAACGCCTCACCCCTCACCATTTTGTCGAATACTGGACAACACTTCGAACTCGAACTTGAATCGCGTTATTGGACGTAAGATTAAACTACTGGAATTGAATACACACTCTGTCGAATGCTTTGCCGAAGAACTTTAAATACTGTTCTTTCGTGAGCTTTCAACCTAAATTCTCTTTAAAGGTGCTGAGTAGCCGAACACGTGAGCTCTCGTTCCACGAACGTTTTTCCTCCCCACTTCGTCTCGCTTGCTCGGCTGGTGAATATGCGAAACTGGGGAAATTGAGCGAAAGAGTGTTTTTCGCTTAAGCTTTCAACTTCGAAACAGTGCTTTCAGCTTAAGCTTTCGGCTTTCCCATGATCTCTTGAGGTAAAATAGCGAAACTGGGGACATTGAGCGAAAGAGTGTTTATGCCGGAACTTTCGGTTTTCCTTTCCGCTTACCTCTCTTCGAAGCACCCCGTTCATTCATGATGTAAATATCATTGCGGGTTGAACTTTCTCGTTTACTTAACTGCTCGCTTATTCACTTGCGCATGTGTTTCTATGGCTAATTTTCATTGGCAAAGTGCGAGTACATAGGTGTTGTTTGCTTGCTACTATTGCAGCTATGAAGCGGGAATATATCCGAGCATGTTTTATGTGTTCACTCGCAACAGCGTCAGTCAAACACAATAGCAGTTGTGGCGGGCATCAATCAATGATATACAACCCCACATAGGCTCAACAGCCAACTAGTTTCACATCAAGTAGAATATTTGGGATTGATGGAGAATTTCAGGCTGAAAACATCGGAAAAATATGCACAACGACGGCGTTTGACTGATTGCCAGAAGCTTTCTACTTCATGAAGGGGTCCGACTGTGTTAATTGGGAATAATTGAGCTCGTTGACGAGGGCTATCGAAAATGCAACGCAATGCCGACAAACATGGCGTCTATGCTGGAGAAAACCTGACTGATGACTACAAGAGTGTGATAATTTTGTTGACCTGGGAGCTAATCTGAATAGAAGAGGAGCCGAAAAGGGAGAGATTGGACGCCGCATAAATGTCACAAATAAAGCATATTACTCCGTACTTCCCATTCTAAGGTCCAGAGTTGTGCATAGGCAAAATAACCAACGCATTTACAAAATACTAGTGAAATTTGTGCTGTTACTTAGAAGTGAAACATGGACCCTGAGGAGTAAATCCGAAAAGTCAGTGGACGTATTTGAAGGTGGCGCTCCGGAAAATCTGCAATCCAGTGAAATAGGAAAAAGAGTGGAGATTTCGTTACAACGATTAGTTGAATAAACTATTTGACGATACACCTGTTTCCTCTTGCGTTAAACTACGTAAATTTCAATGGGTGGGCCATGTAGAAAGAGTAGAAGAAATCTGACCACGCAAGAGAATATTGAAGAACAGAGAGCACAAAGTAGACATCCAGTGAGAAGACCGAGTACTCGATGTGAAGACACAATAGAAGTTGGCTGCAGATCCTGGTTGGGAGTGAACAATTGGTGGGCAAGGTCGCGGAACCGTGATGATTGGAGGAGATTAATCCTGGTGGCCAAGGCCCAGTCCCAGGGATCTATCCTTGGTCCGGACCTGTGGAACGTGTCTTACGACGGGCTACTGAGACTTGAGATGTCAGATGAGTCGCGCTTGGTCGGCTATGCGGATGATCAGTTTAGCACTGGAGAAAACCGAAGTGGTCATCTTGACAAAAAAGAGAATCCCTAGAGTAAGGATGATCAGTATTGGAGATATACAGATCGAATCGAAGCCAGCGGTGAAGTACCTGGGGCTACTGATCGACTCGAAGATGAGTTTCTCTGAGCAAATCAGGGCAACGGCTGAGAAGGCTGCTTCGGGAATATCGGCCCTGAGTCGACTTATGGCCGACGTAGCGGGACCCAGCCCATCAAGAAGACGCCTCTTGATGAGTGCTGTAGGGTCAGTGCTACTGTATGGAGCAGAGGTATGGGGCGACGCTCTCAGCAAGGAGGTATACCGAAAACGATTGGCACAGGTACAGAAAAGGGGAGCACTGAGAATTGCATCTTCGTATCCAACAGTCTCCGACTCGGCGGTGAGAGTGATTGCAGGCGTGATATCTGTCGCCCTCCTTGCTAGAGAGCGGCGCGCTATTTACCTGCACCGAAACGAGGATGCGAGGGAGATGGTTGTCCGCGAGGAGAGACAACGCTCGCTCAACGATTGGCAGCAGTCTTGGAGGAATTGCACGAAGGGAAGGTGGACTGCGCGCCTCATCCCGGATGTGAGACCGTGGCTAAATCGAAGGCATGGTGAGACTGACTTCTATCTGACCCAGCTTTTGAGCGGGCACGGGTGTTTTCAGTCTTACCTGCACAAGATCGGCAAGTCACGGTCTCCCGATTGTCGGTTTTGCCCAGGAGAGGAGGACAATGCCTGTCACACTTTTTTTGCGTGTACCAAATGGGCCAGGCTGCGAAGGGAACTCTACAGGGAGATGGGAGAGCTCACCCCGGATAATATAGTTGCGGTGATGCTCGAATCGGTTGACAAATGGAACCAGGTGGCACATTATGCTCGGGCAGTCCTAAAATATAAAAGGGACTCACAGCAGCCGGAGGCATTGGGGCTGGGGGATCGCTCTTCTGGCAGTTCCTCTTCCCCTCTCCCCTCCCGCTAGGAAAGGAACTCCCCAGCTTGAAGGCGCCCCACGGCGTAACAAAACGAGACCTGGCCCGAAGTAATGTGTCAAACGGTTCCAGGCTAGGTTCTCAGATTGACAGGGGAGGTGTTTAGTGGGTAGTCCAAAGGTATCCTCCATCGGAGTCCCACACTGCCAGACTCGGCGGGCATAAATGCCTTCACCTCCCTACCACAAAAAAAAGCCCAGTCTGGACTGTCACACCATAGATGATGATGATGTTTGTTATCATGACTGCGCGAAAATTGCGACTAACAGACTGAAAATACATAGTAACGAGACTAAAATACATAGTAACCATATATAATTTTCTGAGCTCAATTCATAGAATATATGTTTGAGTCAAGTTTTGATATTCAGGAGACGTTGTTCCCTACTGGTAAGAGGGCTCTCCTGTTATTATTACTTGTCCTCAAAAAGTCTTTAACTTTCAAAGTGGGGGCCAATGAAATGATTATTTGCTTTAAAAATAAAGGTACCTACGAGAATTTGCCTTTTCGGATGGTGGTGGCAACGGAATTTTTTTTAATCAAACGCTTTTTTGCTCGGACTATGGTTTAGCAATTCCCGTGTATTTGCAGAGAGCTGATTCTCATGCGGCCCATATAACTCCACATGAAACCCGTAAAGCTTCCTCTATATGGTCTCTGCAAGCATAATCCCAACTAATCAGA
Source organism: Odontomyia ornata (assembly GCA_963969285.1). Lineage (NCBI taxonomy): Eukaryota > Metazoa > Arthropoda > Insecta > Diptera > Stratiomyidae > Odontomyia > Odontomyia ornata. Next base: position 34,835,113 of record OZ017740.1, read on the forward strand.
AATCATGAAAATTAGCTAGCTTTAGAAGTCACGCAATTTATTCCGCTGGTGCAGAAGCAACTTAAGTAGTAGCAAGCCCTCCTGATAAAATTAGCATTTGTTATGGCTCACTTCCGTGAGCTGTCAGCCTACTTCGGCACAAGCAAATGCTTATATGGCGTAATGTATGCTATACTATGTTTCATATGAAGAAAGTACAAAATACATTCCTCGCATGCTTAAAATTCACCGTATACTGTCCCACAATATTTAGAACAGCTAATGAAAGACACGTTCAACTCCTTCCACTAACACCTAGCTCGAAGAGACTAACAAACTCCTATTCTTTTAACTTTCAATCTCGATAAAACATGAACTGATGTATGATCTGAAAATGAAAATTCACTTCATAAAAAGCGCTACAAAGTTCTCCGCGGACCATCTTGATTTTATTCCTGAAATTTGTCTCGAAATTTGGTCCCGAAGAGGGATCTAGCACTCGGCAATCTGGAAACCCCAATCAGTCCAACCAATGTCGGAATGATAGATCTCTGTCCGGGAACTGCCGCAAGACGTTGCGGTCGTTATCATCGTGGTCATCATCATCCAAGTTGCGTACTGTCGATTTTCCGTGTAGTGAAGTTTGTACGGGTAAAAATCGCATAAAAATAATGCTTAAAGACGCGCAATAGCAACACTGGATGACATTTAGCCCCGGATCATAGGAATTCCATAAAGCAGCACATTCAAAAGTGAGAAACTACACAAATATCTAGCATCAGTACTAATTTGGACCAGCCATGCCAGCAAGTCCCCGGACTCATTGAAGATCCATACGCGTTCACGAAAACCATACCAGTAACCGCAGTATTTAGCCCATACTCGTATGTAAAATGTCGATAATTCACAATCATGATAGTTTGATGAATTACTTCAAAATGTTATACTAGACACATTATTTAACTTCACTGAAATAAATAACGCAATCCAAAAACAAATTCTGACCAAAAAACTTCAAAATACTCTTCATCGAGCCCGCGTAATTCGCCAGCTAATAACCGTGAATAATCGACAACGTTAGCAGTCACGCAAACGGTCTTCCTCACTCTTAAGTAAGTGGATTTCATAAAACAGTCGCAGTACCTGATTCTACGTTCATCACAAAAGTTCAGCAACAGCAATTCCGGCAGATTGCTGCGACTAATGCTGACAACGTCGTCACAGAGGATTTTTTACTACCGCTCCACATCTAGTTCCATCATTGAATAGTTTGTCAACTATATATATATATATATATATATATATATATATATATATATATATATATATATATATATATATATATATATACATATATATATATATATATATATATATATATATATATATATATATATATATATATACATATATATATATAAAAATATATTTTTATTTTATTTTATTCATTAACCAAAGAAGGTACAAAAAAAATTTGAATTACATTTCATAATATTTATTTAATTTTATTAACAAACAAAAATTTGGGGGGGGGGGGGGATCGGTTGAGGAATTGCAGTTCAGGATATTTAAGGATTCAAGGCTTTAAGTAGGTTGGTTTTAAAAGTGGCTTTCGAAATGCCTGGTGTATAGCAATTCTTCATAGTATTAAATGTTATGCAGAATCTATTAATAGGTTCATTATCTGCATAAATAGTTCTATGTTGCGTCACTTTGAGTAAAGGAGTGTGCCTAGTTTGTCTCAACGCACAATTAAAATTAAATTTCGTGGAGAGTGATGCAATCTGAATGCCTTCTTCAATATACATAAAGGTGAAACAGCACGACGATATTTGTCTTCTTAATGACAGAGAACTTAGATTTAATAGCTTAAGCCTTTGTGTGTATTCAGGTAAGGTAGAAAATTGTCTGGGATCGTATAAATCCCTTAAGGCAAATAGTATAAACTGCTTCTGGACGGACTCAATTCTATTTGAATGTACTTCGAAGATAGGGTCCCAGACAATACTTGCATATTCCAATATCGGGCGAACAAGGGCCGTGTATAAAGATTTTGTTACCCATATATTCATGAACTCCTTCGCATGTCTTTTAATAAAATCTAGTTGTTTATTAGCCCTTGCTAAAATTTTGTCGTAATGCAAATTATAAAGAAGTTTCTGATCCAAGGTTATACCAAGATCATTAACATACTCAACTCTTACTAGCTCGTCATTATTAAGGACGTAGGTATTCTTGGCCAAGTTTCTTTCACGGGAAAAACTTATAACTTGACATTTACTTGCGTTGAGTTTGAGTTTATTTTTTTCACACCATTGTTGAAGGCAAAGAAGTTTAGTCTGAAGGAACATTGCTTCAGCTTGTGAGCCAATAGCGTGGTAAATTTTTAGGTCATCAGCATAGAGTAGATGTGGAGTGCCGGCAAGTTCTTTTGATAGATCAGATATGAATATATTAAATAGAAGAGGTCCGAGATGACTACCTTGTGGAACACGCGATGATGCTCTGATTTTCTTCGAATAGTACCCCTGAAATTTTACGGTTTGACTGCGATGAGAAAGGTACGATATAAGCCAATTTAGAAGAGACCGAGTGATTCCAAAGTTTTGCAATTTTTTTATTAATATAGAGTGATCTACTTGATCGAAAGCCTTACTAAAGTCAGTGTATACTGCATCAACTTGCTGCACTTTTTCCATGGCATTAAGGCCATCGGAAACCAAGATTATAAGATTAGTAGCAGTTGATCGACCTTTACGGAAACCATGTTGCTGGTCGTTAAGGAGCGGATCTACAAAGGTCGAGAGCTTATTATGTATCAATTTTTAAAATAATTTTGGTATAGTGGATGGTATTGCGATGCCCCTGTAATTCTCAACAGATTTTTTATCTCCATTTTTGTAGATTGGTATAAGGTTGGATAATTTCCACACAGTCGGAAAGACGCCTGATGAGAGAGATTTATTGAAGATTATATGAAGCGGTTTAGATACCTGTGCTAAACAATTCAGAAGTAAAGACGGAGGAATTAGGTCTGGTCCAGGGCCTTTGTTAAGGTCCAGTTCGTTGATGGCTATATTGATATCTTCTAGAGTAAAAGTTATATCTGCAATGCTAGAACTATGAGGTATTTGCGTCTGATGAAGTATGGGCGAGCTAGCTGGCAGAAAAACCTCTTGGAAGTATTCAGCACACATATCACAGATAGTTTCACAATCAGAGGAAGTATTTTCTCCCTTAGTCATTGTTGCTGGATACGCGGACGGTTTTCTTTTAGCGTTGACAAAATCATAGAATTTCTTAGGTTCACGCATTATATTTTCTCCTCTAATATTAATATAGTGATTGTATGCCTCACGAGATTTTTGAGAGAATTCATTTGCTAAATTTTCATAACTCACCCTGATCTGTTCGTTAGGGTTTGAACTATTTTTTAAGATCTTCTACAATTTATTTCTATGATTTCGTAATTGTCTTAGTTCTCTATCCAGCCATGGTTCCGATTTTTTATTTCTTTTCTTTATTTTAGGGACGAAACTTTCGATGACGTCAAAAACTATCTGGTAGAATGACGATACTGCATCATCCACGCTTAACATAGATAAAGTTTCAATCCATTCTATAGTCTCTAAATAGGCTTTAATGCCTACATAGTCTGCATTTTGGAAGTCATATACAATTTCATGATTGAATAAATTCGATGTCTTCGGATCAGATGTAGAAAGTTCAACAGAAAAAGCTCTATGATGTTTGGTATTAGAAAACAGATTTGGGGTTGGAGCAGTTTGCCGCAAATCATTGCCATAAAATGTATCGACTAGTTTATTGTCAACGGAGTCTTTAAGGTTAACAGGAAAGATATATTTTTCTTGTTCGTCAACAACAAAGGATAAATGAGGACGATTAAAGTCACCTAAAATGATGATTCTATCATTTTCATTGAGTGATGACAATACGAAAGAAGTTACCTCAAAGAAGTCGTTGTATGTAGTTTCGTCAGAGTTGGGAGGAATATACACTACACCGATGTATAAAAACACATTACCAAGGATAACTCGTACAAACACATGTTCAAAGCATTTAAAGGATGCAGTTGGAACCACTTTACATGATAGGAAATTTTTTATTGCAATAAGAACCCCACCTCCTCGAGACTGACCAGTATGCTGATAGTCTCGATCACAGCGGTAGATAGTCCAACTATCATCAAGAATTTCCGCATTTGTATACGAGCTATTTAACCAAGTCTCGGTGATGGTAATAATAACAAAATGGCAAGATTTGGCGTCAATAAATAAATAGTTTAATTTTCCTCTTATACCACCGCAGTTGTGGTAGAAGAGGTTAATGCACTTTAAAGCTGGTCTCTGGTTAGGAATGATATTTCCTAAAATCTAAAGTCTTTCGCTGTGTTTGAGGGTTTAAATTATCAGTCGTGATGGCTTTATTTTGAGTTTCAGAATCAAAATGACTTTTGTTGCTTTGAGCCACAGGAGAGTTGTTAACGGATATGTTGGACAAAGGAAAATTGTTGGGCTTACGGTGGCATTTATTATTAATAATAGTCTTACTATTTTTCCTTACACTATTCTGGAGACGCCACTTGAAGAACTTGATGCCATTCCATGATAGACATGTACTCTGCTCCTGATGATCACAGAACAGCCAAGCATACTGCGTTGGAATATGCAGTTTGAATGTTGGACGATGAGTTTTTTTCCTTCTAGGGAGAGTTTCAACATAGCAATCTTTGATGCAAAACTCGTCCTGCACAAAACGAAGAACCCAAGCCTCATTAGCAGCTGATGGTGCACCTTGAACGAAAAACTTCTTGTATTGGCTCCTTTCGTCACGCAATTGAGAAGTTGTAGCAACCGCACTCGTTGACCTTGCATTTGCCTTTTGAAGTCTGGCTACCCCTTTAACCATTCATCCTTGCACCAGAGAGTGCCAAATTTCGACATAATGGAAGATGTGGAGTCTTCTGTATTTTCATATATATATATATATATATATATATATATATATATATATATATATATATATATATATATATATATATATATATCTATATATATATATATATATATATATATATATATATATATATATATATATATTGTATATATATATATATATCTTTATATATTTTTATGTATATATCTTTATATATTTTTATATATATATGTATAAACAATATATATATATATATATATATATATATATAGAGTTTTCCATTGAGGACATAACAATAATTAAATAAATGTTAGTAAATCGATTGTGAGGCGTGTTGTGTGGCTAGTGGCACCGTCTGGTTGAAACCCCACACCGTTGATGTCAAGTTCATCCAATTTTTGCCACAAATAATCTTCCAACGTAACACGATAGTGCTCGCCATTGACGGTAACATGACGGTCATTTTCATCCACGAAAAAATACAGCCTAATTACTGCCCCGACATGGAAACCGCACCAAACAGTAATTTTTTGCGGATGCATTGGTGTGTCAAGAAGCACATGTGGGTTTGTTGCAAAGCTATTGCGCGAGAAATGAGCTTCATCGCTGAAGATGATTTTTCGATAATAGCAATTAATAGTAGTTTTTAATGGTTTCCAAACATTGCTGATCCGTTAACTTTCTTCTTTTTCTTAGCACTACAGCCCCATTTGGGCCTTCGCTTCCTGCAAACAGCGCCCCCACCTGTCTCGCTCCATTGACCGCGTCTTCCAATTCCGAAATCCGAGCAGCGATGAACTGTCTTCATCAACCGAGTCAGACCAGCGTTTCCTCAGTTTTCCCACTGGCCTCCGGCCTCCAGTTCTCCCAACGAATACCTTCTTGGGTATCCGTTGTTCGTCCATACGATTCATGTGTCCAGCCCATTGAAGCTTTCCCAGTCTTACAATCCTTGAGACCTCCGGTTCGTCAAAAATTTCTTACAACTCATGGTTGTATCAAATTTGCCATTGGTCCCCGTCAAGCTCTGCTCCGATTATTCGCCTCACGATCCGTCGCTCAAAGGCGTTCAATATATTTGCAGATGCTAGGGTTAGGGTCAATGTTTCACACCCATAGCATAACACAGGTCTTATCACAGATTTGTATACTTGCAGCTTTGTTCTACTGTGTATGCAGCTGGTTGACTTTGCATATAGCAGAAATCTAGTCATACGTTCGACTTGCTTCCCACATCCGTTAACTTTAGCATGATGAAAATGTTGACTTTAACTAACGTTTTGACATTGATAGATGTAGATAAAGCTTCAAATGTAGAGCAAATTTGTCGTATAGATTTACATTAAATTGATGTGAAAAGGGTAAAATGATCCAATTAAAAAGTTTAGCTAATATTGATAGTTCATTAACTCTAGAAAGCTATTGTTCGTCAAAATGATGAACATCCAATAATCATCGATGTCTCCCCTTGTTGTTACTTTACATTCTCTCCCGTGCTTTCGCGCCAACTGAGTGACCACCCAGCTGCGTTGCGTGATAGTTGTGTTTAGCGGGAAATCATTTTCATTTTTGAATCAAGTATTGTATGTTCGTCATTTTGACGAATGGTTAGCCTATGTGTAAACATCATGTCAGAGCATATTGTTGATTTTGTTTTTATTTTTTATAGTGATTAGCAAATGAAGATTGGAGCACACAAATGATATTCTTTCTGACAGTGAAAGTGAAGACAATCTATTGTTTGATGAAGTGGAGAGTAGTTTTTATGATGAATACTCGGACAACGAAGAATTAGAAGAAAGGCCGCCTTGAGAAGCTCTCCTCCATTTGGTGAGTCTCGTGAAAATTCTTCATCAGCCTCAAATTATATTGTAAGCTCAACCTCAAATTCAAGGCGAAAAACGTCACGAATGGGCTACTTATAGGGGACTTACATCTTTTTGTACTTCTGCAAGGAGACCTGCCTGTTAGTTGAAAAACCTCAAAATACCTTCAGACATATTTCGTTGCTTTATTAATAATTAAATTTGTAAGGAGGTTGTAAAGTGGACGAATAATCAAATATCTCTTAACAAAGAAAACTATGAGACCATCATATCAACTCAAAACGATATCTGTAAAGAAGAACTCAATACTTTGCTTGGTGTTTTATTATTGGCGGCTGTGATGAATGACAATCACCTTACAAGTGATGAATTATTTAACAAAACTTTCTGCGGAACTCGATATATCTCTTGTATGAGTCGAGAAAAGTTTGATTTCCTTATAAGGTTGCTTAGGTTTGATGCTAAGGCTATAATGTGGTCATCTTGAACCGAAGTGGTCATCTTGAACCGAAGTGGTCATCTTGACAAAAAAGAGAATCCCTAGAGTCAGGATGATCAGTATTGGAGATATAAAAATTGAATCGAAGCCAGCGGTGAAGTACCTGGGGCTACTGATCGACTCGAAGATGAGTTTCTCTGAGCAAATCAGAGCAACGGCTGAGAAGGCTGCTTCGGGAATATTGGCCCTGAGTCGACTTATGGCCAACGTAGGGGGACCCAGCCCATCAAGAAGACGCCTCTTGATGAGTGCTGTAGGGTCAGTGCTACTGTATGGAGCAGAGGTATGGGGCGACGCTCTCAGCAAGGAGGTATACCGAAAACGATTGGCACAGGTACAGAGAAGAGGAGCACTGAGAATTGCATCTTCGTATCCAACAGTCTCCGACTCGGCGGTGAGAGTGATTGCAGGCGTGATACCTGTCGCCCTCCTTGCTAGAGAGCGCCGCGCTATTTACCTGCACCGAAACGAGGATGCGAGGGAGATGGTTGTCCGCGAGGAGAGACAACGCTCGCTCAACGATTGGCAGCAGTCTTGGGTGAATTTCACGAAGGAAAGGTGGACTGCGCGCCTCATCCCGGATGTGAGACCGTGGCTAAATCGTAGGCATGGTGAGACTGACTTCTATCTGACCCAGCTTTTGAGCGGGCACGGGTGTTTTCAGTCTTACCTGCACAAGATCGGTAAGTCACGGTCTCCCGATTGTCGGTTTTGCCCAGGAGAGGAGGACAATGCCTGTCACACATTTTTTGCGTGTACCAAATGGGCCAGGCTGCGAAGGGAACTCTACAGGGAGACGGGAGAGCTCACTCCGGATAATATAGTTGCGGTGATGCTCGAATCGGTTGACAAATGGAACCAGGTGGCACATTATGCTCGGGCAGTCCTAAAAGATAAAAGGGACTCACAGCAGCCGGAGTTGCTGGGGCTGGGAAATCGCTCTTCTGGCATTTCCTCTTCCCCTCTCTCCTCCCGCTAGGAAAGGGACTCCCCAGCTTGAAGGCGCCCCACGGCGTAACAAAACGAGACCTGGCCCGAAGTAATGTGTCATACGGTTCCAGGCTAGGTTCTCAGATTGACAGGGGAGGTGTTTAGTGGGTAGTCCAAGGGTATCCTCCATGGGAGTCCCACACCGCCAGACTCGGCGGGCGTCAATGCCTTCACCTCCCAACCACAAAAAAAAGGCTATAATGTAACCAGGCATACAGTCTGATCCACTCACACCAATACGGAAGATGTAGGACTTGTTGATATTTCAATTTCAAGCAAATCACTTTCCTGGGACCAACGTTTCCATCGATGTGCAATTGCTGCCATTTCGTGGTCGGTGCAAATTTAAGATGTGCATCCCACATAAGCCTGCCAAATATGACTTAAAAATTGTAATGATGTATGACAGTGGAACAAGGTATGCTATACCTTAACTTGGAAAAGGTAACAATACTGGAGGAGTTAACGCGCAGTATCCAAGGCTTAAACAGAAATGTAACCACTGATAACTGGTTCACATCAATCCCATTCGCCAAACAACTGCTGTGAAGAATAGCTAAGGAAAAGCAATTGGAACTTCCATGTTATGTTATAACGGACCATTAATGCTGTTATTATACAAACCAAAAGCGAACAAGATGGTATATTTGTTGTCTTCATGTGTGTAGTGATTTGAAGATTATCATTGTCCTTGTTTTGCTACATGAAATTGAAAAAAATGAAAATTTTAGGCATTATAAGACCAAACTAAAATACACTCTTGTCTGTATGTTGGCGCTAATTTCCTTCTTATTTGACTTGATGTAGAATTTTTGTTTATTTTTGGGTACTCACCCAGTTCTACTCTAGCAAACGCTCATTGTTGGGGTGGGTAAGGCCCTTTATTGGGAATGGTGCCTTGATGCTTGTCATTAAATTAACTATAGAAATTCAAAGTTAACACTTTGTATATTATGTTAAAGTCTTTAACTTCCCCCTCAAACAGAAAAGAAAATCAAATTAAATTAATTACACGGTACATTTTCATTTATGCTAAACTAATAGTCATCAACGAATTCGTTTTTGAAGTATCAACGTTTTCTGACATTAACGCTTTCACAAATTAAAATTTTCACACGAAATTTATATAATCTCAGCGTTGACTCGAAAAGAATATGTGATTAGTCTTTCATTTGTTTATTAATCTCCAGAAACATATACATATATATATATATATATATATATAGGATCGGATATTGGCCGGCAAAAAATCGGTATTTCCCAAACAATCGTAACGTATTCACATATATGTTGAGGAAAACGTTACGTTTCCAGTTTAAATTGAAAGCGCTTTGAAATTTCTTTTCCTTGTGGGAACGAAAGCTCCAGTTTTAAACACCTTCCAAATTTTCGATCGATCGTCTGCCTTCTCCGATGGAACACATCTCAAGACACCGCGCCATTGAACCCGTTGCCACCGTCAGCCCGTCGTCTCGTTTTTCCCTTATATCTGCCTTGAATGCATCTCTCGATGAGCCTTCTCATGGTGGTAACGGCAGGTTCTCGTCGACACTATCTAGCGGTTGCTTCGGTAGATTGTGTCACAAAGGGGCTGCCATTATCGACTTTTTATTGGTTTTTTCTATCTATTTTTTCGGAAAAACCTTTTTATCGATAATGGTAGCGGTGGTAGTGGCGGGGTTTATTTTGGTTTAGTAATAATAGCGTTAATAAGTTGTGTATCAAATCGGTCCACACTTACGGTGTTGTTATTATTATAAAATAGTCTTTTTTTCATAAAGGTGCCTAGGCGGGCTGATCGATTACTACATGTGGCGAAGATGAAACTGCAAATTTAACATCAAGAAATCCAGTTATGATTGAATACTATAAAGCCACAAAAGGAGGATTGGACTCATTTGACCAAATGTGTTCCCATATGTCATGCAACCTGTTACATTAAAAATGTTAACGATGCGTCATAACAAGTGATTCCGGTTCGGAGCCTTGGGGTTCCGAGTGGCCCATGGAGATAGGGTGGGTAAGCGCCACTCGTCAACCCTAGTATCGTCCCCAGGAGCCAATTGGCGAGCTTGAGGCTCCCGGCAATGGTCCTTCCACTAGAATAACCACTGGTGACCTTTACTCGGCTCGTAGAGCCACCTATCACCACTTTCACTAACTTCCACTAAGAAAACTAATTTCCACGAAAGAAAACTAACTTTCCCAAAGGAAAAAAAGCTAACTTCCATTAAAGAGAGCGTCTGCGCAGATTGAAATCCCCGACGAGAAGGATTCTTACACACTCCAGGCCAATCTACGCTCCACACGCAAAAACTCTGGCTGAACCACTTCACATAACACGAAAATTTTGTATAGAAAATTAAATTATAAATCAATATGATTTCGGTTTCATGCGAAGTCATTATTCATAATATTCAAAGTCTTAACACTTACACAACTTCCTTACTTCCTACGTTGGGGGCCCCGTCGATGATTGAAATCCTCGCACTTCAACTCGCCGCAGCCTGAATCGGTTTCCTTCCCTGGTTGTCTTGAGTAATTTTCCCTTCTTCGACGCTCCTTCCTCCTGATGTTCTTCACTTGTTGACTAGCAAAATTTTCCGTCCTTCCTTCTGATAATTCGCACTTGTTCACTTGCAAGATGTCCCGTCCATCCTTCTTCGCTGGACAAGTATCCGTAAAAGAGACCGCTTCCATCATCGCTGGCTCTTTTATTAATTTGTCCCAACGGCTCCATGATTCGGGTTGAAGAACCCAAGTTAAAGGCCACAACATTCACCACGGCTGCTCAACCTTGCAGCGTTTACCTCGGACGCAAACCCAGTTTCTCATGGTGGCCATCTTTCTTTCGCGCACAGTCCTGCATTATCGATAACAACCTTATCGATTTGTTTTGGTTGAAGTGTCAATTAATGGGTTGATGCTTGTGACTATGTGCGCGTATGTTTCGGTTCGTCGCGAGATCTTTTAAAGTAATTGTGTTCACCGTAATTGTGTCCGCGAGGGGATGTGCCGGGCGATCAGCCCGAGGATTTTGTAAGTACATCTTAATTCGCCAAATGCTATTGTTTTTTAGCAATTTTTCATACCACCGTCAGTCTCAGCCAACGCGGTACTAAAAAGTCAGGCACCCGCAAATTTCCTTACTTTTAGAATAAAGTCCTGTATACGACTGTTGATCGTTGTTAGTGTATTCCAAGTTTCGCAAGCTTTTAGTAAGATGGTTTGTCATAAAGATGAAGATGGAAACTGCATCCATGCCAGATATTAATGTAACGGCCACAACGATTTGATCATTCGGATGAAGGGAATTGTAAGGAACGAACATGTTTAATGCCAGTATGGTTTCTTTGTGCCAGCAATGCAACCTGTTTATCGCACAAATTTGTCTGAGATGGAAATCAGAATGGAACAATTGGCGTCGTATGCAAATGAGAATGTGGTTAACTGGCTAACAACCTTAGCCGATAGTTTCCGAGTGAGTGATGATATGGGAAAGCTGCGACTGCAGTTCAGAAGCCATTGTTCAGTTGGAAAGGTAGTTATGTCGTGACGCAGTGAGGTGCTGAGAAGGAAGTCTCATTCGATAATGTATTGGATGGCTCAGTTCCGGAAGATTATTTCTTGCAATGCGGCTATTCAGCAAAGGATACACTTTTAACTTCATCGAAGGTGAAATGTATGGGAAGTCACTGTTCACCTGCTTGTGGTGCAGTCGAAACGGATCCCTCTAAAGTACAGAATCCTATTAGGTATAAGTGTTTATTTGTGGGTAACAATGCCATTATCCACTTCCAATATCATTTTGGCCGGGCTCTATTCAATCCCCTGTACGAATCTAATGGACTTTGTGTGCGCTTTTATTGGCGCTGTGAATATTAACTTGTACGGATTTTGTGTAATCAAATCATTCTCATTGTATCGATGTGGATTGATCAAGTTCATAGCATGCGTGCTGGGTGCAGTGTGTACGATACTAATTGATATAGTAACTGAAAATTGCGCCGTCATGGGGGGGCTAGTCGGTAAACAGCATAAATTCTTTGTTGTTCAAAAAGACATTGGTGCGTTGCAGCCGGTGTAAGACAAATTTCATACTATTTCTAGTAATAATGTTGTAATGATCTTAAGTACACATCATGTTTGGGGTTGGTGTTTGTGCATGCGCAACTCACACGACCAATCAAAGCTGCTTAACGTTTACCCGAAGCTTCATTGGAAGTTTACGCTCACAATTTGTAAATGCAATACACGCTTGACTTATTTCGCTTAAAGCAACCACCACTCGTATGCTACATATGAAAAAGACTGTCCTGACAATTCAGATGAAACGGAAGGATGTGAACTTTTGGAGAAAGAAAATGTCTCCTGTTTTGTATCGCCACCAACTGGTGTACATTCAGTCAACAATGTACAGGCGAATACACCAACCATACATCAGTTTGCAATGATGATGGTTCATATTGTAGTACTTCAGGGGCGACACAATTAGATGTGCCAAGAATTCCACAAATTTGACTGCAATTCCTCGTCGCGAGAGCAGAGTTTAAGATCGGTGACGAAGACTAGCTGCTTCCTTTTTGTTTGTTTTTTTTTCGCTTAATAATTAGTACCTAACATTACTTAACGATAATGATTTACATTGGTTCGAATTTTTCTGGGTTTCACTTAAATTATGTGCTTGAACAGGACGCGCGATTAATGTGCAAATTTTACAATATGAGTAAAAACAAAGAATTCTAATTGAACATACTAAAAATCAACTTTACTTGACGCTAATAATTTTCATTGGTTATCCTAACATTACCTTAGTCCTTCCCACCATTACTTCAGCGCGCGGAGTGGTTCCTTGGTAATATTCTGGCTAAAATATTGGAGGGCAAAGAATCCTTCTCTTCTAGGAATGGGCTCAACATCGTGAATATCACCTCGTAGATCATTTTTTGTCCTGGAATCTAGAGGTAAGCTAGTTCATTGTAGAGTTTACATGCAGTAACTGCATGAACAACTTGTAAAGCCATGGCTAAAACGTCGAGCTACAGTGCCACGAAATGTAAAATGCAAAATAAGAGATAAGAGAGTGCAGGTTTCAACGACATCTAATTCTCTGCCATCTGAAAATATCCCAACAAAGAAAAGTAAAAGCTACGGTTTATGTTCATACAAACAAAGACGAATGACAAAAAATAACTGTAATAATTGTTAACTGCCTATTTGTAGGGAATACACAGTTGATATTTTCCCAATGTGTGCTTCTAAAGTTTAAATTATTTTATTGTAAATAAATCGTTTTTGTTGAGGTTTGTTCCTTATGCTACTAAATAAAAAACAGTTTGTTTCAAATTAAAAGTTCCTAATTTAGTCATTGTAGGTTAAAGTGACTTAGAAACTTTAACAACACATATGTCTTATAAAAGCTGTGATTTAATGCATTCAAGTTGATAAACGTTAAATTTTCGATAATTATCTTTAATTTGCCTCCCATATTTTCTACAAATAAAAAAAATAATATATATATATATATATATATATATATATATATATATATATATATATATATATTTATATATATATGTATATATATATATATATATATATATATATATATATATATACATATATGTATGTATGTATATATATATATATATATATATATATATATATATATATATATATATATATATATTTATATTATTTATCTTTTTTAAAAGCCGTCGGGCCTTGCTTTGTTCTATGAGCAGACGCATTTCGACTACTTCGTGTCATCTTCAGGGTCTTGAGTATGTTATAGCTGTACAAACAGTATGGCATAGTTTTCGTTTTCGTGCATGTTCCACGCGCGTGCTACGACGATGAGTGAACATCAAGTGCCGACCGCCGGTGCGCAATGTATTGTCATTCATTTTTTAGTGCGGGAAGGCGTTAAAACCACGGAAATTTTTCTGCGTTTGCGAGATCGCGTAGAACAACTCACTTTGGAGGACCGTAGGATGAATGTTCGAGACATTTCGGTTGAAATCGGCATCAGCATTGGTAGTGTAGATTATATCATCCACGAACACCTTCAATATCACAAAATAACGGCGCGATGGGTTCCTAAATTGTTGAACTTCGAGCAAAAATTAACGCGGTTGGAAGTTTGTCGCCGCTTGCTGACGCGATACGAGGTAAAGGGGGGCGCGAATCTTCACTACAAATGAGACATGGGTACACTTTTACACTCCCGAAAGCTAGGTGTCGTCTGAAGGGTGGAGGAAGAAGGGGCGGTTATGTGTACTGTATTTTGGGACCGGCGGGGTGTGCTGTACGTCGATTATCTGCGCACCCAATGTTCCATCAATGCTGCATACTACTCAAACCTTCTGAAAACACACGTAAAACCCGCTTATCACTCGAAACGGAGGAGCATTCCAGCATGTAGTGTGATTCTTCTCCAGGATAACGCGCGCTCTCATACAGCGCGTCACACGCTCGACACAGTATCGAAATTGGGATGGGAGGTACTGCAACACCCCCCTACAGTTCAGATTTATCACCCTGTGACTACCACATCCTTGGACCACTGAAAGAACCCCTCGAAAGTCAAAGATTCAACACCGACGACGAGGGAGAGGAGTTTGTGCAGACATGGCTGATCGAGTTGCCCAGGGAATTTTTCGATACCGGTATCAAAAAGCTTCCGGGAAGGGAGACAAAATGCGTAACTTGTAAGGGGGAGCACTTAGTAAAAATGTAAATTTTATAGATAGTAAAAAAACGTGTCAGAGCATTTGTCTCGATCATAGTTGCACTGCCCTCGTATGTATATATACATAAGATGCTCTCGGCAATAAGTAAATTTCTCTCGAGAGTTTCACCTAAAGATACAAAAAGTATGCATTGGAATTTTAATCAGAAGTGCCGTTTAGGCAATTAATTAATTTCAAAAATGAGCACTCGTTGCGTGTAGACGTGTTTTTAATCGCTCCTGTCATTAATTTTAAAAATTAATTAATTTTTCGCAAAAGTCAGTTTCAAACAATTGAAATATTTTTTTACGAGCCAGTCAAAAGCAAATTTTGATTTTATTGGGAAACCCATCACCGTCGAATTATTCGAGCATTTATCGAATACCTGAAATTCATTTCCTGAAGAAATATCAAAAGTGGAAATACGTTCAAGGGAAGTCCCGGTCTGAGAACATTCCCTCTAGTCTCGCTGCGAAAGCAACGAGATGGAGGAGTCCTCAGCGCAGGAGGCGCAAACGACAGCAGAAATTATTATGCAGCGCTAGCTGGTCTTGAAGAAACGATGAACGTTGAAGAGGATACAGGTAAAACGTCAAAATTAGATAATGACTTCATTGAATGTCTTAGAGTTAAAAATCGGGAGAAAAACCCAAAAGGTTTGTCTGCTGGTCCGTCTGTAGGTCCGTCCGTTAAGATTGATGAAAAAAAAGAAAAAGTCCCACCAATCAATGTGTTTGGGCAAACGGGCAAAGATATGGTTCGGCTTTTGGCAGCCGAAAATAAACTAAAAGATTTTCAGATAAAAAGAGTCAATGCCGATAAGTTGACAATAAGGACTAAGTCGCTGGTTGATTTCCAGGCAACAAAAAGTGCCTTAAATTCTGGAGATGTTCCGCATTTCACGTACACACCGAAAAGCGAAAAGAACCAAACCTTTTTATTGAAGGGTCTGGACTGTGGTGAGGACACAGTCGATCTCCTTCAAGTGCTCCAAGAAGCTGCACCAGAAATACAGTTTATTTCAGTTAAAAATTTTACAACGAGGAGATCGATTGTGGAGCGCAAAAACTTGTCTCACTACTTAGTCCAGATTTCCAGCAAAAGTAGTTCGAGTGCCCTACAGAAAATACGGTACTTGAACTTCCGTGTGGTGAGGTGGGAACGCCTCCAGAAAAGTGAGGTCAACCAGTGCTACAGGTGTCAAAGATTCGGGCATTCGGCTGCCAATTGCGCCATGAAATATAGGTGTGTCAAATGCAAAGACATTCATGCTCCCGGCGAGTGCAAATTGGCTCAGGCGGAGCCAAAAGAAAAACTCATCCAGCATCATATCGAGGATGCCCCCGGTATCAAGATGCAAAGATTAAAGTAACTCCAAAACAAAGTCAAGCACACCGCAGTGTGATACCTACCAACTTCGTCAAGCCCGGGGTGTCATTTGCACTTGCTGTGAGAGGACCAGCAGACAATGTGAATCAAATAAATAATGTAAGTGGCAATAATGAGCTGCTCCTTAAAATTTATCAACAATTAAATACCTTATCGGAGCGAATCGATAAACAAGATTCGAAAATTAACATTGTTTTTCAGCGTTTAGGGCTTTCAAATGCCTCAAAATAAGTTGTCATCCAGCCACATTCCCACGGATAGGATTCGTCTCATCTCGATCAAAGTCAACTCCATTGTTATTTTACATCGGCGTGATTATCTCCTTGAATTCATTGCCAGACAAAAGCCTGACATCGTGCTTCTCACCGAAACCCACCTCAGTTCATGGCACTCCATGAGATTCAAGGATTTTGAGTTCGTAAGAAACGATAGGGTAACAGGTGATGGGGGAGGTGGCACCGGGATATTGGTTCGAAGACCCTATCGTTCCCAAAATATTGAAAAAGTCGAATTCAAAAGCTTTGAATCTCTTGAAGTGTCCGTTATCAAAATCTCACTGCCAGGTGGGGATAACCTCTTCGTTATCTCTGCCTATGCAACTGGTGGAACTGTTCTCAAGCTCAAGGAGGAGCTCAATTCCTTGTTCGAAATACTCGAATTGAACAGGCTGCATAACTACTATATTCTTGCTGGTGACCTGAACGCCAAGCATACATCATGGCTGAACGCCACCAATAATCCAAGAGGTGTATTCCTGAAATCGTGGATAACAGAGAACCAAATTGAATACAGGTGCACTCTATATGGGTCGGAGTTCCCAACATACCCTAGGACAAATTCATATTTGGACCTTTGCATTGCTGACGCAAGACTCGAATTTAGCTTTAATAGTCCTCAACGGAAACTGCAGGTGCTTCCTTATGATAGCGACCATAACGCAATCGTAATGGAAATCAATCATCACAGGGATGATTTCTTCCTCATTCCAGTTCAACATGAAAATCATCGGTTGAATTAAAAAAAACAGACTGGGGAAAGTTTCAAAAGAAGTTTAATCGGGAGTACCAGAAGCAATGTCCCCCTTCTGATGGTGGCAACTCTTGCTCAATGGTTCCTAATGACAGGAATCTAACTAACGATGAAATAGATGTCTATTTGTCGAAGTTAGAGAAGCTGACGTTGGAAACGATTGAGAAAGTCGTTCCCAAGATTAAACTTAAGGTTGAAAAGATTGAAAAGCCTTCTTCTCACACGCGTCAACAATATTTATCGACAATTTTTGCACTACAACCATCCCTCGTTGTCTTTGTTGAAATTACATCTGAAGAATGTCCGGAACTTAATCCGGTCATACTTCAGGAGTGAGGTCAGCAATCAATGGGCGGAAAAATTGAGGGGTATTAGCCCACAGGACCCAGATGGCGTGTTTGCGAAAGTAAATAGCATATTCCGCAAGAAGTCTCGAGTGAAGGTATCGAATCTTGAAGTCCTTAGTGATGAGATAAGTCTTCTCGATAGGGCTGGTATCGAAATTGATAGTACGACTCCGGATAGAAATGGAAACAGGATTATTTGTGAAGGATTAGATAAACTTGCCCTGATCGGAACACATTTTGAATTGGTTCATCTACCAAACCCTGAGAGAGGGAATGAAATTTTTTCAGAGGTCGTTGAAGCAAAAGTTTCCGACTTCGAATCAAGCCTGAACGGCCAATCAATTCTTCATATCAATGAAACATTAACATCTGACCTCATACCGAGCTTGAATCTTATTGATTATTTTGTCAGCTATGAAGACTTGTGTTTCATATTTCGCAAGATAAACAACAAGAAATCATGTGGTACTGATGGTATTCCAAATGTAGTTCTCCGACATTTGCCTGAGGTTGCTATTAGGAACTATTGCATATTGTTCAACAACATGTTGAGCAATTCATATTTTCCAAATGAGTGGAAAAAGGCTAAGGTATTTCCGATCTTGAAGAAAGGAAAAGAATCTTCATGCCCCAAAAGCTATCGCCCAATTAGCTTGCTGCCTAACATCAGCAAGGTGTTTGAAGTGATACTCAATAGAGCATTAAACGCCCACATTGAGGAAAATGAGTTGATGCCGAATTGCCAATTTGGTTTTCGTGCCAGGCATTCGACCACACATGCAATAACGGAAGTAACCTCAGACATCTGTTGGAAACTAAATGACAGACAATGTGTTGGAGCCTGTCTCATTGATATGAAGAAAGCCTTTGATACGGTATGGTTAGATGGACTAATTTTTAAACTCCTTCAGGACAAGTTCCCCAGACACCTTGTCGCCATGATGTGTAATATGTTATACGGGAAATCGTTTGTTGCAGCTGATGGAAATCTGACAACAATGCGCGAGTTCAAGGTCTTGAATGGTCTACAGCAGGGAACAGTTACTGCGCCTCTGCTCTTCTCAATATTCATTCGCAAGCTATTGAACGGCTTTGATTTTAACGTCTCGCCAACGCGATCATTGGTAGCGTTTGCTGATGATCTGATCATCTATACGGCAGACCGAAAAGCTACAATAGCTCAGAGCAATCTCCAAAAAATGTTCAATGATGTACAGCTGTACACTGACAATTGGCGAATGAAAATAAATGCGCAAAAGTGTGAAACAATCTTGTTTCGGACAACGCTGTGGGGAGTTAGTCAAGACCTGAAACGTAATTGGAAAGATTTCCACATCATGGCTGGTGAGGGTAGTCTTGAACGGGTTCCACATAAATCCTGTGTTCGATACCTCGGTGTTTATCTCGATCAGTATCTGTACTATACTGAACATGTGAAAATCATGCTCAGTAAGGCACTTAAAGTAGTCATGGCCCTTCGAAAGCTCTTTCATTCCAGATACATTGATCAAAAGGTCAAAATTATCTGTTACAAGACACTGGTTAGACCAGTTTTGACATATGGATGTCAGATCTGGTACAACCAGAGTGCTAGTACTATGGAAAAATTAAGAGTTTCCGAAAGGAAATGTCTTCGTGCATGTACTGGCTTGTACAAAAAGCCTGAGACGGATTGGAAACATTATATATCGAATTTATCAAACTGCTGAAGTGACTAGAGTCGATATTTTCATATTGAAACTTCTTCGGAATCATATCGCAAGATCTGTGACTGTGAGTGAAAACCCTTGGATTTCACAGCCGTTCCACCCTACAGACGGGTATATTGCGACTTGCCTCGCTACTGGCTTTATTCCTCCAGAAGCATTCGTGTATTTGGACATGAATCGATATGTTTTTGATTCTGACGGTGTCCCAGTCATATATCACATATATCGACGGGCCACCGATAAGAAGATAAAATATCCTCCGAATTTGAGTTCACGAGACCAACAGTTCCAATGGAGATACTCATTTGCTAGATTCGTTGAGGCTGATCGAGTTGAGACGGGGCAATCTAGGTATTGGTGGCTGAATGACAATGTCTAAATTATTGGTGTTTATTTTCAGTTGTGGTGTTTTTCGTTATGTATTTTTTTGAGTTTCAGCTCATTATTGCTACATTTAGTGTTGTTGTTTATTTTTGTTAAAAATTAGGTATAGGTCAGGTTTATATTATGTTTATTATATTAGGTTAGAGATAAGGTAAAACGCTTAGGTTAGGAACATTGTTATAGATTTTTTTTAAGTATAAGATAAAGTTTTTGATAGCATTTATTAGAATTAAGTTAAAACATGTTAGGTGTAGGATCAACGTTCACTGTAGTGTTGATTATAAATAATTTTAGAGTAGTGTTGGTTGGTTTTTTCTCCTTTTTCCAATTAAATTTAAAAAATATGTAATAATCTTCATTGATTTGAATTTGCTATAGTTTTTTTTTTAAATGTGTAATGATAACGTACAAATTTAGAGAGCCATTTGGGCCATTAATTTTTTTATTGTTATTGTTTGGAATTTGCTTTATATTCTTTTAAAATTTATAACGATTAGTATTAAATAAAGCGCTTTTGACTTTGACTTTGATTAATTTCAAAATAGTTTATGATTTTTTAAGTTATTGCTCAGACATCAGTATTTGAATTTCATGAGTTCTTGTTGTTATTAAAAACGCATTCACCCGACTATTTCCTCAACTATTCTTCATACGTTAATCCTATTGATTCTCCCTTCTTACACTACCAACCCATTTCGCCCCACTTGAACCTCCTCAACTCAATTCAATTATGCAACATGCACAGCAAACATTTGGTGCAATTCAATTCTCTAAAATAAAAATCCCATTGTTCTGCGTTCGTTCATTTGCTGCGAAATCTGTTAACCACATTTTCCACGCCACAAGTGGCATTTTCCAGGAAGATGGAGTGTTTCATCTATGCTTGGTGGTGGTGTGATGCGATGATGGCAACAACTGTGTGTAGTTCGAGTCTGTTGGCCAACAACAATCAGCTCTTGTTTCAATTTCTCATTTCAGCAGACCTCCACCAAATCGCATTCAATTTAACGTTCACCGAAATGAAATTAAGTCCAAGGTCCTAGTGTTTAGTGCAAAACACATACTCTCAGCGAATTCGTTTGGCCAAATGGTGCAAGAATGAAAACATTTTAAGCAGCCGATGCCGCACGTAAGGATGGAACAGGTCCTTTTCCTAACTGTCATCATATCAACCACCCTCACAGTGCAATTCGGTTAGTCTAGCAAAAAGGCAAAGGACATGATTTCGGATTTTTTTTTGTCATGAACAGAGAAAAATCTGTCGGCATATTTCAAAGGGTGATCACTATATCGCCGTGGGGTGGATTTTGTCCATGTGGTTCAACATGTCTTATGAGGGTGGATTGACGATTTGTTGAGAAATAAATCTAAATTTATACTCGGAATTGAGTAATTACGGACAGCAAATATCAACGAAGGGTCATCGGCATTCAGTCCTTGAAATATTTCTTGTTTGAGCCTATTACGAATAAAATCTTTTTGGAGGACTTTATTTAAAGATTATAATTATCGGTTAAAGATCCGTTCATCCAAACATAGCCATTACATATCCATAAATTAACTTTCATATATTTTCCATCTTTCTTCCTCCAATCATCATCAACCCATCATCATCGTTACACACATGACTCAATTTCGGCTAATTACATGCATTCGTTGTTGCAAGTCAACAATTACAGGTCATCTGGTGTAATGACAATAGCTCTGTGGACGTGATTCAGATGGCCATTGCTTAAAAATTTACGATTTCTTCCTTCTCTTGCTCACACACAATCGCATATGAGTACGAAGATGCAATTCATACATCACCAAGACGTTGCGATGTCTGAACTGAAAATTAGCCTCCGTTGACTGCAATTAGCATTTCATGAAGTAAATGCCTCCAAAAAAATAACAATGTTTAAATGTTGTCACAACGATTTCAAATAAATTATTTGTTTGTTCGTTTGCTTGTTTATTTTCAACACTTCTCGTTTCGCCTTGTGTTTCGCGCGTCCCAAAATAAATGCGTGTGTAATTGTTGTTGAGTGATGAATGCAGTTAATTTATTTGGAAATATGGTTCAATTGAGAGATACAATGTATCTAATGGAATTGGCTTGATAATTATTTTAAGTAATATCGAGTTGAGTTTATAGTGTAGATGCATCTGTCTGAACTTTTGTTGCAGGGAAGCAGATCAGAAAAATACTTCGAAGGGAGATTTCACAGGATAACATTCAATCTCCATTCCCTACTATAGTGAGAGAACCAAATCCTTTCCAAGCTTAAGGAATAATTTAAGAAAAAGTTGTTAACTTATTGTTGGTTAAATTTCATCCAAGCAAAAGACAAGGACAATGACGTCGACGACCTCCGAAGTCCGCATCAATAACCAACTCACCGATGCTTTTGACACAAATATCGGACTAAAGCAGGGATATGGGCTGGTCCCATTGCTATTCAATTTGGCTCTGGAGTACGTCATACGGAAGCTACCTGTCGATACGCAAGGTACATTACCATACAAGTCGAGCCAAGTAGTGGCCTATGCAGACAACATTAACATTCTGTCACGGTCATTAACAACCGCCAAAGAACTTCTCCTGAAACTCGACAGCGAAGCAAAACTAGTAGGTCTACCAAAGATATATAAATAAATGGACGACCAACGAGAATCACATAAATAACTAATAAATAACTTACGATTCCCTCTTCTTCTCCTTCCCCTTTGTTTGCAGACAGGTTTTTCTTTCCTCTTTTCAGAAGAATCATTTCCCCCACTGACACCCGCGCACACTTACAAAATTTCGTTTCATGTGCACACAATTGCGCCTTCGTCATCATTCGTTGAACAGTTTGAGTAAACACAACAAACGTTCTCTCACAGAACACTCGAAGGTCAAGGCTGATGAAATTCGTAGAGGTCAGAAAACTCATGTGTCAAAGCCGATGGAAAATTCGTAAGTTTTTAATTAAAAAGAAAACTGAATTGCCGATTTCGTACACGTGATCTTCAAAAACAAAAACTTTATAAACGTGGACGTATTTTGGAGTGAATGAAGTGCAAATACGAGAACATATCACTTCAAGCCTCAACTTCACACAACTTTGGCAAAGGTTGCTAATTGCTTCGGCTCTCACGGCCGGTTGCGGATCCAGTACTCTCTATATATATGAGGGCTACAAATCAAAGAAAATAAAACAAAGCTCATGACGCAGTGGAGAAAAAATACCGCAAATACACAAAATATCACATTTGGCGAATACAGTATCGAAAATGTGAGCGAATTTGTATATTTAGGTGCCAAAATAACGAAAACAGGCAATGAAAGAGATGAAATACCCCGAAGAATACAGCTCGCAAATAAAAAATTTTATTCAGTATTGACTATCTTGAAGACCAGCTACATACACAGGAAAACAAAGCTCCAAGTGTGCAAATCTGTGATAAGACCTGTGTTATGCTATGGGTGTGAAACATGGACCCTAACCCAAGCATTCGCAAATATATTGAACGCCTTTGAGCGATGGGTCCTGAGGTAATAATCGGAGTGAAACAAGACGGGGACCAATGGCAAATTGGATACAACCATGATTTGTATGAAATTTTTGGCGAGCCTGAGGTCTCAACGGTTGTAAGACTACGGAAGCTGCAATGGGCTTGACACATGAATCGTACGGATGAACAACGGATACCTAAAATTGTATTCGTTGCGAGAATCGAAGGCTGGAGACCAGCGGGGAAATCGAGGAAACGCATGTCTGACTCGGTCGATGAAGACAGTTCATTGCTGCTCGGATTTCAAAATTGGAGGGCGCGGTCAAAAGACCGAGACAATTGGAGGCGCTATTTGCAGGAAGCGAAGGCCCGAGGAGGCTGTAGTGCTAAGAAGAAGAAGAAAAGACAAGTCATGAATCAGTAGCGGTAGAGTCCGGCAAAGGTTACTACGAAGTAGACTCCTGTGGCCCTAAAGGAAGAAGTCACAATATGTTAAATCACAAGATCTATTCAAAATCGCACCAATTATTTTGTTTGTTGTTGAGACTAAATAATCGCAATTAAAAGCTATTTTTGATCTAAACTCTGTCACGGCTGACAAGGATCTCTAGCACTCTGGCGTCAACATCAAGCACGCATGACAGGTTTTCATAGGAGTATTATTGTGATTTAATTTCTTTATTTTTCCTTTTTGAAAATGTATTAAACTTAAAAAAAGTAAGTCAGTAAAGTAAAGTAAATTTTTGCTCAAAGACTTAGAGTTAAGTAGGATCAGGATACCTGGACAAGAAACAACGATACCTCGCTACTGGAGTGCAGCATCGTATAACACTTATCTAACTGGAATCGCCGTCATGGCTTTATTCGACAAAGTTTTCTAATTTCGACGTTAAGAAGTGTGCTTTAAAGCAATTTTCTACGCGTATGCGGCCAATTTGGGACAACCCCTAAGAAACCCCAAACGGTCTCGGAGTACGCAAGTAAGCTAAGGCAACGGTTGAACCTCGAATCGACTACTGATCGCATGAACACCAGGTATGATCTAAAGGCAAATTCTACTGGCTTCCAGCAAGATGACTTAGTTTAGCTTCATAGCCCACAACAGCGGAAGGGTAGGTTTCCGAAGTTGCAGCATAATTGAAAGGGACCATACCGAGTTATAAAGCGAATCAACGACGTCATATATTGCATACAAGGACATGCTAAACCGAGAGCCAAAATGAAAATCGTGCACCTGGACCATATTATAGGGAGTTCATTCGGATTCATTTTTGCTTCGAGTCGAGGTTGTGAAAGAATAGCTTTTTAAGTGTTTCAGGAGTGAAAAAAAATATTCTTTTTAGAAATAGGTCATATTAAAGAGAAGTGCTTTTTATTTTGTTTCGGGTTATGGCTAAGAAGAAGTTGTCTGACTCGGTTGTCTGACTTTGGAGGCCGAAAGTGACGATCACATTTTGAAAATAAAAGAAAACTTGGATGGAGTGGATGATTCTCTTAGTGACTCCGAATTCGATTCGACATCAAATAGGAATGCAGCATCAGATCCTCAGCCCAGTACTTCGGGAGCAGTCAGGTTATCACGTGAAAGCAGAAGTTCTATCACTTCTCCTGCTACATGAAACAGAGTTTCAGAAAATACAAACATCATGAGAAAGAAACGAAATTTAATTTGGGAAAAGGAAATCTCTGAAGATGAAGCATCTTCAATTTACTGGCAATGTAAATTTGGAGTTAACTTTTTTAGAACTAAATACTCCATTGCGATGTTTTTTATATTTTTTTTTTATGACAATCTACTCAGCTATATTGTCGATGAAATGTACTAGTTCAGTGCACAGGAAGGCCCATCGAAACCCTTTATCCTTAGCACGGGTGAATTAAAAAAGTTTCTCGGTATATGTTTGGTCATGAGCGTAGCCGTCAGGAAATATTCGGATGTACTGCGAATCTGAGTTTGGTTTACCTTTAGTAAGAGAGACGATGAACCTGAAACGATTCGAGAAAATTCGTGAGTTCTTACACTTCAACGACAATACCTTCAGGCTCTCCCGAGCATACCATCTCCACAAAATAAGGCCAATATTAGAAAGCTTCAGCAAGAAATGCAAAAATATTCCTAAGAGAGAAGCATTGTCTGTGGACGAGCAAATGTGTGCCACGAAAGTAACGAATATCCTGTGATAGTATCTTCCGAATACAATACATAAATGGGGCTATAAACTTCTTGTGCTGTGTGCCGATTTGCACACGATTTGTGGGGGGTTTGCGTACAGCTTTGTGGTGTACTTTGAAATGGAGAATAAACTTGAGCTGAGATATTCGTATCAACCTGACTTGGGCGCAAGTGTTAAAATAGTACTTCGCCTAGCAAGATCTATTCCGGAAAACCAGCAATATAAATTATTCTTTGATAGTTACTATACTTCACCTGAACCAATTTCTTACCTGGCAAAACGAGAAATTTAGTACTCAGAGAAATGGGTTGGTGATGTAGATGGGACAGAAGTCAAAAAAGTAATGTGAATAAACCCATCGCATTATCATCATCATTTGTTGAACGACACCCGTCTGAAAATGTAAGACGGTATTGTAAAAAAAAACAAAATATGTAGAGGTAGATTGTCCCAAAATAGTACGAACTTACAATCAGCATATGGGGGGAGTTGATCTGTTAGACTCATTTCTTGGAAAGTACAAAATAAAAATGGGGACAAGAAAATGGTACCTACATTTATTTTACCATCTCCTTGATGCTACCGTCATAAATTGCTGGTTATTATCCAGGAAAGTCGGGAACAGAAGAAAAAATCAACTCCAATAAAACTAAAAGATTTTAAATTAGAAATAGCTATTAGTCTCTGCATGTATGGTCCATTGCCACAAAAGAAAAAAGGACGACCATCATCTGCAGCAGATAGTATGATTGAGATGAAGAAGAAACAGTCAAATGTAGCAATTTTTCCCCCTCGAGAAGTAAGGCGGGATAGATTTGATCACTTTCCTAAATGGAATTCGAATAGACAGCATTGCAAGTATCCTCAATGTAAAGGAAAAACATATATATACTGCGAAAAGTGTCGTGTTAAGTTATGTTTCTACTTTCTTTTATTTTCCCGCGACAGTATTCCGAGTTCTGTCTTGGAATTTATGGGTATGGGGGAAAGTAATGAATATGGGGTGCTCTCCGCTGCTAAATCTAGCTTCACGCGGAAGGCAAGAAAAAACTTGCAGCGTTTCTGCGAGAAATTTGGGGGGGGGGGGGACATAAAGGAAGAGTTCATCCTCGACTTGCTTGCTAGTTGCAAGATGTAACTGCAAGTGCCGGAGGTCTCTGGTGACATGGGGATGGATGGGGGAGAAAATTCCACGGACAGCGGCAACGAGGTGAAGGCTATCTAAAGCCGGAAGCAAGAAAGAGGCCTATGGGGTCTCCAACGCAAGGAGCCCACATCAAAGCTATCAAAGACCCTTGAAGTGAGTGAGTGGGAGTTTCCCCAGCTCAAAAAGGCGACGAAAATAGGTTCCCATAGTTTTTCGGGGACCATACCCAAGCCGGGTGGAAGGCCGGGCTTAGACGGAAACACAGGGAAATCGAAGCCCCAGAGCCAAGCGTGGCTGCCACGAAAAAAGAGAGGGTGCCTCATAGTGTGCTATAGGCTTGACTTGAAAACTTCCAGGGATCACGTCAAAAGGGCTTGAACATGAAACTCTGAAAAGGAGCCAGAGTTCAACGTGACAGTGAACAGCTCCCCACAAATTTCGCTCCACCCTAAAATGGCTGAGGATCACACCAGCCTTTTTAATTTTCTGAAGTTTGCGAAGGTGGCTTGCTACACTTACGTCCTTCCAGGAGAGAGAAAATTGACTCTCATTCTCAAAGGCGTGCACAGCTCATACAACGAGAATGATGTCGTGGCCGAGCTGAAGAAACATCTCGGAGAATATATCCTCTCAGCGAAAAGGTTCTCCACTATAACCTCTAGGAGGGAAAAAAGACGCTTTCATCCTTCTTAGTCCAGTTCAAACCGGACTTCAAAGTGAAGATAGTAATCGACATAAAGTTCCTATTGTACCAGAAGATACAATGGGAGCGTCTGCAGAAAAATCGCACTTCCCAGGGCTTCAACTGCCAAAGATTTGGCCATGTCGCTTCTAACTGCGGACTCGAAGTTAGATGCGTAAAATGCGACAATCAGCATAAGACCATTGAATCTCCAATCTCGAAGGACGAGAAAAAAGATGAGATCTTCTGCGTCAACTGCAATGCTAAAGGGCACCCTGCGATTTGCATAGGTTGTGCTTAAGCAAAAGAGGTTGAAAAAAGGAGGAAGAATCTCCAAAAGAAAAAAGAAGAAAGGAGGGATTTCATCACCACCTCTATAAAAAATACTGTACGTGAAGGAGTCTCATAATCGAGCCTTTTGCAAGGTGAAGAAAGCAGCCTGCGTCACAGTCTATATGCCAACAAAAACAGCAACCAATGCAGCAACCTCAGCAGTCGCAGAATGACTGAAATACGGTTTTGAAGACTGACTGCCAACAATTTTTCGGGTGTGACTAGTTCACACTCATTCGAAAAGTGGACTCTTTTATCCCCCACTATAAAAAAGTCACTAACCCAAGTGACAAAAAAAGCTGCGTACTTAGAATTCGCCTTCAAAGTATGTTGTCGTGATGAGTTCCATTAAACTCTCCATCCTCAACATATGTTCACTAGCTCAACACTATAAAAGGAATTTCGTTCAAGAATACTTGAACGCCCATAGACCAGACTTCTGTTTTGGTCGGAAATAAGACTCAAAGAAAGACACTGCGTGCAACTGGGGAAATACAAGATCATCAGGCGTGATGATCTAGAAGGAACTCTTGGAGTTGTTATGGCTCACAAAGATCACCTGAAAGTCCAAATTGTATTGAAGCAGAAATAATAAGCCCCATGCTGAGAGGGTGCACCTTTGCGTTCGTGGGGATCTATGTTTGACATGGATACTCGGTGAGGGAACTCATTGACGACTTGAAAACAGAGCTTACTCTGCGCAAAAAAAAAATCGATTTCTCTACCATGGGAGGTGATTTTAATGCGAAGCAGCCCTCGTGGGGAAATATCGCATCCAATGGCTATGTAACAGCTATCTCTAACTGGGTTCAATCAAATATGGATCTCATATTGATAGCCCCGAAACTGGCTACCTTCCATCGAAGTCCGTCTATTATTGACTTCTTCATTGTGTCTGCCAATCTAGCAAATCTCTCTCACAGTTGAAGGAATTTCGAGTGTGGGGTTCTTGACACCAAGTCTGATTATCTTTTGGTTGAGCTGACGTTAAGAGTGAAAAAGGGTGTGCAACTTTAGGTTGCAGATCCTCAACTTTTCATTCCATACAAGCGAATTGATTGGGCAGCAGTAAGCGCTGACCTTGACGGAATATTGAAGGGAATTTCGATCAATAGAATGAAAAATCTTTCTATTCCTGAAATCGATGAGGGAGTTGCTTGTATAAATTCATCCCTGGATACGGTCATCTCAAAGATCTCTATGAAGATATCTTCGACGAACTTCTTTTATCGAGATTTACCAAAAGACATCTTGGAGCTTCATCGTAGGCGTAGACTGCTCAGAAAGCTACTCGTAAGAATCTACCACCGCAATTTAAATATGGTCAACTGGGAGTATGAACGTATTCACCTAGTGATTACGGCTCTAAATGGAATGATCTCGAGGAGAACCACGGCTTTTGCTAACGAGCGGTTTGAAGGGGCCCTGGAGAATATCAAACCATCCTCATATTAAAAGGATAGCGGGCAGATGGATCCATGCTCATGGATGACAAAGCCATCACTGACTCTATCGCAAAAAATTTTGCGAAAGTTCTTCAAGGAGAGAAAGCAAGTGAGGGCTCTTCCATTGCTTCGTTAATGAGCAGCACCACAATAAATTTCAACAGGGACAATGATCAGTTGTGCTTTACTCGGTTCTCTGTTTCTAATCCCTCTGACGCACCTACGAGTACTAGCCATGGTCTGTTTGTCAGTCCTGAGAGACGCACTTTGTTGGCACTGTAGCAAAATTATTGAAAATCAGCAGGGGCCAACGGAATCTCCAATTATATGCTTAAAAGGCTTCCCCATGTTTTTTTCGTTCTCCTTGTTATCATTCTGAATAACTGCACTAACATTTGCTACTTCCCTCAGCAATGGAAATGTTCAAATAAATTCGCAATACCCAAGAAGTCGGGCAGTACTGAAGTAGTTGATACTCGTTCGATTTCGTTGCTTTCAAATATTGGTAAGCTTCTTGAAAGGGTTATACTTGAAAGCATCCTGCAATTCTCTGCCGGGGCAAGATTTGTGCCGGGAAAACAATTTTGCTTTAAAAAAGCTCACTCTACGGTGGATGCTATGGCCGTGTTCCAAGCTGATATAATGAGAAGCTGGCGCAACAATAAGCTTATTGTAGATTATGATCGATGTGAAGAAAGCCTTTGGTTCTGTATGGATAAATGGGCTTCTCTACAAAATGATCAATCTTGGCTTTCCGGCCCATATTGTAAAAATTATAGGCAGCTTCATGAAGGGACGAACTGCCTTTGCGGTGGCTGATGGAGCTAGGTCAGGCCCATTTAGTTTTGAGACGGGAGTCCCACAGGGGTCTATTTTACGCCCATTGCTTTTCAACATATTCACCTCTGATGTTCCGGGCGTAGGAGATGTATATAAGCCTGAAATCCAGGTGAACCTCTTCGCTGACGACTTGTGAGAGTGATCATCTGAGCACAATTTGAGCTTTGCTAGGATGCGGCTTCAAAAACCTCTATAATCTCTTATTGCATATTACCGGAAATGGGGAGTCAAGGTAAATGCAAAGAAAAGTGATCTAATTCTGTTTAAGGGACTCCACACTAACTTCGGTCGTCATGCAAGAGGCATCTGTGACCCCAGGATTGAGTTGAATGGGCAGATGGTGCACTGCTCTAGGCAAACGAAGTACTCGGGGGTCGTTTTCGACAGGAAAGCTGCCTTTAGTGCTCACGTTGATATTATTTTGAAAAAAGTATGCGTACCATCTTCTTTTATCTCTTTTCAGGAAGCATTCGACAGCAAGCCAGCGAGTCAACGTTTTGGCCTATAAAACCTTGACCCGTCTGATCATCACATATGCATTGATGATATGGATAGGAGCTCCGAAAGCAAACTGGGGCAAGATAATATGAGTGGAGCAAAAAATCCTTCGGGCTCGCACAGGCCTATACAGACGAGAGGAAGGACGGTCTTACCCCAACGAGGTGTGGTACCAGGAGACAGGAATGGAGTGGATAAAATCGTATGCAGAAAAGCTATCGGAAGCGGGTATCAGGAGAGCCAAGGAGCACAAGGCAGGAGTAGTCAGGAGAGCGACAGACAACCGCTCTATGGACGCAGCGAATGAGTAGTTTTTAAGGTAGTCGTAGGGAGATAATATATTTAATTTTAAGGAAATCAACTTTTAAAACTAGTTGTTAGAGCAAATAATTTTATAATCTATTAATGTATGATAATGTTGTGGGTGTCAACATTTTAAAGTTTTCTTTTGACAAAAAATTAATATTGTAATGTAATTAAAGTAAATTATTATTGAACTCCGGGAAAATCCCTAAAGCACAACCCGAATGTATATTGTTAGATTAAGCTATTGATGAATTGTATATATATAAAAATTAAAAATCACCAAATAAGGATCTTGAATCTTCCGTTGAGTTATGTTTGAACAAACATAACAATTGCTTTTATAAATTGCACCATTAGTAGGCAAACTTAATTTCTATTTTCTACATAAAACTTGAAATACTTGATTTCAATACTTTATTTTAATACTAGTGTAAGTGCATAATGTACAATATATGGAACAGAGAAAAAAATATAAAATATCTCCTCTTACACTGGACTTTGAGTTTTTTTTTACAATTTTTTCGGATGTCTAGGGCATATTTACAACCATATATATTTTTTTTAGACAAAAATAAAAAATCATGCATTGTAGGATTAAAAGGAATTTATGTGAAAGGGAAGATTAAGAACAAATTTTTAAGTAAAATACAAAATATGAAATGGAATATTGGAAAAAAAGAGAGTAAAAATTATTTATATACAGAGTTTTCCAATAAGAGGTGTTATTTTAGTATTAGAAGAAAAATGCCATTTTTTAATTTAATTGATCAGATGTTTATTTCATTATAAAGAGGAAGGTGTGTTGTTAATAGTAAAAAATAAGATCGGCTTACAGGATATCCTTTTCATGAAATTTTCCATAACCAAATCGAAAAGTGGCTGCCCTATGTCCTCGATCGCCACACGAATTCCATCTTCGAGGTGTTGAATCGACGCTGGGCTGTTGGTGTTACCTTCTCTTTCACGTGGCCCAAAAGGAAGAAGTCGGAAGATGTTAAATCACAAGATCTCGGAGACCAATTGTGATCACCGCTTCGAGAGATAACACGGTCCAGACTTTTCCCGTAAAAAATCAATGGTTTCGTTGCTTGTGTGACACGTAGCGCCGTCTTGTTGAAAGTAAACGTTGTCCAGATCAATATCATCCGATTCCGGCCATAAAAAATCATTAATCATCTCTCGAAAGCGCAATCCATTCACCGTAACTGTTGTTCCAGCCTCATTTTCGAAAAAGAAAGGTCCAATGATTGCGCCGGACCATAAACCGCACCAAACAGTCACACGTTGAGGATAGAGAGGCTTTTCAACAATAACTCTTGGGTTTTCCGAGCCCCAGATGCGACAATTTTACTTGTTGACGAAACCACTAGGGTGCAAATGGGCCTCATCACTCAAGATGATTTTTCGAGGGAATTCTGGATCATTTTCATGCATTCCAAGGACCCAATCAGCAAAGAAACGACGTTGTTGATGATCGACCGGCTTGAGTTCTTGTGGTAACTGAACTTTATAAGCCTTAAGACCCAAATGTTTATGCAAAATACGGTGTAATGACGTTTGTGGAATGCCTAATTCCAAAGAACGACGAGGAATGGACAAACCTGGGTTTTCTTCAACACTTTCGGCTACAGCAGCAATATTCTCGGCTGTTCATGAGTGACGTGCACGGATTTTATTCTTCACATCACTAAGTTGTCCCAACAGCTCGAATTTCCCACCAAATTTCTGTATTGCGGTCCGACAAGGTGCTTCACGACGACCCAAAAATGTTCGAGTTTTACGAACCGTCCCTGCCAAATTTTCACCATTTTCATAGTGAATTTTAATAATTTGAATGCGTTGTTGAAGCATGTATCGTTTCATTATTATTAATGGCGTAGCTCCAACTTGTCGAATGTCAAAAAATGACAGCTATTAAAGTGACATCTACCGAAATAGCGGGCTATTCAAAATAACACCTCTTATTGGAAAACCCTTTGGTAGACGGCGGGCAGATCGGGCTTGTGTGGCAGCGCTGAATCCTTATTAATTTTCCGCCAGAGGCGTTTCTGATGTTAAGTAGTTTTTAAGATGAAAAATGTCTTTTCAATAAACGTTTGTCAACTGGAAAGGTTCGCATTTGAATTTCTTCGCTCTTTTAAAAGGAATATCCGTGAGCACAACGCCACAGATAATTGGTGACCCCAACGCAAGTTACACTGCGCACAACGAAATCAATTTTACATTGAAATCATGCCGCTTGATCGTTCGCCGGAACGTGCATTAAATCCTGCAAATCCAGTTCCCGACACACTATCCCAACAAGCCGCCACCAGTAGCCGCCATCATTCAAGAGAGCAAATCGATGCCAACCGTATCGTAAAAGCACCCAAAGTTGCAGCTTTTTGGCCGACAGATCCGGAATTATGGTTCGTGCAGGCCGAAGCACATTTTCACGCATACGGAATATCCACTGACGTCTCGAAGTATTATACGGTTATTGCAGCGTTGGATGCAGCGACCTTGAAACAAGTCTCCGATCTCGTACGCGCACCACCGGCAACAGGTTTGTACAATGCATTAAAAACCAAATTAGTTGAACGTCTCACGGAGTCGGAGGACAAAAAACTGCACCGCCTCCTGACAGATATAGAACTCGAAGATAGGAAACCGAGTCAGCTGTTAAGGGAAATGAGAACCCTTGCAAATGAAAATCTTGCGGACGACATCCTCCGTGCGCTTTGGATGAAACGTATGCCTGTAAGCGTACGGTGCATCCTGTCTGCAAGTCACGGCATTGACCTAGACCAATTGGCAGAGATAGCTGATCGAATAATTGAAACTTCTTCATCGTCCCATGTGTCAGCTGTAGAATCCGTGGCAAGCGTGAGATCAACAGCACACAGTAGCTTTACCGAGGGATTAAAATCCCTTGAAGAAAAATTTGAGGAACTCATGACGCTTGTCAAGGAACAAAAACGTTTCAAATCAAGATCGCACCGTTCTAGCTCACGCTCTCATTCAACAAATCGTAATAAAGATATTGGTTTTTGTTACTACCACCACCGATTTGGTTCAGCGGCAACTAAATGCACCAAGCCGTGTGCGTTTAAGCCAGCGCAGGTGTGCCAAACGCCGGAAAACTAATATCGCCATCCGTACGCTGTCCGGTGTACGATGGCATACAAATGCAAAACCGGCTCCACATACAAGAACGAACAAGAGGAGTGCGTTTTCTCGTCGACTCAGGCGCCAATGTCTCTGTCATACCTCGCAAAATTGTTCAAGGACCTTTTGCAGTAAGCACTGTCAAACTTTTCGCGGCTAACAACACGCCTATTAATACTTATGGTGTTAAGTTATTAACTCTTGACCTAAATCTCCGACGTTCCTTCCCGTGGAAATTCGTGGTAGCAGACATTCCGACACCAATCCTTGGAGCGGATTTCCTTCTGAAATACGATCTCTTAATCGATCTTAAAAGACAGCGTCTCATAGACCATGCAACGGGAATCACCACAAAGGGAGACATACTCAAAACCACTGAATATGGGATCTCCACACTAGACAACAGGTTCGAATGGAGTCAATTCCTACATCAGTATCCTGATGTCACACCCACCTCACGAGCGGCCACTTCTACGTGTCATAACATCGTTCATCATATAATAACACAGGGGCCGCCCGTTGAAGCTCGGCCTCGACGTCTCGTCGGAGAAAAATTAAAAGCAGCAAAAGCTGAGTTTCAATATATGGTCGATCAAGGTATTTGCCGACCCTCACAGAGCCCCTGGGCCAGTCCGCTTCTTATGGTACCCAAGAAATCAGGGGAGTGGAGGCCTTGCGGGGACTATCGTCGGCTAAACGCGGCTACCGTACCCGATCGGTACCCTATTGCCCATATCGAAGCCTTCAGTAACATCCTCTGTGGTAAAACGATTTTTTCTACGCTAGATCTAATCAGGGCATACCACCAAATACCGGTGGCGGAGGGGGATGTGCCGAAGACAGTAGTGACAACGCCTTTTGGCTCATTCGAATTCCTGACCATGCCTTTCGGTCTGTGCAACGCTGCACAGACCTTCCAAAGGTTCATTGATACGGTGACACGTGGATTAGATTTCGTCTACTGCTACCTCGACGATATCCTGGTGGCATCAGTGGACATCAACGAGCACCAACAACACCTCAAGCAGTTAATGGAAAGACTTTCATCGTATGGCGTAACCATCAATCCAGCAAAATGCGTATTTGGCGCATCCGAAGTAAATTTTCTGGGATACACTATTTCGAGCGATGGCACAAGACCACCCCCGGAACGTGTAGAAGCAATCCTCAGCTACGCAAAACCTCAGATAATCAACGATCTTCGAAGATTCCTCGAGATTATAAATTTTTATCGTCGTTTCATCAAAACGCAGCTAAAATTCAAGCACCACTCAATGCTTTCCTCAAGGATTCGAAGAAAAATGACAAACGCCCCGTACCCTGGACCGAAATTGCTACGATCGCCTTCGAAGAATGCAAAAAGAGTCTAGCAGAATCAGTGACACTGGCTCATCCTAGTGACACAGAATCCCTCAGGCTTACAACCGACGCCTGAGACAGAGCAATAGGGGCCGTGTTGGAACAACAACAACCCGATATGCAATGGAGACCCCTGGCTTTCTATTCAAAAAAGCTTAGTTCGACCGAGCAGGGCTATAGCGCGTACGATCGCGAACTATTAGCGATTTACGAGGCCATTAATTCTTTAAATATTTCCTTGAGGGCCGAGATTTTGTGATACGCACTGATCATGAACCACTGATTTATGCATTTGCACAGAAACCGGAGAAGGCAACACCCCGCCAGTTGCGCAATTTAGAATACATTTCACAATTCTCAACGCAAATCGTACATTTATCTGGAAGCGAGAACTTAGTCGCGGATGCGTTCTCTCGTTTGGAACAAATCGATATGCCAACAGTCGTTACAGCACAAGAATTGCGAGAGGCTCAGCAAGAAGATCAGGAGTTGCAAACCATTTTGGAATCCAACACATCTCTAAAACTCCAAGAGGTAACCGTTGATACAAGCGGATCTTTATATTGCGATGTGTCAACTGGTATTATACGACCTTTCGTTCCCCAACAGTTACGAAGAAGAATTTTCAATGCGTTTCATAACCTTTCTCACCCTAGTGGAAGGGCTACATGCCGCACCATACAGCAAAAATTCGTCTGGCCAGGGATGAGGAAAGATATTCCGGAATGGACAAGAGCTTGTCTGCCATGCCAAAGAAGCAAAATTCATCGCCATACAAGAAACGCTCCACAACAATTTGCTGTCCCCGCTAACCGGTTCGAGCACATACACCTCGATATAGTAGGCCCGCTTCCACCGTCACAGGGATACCGATACCTTCTTACAATGATCGATCGGTTTACTCGTTGGCCGGAGGCTGTTCCCCTTAAGGAAATCACCGCTGAAGCCGTAACATCAGCATTCTATGCCAACTGGATCGCACGTTTCGGTGCACCACGGACAGTCACAACAGATCAAGGAGCACAATTTGAAGCAGCGTTTTTCAAAGCGTTAGCCAATCTAGTGGGAGCAAAAAAAACCCGCACGACCCCATACCATCCGGCATCCAATGGAATTTTGGAACGCTGGCATCGCGCGTTGAAAGCAGCATTAATGTGCCACAACTCAAAATCTTGGACTGACCTTCTTCCTACAGTTCTTCTGGGACTCAGAACGGCATACAAAGAAGACTTGAACGCCACAGCAGCCGAAATGGTCTACGGTGAATCTCTCCGAGTTCCGGGTGAATTCATCACACACGATGACTGCGATCAGGACCTTCAAATTTTCGTTGACAGTTTCCGAAAACAGATGCGAGAATTGCGCCCTACACCTACGGCCCGCCACGACAAGCGAAAAATCTTCGTACACAAGGACTTACATAAGTGCTCGCACGTATTCTTGAGGGACGACACCGTGCGAAAACCGTTACAGTCACCATATCTGGGACCTTTTCCCATCGTCAGACGAATGAACGATCATCTTTTCACCATCCTCGTCAACGGCAAGGAAACCAACATATCTACAGAGCGGTTAAAACCGGCATACGAAATTAGTGAAAAACCAACTATTAGCGACGATGTTGATGACCGACGTCCCCTGCGAACATATGATCGGAAGAAAGTGACATTCACACCTCACACACTCGGAGGGGGATAGTGTGGCAGCGCTGAATCCTTATTAATTTTCCGCCAGAGGCGTTTCTGATGTTAAGTAGTTTTTAAGATGAAAAATGTCTTTTCAATAAACGTTTGTCAACTGGAAAGGTTCGCATTTGAATTTCTTCACTCTTTTAAAAGGAATATCCGTGAGCACAACGCCACACTTGCACTGTGGCTGTAGCAATTGTCAGCTTAATTTACTTTATATTTAAGTATAAATTAACTTGGAAAAAATACATTTCCGATATCTGAGGATACTTCTAAACAAAACATAATTTTAAAGGTGAATACCCTTGCAGTTAGGGCACTGACAATAGGATTTCTTCTATAAAAAGATCTGCCTCCATCCCTAACAGCTCTCAATCAATGTTTCCTGGAAACATTTTCTAATTAAATCCAAGAAAAATAACACAGCAGTACAAATGTCCCAAAATACGACAAAATACGTAAAAAAGATTGATAGGCTCTCCATTTGCTGCCATACTTAAAGATGAACTCGCATATCGACTTCCTCCGATAAAAGTGATGTCCAGGTCATGACTTCTGGATTCATTGCTTACATGACATCAATTACTTCAACGACCTTAACAAACAAAATGTGTTTCGCCGCTCCTCCACGCAAAGACAACGTTGTCGTCGAAAACGAGCAAAAGAAATAGAGCAGAAAGCATTTGAGGGAAAAAATAACATGCGGCGTTATTTTCCACACAAAATTATCTATCACTATCAATTTAAATACCGAAAATACGACAACAGTCAGTAGCCATGAAGCAAATGATCAACTCGAAGATTAATTTCACCACCAACAAGCAAAATCTACCCCGAAATTAAAGAAATCGGTCGACAAACTCTCCAAGATGTGACGACGACAGGCCCACTTGTGCGGTGGAAAAGTTAGGAGTGGATGTTGCTTGGAGGCTTGGCTCCAGCTTTGGTCGTTTAACCCTGAAATGAAGGTCATATTTGGAATGGCGGAGATAAACAGTGGAAATAAACAAATCAAGTAAAATTTAATTAAATACGAGTATATTGCGAAGAAAGATGCAGAAGTGGAAATGAATCTATTTTTAACTGTAATCTACCTAAAATGATCCATTACTAGGTGATTATTTTTTGTAAGATTAAGCTAAGGTGATTCTGGTACATCTTTAAACAAAATTAAGCAATCAGACAACAAAATTTAAAAAGAAATCTTTAATGCCTCCTTCGCAACGATTAGCATACTCTCTGGGTTAATTCCTAGAACTACGTACTATCTCCAGTTTCACCCGAACGTACATAAATATGTCGTGTTTTGGATGTTAAGCCCGTGATAAATTGAACGGATGTTGATGCAAAGATTTCAATTTGGAGGCAGAAGATAGGCGCGTCCCGTACGTGTTCTGATAGTACGCGGTGCCTGTAGAGATTTAGATGTGAAGGCAGCGAAAGGTCACACAAGAGGACAATTTTCGGGGGGCTAGAAACATCTGCGTAGCACGCACTCGTCAAAACAAATTACAATGATTGTGAGTGATGGGGAGCAGGCATCGCCATTGTGACGCCATGCTAAGAGGTTATCGCGGATTTCGACAATCTGTGGTTTACGCTATAGTCGAACTATTTTGCCGTAATCGGGTGTGAAGTTTTAAATAAACACACGCTTGAGGGGCCGTTCTTGGCTTACACACAAGTATCCCTTGGGGGATTTTCCTGGATCCCTCTTCAACTAAAGAACGACCATCTTTGGTTTAGGAGGAACTCAGAGAAAGAAGAATAGAAAAGAACAACGACGTCTTAAATATCCTTAAAAGATACACTTTAGACATTTCACTTAAATTTGTTTCCAAATAAAAGAATCCTATCCGAAAATAAATGCAATAAATCGGAGCTGAAGATGAACAGATGCTGCCAACGATGCTCAGGCTTCACCATAAATTTCTTCAACGGCAAATTAAACAAAAACACTAAAGTGTTGATCTCCATTCCATTATCTTAAAAAAGCAATTAAATTTTCTTAGATATAGCTCTGCCGCGGCACCAACACGGCATTCCTTTCGTCACCAGATGTTTCACTTAACTGTGAAAAACTCTATTTAATCCCATTATGAACTCATTAAATTACATTTACATAACACAAATCATATGGCAACAGCAGTCCAAGTATCTCACAGCCAGGATGCCGCTGGTCCGATATCGAGGAAGCTTTGACTATCCCATCATCATCATCATCCCCATCATCGCCAAGTAGGCATTAAAAAGTGAAGCTATCAAAAGTGCCAAGTGGAAATTTCGCATTTCGTGGCTTAGAAATGAAACTTTTCAACGAAAATAATTAAATTAGATGGGAATTAATACAAAAAGATATTTTGGTGTCCAGATGTTTTAAATTGAGGTCGGCCGAACTAGAAAAGCGAGAGGATGGGGGAAAACTTGTGCTGAATGGGTGTACATCTGTGAATCGTGAGAATTATTGTTTGTTTTTAAGGCACGATGAACGTTATTTGCAATTTATATTTAATTTTTTTTTGCCAGGAAGAAAATAATGCAGCCTGGCATTTCAAAGATAATTACCAACGGGAATGAGCATTATTTTGTATCCATAATAAATTTGGGTGTAAAATTTCAAAGGATGCCGTAAATGGAGTTTCCTTTAAATGAGGCTTGCTTCAACTGTGAATCACAAAAAATGAAAAAATGTTCTCTATGGGCAGACCTCATATCTGAAACAGTCATTTTCATTTTCATTATTGCGGCTCCATTTCTTTAATTTTCGAATAATCTCGTCGTTTAGCTCTTAAATGGTTTCTCCTTTTCTGGTTGGGAGGTGAATGCCATTTACGCACTGAATGTGGGACTCCCATGCTCGCAAACGACTGGACTTCCCACTAATCACCTCCCCTATCAACTCGAGAACCCAGCCTGGAACCGTTTGATACATTACTTCGAGCCAGGTCTCATTTTGCTACGCCGTGAGGAACTTCCGGGCTGGGGGATCCCTCTTCTAGCGGATTCTACGTCTAGCACTCGTTGCGTGTAGACGTGTTTTCAATTCGCTCCTGTCAAGAATTTTCAAATTAAAATAATTTTTAAAAACGTCAATTACAAAGTAATTCTATAAAGAAACTTATTACATCGTCGAACTATTCGAACAATTTATCGAGTATCTTGACTTTACCTACGAGAAAGTTTCAAGAAAGGAAAAAAGTTTTTTTCACCGGGGGGATGGAGGAGCCCGACGGCTTCCCACCGCTGGGGGACCCAGAGCCAGGCATTTTGAAAATTACGAATGATAAAATAAACAAGCGGAAAAATGAACAAGACAATTGTGAGCATGGAAAGCGAATTACGATTTCAAGCGAAGATTATGAAAAAGTAACCATGGAGAATTCAAGGGTTACGAAACAAAATGACGAATTAAAACTCCGGATACAGAGTTTAGAAGATATGGTCCGGGCGTTGTCAAATGGGAACAAACAAAAAGCGAAGCCACAGAATACGTCCGGCCAAGAAGAGCCGATACTAACTAAGAAGAATGAAAAACAGGAAACAGCAAGCAAGACCAACGGGAAAGGAGTACCAAAATATCAAACGAAATCGCAAGATATGAGCAAGACAATCCATGATGCGAAAAATATCCTGAGCGCAGGAGGAGCGAACGACAGCGCCAATTATTATGCGGTGCTGTCTGCAATGCACGAAGAAATGGACGTCGAGATAGAGAG
The DNA here is from genome assembly GCA_963969285.1 of Odontomyia ornata. NCBI lineage: Eukaryota > Metazoa > Arthropoda > Insecta > Diptera > Stratiomyidae > Odontomyia > Odontomyia ornata. Next base: position 34,875,767 of record OZ017740.1, read on the forward strand.
CAACGATAACATAGGTAATATTGATAGCGATAATAATTTCATTAAATATTTAAAATTAAAAAATAAGCAAAAGGAGAAGAAGCCAGCCGGTGTGTCTGCTGGTCCTCCTAATAAAATTAATGTGGTAAATGAAAAAGTTCCTCCAATAAACGTTTTTGGGCAGCGTGGAGGAGATATGGTTCGGTTATTGGCAGCCAAACATAAAATCAAAAACTTTGAAATTAAGAGAGTGACCGGTGATAAGCTCTCGATCAAGACAAAGACACTGGCTGACTTCAAACAGGCGAAAGATGCTCTTAATAGTGTCCAAGCTCCCCACTTTACATATACGCCAAAGACGGAAAAAAATCAGACCTTCCTGTTGAAGGGCCTGGACTGTGGGGAGAATACAGTTGATCTCCTTGAGATGTTGCAGGAAGCAGCACCAGCTGTTAAGTTCCTGTGTGTGAAAAATTTTGCTACAAGGAGATCAACTGTAGAAGGTACAATATTACCATTTTATTTGGTCCAAATTTCCAACGACAGCAGTCCGAGTGCCCTCCAACAGGTAAGGTACTTAAACTTTAGAGTTGTGAGGTGGGAACGCCTCCAAAAAACTGAGGTCAACCAGTGTTACAGGTGTCAATGATTCGGTCATTCGGCTGCCAATTGTGCAATGCACTATCGCTGCGTTAAGTGCAAAGATATCCACGCCCCCGGTGAATGCAAATTGGCTCAGACGGAGCCAAAAGAAAAATTGTATTGTGTTAATTGCGGTACATTTGGTCATCCAGCATCATACTGAGGATGCCCTCGGTATCAAGATGCAAGAGCTAAATTTTCCCCAAAGCAAACCAAAGTAAATCACAATCTGTTACCTCCCAACTTCATCAAACCCGGGGTATCATTTGCACTTGCTGCCAGAGGACCAGCAGACAACAATATAAATAAAATAAATAATGTAAGTGGCAATAATGAGCTGCTTCTTAAAATCTACCAGCAACTTGAATCGCTTTCAGATAGAATTAATAAGCAAGACCAAAAAATCAATTTCGTTTTTCAAAGTTTAGGTCAACATGCTCCAAAATAGTTTGTCATCCATTCGTCTCATCTCGATCAACGTCAACTCCATTGTTACTATACATCGGCGTGATTATCTCCTTGAATTCATTGTTAAGCAAAAGCCTGACATCATGCTTCTCACCGAAACCCACCTCAATTCATGGCACTCCATGACAGTCAAGGATTTTGAATTCGTAAGAAACGATAGGGTAACAGGTGATGAGGGAGGTGGCACTGGGATATTGGTTCGAAGACCCTATCGTTTCCAAAATATTGAAAAAGTCGAATTCAAAAGCTTTGAATCTCTTGAAGTGTCCGTTATCAAAATTTCACTGCCAGGTGGGGATAACCTCTTCGTTATCTCTGCCTATGCAACTGGTGGAACTGTTCTCAGGCTCAAGGAGGAACTCAATTCCTTGTTTGAAATACTCGAATTGAGCAGGCTTCATAATTATTATATTCTTGCTGGTGACCTGAACGCCAAGCATACATCATGGCTGAACGCCACCAATAATCCAAGAGGTGTATTCCTGAAATCGTGGATAACAGAGAACCAGATTGAATACAGGTGCAATCTATATGGGTCGGAGTTCCCAACATACTCTAGGACAAATTCATATTTGGACCTTTGCATTGCTGACGCAAGACTCGAATTCAACTTTAATAGTCCTCAACGGAAACTGCAGGTGCTTCCTTATGATAGCGACCATAACGCAATCGTAATGGAAATCAATCATCACAGGGATGATTTCTTCCACATTCCAGTTCAACACGAAAATCAACGGTTGAACTTCAAAAAAACAGACTGGGAAAAGTTTCAAAAGAAGTTTAATCGGGAGTACCAGAAGCAATGTCCCCCTTCTGATGGTGGCAACTCTTGCTCAATGGTTCCTAATGACAGGAATCTAACTAACGATGAAATAGATGTCTATTTGTCGAAATTAGAGAAGCTGACGTTGGAAACGATTGAGAAAGTAGTTCCCAAGATTAAACTTCGAAACAATATGGAAGGATATGAAACACCAACCATCGCAAGGTTGAAAAGATTGAAAAGCCTTCTTCTCACATGCGTCAACAATATTTATCGACGATTTTTGGATTACAACCATCCCTCGTTGGCTTTGTTGAAATTACATCTGAAGAATGTCCGGAACTTAATACGGTCATACTTCAGGAGTGAGGTCAGCAATCAATGGGCGGAAAAATTGAGGGGTATTAGCCCACAGGACCCAGATGGCGTGTTCACGAAAGTGAATAGCATATTCCGCAAGAAGTCTCGAGTGAAGGTATCGAATCTTGAAGTCACTAGTGATGGGATAAATCTTCTCGATAGGGCTGGTATCGAAATTGATAGTACGACTCCGGATAGAAATGGAAACAGGATCATTTGTGAAGGATTGGATAAACTTGCCCTGATTGGAACACATTTTGAATTGGTTTATCTACCAAACCCTGAGAGAGGGAATGAAATAGTTTCAGAGATCGTTGAAGCAAAAGTTTCCGACTTCAAGTCAAGCCTGAACGGCCAATCAATTCTTCATTTCAATGAAACATTAACATCTGACCTCATACCGAACTTGAATCTTATTGATTATTTTGTCAGCTATGAAGACTTGTGTTTCATATTTCGCAGGATAAACAACAAGAAATCATGTGGTACTGATGGTATCCCAAATGTAGTTCTCCGACATTTGCCTGAGGTTGCTATTAGGAACTATTGCATATTGTTCAACAACATGTTGAGCAATTCATATTTCCCAAATGAGTGGAAAAAGGCTAAGGTATTTCCGATCTTGAAGAAAGGAAAAGAATCTTCATGCCCCAAAAGCTATCGCCCAATCAGCTTGCTGCCTAACATCAGCAAGGTGTTTGAAGTGATACTCAACAGAGCATTAAACGCCCACATTGAGGAAAATGAGTTGATGCCGAATTGCCAATTTGGTTTTCGTGCCAGGCATTCGACCACACATGCAATAACGAAAGTAACCTCAGACATCTGTTGGAAACTAAATGATAAACAATGTGTTGGAGCATGTCTCATTGATATGGAGAAAGCCTTTGATACGATATGGTTAGATGGACTAATTTTTAAACTCCTTCAGGATAAGTTCCCCAGACACCTTGTCGCCATGATGTGTAATATGTTATACGGGAAATCGTTTGTTGTAACTGATGGAAATCTGACAACAATGCGCGAGTTCAAGGTCTTGAATGGTCTACAGCAGGGAACAGTTACTGCGCCTCTGCTCTTCTCAATATTCATTCGCAAGCTATTGAACGGCTTTGATTTTAACGTCTCGCCAACGCGATCATTGGTAGCGTTTGCTGATGATCTGATCATCTATACGGCAGACCGAAAAGCTACAATAGTTCAGAGCAATCTCCAAAAATGTTCAATGATGTACAGCTGTACACTGACAATTGGCGAATGAAAATCAATGCGCAAAAGTGTGAAACAATCTTGTTTCGGACAACGCTGCAGGGGGTCAGTCAAGACCTGAAACGTAATTGGAAAGATTTCCACATCATGGCTGGTGAGGGTAGTCTTGAACGGGTTCCACATAAATCCTGTGTTCGATACCTCGGTGTTTATCTCGATCAGTATCTGTACTATACTGAACATGTGAAAATCATGCTCAGTAAGGCACTTAAAGTAGTCATGGCCCTTCGAAAGCTCTTTCATTCCAGATACATTGATCAAAAGGTCAAAATCACCTGTTACAAGACACTGGTTAGACCAGTTTTGACATATGGATGTCAGATCTGGTACAACCAGAGTGCTAGTACTATGGAAAAATTAAGAGTTTTCGAAAGGAAATGTCTTCGTGCATGTACTGGTTTGTACAGAAAGCCTGAGACGGATTGGAAACATTATATATCGAATAGAAGAATTTATCAAACTGCTGAAGTGACTAGAGTCGATATTTTCATATTGAAACTTCTTCGGAATCATATCGCAAGATCTGTGACTGTGAGTGAAAACCCTTGGATTTCACAGCCGTTCCACCCTACAGACGGGTATATAGCGACTTGCCTCGCTACTGGCTTCATTCCTCCAGAAGCATTCGTGTATTTGGACATGAATCGATATGTTTTTGATTCTGTCCAGTCATATATCACATATATCGACGGGCCACCGATAAGAAGATAAAATATCCTCCGAACTTGAGCTCACGAGACCAACAATTCCAATGGAGATACTCATTTGCTAGATTCGTTGAGGCTGATCGAGTTGAGACGGGGCAATCTAGGTATTGGTGGCTGAATGACAATGTCTAAATTATTCGTGTTTATTTTCAGTTTTGGTGTTTTTCGTTATTTAGTTTTTGAGTTTCAGCTCATTATTGCTACATTTAGTGTTATTGTTTATTTTTGTTAAAAATTAGGGATAGGTTAGGTTTATATTATGTTTATTATATTAGGTTAGAGATAAGGTAAAACGCTTAGGTTAAGAACATTGTTATAGATTTTTTATAGTATAAGATAAAGTTTTTGATAGCATTTATTAGAATTAAGTTAAAACATATTAGGTGTCGGATCAAAGTTCACTGTAGTGTTAAGATGATAAATAATTTTAGAATAGTGTTGGTTGGTTTTTTCTCCTTTTTCCAATTGAATTTGAAAAATATGTAACAATCTTCATTGATTTGAATTTACTAGAGTTTTTTTTTTTTAAATGTGTTTAATGATAACGTACAAATTTAGAGAGCCATTTGGGCCATTAAGTTTTTTTATTGTTATTGTTTGGATTTTGCTTTATATTCTTTTAAAATTTATAATGATTAGTATTAAATAAAGCGCTTTTGACTTTGACTTTGACTTTGACTTTATCCCTCTTCTAGCGAGAAGGGATAGGGGAAGATGAGTTTCCAGACAAGCGATCCCCCAGCCCCGACGTCCCGGCTGCTGTGAGTCCCTTTTATCTTTTAGGACTACTCGGACATAGTGTGCCACATGGTCCCATTTGTTAACCGATACAAGCATCACCGTGACTATACTATCCGAGGTGAGCTCTCCCGTCTTCCTGTAGAGGTCCCATTGCAGCCTGTTCCATTTTTTTCACGAAAAAAATGTGTGGCGTGCTGTACTAGCATACCTAGCCTAAGTTATGCTTGTTCAGCGACTAGAGCCGCAGCATCATCCACATAGCCGATCAAGTGCGACTCATCTGGAATCTCCAGTCTCTGTAGCGCATCGTAAGACGCATTTCACAGGCCTGGACCAAGGATAGACCCCTAGGCAACACCTGATGTAACTTCCATACTTCGTTGCTTCGGCCTTTCAGGTAGTCATTCAAAAGCCGTATTATGCTAAGTGTCCACTTGAGACCAAAGTAGTATCGAAAGTATTCTCGAGGCTAGAGTCTCAAATGTATAAATACTTGAGAGCTCTCTCCGTGACTAGATGGTGCTGGTATCGGAGAGTGCCTATGTCATAAGTCAACATGATCATTTTTGTTCTCGAGATTTAGTCTCCAGTCCTCCGTCGGAGTTGGAAGAGCTGAGACTTTGTTCCGAGATTAAGTTAATTTTAGTGCGCTTGAAAGATGAGGGAGTGGGTAGATGAAGAAATTTTCACTTTGATACAATTATTTGAAGAAAAAGAGTTCCTGTGGAACGTTAAGAAAAAGTTATATCTGAACCGGGAAAAACGATAAAGAATTTGCATCGAAATTTGACAGTTGTGATGCCTCAAACTGATCTCCGCTCAGTTGTCATGTCCCAGAAAGGGATCATAATCAAGCCAAAAAAGCATACATCATCAGATAAAACGCTTGCCGATTTTAAGTCTAGGATAAGACCGTCAAATTGCAAGATTCCTCTAAAACTACTACGGCCTATTCGCAATGGTGGGGCGATAATTAAAACAATGACCAATACCAACGCATCTGAGCTATACCGACTAACCATGGATAACATGCAGGATGAGTACGACATTACCTAGACAAAAATGCGTCGACCTAGACTGGTTATAAATGGGCTGGAAAATCAATTTACAAATGAGGAACTACAAACCGAAATACAAGCGCTGAATCCTGATGTTGGGAATTGAGAAAAAATGGAACTTATTCATGCCAGACAGACAAAAAACGGAAAATGGTTGCACATTATTGAGGTAAATGGAAACATGTATAAAATAATAGCTAACATATACGTCAACAATGATTATGGATCATATTTTGTGAAGGAAGACTTTAACATTACAAGATGCTTTAAGTGCCAAAAATATAACCATAAGATGTCGAAATGCGAAGGAGAACAAATCTGTGTGAAATGTGGAGGAAAGCATGAGCTCAAGGAATGCAAAAGCACACATGAGAACTGTTACAATTGTTTGGGTAATAATAAGAATACTGATCACTCACACAGAGCAGACTCGTCGGAGTGCCCAGAGTATCAGAGAAAGATTGTAATTGCTAGGAGGAGTACTGACTACAATTTCGATGATGATTGTTAATCCCAAAATTCAATCAAGCGACAAATTAACTATATTTTATGCCAATATAAGAAGCTTACGACACAAGCTGAGTGACATTCAAATTTATTTGCAGCAAAATCCTGAAACGGATCTGATTATACTAAACGAAGTTTGCTCCTGCAGGCCCGGAAGAGGAGGAGGTACAGCAATTTATATAAAAAAACCAATTAATTTCGTGATAGAGAGAGTAACTTCTGACATATATACTATAATGATAATTGAAATAACCTACGCAGGTAAAAAACTAAAAATCGATACTCACTAAAATCCCAATCGTCTTAATGCGCAGGACTTCTGCACAGTAATAGATGCCATATACTCTACTGAAAAAAATTTAATCACAGTTGCTGACACAAACATAGACCTGATTGCAGAATCGAGAATGTAAAAGGATACCCTGGAAACAAACGGAGCGGTCATTGTCAATAAGGACAAAATTACTCGCCCGGCTTTAAATACCTGCCTAGATCACATAGCAACAAATGATAAAAAAATTGCTGAAAACATTAAATTCACACTTGCAGACTGGCCTGAGTTAGATCATCGTGTCCTAAAAATTGTCATCCATGGTCAAAGTCTCAGTAAGCAAAAACCTTCTCACAAAATGTTCAGATATTTAGACAAGGATCTTTTCAAAACGAAATTTTAACAGTTGCTAACAAACCGAAAACCTGAAAACCATATGGAGCTCAAAAATATGATTACAGCCTCCAAGCATGATTCTACCATTGAGAAAAAGATCAGATGTCGACAACAACACATGGATAACAAAGAAAGTTATTGAGGCAAAAAAAAAACGCTGAAAATCAAGCACCTAAACATCTGTGTAACCAAGCCCTAAAAGAATCAAAACGTCTCATAAAAGAAGCTAAATTTTCATATTACTCCAGAAGATTGGAAGCAGTAGTGGACAACTCACATGAAATATGGATAATAATAAATGAAATAAAAGATTATTCGTCACCCTGGATCATGACATCAAATGCTGATTTTTTTGGCATGGACTCTAATAATGCAGCACACCCATGTGGAACAGCATACTCGCTAAACCACATTTTTTAAACAATTGCCAGGGCGCTTGGTGACAAGTCAACTAGCTATTTCAATATCATAAATAGCCCACCTAAGTTCATCCTTCACATTCATCGAACGACTAAAAGAGAAGTATTCAATACAATCAAAAATTTGAAAAAAAATGCAGCACTAGGTATTGACAACATCGCCACTCATGAAATTATTCTAGTCAAAGAGGAGATAGCTGAGCCACTGGCAAATTTTATAAACGAGCATATTAGAAACGGAACATTTCCGGACGAAGAGAAACTGGTAAAAATAATTCCAATATGCAAAGGAGGAGATCATCTGGACCCGAATAATTACCGCCCTGTTGCGCTTTTGACAGCCTTTAGTAAAATATACGAAAAACTTATAAATAATCGTTTAAAATCTTTCTTAAAGGACAATTCCATCATAAATCCGAAGCAGTTTGGCTTTCAAAAAAACAAGAGTACTTTCGATGCGTTACTTTCTGTCTAACGTTACATCAATGAAAGTCTTGATAAAGGAGATTATGTTATTGCAATTTTTGTGGACTTGAAGAAAGCTTTTGATACGGTTGATCATGACCTGTTACTTCAAAAACTTGAATTGTGTGCTATACAAGGAAAATCAAAACAGCTTTTTCAAAATTATTTAGAAGGAAGATTCCAAAGAACATCAGTAAATAATGTCTTGAGCAACCTAGCACCAATGAAATCGGGGGTTTCTCAAAGATCCATACTTGGACCAACCTTGTTTTTGCTATACACCAATAATTTGAATATATGTAAACTGAAAGTTCACCACACATTATATGCTGATGATACTGTACTTCTTTATTCAGGACATGATAAAGTTGCAATGGAGAATATCATCAACTAGGATCTAAATAAATATCGTTCATGGCTTATCGAAAACAAGCTAGCATTGAATACAACAAAGACAAAATGCATTATTTTTAAACCGAAGAATAAGGAAGACATACAAGTTGACCTAAAAATTAACGGCGAAAACTTGCAAAGAGTGTTTGAAATTAAATTTTTTTTTCGTAGCACTACAGCCCCTTTCGGGCCTTCGCTAAGAGATAGTTAGAGTATCTCATTGTCATAATCTAATGTATCGGCACTCCACCAGGTGATATGATCATTGTCACGCTTTGGCCGTGTGTCCGTCCACCCAGCTGTGATACGTTCTGATTTAAAACCATCATGTATCATAACTGAACAGGCTTATAGTCCGTCCGATGAACCACTCGAACTAAACGTCGCCAACGAAACTTGAACCAGAGACCTTCGACTTACGGGCTTAGTGCTCTAACCACTAAGCCACGCGGACAACGTTTGAAATTAAATATCTCGGTCTTACCATAGATCATCGTTTGACATGGTTGCTACACATAAATAATTTGAGGAGACAACTAGCACCAATGATAGGAGTGTTGAGAAGATATGGAGGTTTTCCAACGCATATAAAGAAACTTGTATTAAATGCATTTATACTAACAAAGCTACATTATGCGGTTGCCATTTGGAATCAATCGTCAAAGCAAAACCTTTATATATATTATATCCAGGATACTAACTAAAGCCTATAAAAATATTCTAAGCCTTCCGATTCTCACTCGAACATGATTAGTGTATCAACGGACCAATGCACTCACCTTCAGTCAAATCATTACTATGGAGAAAGCGAAGTTTATCTTCAAATGTCTAAGCTCCAGTGGATCGGAATGAAGCCCCTTTATAAAAGTATCACAAATAAATCCATATAATTCAAGAAATGCCAACAATTTTGTAATACCTTACGCTAGAACTGATCGACTAAGGAATGATGCTCTGCGTATATACAATAATCTTCCAAAAACAGTGAAAAAAGACTTAAGGAACATCTAATAAATTCAGGTTAATGATAAGTCCGGAAGATTGAAAATGCAGTATCTTAGGGCATTTTAGACCCTCACGTCGACATACTTAAAAACAGCTAGTTTTTATAAACTCAGAGTTTTTTTTTACTGCGTCGTATTATAATATTTTTTTATCTCTGAGTACATTTCACGAATCGGACTAGACTAGCAGGAAAGGAGTACTTCACAGCATTCGGTGTGCCCCTTATACCAATGTTATAGCATTGCTTGGAGGTACACGTAGGAATTGACGACGGGTAAAGTGCAGATCGCACGAGCGTTGTGCGACGATGAACGAGTGACGGAGAGAGTGGTAGGGAATGAAGGTATTTAAAAAAAAGAGAGGTAATGTATATTTTGATAAATATTAATTAGTGCCACGGGCCTCCTCCCGCCATCTAAGCACTAAGCAATAATTCACGCTATAACTTAATTTTCAGTTTTCACATGAACTTCAAAAGATAAAGAAAAAAGGAAAGAGTGGTGATGGCTCAGAAGATCAATTGGAAAGCAAGCGGAAGTTCTTTAGTGCACTGAAATTTATTATCCCTTGCTTTATACCAACATCAACGATATCAAGTATGGTAAGTATATATATATGTTCTTATAGTTATAGTAAAGGCTTCCACTGCTCTGAGGTACCACCATAGTAATATGCTTGCCGTCAATAGCTTCAAAAGTATGTGGGAATTACCATTTCAATTCAAATTGATCTGCATATTTCTTCAATTCTTTTGCAACTGAAGGACACTGAAATAAAATAAAAAAAAAATTGTAGCAACGACATACAAGATATAGCATAGTATTTTTTATTTCACATTTTTAATATTATTGCCTATTTTTTGATATTTCAGAATAATATCCCGAAAAACTCAGACATTTCATAAGATGATCAAACAGACAATGTGCTACCACAAAGACAAAGTAATAGAAAAAACTCGAACAAAAGGCAGTCACAAACTCAAGATGACGATATCCTGGAGGAAGCAATTAATATTATGAAAAAACCGAAAGACGATTTTGGTCACTTTGGAGATTACGTTGCGTTGGAACTAAAAACGCTGAAATCGGAATATATCAGGAGGCTATTAAAAAGCGACATTCGAAAAGCAGTAGCTCATTATGCAGATATGGATGAAGGTAGCACTGGTCGAAATCTATACCATCTTCCTTGCTGTCATCTTCAAGTACTTCTTCCTCCCAAATTCTTTCACCAATAGCCATTGGCTTTTCTTCTCTGCTAAGTTAACAGACTCTTACTCAGACAACTCAAGATTGTTATAACTCATTCACTGGTATAAATTATAATCACAATCCTTCTGATAATAATTAGACTGGTATATTATTTTATTCTTAACTACTTTGTACTTGATATAAGTATCGTTTTATTCGGATTGATAATAAAGTATTATTTACCTATTACTTATTGTTTTGCTCAAAATGTTTTTTATTACACATATCTTTAAATATTGTTCCTTTAAATTGTCAATGATGGCTTGACATACCTCGGGAACTATTCTTCCAATCGGTGGAATACGAAAAAGGTAATAAAGAGAACGCGTAAGCCGAAGGTCCCAGGTTCAAATCTCGTTGGGGGCAACGTGATTTAGTTCAGGGGATTTTTCGAACAGACTATGAGTGTTCACTTAGTGGTGATATGTACTGATTTAATCAGATCATATCATAGTCGAGCAGGCACACGGGAGCATGATGCTGACCAAACCAACTTCCGAAAAAATCAATATGGTCATGCAAATAAGATCTCTAACTATCTCTAAGCGAAGGCCCGACAGGGGCTGTAGTGCTACAAAGAAGAAGAAGAATGAAGAGAAGTATATTAAATAGCCTAAATTAGTAATTATATATGTATTATATGCTCACCTGAATCCAAAAACCGATGTGCAACCATTAATCGATCTTAAACGAAAAGCGCGGTACAGATTTGCGTATCTTGTTTTACAATCTTATGCTGCACTAAATTTAAAAGATCTTCAAATAGTACTGCAGGAATCCAAATAAAATTTCGAAACTGATTAGCATCTTCCAACGCAACTCATTTACAAGAGTTGAAAAAGCTCATAATTCATCTCGCCAATCCAACCTTTTTCTAATCCAACACTCCTTTCTTGTCACTTTCCATTTTTGAATAATTCGATTCGATGTACAATTAAAAAAGCGAAGGCCTGACGCCAATCTATAATAATCTAATGCTTAAACTCAAAAATAGCCGACCACAAGTCAAGCAGACATCAGACTGTGTGTCTCACAGAGTGCTTTTGACTCTAAAATGGACACAGAATTTGCTGGTTTTGAAACCAAAGTCTCAGCTGAGTCTCCAGGAGCTGTCTTGAGACCCCAAGTGATCTTAAATGGACAGCACACTGTGACTAGTCTCGAGACTTTGTCTCATGTGGACACTAAGCATAGGATATTCTGGAAATTGAAAAAGGTTTTCCAGCGTATCCAGAATATCCACCCATCTAGCGAAATTGAAAGCATTCCTAACTTTGTCACCAACAGGAGGACTCGTCGCTTGGTGCGGCTGTATGCCTTTTGAACCGCGCTAACCATCTCTGCAATTGTATCAATGGTGGAGCGTTCTGCTTTAAAGCCGTACTGCCGTGGGAATAGGCAGCACGAATCGCGTCAGTGAGTCTTCCCTTGATGAGTTTCTTTAGTACTTCCCAACCGTGTCTAGCATGCATAACAGGTGATATGCAGACAGTGATCTGGAATTTTCCGTCCCGTTGGCAAGTGCTGAATATGCTGAACAGCATATCAGAACAATGATGATAGAGAAGTTGCAGCACTTCATCTGGAATACCATCTGGACCTGGGACCTTCCTCGCTTTCAGTGAAAGGACTGTCTCTTCCAGTTCTAGCTGTGTTAAGAATGGACACTTGAATGCTGTTTCACCATGAACAGCGTCAATATGGGTGGGGAAGAGTGCCTGCACTATCTTGCATCATGTTTTTGTAGGGCACCACATAACTAGCTTGTAGCCGAGGCCCCACGAATCCTTGTTCTCATTACCCACTAGATCTTGCCAGCAGCGAACCTCGCTCTTGTCAATTAATTTGCGAAGACATTTTCTGGCAGACTTACATGCTGCTGTCTAGTTGGAAGCCTTATCACGGTTCCATGACCGTTGAGCCTCATGCCGAAGCTTGTGATACTTCCTTCGTTTTTCAGTGATTTCACTCAACCATTAGTAGACTGGGGCCTTGCCGTGTCGGCGTTTACAACGGAGCATAGAAGCATTGTAAGCAGTCGTGATGATGCTCATAGTTAAGTTTACCATGTTTTGAGCTGCCAGTTCTTCCCTCCCCTGTACACTTCTCTGCAGCACTGCACTTGCTATGAGCACCTCAATGAACCTCTTGACGTCCATCCTTCCGATGTTTCACCCAATTATAGAAGGTCGAGAGCACGGACATCGAGAGACAAAGCCACTGATCTCAAGCAAAACGCACTGGCTGAGTAGTCCTCTCATACTTTCTATTTGTGTATCCTCCGTACTAAGCACTCCGAGGCGAATGACGCCTCTGGTATGGTTTCTTCACAGCCAATATGGCGTAAAGTTAGCGTACTTCCGGTGCTTAGTGCAACGAACACTGCCCTGACCGTCATTTATAGGATTCGTTTTCCCCGTGAATCTGTTTGTGGCATGCCCAATTCGATTGCTTTAGCGTTGAACACTCCCCCAACGAGCAAAACTTGGCTATGAAAGATGATATTGGTTTGTTCAGTGTTAGTTACATACTGAAAAAGGTGGTCCCTGAGCATAAAACTCGCACGAAACCATCCCCACGTCTACAGCCCTTTATCTTGGGGGGTTGAAATGCGGTGTAGGTTTAGTTGCAGGATGGGGGTCATCGAAGTTTTTGAAGCTTGGCTTGGAAAGATGATATCGGTTCGTTCAGCGTTAGTTACATATTGAAGAAGGTGGTCCCTGAGCATACAACTTACACAATACCATACCCACGTCCACAGCCCTCCATCTGGAAATGACTGTTCCAAGCCCAGATGGCGGCAATACCAGTTTCATTAGAATACCATGAAGCAGAGCTTTTGATGTCCCTTGCAAGCTGCTCAAGCAGGTTTTGGGCAGTAGAACTGCGATGTAGGCTTAATTGTAGGATGCGGCTCATCAAAATTGTGATTTTGCCTTTGCTAGGACTTTCTAGAAAACCCAGCATTTTACTGATCCCAAGACATGCCCTAGATCTGTTCTTGGATCAGCTTTCTAGCAACGAATACAGTGTGTCTCATTTGCACACTCTTTTCTTTTATATACCTTTTCACCGCATTTGTAACATAAGGAACAGCTATTGGGTCCTTTGCAATCTTGTGTAGTGTGACCATAGCTAAGGCACTTGAGACATTGAAGAGGCACTGGTCTTTGCCATATTCTGCAGACAAACAATTCTATTCTTACTTTGCCCTTATTCAGAAATTGTTCGGCATCCTTTTTGGTCTTCAATGATGGCCATGCGTTGTCCCGTATGTTTTTCCGGTATCAGCCTTGCTTTGATTCTGCCCACGGCAGAGGACTCCCTTTTAATGGCCTTTTCTACCTCGCCCAGATCCGTGACGCAGTCAATCTCTCTTATTTCGATCTTTGCTATCGGCTCGAGCGAAGCTATAGTTTCGCTTTGGCCGAGGACTTTCTTTGCTGTGTTGCAGAATGCTTTCCTGTTGTTGAACTCTGCTCCAGATTTTACCAGTATGTGACTCGACCACGTTGGTCGTACTGCTTTAATTGCAGTGTTGGTGTCTTCGGGCCTTACGTTTTCCCTGATATCCCACAGCATCTCCGCGTAAGATCGGCAATCTTGCGGTTTTACGAGCAATCCCCGCTGCCGGGATCTTCGTTGGGGCTTCTTTCTCTCCTGTCTTACATCAGGTCTTTTTTCTTGTTGGGCGTTGATGTGAACTTTATTTTTTGGCACTTTTTGAAAGAGTTTCTTTGCGACTTTCTTCGCTTCTTCTGTCAGCACTATCTGGAACCCCTTATTTGGCGTTCCGCACCCATCATGTGGCTTAAATACAAAGGAAGGTTAGTGGATCTTGGAAATTACAACAGCTTCAACCTCAGCTTAGGCTTAGGTAGAATAGAATATGAGCTTAGGTAGAATAGAATATGAGCTTGAGCTGCCGAATGATAATCTTGTGGCACTAGTTCTGGGATGAACAGTTGAGCAAGCACAAATTTGGCTTAATATGCTATTTTACCAAGTGTGGGAGTGGTTGATTGTTCGTGAATTGAGTTTAGCATTGGAAGAAACTAAAGTCATCATCTTTACAAAGAAATATATTGCCCATGTAAGGGCTTGCAGTACAAGAGAAGAGCAACTTGAGTTGGAGCTAGAAGTAGAGCTCTTCTAAGCAAATCTGGATAGTGGCAGATTAAGCTGCAGTAGATGTATTGGCTCTCAGTCGACTTATAGTAAACATAGGGGAAATTAACCTCAAAAAGAAGATAATGATTGAGGAGCACCGTAGAGAACAGGCTACTATACGATTCAGAAATCAGGCAACGCTCTCAGCATGGAACCGAGATGAGAAGCACTAGGAATCGTATCCACACATCAGGTGCTGAAGCTTGTTATGGCGGGGGTGATAACTTTTGTCCTCATTGCTAGAGAACAGAGAAGCAATAAAGACCACTTTGTGATAGTGTTATAGGTAACTGGGGCAATGCCAAAGCCTGGCACTATTTTCGCAAACAAAAATTAAATTTATGGTTACTCCAAAATTGAGTATTTGATATGGAAGCTACCCCGAGCCAAGGAAGTAAAAACTGGAAACTAGAGTAATATTAAATTTTGTGGTAATTTTTAAGAGTATTTTTTAAGCAGATTTAAGAGTTAAATTAAGAGTCAGCGTATCATCCGTCGTTTGGTTGGCACATCTGCCAATCTCCTTGTGGAACCAAATGTAGAGGAAGTCGTCGTGACTGACCCAGATCTGGAGCACGCAAAAAGAGGCCCATTTAATCAAGAGCTTGGTCTTACCTTGAAGCATGCTATGAAATTGAAGCGGTAGCAACTTCTGACCATACTAATGGATGCAGGTCATATCTTCAGTGAAAACTTCAACAAATGTGATGGAAGAAATCAAAACTTCGACTGGGAAAAATGTGTAAAGACTGGAAATGCTCACATTTAGATTTGTCAAACAAATTCAAAAACGACCGCCAGTACACAACGCACTTAACGGCAATCCCCATGAACCAAGAAATTGCTAATGAAATGAATCGAATATCATTTAGTCGCCAACCCCAATCAGTATATGATGTATCAACAGAAAATCGATTAATGACAGCGGGGAATGATTTAAAATTTATATCACACATGTATGAAGTCCGTAAATGGTGAGGCCTACCGCGGATAGCAACAGCATTGGGTAATACAATATAAAGGAGTTAAAATGAAAAAAAATCAACATATTTTAATATGAACCTAACAAACAAACGAATCGTAATTCGCCAAAATCTTGAGCAGCTAATTTTATATAGTTCCGCTTATATTCTAATTGTTCGAAGTATATATATATATATATATATATATATATATATATATATATATATATATATATATATATATATATATATATATATATATATATTGTTTGGATGTTGGAAAGAATTTAAATTTTGCTTTAAGCGTTTAGGAGTCAAATACTCGTAAATGGTATTAGTAAATCATTGGATCAGAAATTGGCATTAAACGACCCCATAAGTCACCTATGCAACTTAGTTCAAAAGGATGAATTCAATAAATCATTGTTTGAGCTTGGGCTTTTGGAATCTGCCAAAATAATACAAAAATGGACTCGTTCAATTACAAAACTGTCAAATTAAATCACATCAAAAGTTTGTGCAAACCACCTCATTGTAGCCAACAGTAGCTTGGCAAGAAGTTTTCTACGTCTAGTCTGGATGCATTACCAACGCCAATAATGCCAACCAAGTGCTAAGTGGAACGCGATGTATAACCGCCACCACTGGAAGTGATTGAACCACTTTGAGAACCACTGATGAAATGCACGGTGGCAATCAAAATCGAATCGGATGAGAGAGCAAGAAAAACCGGAAAAAATAACGAGGGCTAGAACAAAGGCGAAGTGGAAGCTGGATGATGTGTTCAAGGCCTCTTTCGTCGTGTAGACATCGACGAGGACGGATCTCCCGGAGCAAATAAAAAGGGAAAAATTCGAAGCAAGTTAGAATGAAGAAACAGGCGACTGGCAACGACAAGCAATTTAAAAGCTAAATCGACCAAAGAAACACGCGGCTGGCAACGAAAAGCAATTTAAAACCGAAAAAAAACAGGCGACTGGCAACGACAATCAAGTTTTAAGCTGATCCAACCGAAGAAACAGGTGGAAAGTTAAGGGTGCCACTTAGATTGAGGTCAGATAAGCCTAGCAAGTAAGGTAGAATGTTGAAAAGAAATTGTAAGTGATTGATTGGAGTTACTTTGAAGATATAGTGCTCAATAAATTCATTTTTTTCATATAATAACGAAAGGTGTATTTTATGAAGAAGCACAATTGCCGAATTTTCGAGGTGATCAATTGTGACCTTGGCTTGGATGTGATGCGGTAAGTCAGTATCTTTGTTTTTCTTTTTTTGCTCATTGGTGAAATAAACTTAGTTTCCAATAGTGCGAAGGGTCTGCTGCATTGCAGTTCTAGTTAGTGTTTGGTGAAATTTCAGAAGAGGTTCTTCTTCTTCTTCTTAGCACTACAGCCGCTCTTGGGCCTTTGCTTCCTGAGAACAGGGCCTCCAACTATCTCGGTCCGTTGACCGCGTCTTTCAACTCCGAAATCCGAGCAGCGATGAACTGTCTTCGTCAACCGAATCAGACCAGCATTTCCTCGGTTTCCCCACTGGCTGCCTGCCTTCAGTTCTCCCAACGAATAACCTCTTGGGTATCCGTTGTTCGCCCATACGATTCATATGGCCAGCTCATTGCAGCTTCCGCAATCTTACAATCCTTGAGACCTCCGGTTCGTCAAAAAGTTCATACACCTCATGGTTGTAACGAATTCACCATTGGTCCCCGTCTAGCTTCGCTCCGATTATTCGCCTCAGGTATCGTCGCTCAAAGGTGTTCAATATATTTGTGGATGCTTGGGTTAGGGTCCATGTTTCACACCCATAGCATAACACAGGTCTTATCACAGATTTGTATACTTGGGGCTTTGTGTATGCAGCTAGTCTTCAAGATCGTCAATACTGAATAAAATATTTTATTTGCGAGCTGTATTCTTCGGGGTATTTCGTATCTTTCATTGCCCATTTTGGTTATTTTGGCGCCTAAATACACAAATTCACTAACGTTCTCGATACTGTATTCGCCAAGTGTGATATTTTGTGTATTTGATGTATTTTTCCTTGACTGCGCTATAAACTTTGTTTTATTTTCGTTGATTTGTAGCCCTACTAGTTTTGCTTCACTGTCGAGTTTCAGGAAGAGCTCTTTGGTAGTTGTTAATGACCGTGACAGAATGTTTATGTCATCTGCATTAGCCACTACTTGGCTCGACTTGTATTGTAATGTACCTCGCATATCGACAGGTAGCTTCCGTTTGACGTACTCCAGAGTCTAATTGTATAGCAATGGGGCCAGCCCATCTCCCTGCTTTAGTCCGATATTTGTGTCAAAGGCTTCGGTGAGTTGGTTATTGATGCAGACTTGGGAGGTCGTCAACGTCATTGTTATTTTGGTAAGACGGACCAATTTGGCTGGGATGCCAAAACCAAGCATTATTTGGTACAGTACGTTACGATCAATACTGTCGTATGCTTGCTTGAAGTCAACGAAAATTTGGTGTACGTCTATGTTGAACTCCCAACATTTTTCAAGTACCTGCTTGACTGTGAACAATTGGTTTGTTGTTGATCTACCTGCTCCAAAACCACCTTGATACTCCCCAATAACACTGTTGGCGTATGATCCGATTTATTTTCTAAGATTTTAGAAAATATTTTGTCCGCCGAACAAAGTAGTGATGTGCCTCTATAATTTTCGCACTGTAGCTTGTCACCTTTTTTGTGGATATGGAGTATAATTGATTGGCTCCACTCTTTCGGCATACGTTCTTGTTGCCAAATGTACTGGATGACTTTGTGAATAGCTTGATGAACACTATTGCCACCATATTTGATGAGCTTCACTAGAATCTCATCGAAGCCCGGTGCTTTATTATTCTTTTGGGCTTTGATGATGAAACAAACTTCATTCAGAGTTGGCGGGGCCAATGGAAGCTCTCCGCAGACATCTATAGGCTCCATTGCTCCGGAGCTGTGCGGAGGATTTAGAAGGTTCTTGAAATATGATGCCCATCTTTCCTGAATCTTGGTTTCATCAGCGATAACGTTGCCGCTGTCATCACGACAGAGCGTGGTTTTGAGCTGATAACCACGTTTCAGGCTTTCCACTAATTTGTATGCTGGTCTTGTGTTGTTGCTCGCTATACTTACATCTATATTTCTCAATTGGTCGTCATAGTATTTTCTTTTCTTAATCCCAATTATCTTCTTCGCTACTCTTCTGAGATTTTCATAGTGTTCTCTCTTCGTCCTGGTTTTCCTACCTACGTATTCTTTGTACGCCTGATCTTTTTTATCTAACGCATTCTGGCACGCATCATCGAACCAATCATTCCTCTTGCGCCGGGCTTGATGTCCGATAGTCTGTTCTGCCACGGTCCTGATAGCCGCTTTCACTTCCATCCAGAGCTCGTTGCTCGTCTTAAATGATGCGTCTGATAAGATGGGAGCCAGCTGGTTGTCGAGGGTCTCCATGAAATGTTTGGCCACAGACGCCGTTTGGAGCCTTCCGGTGGCAAATTTTTGTAGTGGGCTGGTCTTTGCCGAATATGCCTTTGACATACGACATCGATAGGTTAATTTGCTCAAGTAATGATCTGAGTTACAATTGGCTCCGCGGTGTGTACGGCCGTCAAGTATGCTCGAGGCCCAATGTTGTTGGATCAGAACATGATCGATCTGGTTTTGTGTGTTGCCATCTGGTGATACCCAGGTCATTTTATGAATGCATCGATGTGGGAAGCAAGTCGAACGTATGGCTAGATTTCTGCTACATGTAAAGTCAATCAGGCGCTGGCCATTGTCATTTGGTTCATCGTGGAGGCTTTATCCTTCAGTCATTCCCCGATGAGATTGCTCATTGCCAACCTAAGCGTTGAAATCACCCAGAACGATATTTGTGTCGTTTGTGGGCAATGATCCGACCAGTCTTTCCAGGTGATGGTAAAATGATTCCTTCGTTTCTTCGTCCTTTTCGTCGGTCGGGGCGTGAACATTAATCAGCCAGATTTTGAAAAATTTCACTTTTATACGGACCGCACAGAACCGTTCATTGACTGCCTTAAAATCAATAACGTGCGGTTTGAACTCCCTATCCACAATGAAGGCCACTCCGAATTTCCCACTTTTAAATGTTGTGTGCAGTCCAATTCGTTTCCTGGACTGCCAGAATTTTGAATTGATATTGACTGGCCTGTTGCAAAAGGTCCTTAACAGCGCCAGGGTAATTGAGTGATCTGACATTTCAGGATGCAATGCCATAGTCCTTTTTTCGTTTCCGAGGCCTATCTGCAGGTTTCGAAACAATTAAAGATTTTCCAGGGATGGGGAGTTAGCCCAACCTTCATTCCGGTGGCATGGTTATTACGTCGATTCCGTTATCAGGCACGGAAGATTCACCTTCACCCTCTTACGTCCTCACAAAGGAGGTGTAGGTAGGATTTAGTAGCAGAGCTGTAGATGTATTTACAGTTATTGGCATTTCTCGACATTTAATGTTACATTATTGGGGAACCAGTAAACCCAATGTGCACCCCGAGAGCATTTACTATCATTTAATTGGAGGGTTTGGGATGAGAAATTGTGAAAGCTATGGTTAGGGGAAACAAGGGGTTCTTTCCTCCTTTCTTAAACGGGCTTGGGACCGTCTATGGCGGAGTTTTTAGAAGAGGTTAGGAAGTCTTAAGAGGTTAGAAAGGCTTAATTTTTTTGGTGCTTGGGCCAGTCGGTTGAGGTTTGTTTGTTTGTTCGCCCTAGTTGCGTAAATTTTTTAGATTTCTGATTTCAGTTTGTTGTGAATTATTTTCAAGTTTGCAGATTGGCGAGCGGCAAAAGCATTTTTTGAGGTTGTGGCGAGTCGCAGTCTCGCTCGATGACTCTTAAGGCTTCATAAGGAGCAAGAGGCACCCCACGTCCGTCCATGACAAGCAACCCAGCACCGAGCAGCTTCACCATAACCGTGGATTTTGTGGTGGTCATATAAAATCATTTCGTGGCAGAAAACATAGATGAACGCTCAAGAGGGATGATAGATTGTGCACCCCATTTGTGATTCAAAGTTGTAGCTTACTTAAAGGCATTGTAAGATTACCTGACCCAGCTGTTTCGTGGGCATGGATTTTTTCAGTCTTCTTGACAAAAGATTGGTAAGTCTCGGTCTCACAGCCATTGTTCTGCTAATTTTTGATTGATACTATAGATTTTATTCTATTTTTTGGTTGAATAGGCACTTATTTTGATGCTTTCGTAATTATCCATTGAAATTCTTACCTACTCACTAACTGGCCACAAACTCGCATCTGACAATCACAAGTCGAAAGTGTTTATATTGATACATGAGACATTTTATCCTACCATGAACTAAATCATCTACATAAGACACTCGCATTCAATGCGATATTAAGCATAATAATGATTGTAATACTAGCCTAGTAAAATTGGCGTAAGCGTCAAATGCAATTTGTGTAGTGAGGTCTAATGTAATTTGCATGCCATGCGTGAGCTTCTCTATGAGCTCCATGTTGATATGAAAAATTCACCCGCACGAACTCAGATAGTTTTACCTCAAATTTCCCTCTGGGTATGCGATTCAATTGCACCTCTAGTCATTGAAAAAGAAGGTCAAGCAAGAAGTAACGTGTAAAAAATGAAAGAAAGTAAATTCCCTTTAATTCTACTATTTCAATTTTTATTCCGTATACAATTGTTTCGTTCTCTACTTGAGAACTTCCTCAGTACTACTATTCTCTAAACTACAAGTGTCCTAATATTTATACTAAAGTCTTTAAACTATTAAATTGAATCTCTAATTACACCTAACATGTCTCTAATCACTCAAATTTCTTTTACTTCATCTCTAATTACCTGATCCTTTTGCCATTCAAAAATTTTGTTATTCCTTATTACTACTTAATTACATTCATTATTTTGTAAGCTTGAATAGCCAGGTGTATCCGTTACCTGGGTCACCGTTCCAAATGTCCTGCGTCTTTCGATTGAATATCTCCAAACTTTCTGCTACATGATGTCATGTTTTTCAAGGACTATATGCTCCGCCACTTTTGATTTGAAGTTTTTTGCATTCTGCTTTTTGTTTTTGTTGACTGCTTCTCTTAAGTGTTCATTCCATCTGACATCTAGTGATCTCCTCGTTTGTCCAATAAAACGAAATTGAACAGGACAAGCAGAGAGGCGTACAAATTACATTTGAGTTTGGCCAAGCAATATCCGTTACGTTGCCCGTTGTTTGCAACAAAAATGGAAGTAGCGGAAGAGTGTGAAAGCGAGCGGAAGAAATTAATCTTGGAAAAGAAATTTCATCAATTAAGACGAGAACAAGTGACAGTATCCCAACAAATCAAGGTGCTTTTAATCAAAAACATAGTCATCAATTAATCGCGCCAGGTATTTACGCAAGCTCAACTGAATCTACTGAACATGGGGCTGAAATACTCCGTTAACGCGCACGCCAAACCTGAAGATATCTTCATGGAAATTGAAGCCGGGATTAAAAGACTTTCTAGCATGCATGGAATGACGGCAGAGGAAAAACAGAAGATAAGAACCAGCACTGCAGATACACTGAAAAAAGAAGCTAGAGGGGTCGGAAAGCAGAACGAGAATAGGATCATCAATGAGCTCAAAATTCTGCCGGTTCATTACATGAAAGCGGATAAAGGGAATGCCTTAGTGATCATGGACAAGGCCGATTACGACAAAGGAATGCGGAAAAAAATAAATACGGGATGATACTCCAGTCTACGAAATAATCCGCTGCCTGAGTCAATAAAAAGGGTGAAGAAAGTGCTGAAAGAATGTGAACCATGAATTAAGGATCTCAAGAAATTCTTAAGAGTAACCGACCCATCGCTACCAAGAATCATTGGACTTCCAAAGATTCACAAGCAGGGCCATTAAATGCGTGAAATTGTGTCGGCAGAAAACGCCCCCACTCAGAAAATTGCGAAGTAGTTGGTCATGGAGTTCAATAATATGGAGAAAAAATTTGTTACCAGATCAACAGTGAATTCGGCAGAATTTACTTCAAAGGTTTTGTCCTGGGGACCTTTAGAAGATGGCGATACGATGGTATCACTTGACGTCAAGGCACTTTTTTCCAGTATTCCGGTCACAGAAGCACTTGCGTTACTTGAGGAGTGGATTCTGATTCAAGGATCAGGAGAACAATGGAAACCACGTGCTGAAATATATTTGAAACTGGCTAGACTCTGCATGGGTAAAAGCTATTTCACTTTCAGGGAGAATTTTTTCAACAAACACATGGTGCTCCAATGGGAAACCCTCTTTCCCTGTTTCTAAGCGAAGCTTTCATGGCATCATTGGAGGAGAAGGTAGCACAAGAAGGTAAACTGCCACATCGATGGGTGAATTATGTGGACAATATCTTCACGATCATCAAAGAGGATCAGGTCCAGCAAACTCTCACGGCAATCAACTCGATACACAACAACATCAGTTAAAACCCACGAGCTGGAGTTGGAGGGGCAGCTACCATTCCTGGACGTAATGGTATCTAGAGGAGCTAATGGATTGGAATTCGAAATATACCTTTTCCTTTCACTTCGAACCATTGCCAACAGCAAAAATGGGCGACATTTAGCTGGCTTATGAATCGAATGCTCAGGCTTCCATTGAATAAGGAAGGCTTGAAAAAAGAAACGTCCCATATTTCTAAGTTATCCGAGTGGAATGGATAACCTACGGATGAAGTCAAAAAATTGATAGCCAAACGAACGAAGGAGATTTTCAACAAAAAGTTCACTGCGGAAGTCGAGCAACGGAAGAGGTTGGATGTAACTTTTGACTTAAGGACGGAAACAATGAAAAGGGCTATGAAAAACGTAGACATTGACCTAGTTTATAAGAGCTGAGCCACAAAATTGCAGAACTTGCTAGGATCAACCAAGGACCCCATACCCAAAATGTATCGAAGCGGAGTCTACAAGGTATCGCGTACGAAGTGTAATGGATGTTATATTGGACAAACGAGGAGATCACTATGTGTCAGATGGAACGAACACTTAAGGGAAGCAGCCAACAAAAACAAAAAGCAGGATGCAAAAAACTTCAAATCAAAAGTAGCAGAGCATATAGTCCTTGAAAAACATGAAACCACTGCGGACAATGTGAGCATGCTGAAAACAATTACAAACGGGTAGTAGAAAGCTTGGAGATATTCAATCGAAAGACGCAGGACATTTGGAACGGCGACTCAGGTAACGGATGCACCTGGCTATTCAAGCTTACAAAATAATGAATGTAATTAAGTAGTAATAAGGAAAAACAAAATTTTTGAATGGTAAAAGGATCAGGTAATTAGAGATGAAGTAAAATAACTTTGAGTGATTAGATACATGTTAGGAGCAATTAGCGAGTCAATTTAATAGTTTAAAGAGTTTAGTATAAATATTAGCACACTTGTACTTTAGGAAATAGTAGTACTGAGCACGTTCTCAAGTAGAGAACGAAACAATTGTATACGGAATAAAAATTAAAATAGTAGAATTTTTAATGTTTGAAAGTTCTACTTAAGGCGGAATATCTTTAACTAAGAAGTAATGTGTCAAATGGTTCTAGGCTAGACTCTAGCCAACAGTGCCCCACTTAGGTCACTCAAACAAAAATGGCGAAGTATACAAATGAGCGCAAAACATGAGGGCCTTGTGGCAAAAAAATTATACACATCATTTTGCTCCACAGTTTTTAAACTCAACTATCTGGTTAAACATAATCAAATCAAAAGATTGTCCCTTATAATAAGCCCCTAACATAATATGTACCATTTAATTAATAACTTATCAGAAACATCAAGTGAATAACTTGTTCCCTATAATTATTTCGCGATCCGAAAAAAAGCATCATTTTCACTTTAATCAATTAATTGTAATAAATTTACCAAAAATATGATACCTGTTATTGACCAACTCAACCAGGTCCTATAATTGAATATCTTTTGCGGACAAGCCGTCGAGCAGATGTCGTTGCGTTGAAATTTCTTTAATTACATTTTAATAATCGAACTACATCTGATCGTATTTTGTGACTGACCATTTATGGCTATCGAAGCAATCATCTGAATCCGATAAGAAAGGTTTCCCTTTCAGTCACTTCCACTTCTACCCTACGCAACGTCTCACTGGACGCCTCCTCAAGACGCTTCCACGCCAGCACATACTCATCCAAAAGCTGGTCACAGATAATTATAATATTATTAATGCCACGATCGCGGCTTTTGTATTGTACTCGTACATCTGCAAAATTGTCTGATGGGTTCATGCGGACCGGCTGTTGCAACAAGTCCTTTCGGCCGTCTTGCATAATATTTGGACAAAATTAAAAACCAACCAAACCGCAAGTGGCAAATGTCCGAAAGTGCCAAATGCCCTTTCGGTTTTCGACATCTTTTCGCTGCTTGCGGTCGAGCTGGGAAAATATGCAGTTTGCCCGAGGGTCTGGATGGTACCAATCAATGAAAGGCTTAACGCGAATATTAAAGATGCTGACCAAGAAGACGACAATAAAGTTACACGGATGTGAGCAATTAAAATTGAGAACTGACAAATGGGATGAGTCCGGCGGTGAAGTCAATAAGAGTTAAGGTGATGAGAGTTACCGTATCCATGGGACATTTTGAATCGGTTTTCGCGAGTTATGTCGTGATCTTTTCCCTAAAATTAACCACATTTGTGAAAGCTCATAATATACAAAGCTACCTTATTGCGTGAACTGAGTTTCGCCATTAGAACGAAAAAGAATAAAGGTTTCTTGGCAATACTACCCTAACCACATTGCAGCCTACCACTGCAACGATCAAATTCGACCATTGAAAACAACATAAAAAAAATTATTAATCCGCAAACATTCGTCGACCAACAGTTGTATCAAATTTGTCGAAAGGTGCAAAGGCAATTAACGAATCGATAGGAAAATCTCCTTGGCAAATAGGACTCGTCATTCCAAACTCCAAATGCACCAGGACTCGTGAATGAGACACCACATGACCAAATAAAAGAACACGCGCCTCCTATTTACATAAATTTGCCACCAAAAATATTCAGACCATATTTCGTATCTATAGTTACATATTTATAAAGATACGCAACGTCTAACGTAACATTCGTGGCGCACCTCTTGCTCCTTGGCCACGATCCCAAAGACGATGAAGCAGCAGATCATGCGATTCTTCCTGATCAATATCAAGACCCGGTGAATATTTTATGGTTGGCCACAATTTCAAAAGACGTTGACGAAATTGTGACATCTGTATCGCGACCGCCTGACGATACGTAGGAAAGGTGTGCTCTCTTCCTTTAGGGAATTTTAAATGTGCGCACCGCCATATATTTATCGCGAAGGTTACGGTCGCGATATCTTGAAAGGACTTTTATGTCGCATGTTTGCGAGGTGTGCAACACCTTTGATAAGCATGCAGTCGCGTTTAAGACAAATGTTTGGAGGGAACGAAGGAAGGAAAGGTATGCCGACGATGATGAGACTTGCACAAACATACATTATTGACGCAATCGTCATTTTTCACATGTGCAAACAACAATGGGTGCAATGAGAAGGATATGTGGAACAGTTTGCATTCAAGATTCACCCAAATGCTTACCTCTGATATTATATGTGCATGCATATGTGCCTTAAACGGTCGATAAGACTGATAAGATCGATTTTGTTTAGTGGAAGGAAATATTTAAGCGGTTAAGGAACCAGGCTATTAAGGAATTATGTGCGAAAGGACGGCGTTGCACCTGTGTAAATGCTGGGATAATTTTTGGTATTTGTTATGCTTGAGCTGAGCATTTTAATGCCCTAAATTAATCCATTAAAGTATTTATACCATCAGAGTTAATTAACTACTTCGTAATTATTAACAAATCGAGAAGACAGAAGCAATCTTCTGTCAGAAGGGTTTTGCACAATCTATGTGTAATGATCTGCTACCGTTTGTCATCCGAGATTTCCGGAAGGAAACCCAAACCACCTCTCATTGGTTAAAGAAGTAGAGTCTTGAGGTCTACATGTTCATATGCCCGTAGTCTACTTCATGGTGGCTGCTTGTGGGGCAGCTAGCTCAGAGATGAATTTTGATCGTAAGGCTTAACGCGAGTAGACTACGCTCGAATACAATTTTCCAGCCACCAAATCAAATCGCACGTTTAAAACCCGTTGAAAAGTTTTTTTCCAAACGGAAATTTAAAAGTTCTATTCTACTTTCTAGGACATCCAACAAATCAACGAGAACACCTTCAATCTTCCGCGTTCTCGATTTGCGTACCGACGCGATGCCAGACATAAGCTAGTCTAATCCCAACTGAAACATTCAACGGTAAATAAAATTGCTAAAATACAAGGCTTTCGCATTTGTTTTAAATGCCGCTTCCAGATGCGTCCATCATCTAACTGAATGACGTAATGAAGATCTCTTTCTTCTAATGGCAACCGTGAGAATGCATCTGCGTTAGCATGTTGTTGTGATGGACGTTGCAGGACGGTGCAGTTATTTTGATATCGTCAGAAAATACAGAGACACCTGTAATGATTTTATGTCTACGTGCGTGGTAGTCCGCCGAAGAAAGGGTGCTTTCGGTCGATTTACAATAATTAACCCCATACCCACAAACATTACAAAAACCGTCTCTAAACTACGTTAAATGACTCGACGAGACAAGTGGTAGAGCTACCATAACGGTTTTGTACGCGGTCGAAATTCCCGACGCGTGGAAGCATTCCGGGCTCCGCAACTCCAGCATACGCCACCGAACGTTGAACCGATACCACTCGTCTATCACGCATACGAAATAAGTAGAATCCTTCCGCGACATAAAGGCAAGGTAGCCTTCTATTTTCTGGAGAGCCCAGGCCGACAGGAGAAACCCCATCTTGCTGACAGTTCCATCAAGAAAATAGAAGGTCCTTACAGGGGTTAACCTGGGACAACACATCGGAAGGATTCTGTCGCGAATAAAAAAATCAAACAAAGGAGAGCGGAAGCTACAACTCACGTGAAGCGATTGCTAGTGTGCATCACACAACTCCACTACTCCTGTTTGTGAGGCTCGAGTACCAAAGTACCTTACATCCTCCGTAAAGGACCAACTCGTCAGAAGACGCGAATCTTTTACCCCCTTAGGATGTTTTGGGCCCCACGTTGGGCGCCATTTGTATGGTTTTCAAAATGCCCGTGTAGGACACGGGTGCCGATGGTCTGGCATAAGTGTCAGCGAGCTATAAACAACACCGAGCACTTCGCTTAACGACCGCGTACGTACACTACAAAATACTTATCACGCGTACTCTACTCTACAAGACGCACCGATCAATTTTTATTGTCTTTAGAAAAGTTCTATTAGGTATCAATTAGCTATTCTACAGTAATAATTTTTTTTTTTGCCTCGTTAAAGTTAGCGGACACGGAGGCTTGAGACAAACACAAACATTACACAAAAAGCAACCGTTACTTTCTCAGAAGAAGGTCGTTGCATTACAAGGGGAATGTCAAACCTAAAGATGTTAAAGTGGCTGAAGTGAACCACTCATCTCTGCCTAAAGGATGGAAACTTGACGGATGTAGTTTACTTTACACTAGTATAACGACAAACTAAGCAGTTTCGACGGGGTGACCACCTTATCTCTTCAGGAGCAGCCACTCCTGATCACCACGGGGCTGCTCGACTGCTTATGTTTATTACACACCTTCGATATCTTGAAGTATTATATTGGTGACTGGAAGAGACCCTTGTGAGTACTGATAGTGAAAATTTCTCCATCCTCTTCATGCACTTCAATTTGTAGGTTCGCCTTTGCTAAATTGATTTTAGAAAATTTCATTCCTCCGGCCATAGTTGCAAACAATTCCTTGATAGTTTGAATTGGATGCTTTTCATCTACTATGTTTGGGTTCCCCGTGATAGCACGAATACGTACCGTACCGTATTATTCTTTTTCTGAACTGGAACGATAGGTGTTGCCCAACGGCTATTATTAACCTTAGAAATTATACAATTTGCTTCAAGGCTAGCAAGTTCTCGTTCCACTGCCTCTTTAATTGCAAACGGAATGTTACGCGCTTTTATAAAGACTGGTTTTGCATTTCATTTAAGGTTAATGTGAGCCTTGATACCTTTGATTTTCCCCATTGTGTTATCAAAAATTTTAGAATACTAACTTTTGATTCTCGTGAGCTCTGAAGCTGTATAGCTGTAGGGTAGGAGCAAACGTTTTAACATCAGCTTCAATATTACTATCCCGAAAAGTATGTGGTTGGAATATTTTATTCCAGTTTAGGTTAAATTTGTAGATCCATTCCCGACCGAGCATTTGACGCCTTTGTAATTCGACAACGATAGCTTAAGTGTTCTGGGTTGTCCCGCGGACTCTAACAATGACAACGACACTGCTTCAACGCTAAATAAAATGAATTAACTTCTATCGTTTGCTTAAAATTAGAGGCTGCTTCCGCAAATCGTGGAAATAATACTGGAAGCCATCAGGGAACCGTTTTTCGCCAGAAATAGGATTATCCACCATTTTTCCATCCACTGAACATGCACTCGTACAAATTGTAATCGAGCGTCTTTATGTGCCTGCGTCAGTGGTGGTTTGCATTTGAACATTTTCCGCTGTAAATGCTCGGCTTGCTGTAAAATACGGCCATTTTGTTTCAGACAGTTTGCCTTTGGATTGTTTATTGTGAGCATCACCTAGTTCAATGAACATCTGTACCAAATTTCGTCCAAAGCAGCGCTATACTTTGGTCAGAACAAAAATCACAATTTTTCGTCTGAGATGGCCACCATTTCGTTTTTGCCTGGCCGATATAGATGGCTTAGGAAGTGAACAAGATATTTACGCCATACAGCTTTCATGAAAATGTGATGAATACTGGAGCAAAATTGCAGCCTCTAGCGCGGTCACAAATTTCATTGTATCCCATATACGAGTATATACTGTGTCCAAAAAATAAAGTGACATTTGAATTTAAACTGCGTGCGTGGAAGGATTTGGAGAATTATTTTTTTAGGTTGGTAGTACTGTCAGTAACATCTGTGTCAGTTTACATGTCAAAAAATTCATTATTATTTGAGATACGCGTCGTTTTGTGAGCTGCTAAAAGTGAGTTTTTCGTTTTTTGCGATGTCGAAATTTATTGAATTTGCATTAAATTTTGTTCGCGGAATCAATTTTCTGCTGCGGATACGTTGAAGATGGTGCAGAAAGTCTTCGCTGATGAGGTTATGTATAAAAAATATGTTTACAAGTGGTATAGTGAGTTCCAAGCCGGCCGTGAACGTGTCGAAGACGAAGAGCGTCCTGAGCGACCATCAACCTCTTCTCTTCTTCGGTTATCATGGTGTTGGGCATTATCAATTCCTTCCACCCGGTCAAACAGTCAACAAAGAATATTATTTGAACGTTATGCGTCGTTTGCATAACGCTATCCGCCTAAAAAGGCCAGAATTATGGAAAGACAATTCTTGGTTTTTACACCACGATAGTGCACCATCCCAAACTGCACTCGTAATTCGTGATCATTTCGCCAAAAACTCAACCCATATCGTTCCGCAATCACCGTATTCACCTGATCTGGCGCCGTGCGACTTCTGGCTGTTCAGCAAGCTCAAAAGACCGCTCCGGGGACACCATTTTGATACGATAGAGGAGATTCAAGCCGCAGCGAAGACGGAATAGAAGGCCATCCCGGAAACGACGCGTATCTCAAACACTTATGAATATTTTGACATGTAAATTTGACATAGATGACAGTACTACCAACCTAAAAAAAAAATTCTCCAAATCCTTCGACGCGCGCAGTTTAAATTCAAATGTCACCTTATTTTTTGGTCTCAGCAGTATATATATATATATATATATATATATATATATATATATATATATATATATATATATATATATATATATATATATATGTATACATATATATATATATATATATATATATACATATATATATATATATATATATATATATATATATATATATATATATATATATATATATATATATATATATATAAATATATATATATATATATATATATATATATATATATATATATATATATATATATATATATATTTATATATATTTCAATCTAAATTGCTTGGCATGAGAAAACGTAAAAAGTGACTGTGTTGCAACGCCATTCTTTGAAATCTCATGAACTTTCATTTAACACTCAAAAATCGGTAAATCGATGTGCTATCCAATTTCACAACTTTGTCACGAAGAATTCAATAATAATTTCATAGGGGTCTCAATTATCAGATTAAACAACCCGAACGAAAATTCAAAGGGTGAATATACTGATCCAACATTGCAATTGGTGCTACCTTACAGCGATTTGACACAGTGGCTGCTATATGTAAAGGAGTTTATAGTACATTCAACTTTGCATTCGCATCGGCTCCGTGTTGAAGTAATAACGCCACACACTTCTGCATTACTCCACTTGCAAGCCAAATGTAGTGGAAACCACTTTAATTCAGTCTGAGCGCTTGAATTCGCTTTGAATTTGGGCAGAAGTTCATTTATTTCTACAAAGTTGTTATACCATGCCCTGTGTGATGGTGTTTAATTGTCTTCAGCGATTGAATTTACACTTCACGATTTCCACTTTCCCTTTGTTAGCCGCCCATAGTATTGCACGATCCAAAGATTCCACTTTCTTCCGGAAGTTTTCACACAGTTCATGAATTGAACAAATTGAATTGGATTCAGAGGGAGAGGGGCACTTTTACACAGATCACTATTCACTCGGCGTGGCGGTCACATCAAAAACTCAAGAATTGGCTTGGATACATGCAGCACACAAGTAATCACTGCCGTCGAATGCGAAAATAAACCAAATCACCGAAGCAAACGAAGGTGTTACAGCGGCAGTTCGTGCGTCCCTGAGCGGAATCTCTTTGCGCGGTGGCCTCGGGAAATTCACGAAATCTTTCACGCACAAATTTGAAAAAAAACCTCGGTAGAAGCACTTAACAAGTGACGATCGAATCAAAGCGCTTAATAATCATGGAAATGATATAACTTTTCCAAACTTGCTGCGCGACAGGTTCAAGTTCGCTCTTTTCTTCAGCGTCGCGACGTGTCCGCCGTAAAGACTGAATACCGACTCCTCATTATTGCTGGTCGTCGCCTTGCGGGACTCCTCACAACCAGTCGACGAGCCTTCCATCCACTTTCCATTGCATTGCGAAAGTGCAATTCGTGGATAAGCTCCGTTGTAAATTTGGATCAGAATTATGGTGGTTTTGGAGCAGTTTGCTTAGACGACTGCTCGATTACTACAACAGGTCACCATAGTACATTCAAATAGTAACCACACCTTCCATTTACCCTGTGTTGCACACTTTCTGAATTTTCCCAAGAGGCCGGTCATGTCAGCTGAGCCGAGGCCTGTCGTATTCAAAAAATAAAACAAAAAGCAAATAAAATTTCCAATGCATGTGTTCTTTTACGCATTTCAGAACATGGGAATGCTGCCAATCCTAATAAAAAAAACTGAAAGATTGCGTAAAACGAATTTGTTCATCTGGAAATTTATTAGTTTTTTGAGGTATGGTAATCCTGAAATCTCTCATCCAAGTACATATTTATATTCATGCCAATCCTCGCGTCAGCATTTACCTACCTACCTGCTGCCGAAGATTTATGGTTCGCTCTTCGGCTTGTGTTCGGTTTTTTTTCCGGAGGTTAGGTTGAGTGTGGATACTATGTAAATATACTATGGTCGCCACGAAAGTCATTTCCGGCCGTAGACATATACGGCTAGCTGGCAGATGAATGAATGGATTTAATCATTTAAGATTTCTTTTTGTATGGATGATAGAATCGTCTTACCTGCATGTAGGAGAACTGGTTACGATGAGGAGCACATGTGCCAGACCACTCAGCTGTTGTTAAACGGTTGCTAGTCTGCCGAATGTGCGCCGTTCTTCCCGGGATAAATGCCCTCACTTCGCAGTTTCTCTGCCGATACTTTCTTCTCTGTTTCTCATGCGCAGAATAAGACACTTGTCCGCCATTGAGTTATTCACACCGGTCATTTCCGCCGATTGCAAACTGTCAAACTACTGCAAGGACAGTTTTGCAAACTTGACAGGGTACGGGAACGCGGTGTACTTCACCCTACTAGCATTCCTCCATGAAATTTACTCGGTATCGTTCGATTTTCGTTCCCCATCTTGGGAGCTGGAGGATCACACTTCTCTTGAACACGCTTAAAATATCACGTCAGGTCGCCGAATCAGCGAACAAGGTGCTTACATTGGAAGAACTCTTGTTCAAACATTAACAAAGACAAAATGTATGATGATATATCGGTCTTAAATTGTCGAAGGTAAGATTATAAGTGACTGATTTTTTATTTCATTTCATTTATTCCAATTAAAAAGTACTTATATGTCAAACTTAGCTCTAATTTATGCTTAACCTAGCGGACTATTTCCTTATCTATGGTTTATCTTAACCTAGTTACATTACATTTCATTTTTCTTAACCTATGGCCTTACTAAACTAATATTGGTGCCAGCGGAAGGTGCCTCCGATCCATTGATGCTGAAATGAAAAGGAAAAGAAACGAAAACGGACGAACACGTTAAGTTAAATAACACCAGGGGGGATCATGCAGGAAAATTGGCAAGGATGGCAAAGAGC
The DNA here is from genome assembly GCA_963969285.1 of Odontomyia ornata. Lineage (NCBI taxonomy): Eukaryota > Metazoa > Arthropoda > Insecta > Diptera > Stratiomyidae > Odontomyia > Odontomyia ornata. Next base: position 34,909,275 of record OZ017740.1, read on the forward strand.
CAGGATATAGGGATGGGAATGGGAGTTGGGGGGTTTAGGGGGTAGTAGGGTATTCCTAAAAGGGGTGATGGGAGCGTCTGTCATCAGGGCTTTTGCGCGGGGGCACAAACGGTGACTCGGAGAACTTCGGTTCCTCGTGCCGGGATTTATTGTAGAGCGTGATTCTACCTTCAGCATCGAAGATGAGACCGCGGTCGTTGAGAAACGAAAGGTATTGAGGAAAGTGTTTTGGGAAGCGTATTAAATCTAGGAAGTCGGGGTCAGTGTTGAGGGATTGAGTAATTAAGGGATTGGAATGGAATTCGGCTTTATGGAGGAGCTTGAGGGCTATTTTCGTGAGGAAGTAGTCTATACGAGGGATTTGGGCTTTGTCATTGAGTTTTTTGTGACGGACCATTCGACCTGTCACAGGGTTTTTCCAAATTTTCTTACAATGACAAAGGATCTGTCGTTTTTTGGTGCGTAGCTTCTCCATTTGGGCTGATGACTGGTCGCACCAGAAGACAAAGCCATAGGATAGGACGGGGCGGACTAGTGAGGTGTAGCAGAGGATTCTGGTCTTGATGGGATAGGTGGTTTTATAGTGGATGAGCGGCAGTAGTGAGTGGAAAGCCATGGTGGCCCTACAAAAGGGGGAGAGAGAAAGACGGGAGTTAATTATAACCCCCAGATAGTTGACCTCAGATTTCTGAGGGATACTAATGCCCTTGATTTGCATGCTTAAATTGCGTACCTCATCAAGGAGTGAGTTTTTGAGGTGGGTGTGGCCTTTGATGAGAATAGCTTCGCATTTAGCTGGGTTGACCATTAGTTTCCACTTAGAAAGATAGTCATCTAACTGGTCGAGATAATTATTAAGGTGGGCTTTGATGAGTTTTATGTGGCGAGATGATGCAAAAATGATGATGTCATCAGCATACTGAAGGATTCTTATTGGGTTCGGGGGTGGTGGAATATCGGCTGTGTAAAGGGAGAATAGAAGGGCTGAAAGAGCAGATCGCTGTGGGATCCCCGCTGTGGGAGGAAAGGTGTCGGATTGGGTGTCGTTGAGTTTGACCCGTACAGAGCGGTTTGTTAAGAAGGAGAGTAGGAGTTTGCACAGGTGAGGATGTAGGTTAAATGTCGAGAGGAGTTTGTGGATGAGGCCATGTTGCCAGACAGTGTCGAAGGCTTTCTGGATGTCAATAAGACAGGCAGTGGTCGGCGTATTTTTCGCATCATTTATGGCAACGTGTGATTTCAGGATGAGGCGGGGGTGCTCAACGGAATGGTTTGGACGATCGGCGAACTGAAAGTCAGGGATGATAGGGTTGCCCTCTAGATGGAAATCGATTGATTCTTTGATGGCAAGTTCAAAGATCTTGCTTGTGGTGGGGAGCGAGGGAATGGGACGGTAGCTGCTTGGGAGTAGTGGACTTTCACCTTTCTTAGGGATCGGGACGATAATGGAGAGGTGCCATAGCTTGGGAAAGTAGGCATTGAGGATGCAGTGGTTGATAAGTTTCGAGAGGAAGGGAGACAGAGATTCACTGCATTTTTTAAGTAGTATGGTGGGTATGCCGTCGTGTCCACAGGACTTTTTATTTTTTTACTTTAGGATAATGGATTGAAGGATGTCTGGAGTGAAAAATTGGATATCGGGTGCATTGGATGGGCATGTGTTTGGCACTTGGAGAGGTCGTGAAAACAGGGTGTCGCGTTCGTGTATGGAGGTTTGTATTCAGTGAGGAGGTTTGGACATATAGGTCAGTTTCTGGGTTGTATAGGTGTTGGGTCAGGTTATGGGCTTTTGCAAAGTGGTTTGCTAACGAATTTACCCTCTCGTGTGGCGACTGGTTTTGGGGAAGGTATTCGGCTGGGGTTCGGGGCTCTCTGAAGGCGTCGGCAATATTGGTGGAGTTATTAAGCTTGACCTTTAGGTGCTCGCTATACAGCACATCAATATCATTACGTATTTTTGAGCTGAGATCATTGATCTCATCTCGTAAATACCAATATTGAGCGTCTTACCGGTGGCGGAAGAGAAGCCTGCGAAGGAATTTTTTCCGGTTGATGTTGTTTATGATATTTTCGGGAAGAGATATCATGTCATGGTATCCAAGTGTGCGCAGAGGTACACAAGATTCGATACATTTCTGTACCGAATCAGTATATACTGACACAGCTTGGTCGATTTCAGTGTCGGATACGCGACAGTCAACTGGTAATGGGATCTGGGAGAGGGTTGAGGCAAGGGATTCATTAACTGATCGCCAGTCAACACGGAAAAAGTCTTTGGTCACGGGACGTGGGGCATGGATTGGGCGATTATGGATGCAGGTACAGAGTACTACTGCAACGTGGTCACTGACTCCAGGGACGGTCTCGAGGTACGGGAGGATATTGCTATTGAAGTCAACGGGAAAGTTATCATTAGTGATGAATAGGTCTAGGAAACTTTGGGCTGGGCCTCGTTGGCAGGAAGGACGTGCTGGACTCAGAGTGACCATCCGTAGTGAAAGTTGTTCTTCCACTGTGCCAGTGAGTCGCCATTTGAATTGGTTCGGGAGTCAAGGAATCCTGTATGTCGGGCGTTTAGGTCACCACCAATGATGGTGTGGAGTTTTTTCTGGTTGGGATTGGGATAGGCTTGCATGAAGGAAATTAGTGTAGTGAGGTGGTGGTTGACTAGCGTCTGTTTGGGGCAATAAACGGATGCGCATACGAAGAGAGTGTCACTTGTCTCGAAGCAGGCAAGGGTACATTCAAAGGATAGGCTTGGGAAGTCGGGCTGGATTTGGGTGCCACCACCTTTGGAGTTTCCAGGGCGGTCGGTACGAAGGAATGTGTAGCGAGGGAAAGAAGGGGTGTGCCAGGAAGTGATTTTGGTTTCGGAGAGCAAGACTACATCAGGGTTATGGTCATTAAGGAAGGATTGGAGTTCATGACGTCGTGCTCGGGATCTGATGGAGTTTATGTTCAATTGCGTGAACTTAAACTTCATCAAAGCTCGTCACGAATTGCGTGAGAAGGAGACGCTTCTCATAGGTGTCCGTACATGCACGGTAGTTCGGCATGAACTTTCACATCTTCGATGCCAGGGAGGCAAAATCACACCCAAATAGGCTCTTCACCTCGGTCTCTAAAAAGTTAGCGGATGTTTGGGTACCGCTAGGTACTTTCAACTGACTCGTGTATGAGCCGTTGGTATTTATGGTAACTGGAGGTTGTGGCGACTGTGCGAAGTTTGTTGTTCTTGGCGCAGTTTGTCTAGCCAAACTCGCGTTTTTCTTGACATTAAGTCTTTCGATATGCCGCTTGAAAATTGGGCAGTTTTTGTAGTTCGCGGTGTGCTCGGAGCCACAGTTTGCGCAGAGCGGAGATTGCTTAGGCGTTTTTTGGCAATTGCCTGGCCCATGGGATTGGCTGCATTTTACGCAGCGGTAATTTAGATGGCAGTTAACTGCTGAGTGGCCAATACGTTGGCAGTTCTTACACTGCAGTATATCCTTATTCTGGATTTCCTCAAAGCGCACAACCATGTGCAGTATAGCACAAATATTTTTTAGTTTGTTGACGTCAAAGCTAGGCTTTAATACAAGCAATCACAAGTTCAGTTGCCGATTGTTGCGCTTTGAGGCAGAAGTTTCATACAGTTTAAGAGACTCGATCTCCTCGATCCCCTGTTGCCTAATATCGGCAGATATTTCTTCTGCCGTAAAAGATGAATGCAGCCCTCTGATGACATACGCTCTTTTGCGTTCGTCAACAGGCGTGTAAGTGAAGAAAGGCTTCTTTTCCTGACTAAGGAATTCTTTCGTTTTCACATAGTCTTCTTTGGAGTTGAGCAGGATATGGGTGTGGGGACCCTGGCGTTTGAATAAATAATCATTTTGTAAAGAATTTAAACACTTACTTCTGATTTCACCCAAGGCGGGGAAATCTTCCATCACCACGATCGGAGGTACTTTCCTCTGCGTCGTGGATAGATTTACCGGCACTCCGGTGGCATTGTTGTTTTGTGTTGTTTTTGTTGTTTTGTTGGATGCTACTGTTGCTGTTGTTGTTGTTGGCATTGCTGGTTTTGTATTGCTGCTGTTGTTGGTTTTCTTGGTTGTTGCTGGTGTCATTCCACTATTGGTCGCTGTTGCTCCATTTGGTGATAGAAAGCGCATAGCCATTGCTTCCAACTGCAGCATTTTTGCTTTCATCGTTGAGATTTCATGGTGTTTTTGCTGTAGATCAGACTCCAGCATTTTAATTCGCTATTTGAGCGCTGATTTACTATTCGCAGCAGGCGTAGAGTGGGGTGTATCAGTTTGGTCGATACCAGCGCCATCGCTCTCTTCCATCATTGAGACGAGGTTCTCGGAGTTAGAGTCCATCTCGCTCACGCTTTCTTTGCCATCTACGGCAACTCGTTTTTTCTTGCGCTTAGATGTTTTCTTGAATTCCGGTGAAGCCGGTATCATCGTTTTGCCGACGGGCGGCATTTCGCAAGTGTGCAACCTATGCGTGCACACACACACACTAGTCCAATTAAAATTGAATTTGAGGAAAAAACTACTCATTATTCAGCTCTAATGAACGCAGAATATAGTCCATAAATCGCAGTGTTGCATGCAATTCTGATTTATTTCCCTACATAAGACCCACTTTGAGCCTTGAGCTCATTATCTTGGATTCCTTAAAGTCTTGCTCTAATATCGCCTTATTATTCTGCCCTGATGCTGCTAGAAAGTTTTAAATCAATACAAAATCGTAATTATTTTCCGCTAGAGAGCTTCAACGAAAAAACAACATTCTTCAGGCAATTCAATCAACAAGAATTTAATATATCTGACATTAACACTCGGTAATCATAAAATACGACAGGTATTAGCATAAATCTTTAGTTAGTCTTGGAAACAGACTTGATTGTTATTCAATTAAAGGCCAACATGAAATACTGATAATTCCTTAATATATCACTTTGCCTCAGAACGATCAGGTGTTGAGACCGGAGACAGTCGCTCAATTCAACTTGATTTAATTTCTTCAAAGTCACCGATATTGAAAACATCTTTAACGTTAGCATTTTAATATGTAATTAATCCACATTTATGGATGTTTTTAAGGTGTCTCTGAATGCCAATGAGGCGAAAATTAAATTTATTGGAGCTAAGTTAAAAGTTTGCCTTTGTAGAATGTTTGCGTGGGCGACTTAAAAATTTATACGTTAATTAATACATTATTAAAACGAACAAATTTTAATAGAATTAAGTTGGAACTTAAAATCTGGCATATTTCTAATTAGTCCCTAAATTTACGACTTAAGTCAGCACTGGATTAGTTAAATTTATTTTTTTTCTGCTGTTTAATTAGTTAGGATCAATTCCGTTTCAAACTTTTCCAATAACGCTTTTGGAAGCACTCACTGCCGCTTTGAGTGTGGGAACTCAGTTCAAAATCTGATTGAAGGAGTATTGCATGTGCATCATTTTCTGAGCTCAAACAAAAAGTGTTCCGCAGACATCAAATCACAGCCGTTACAGATCAAGTGTATTTTTTGAATCCTTCAGGCCGTCACGATGACGACCATCAATTCCAAGTGGAACCAAGTGCATATCGACCGCCGTATGTTAACACGATCCCCTTACAAGTCATGAGGGCATATATCATAAAATTAAGCTCCCATTAAATACAAACCACTACTGCGTTACTACTTTCAATCAATTAGTTGGCAACTTTTAATTCTACGTCGGTCCAGTTGAAATTGATCCCTTCTAGACAACGCACAACAAATGCCTTGCAGGTAGCAAAAGATTATTGCGAAATTTACAGAGGAAATATGTGGGAACCGAATCCGACCAACAGCACTCCGAAAGGGTTCAACGAACGTGTAATTGGCATCCACTAATAGAGCAAGGAAGAACATCTGAGCCTTGATCTATTTGAGCTCGAAGCATTTTATAGAAGTTCCGAACAAAGTTCCACGGCATCTGGTGACTGGTTGGAACCCTTCCACCGAATTACGAGACAATTTCCGGAGACTAGGACGATTAGGAAAAAACATTTGACAGAATGAAATCGTTAACAAAAAACACAAACTTCAACATCAATTTGTACACTTATAAATGCGGCATCCCAAACCATCACACCCCTTTTTCCGACATTATTGCATCGAGCAGAAAGGGATTAGGGAGGATTTAGATGTTTTACTTTCGTTCTAATTGAGGATGTGCACCACATGGTCCGCTAGTCCCAAATCAGCTAAACTCTTCAGATTGCGTAGACATTTCCAACGTATATCTTTGGAGAACATTAGCAAACAGAAGCCAATCAACTCAAGTACCTAAAACGCCATCAGTGACTTGGTTTTGCCTTCGAAGGCATAAATACAGAAAACACTGAAGAAGGATTAAACATGTTTATGGCCAGGATGTTGGGTGAATTTTTTGGGTGCATGGGGATGACGAGAATGAATTTTTGGACAGATAAGATGCTAACGACTGAAATTCGGGAGCATGGATTATGGAAAAAATTTTCCATTAGAGGAAAGGCACAGCATTAAAGAGGTAGAAAATTATAATTATGATATACATTTATCTAATTATAGTATATTACAATACCTGTATGAGTTTGCGTAATGATAAATGAACCCAAAATAAATCTACATACTTGTATAGGGTTATTCATTTTACGCTTGGGAAAGTAAAGCTAAAAAAACACATAAAATATTCAGATGGAAACAAAATTTTTTATTCAATATAAAGATTAAACCCTGCCATTATACGTGAAGTACAACATCATTCAAATGTCTTCCACGTACCTCTTACAGGCCTCAATCCTTTTGAGGTAATTTTCAATGACTTTTCGGCACATTTCAGGCAATATCTCGGCCATAACTTCACGAATATTGGTTTTCAATTGCTCAACATTTTTAGGATTATTCGCGTAAACACGATCTTTCGCATAGCCCTATAAAAAGGAATCCAAAGGCGTTAGGTCGCAGGATCTTGCGGGCCGATTGACATCACTCAATCTCGAAATTACGCGTCCTGGAAATTTCTCTTGCAAAAGTGCTCGGTTAGCCTGTGTTGTGTGGCTTGTGGCTCCGTCCTGTTGGAACCACATGTTCTCCAGATCATAATCTTCATTTCTCTCCAAAAATAATCGGCTAACATCCGTCCATAGCGGACAGAATTGACTGTAATGGCTCTTCCTTGATCGTTTTCAAAACAATACGGGCCAATAACACCACCAGACCATAATGCACACCAAACGGTCACTTTTCCGGATGCAAAGGCCTTTCTGCGATCACCTGAGGATTTTGAAAGCCCCATATGCGGCAATTCTGTTTATTTACGTAACCACTGAGCGAAAAATGAGCCTCATCACTAAAGAAATCACCCGATTTGCATACATTCTGCGTTGTGTATGGTCTTGAGGCTTAAGTTGTTGAGTGAGTTGGATTTCATACAGATGGAGATACAAATCCAAATGCAAAATCCGCCACAATGAGCCGTAAAACAAGCCCAAATGTTGAGCACGTCGAGGGATCTACAAATTCGGGTCTTGCTCCACACTTTGAGCAACGACAGCGATATTTTCAGCAGAATGAATGTTGCAAATTTGCACAGGCCTTGCAATATCAATAACTGATCCAGTCTCTTCAAATTTTCTCACTGTGTTCGAAATTGTTTGCTATGTAGGTCGACTATGTCGGCCGTAATCGGCTCGTAAAGCCCTAAATGTTGATACAGCAGAATCACCATTTTTATAAAAAAAATTAATAATTTTAACGCATTCTTTGACTGTTAAACGATCCATATTTCCAGATGGCGAACCTTCAACTAGAAAAAACACACTTAGGATGACATTTAATTTCGACAGATGTCAAATGGCAGGCTTATACTTTCCCAACTACGAAATGGATAACCCTGTATATGTACAAAAAGAAATGCCCTCACTAACCGAGTCATCAATGCACTTGGAAGTAGAAATGAAGTTTTGCACTTAAGGTTTCTTTATGCTTTATATAGTGCAACAAATAAGGAAGAATATTTCAACCACTAAGGGGCTAAGAAGGTTTGGTACCATTAATTAATTAAAAATTCAGCATTTTAAAATCTCAATGCCTGAAGGGGTGGCATATTTAATTTAAGATCGGATTAACGCGGGACGTAGTACCAACACTCATTTATATAAACAACATGTATTTGGTAATTTTAAATCGATCCGTTTGGGATAAAATTGGATTATTTGGAGTCAAATTAGTTTGAAAATCTGTCTTAATGCTATTGGATAAGAATAGATATGTTGAATGTTTCTTAATTCAATTGCGATGGGGTAAAGGGGAACCACGCTCACTAGAAAAAAAAAAATTCCGTTGTATGGTCTGGACTGCGCAAGGAATATGGCCAATCTCCTTCAAATACTTGCTACAAGGAGATCGATCGTTCAAAATAAAAGTTTGCCTTGCTATTGAAAATATCCGTAAAGGACTTGCAGTGATGACATGCTACCTCAGAGAGCCAAATATTGGTGCTCACTAGAATTGACTTGATCTAGGGATGCATGTTTGCGCTGGCATGTAACTTCTGCCTGCCCCAAGGCGGATTCTTCCCCCTAGCACACTACAAATTATTTCGTATTCATGAATTTGTAGAGTGACAGTAAAAAAGGAAGTGCAAGAGACTTAGGCATAAACCAAATATCATATTGTTCGACTACTTACCTGAGATGTGGTCTGATCTTTGTCTAGAAAAATGATAATCCACGATAAGGGTGGGGTATTCTAATGGGACTGGTGCCCCCTCGCGCCCGTTCCAGCTGGATCTAGGGTCTCGATAGCCAAGCCCACATGCAAGGACTCTCCATCCCAATGAGAGCCCCTCCAACAAATAAAAACTGCAGTCCGTTGGCTGGGAGAGTGAAGGTGCCTCGCCATCGATGGTTGTTCATGATGGCCCCATCCTGGATTTTCTGATGCAATGTTAGTTCACTGAGATTATAGAGATAGTATAAATTAGCTGGTTCTAGGCTGGTACTCAGGAGCTTATGGGGTTTTGTTAGTATCATATCACTCATGGTGCTTCCATAACTCACTGCAAGCAGCTGTACCCTTTTTCTGTTTACACCAGTCTGCAGCAAATCTAAAGAATTTGGCAGCGCATGTGATGCCCATCGCCAGGCTCTGCCTTGGGTGCCATTTATACGTCACGGGCTGCCTTTGCAGCATCCGATTTTGGGTCAACTCTGTGTCTACAGTCTCTATCCTACGTAAGCACAACATTCGAAAGCAACTGAACAAATGATCTCTTGTACTGAAACAGCCAAAACATTGCTAATTGCTAGATTTGGCACGCTAAATCTCACTCTAAATTCACGGCTTTGCCGGCCAATTACCTGCATACTCATCGTGGCCGAAATCTGCCATTCTTGGAGCCAAAGGCATCATTCAACGTGGGATTATCATCGATCTGCTTGGCTCCTGCGTTACTTAAGGGTTAACCAATTTAGTTGTTGCCCTGGACCAAACATTCAGTTTCTTTCTGCTCAGCTTGTTAGAGGGGCCTATCAGGCATTACTCCAAAAACGTCATCGCCAAATTTACTCAGGTCATCGCCCAGACAGGGGCAATGGCCTCACTGCTTGGCGTGCTAGTTTAGCATCAGATTGTTACTAAAGGTCCATCAGCTTTTGTACGTTTTTAACATTTAATAGGAGATAGACAGACTGTCACTAAAGAAGAGTTTAAAAACCTCCTCAAGAAAGGTGTTGTATGACCCTCGTTTAGCCAATTATCAATTTCTATTCATATAGTGCCCAAAACTAGAGGAAATTGGCAAATTACCGGTGATTATCGCTTGTTGAATATGCAAACGCACGCGGGCTGCCTCCTACTGCCAATAATTGAAGACCTGCACGAAGATATCAAACGTTGAATTGCACAGAATCTCCTATCAAATACAAGTAGCACCAGAGATTGTCCTCTCTATCCTCAACGTGTGACTGTTTGGTGCGGTTTATGGTCCGGCGGAGTCATTTGACCTTACTTTTTCGAAAATGAGGCTGGAGCAACAGTTACGGTGAATGGATTGCGCTATTGAGAGATGATTAATGTTTTTTTATGGCCGGAATTGGATGGCGTTGATCTGGACAACGTTTACTTTCAACAAGACGGCGCTACGTGCCACACAAGCAACGAAACCATTGATCTTTTACGGGAAAAGTTTCGGGACCGTGCGTTCTCTCGAAGAGGTGATCACAATTGGCCACCGGAATCTTGTGATTTAACACCTTGTGACTTCTTCCTTTGAGACCACGTGATGCAAAAGGTTTACGCCAACAGTCCAGCGTCGATTCAAGACCTCAAAGATGGAATTCGTGAGGCTATCGAGGACATAGGGCATCCACTTTGCGATTTGGTTATTATAAAATTTCATGAAAAGGAGATGGTCCTGTACGCGTGGTCATGGTTGTCATTTGCCTGACGATATTTTCCACTATTAACAGCATATCTTTTTCTTAATAATGAAATAAACATGCGATCATTTATATGAAAAAATTGCATTTTTTTTAAATTTCAAAATAACACCTCTTATTGGAAAACCCTGTATATTACAATAGCTGTAGGAGTTTATATAATGCAAATGAGTTCAATATAAATCTATATACGAGTACATATATATAAATATATATTCATATATATATATATATATATATATATATACATAGATGGATATATATATATATATATATATATATATATATATATATATAAAGATGGATATATATATATATATATATATATATATATATATATATATATATGCTCGTATATATATATATATATAAATATATATATATATATATATATATATATATATATATATATATATATATATATAAATATATATATATATATATATATATATATATACAGAAAATTTTTGACTCATTGCGTCATCAACGCCCTTGGAAGAGGATATGTTTCCTTTATGCTCTAGATTATTCAAGGAATAAGGAAGGATATTTTGAAATTCAACGCCTAGGGGGCTTAGAAGGGGCAGCCTAATTAATTAAGCAAAAATTTAAGCATTTGAAAAAACTCAATCCCTGAAGGGGTGACATATTTAATTTGTGACGGGATTAACGTAGAACTTGCTTATTGACGCTCATTTATTGTTTGTATTTTGGTAATTTAAAGTCAAGCCGTTGGGGATAAAATTGGTTTGCATGGGGAATATTTTATATGGCGTCGAATTGGCTTCAAAATCGCTCTTAATGCTGTTGGATACGAATTGATATGTGGGTTGCCTCCTAATTCAATTGCTAAGGAGATAAAAGGGCACCGCACTCACTTTACTTATACTCCAAAAACGGATAAAATCAGACCTTTTTGTTGAAGTGTCTGCACCGCGCAGGAGCCGCTCCAGCGGTTGATTTTATTTCTGTTACAAGGTTTGCCATAAGGAGATCGATTGTTGAAAATAAATGTTTACCATCGCCGATGACCTGCTGCCTCAAAGAGCAAAATATTGGTGGTTGCTGGAATCAACTTGATCTGGCGATGCGTGTATGCGCTGGTCGGCTAGCGCTTGCGGTGGGTTCTTTCCCCTAGCATCAAGTCACACTACAAATTATTTCTTATGCAGGAGTTTTTGGAGTGACAGTAACAAAAGGAAGCGCAGGATGGTTGGGCGTAAACTAAAAGTCATATTGTTCTGCTACCTACCTGTCCTATCCACCTGCGCGGTATCAGAGATGTGACTCATCTTTGCCTAGGAAAATGATAATCCACAATAAGAGGCAGGGCATTCTGATGGGATTTAAGTACCCTCACATTCCTTCCAGCCGGACCTAGGATACTTTCCATCTCAGTTCAAGCTCGTACAGCAAAGAACAAAACACAGCCCGATGGCTTGGCGAGTGAATTGATAGTTGCAATGAATCATTCGACGCCGCGGCGACCACTACCAATACACCTTGCTGCCATATGGCTTGCCATCTCATGTTGGTTGTGACGGCTTCACATCCCACGTCAGTTTTGCCGTGGGATGTCAAAGTGAATTGACAGCTACATGGTAGCAGAGTGTGGGAGTAGTGAGTGCCATTCAGCAATTACACCGAAGTCATAAGTTTGGTTGCTGAAATAGCAGAACAAGTTGTCCCGTTAATGGAACACCCCAGTGAATCATTTTTAGCTGATCTAGAAGAACACTTAATGCTGCTTGTTGTTTCGCTTAATCAGACTGTGATCCTTAGCTGTTTATCGTGTTTAGGAGCTGGTGTAAATAAAATCACTAAAAATTACAAATTAATAAGAGATTGTTTTTCTAGGTTTTATAAAACGTTAGCCAATAGTAGAGACCATTTGGTGAATAATCCAAATATACCGGTCGAACATATATATCAGCCACTATTTAGGCGGGGGTTATAGGCAGTTGGGAATGCGCGTTTGGTAAATAACGGTGTCGTTTCGCATGTGTATGCGTCGCAGATTGAACCAAATTGGAGAAAATAACTCTTCCGAAGTTAACTTGAATTCCTGGTGAATTATCAACACTACGAGCCGAGCGCCCCATTGAAGAGTTAACAAAATTGACGAGGCCACAATTACTGGCACTCTGCGATCGTCAAGTGAAGCTTCTCAAGAGTAAGCAGTGGATCTCTAAACTCCCTGACAAAGGTGAACGAATCCAAGGATTATACGACAGAAAAACCAGATCAAGAGGAAGTGGTTCTAGATAGCGATGCTGATGAAGAGACAGAGCCGTTAAAAATCATTGAACAAGGTTGTGCCGCTGACAAGGTGGTGAAGTACAAGTGAGCACGATAGTTTTTGGCGCAAATCCAAATTCGTAAGACAGCTGAGCGCACAGTCTCAATATAGGTATGGATTGAATTAATATCGAATGAAATATAATAGCCATTAGCTCATTGTAACTGTAAGAAGTCAACAATAAACAAAAAACCATATGTTTGAAGACTTTTACCGAGTGTGCAAGTTTGATTCAGTCAATTTTACATTTCCGAGTAGCATAATTGTAAATATCGGGGCTCCATCTCTTATATTAGCATACGAATAAAAAGTGTTGCACCCAGTTAAATAAAAGAACAAATTTTAAAAGTATAAAGTCGTTCCACCCTTGCTTGAGAATCAATGCAGAACTACGTATAATCTATCTGCTATCGTTATAGTGCCCGTAATAAAATATAACTGATCAAACATGAAGTTATCGCTTTGGAAATTCGACATCTTTGGCTCTTATTGAAATAATAATCGCAATGTACGAAAAAGAAAAAATAATAATGCGGAGTATGTTTAAATGAAGATAAAATAAAACGTTGGTTAGCTACGAATTAGGTCAAATCGATGAAAGGTGTTGAAACTTTATTAGGCTGATTTAATTTTTCTTCAAGATGTTTTAAATGTGATATTGGAATCGAACACAAAAAGATTTAAATGAGTTTAAAGTGATTAGCGATGATAAAGTTAAGACAGTAGTGGAAATTACTCTTTTAATAATTGGCTTAGTTTCCGTAATGCTGATCATCTTAAAATTACAGACAAGACACAAATTTGAGGCTAGCCTTGATTTTGACAAATTGTCTTTATGTGACACACTCTACCGTTTTAGTCTTAAACTATAACACTTACATTGGACTTACTTTTAAAATCTTATGTCTAAAAAATATTTACTTTAAGTAAAATGCACATGCATGCAATCTCCTTGAAAGAAACTTCTTTCCTGTTCAAAAAAAAAAGGGAAAATATAGGGATTGCTAAAATCAACAGTCATTTATATTTTTTAAATATAAAAAATAAACAGGCTTGCATTAACATTAAACAAGGCCAGTGGACGACGTATGTAGGTACTCATATATTAAATTACTGAGGACTTTCTAATAACCCGGTAATATAATGATATGAATAAAAAAGGAGACTGTCGTAGATAAATCACGGTCCTAACAAAAAAAAAGAAATTTTTGAAATAAATTATTATGGGCAGTTTTTAGCATAATTCTTATTAATTGTTCAACGAAATATAACCCTGGTTATCGCGCTAAGTGATTGTTGAAAAAGGAAACCTATAATATCTGGATATATCGATTGATAATGATAATTCAAGAAGGAAACAATAATCGATAAGTAGACAGTAGGTTCTAAGCAGATATAAATGTAGATAACAACCTAAATTATTTAAGTTAATATAAGCACATTTAGCATGTTTGTACAGATGTTTAGGAGAATATTTGCAAAAGAATACAAAAGTATAATGAATTGCTAACTTAACTCAGTCTTTACTTTCCAGTGGTCCTTCTTTTTTCAGAGGCAGTGAGAGTGCATGGTAAGTATGCCGTCGAGAGGGTAGGGTTTGAACAAATCCACTGAGGTCGGTTTTGCGTCGCAAGCAGTACGGGGTACCTTTGTTGGTTTGCCTTTTTCTTTAGAGTAGCTTTCGTCGGTTTCACGTGAACGTAGTGTATTTTTCGGTACCGCGTCGATAAAATTCGGGAACGCGGAATGGAGATTAGATTTTCGTACTTTGACTGGATAAATGAAGAAATACGGAGTAACGTAAAGTAGGTTTCTTCTCCGTATGATTGTGTTTTCGACGCGTTTGAAACGGGTGTTTAATGGTGGCTGAAAAAAATTGTAAATGAGCGTAATCCATTTTAAGACCCGCGATCGAAATCTTCTCCGATCTAGCTGACCGACAAGCAGCCACCACGAAAATGGATTATGGTGCACGGATTGGTTGACTGGTTGGTAACGTTCGTTGGCATGACTCAGACTTAACGTCTCGAACCGATGAGAGGTCGGTTCCTCGTTCGTGACTTAGACGGGAAAGTCATTACATAGTACTGCTCTGAATTTTCTGCTGCAATGTGTTGCGAATTCCGGCCTTTGTCAGCATTACTTATTCATTAGAATCGAACTTCATTAATTTTTTTCCTATTGCATTTTATTTCTTTAACAAACAACACTTAACTTTCTTCGCTCCAATAGTAAATTCAATTTTTCAAATATGACTTGTTGCTCCCATTCATGAATTGCAGTGGGGTAGCAATCGTAAAGTAATTACATTTCCTAAGCTCTTTATGATGCTTCTACTAGTGAAACTCTGGTAAACAAAATGCTGGCAGGCAACTCAACCGCACTTGCGGTAGTTTTACCTTCACTGCTACGAGGCCTGGTATTGGAAGCCTACAGAAGGATCTTCACGGCTCCCCCGCAACATCGGTGGTCTTGGCGCAAAGGCCACTCTGCAGGCTGAATTTCTGTAAATCAATCAGGACGAAGGTATTCAAGATAAGATGCACTCCCGAAGGCAACATCTCGGAGAGACATTTGCCTGATTCAGGGCAGATTTCCTACACCTCAACGACTGCCTGTTGGTTTCACTCTCCCATAGTGAGATGTCATCCCTGCTGAAACGAAGCCTTTGTCCCGACATACGGAGACGCGTTTCAATTTTTGACTTTCCCGGCATGGCGTTCCTATTATAAATCATCAGTCACATTGAAGCAGTGGAAGAGAACATAAACGAATGGTCGTTCAACACCTCGTGACCCAGTTTCCGATGAGAGTTAAAAAAGTGGTGGTAGCTGATTATTTAGATAATGACTCGACTCAGGTCATCAGTAGTGCAGCCCACATGAGTCGCGAATCAGAATCAGAAATCGACCCAGCTTTTGTAGAGGCAGCCGCTATCCCTACGGCCTGCAGAAATTGTAGACAACCTGGATACCGATTTTCTGCAAGGCGGATACGTATGCTCCAGATTGCTAAGACTGTGAATGACAAAAGCTTGCCAACGAGTGTCCAGACTAGCAGGAGGCATTCAAAGTTAAGGAGGCTACTCCTCAACCACCACTCCCAAGAAACCTGCCGAGAAAAAATCGAATAAAGCCAGACTAGTGAGCCACCTTTGACCCCGATAGCCGACGATCTCAATGTAATGATTTTCACTCTCGTTCGCCCCGTCGAGAGATTTCTCAAAGGAAATCTAAACCGACCTCTCATCGGTTCTAGACGTAAAGTCTTGGAACGTGACAAAGGATTGTACCCATCAGGTCGACAAGTCCGGACACTCTTAGGCTACTTCGAGATGGCTGTTGGCTCGCTAGCTAGTTTGGAGAGGAGTTTTGGTCGCAGGTCTGACGCGAGCAGGCTAAGTCCGAAATACAACCCATCAGCCATCATCGTTAGGAGGAAAAGGAACAAAGAAAACTGCTGAAAAAATACGCGCTAGGCACAACAGTAATGTTCAATAAATTTATGGGTGAATACCTTCTTTTTATTATTATTCTACCTGTTTAATCCAATATTGCGAACAACTACCAGACAGTTCTAAACCTTAACCAATATCTATGCCACCTGTAGCGGCGTATTGTTTTCGTAAAATGGATCAGTAATACAAAATTTAAGGTCGTACCGCTGGATCCAGGGCATAGTTTTCTTGCTTCAATGTGTTATTAAAATTTATACTTAGAGTTTTAGGGGGTTAGTCATATAGCTTATTAAATTTTAGAATAATTCGCGGTGCCATCGATGTATACGAGGAAATGTGAGAAAGAAATCAATTTTCTTTTCTCTATGGTATACCTAGTCTAATTTGAGGAATAAAATAACCATTAAAAATAATGGCTCTCAGTACTTAATGGTAGAAAACTTGAATTGATGTTTTTCTTCAATGCTCGATGAATAGCTAATGGTTCTTAGTTACACCGTAAATATTTTCTTCATTAGTATTTCAATCAACGATTTGCGTGCGAATAAAAGGGTTTCAAAAAAATTCTCAAAATAAATCTTCCTCCAACTTTTCCAGAAAAACGCAAATATTGTAAATTTAATGTCAAACAAATATATATTTCGGAGGTAAGAGTTCCTCCTACCTCCAAAATATATATTTGTTTAACATTAAATTTACAATATTTGCGTTTTTCTGGAAAAGTTGGAGGAACATTTATTTGGAGAATTTTTTAATGGCGCAAAAAAACCGAGATAACGAAGAATTAGACAAGGGTTTCAGTTCAATTTATGTCTATGGGCGTTATCAAAAAATTTCTCAAAACTAAAATAAATATGTTATATATTTAAATTTGATCTAGCATGCAGGATGTCAACATATATAAATCGCAAGCGCGTCTCTAATTGCGATTCCGTCTTCGTCGTCATCTTCATTTACTTTAGCTTTATTCGTGTTAACTTCATTGTTAAATTCAAATTTACTTAGCCAGGATCCTATACCTAAATCGCATTTTTCATTAAGAAAATTACATAATATACAACGCGCTTTAACCTTCAACTGGTGAGGTGGTGTCAATTTGACGTTGCCAACAAATTAACAATGTTTTTCGCAGTGACGCGTCTTAGTATATGCCTAAATGTCAGTTTCACGGCAACTGCGGAACGAACCGGACACTGCAAGCTAGTATTTGCAACGATACGTGGTACTTGACGTCATTTTGTCGTCTTCTCACCAGCTATTGTTGTTCAAAATGAACGTGAACGATCCAGATTTTGAGCGTTTTGGTTTGGATCAATTAGAAAATGAGAATAGTGATATAAGTGATATACTCGTAGAGGGTCAACACGTTTCAGACAGTGAAGAACGGATTTCAGAGATCGATGAACAATCTAACGAGGAGCTCTCAGGCAACCAAGCCTATTATTTAGGGAAAAAAGTTGGAAATAGAGGGCAATTTAAGTGGTATAAAGACCCTCAAAAGACCAGCCCGACTCCAAACTCCGGACCATAACATCGTTCGAACTCGGAATTCGACCAAAACACCTGATTGCAATACTGAAGTAGATTTCTGGAACATTCTGTTCACAGAAGCAATTCTGAAAATAGCCGTCAAAAATACTAATAGAAAGTTGAAAGAACTTAGATCGAAATACAGGGATGGTGCTCGGTCAGAATTGAAAGTTATTGACATGACAGAACTACGAGCACTGATTGGATGTCTGATTTTTACTGCCATATTCAAAAGCAACAAAGAAGATATTTCTTCCTTGTTTTCGACAAATGGAAGGGGAAGAGAAATATTTAGATGTATTTTGTCAGAAAAACGGTTACTAATACTACTAATGGCATTACGATTTGACAGTCTTAGACCCAGAGAAGAGAGAATGTAGATGGATCCCATTGCTGCTATAACAATGTTGAATGACATTTGTATATCAAACTCTCAAAAATATTTTACTCCAGGCTCTGATATGTACATTGATGAAATGCTCGTAAAGTGTCGTTGCCGTTGCAAGTTTTTAATGTATATACCAAAGAAACTAGTTAAATATTGGTTGAAACTCATGTGTTTGACTGATGCTTCGAGAAATTATTTCTATAACGGTTATATGTATTGTGCTAAAGACACCGATAGGCAAGGACTGACAAATGTTGAGAAGAAATTATCAAAACTGACACAAAGTGTTATATGGCTGACAAAACCCAGTTACCATTCAAACCGCAATGTAACCGGAGATAATTGGTTCACATCAATTGAAGCAGTTAAACTTTTAAAAGAAAAAAAGGTCACATATGCTGGCACCATGAATAAAACAAAAACTGAAATTCCACCTGAATTTGAACCTTCGATATCTAGACCAGTTAAACAGACTATTTATGGCTTCTTAAAGTATATATGTATGATACCCTTTGTACTAAAACGCAACAGAGCAGTTGTTCTTATATCATCGGTGCATTATGATAGACGTAATCATCAAGAAGGTGAAAAAAAGTAATAATATTATAATTTCACTAAAAATAGTGTAGATGATACTGGCAAAATGTGCAGCAACTACTTCTGTACTTGGAGGACGAAAGGATGACCACTCCTTCTTTTTTACCGGCTGATTGATATTGGTGTTGTGAACTCTTATGTACTCTTCAAATCTCGAAACCCTAAAACTCTAAAAAAATTGGTAGGCATCCAAAGATTTAAAAGTGCTTTCTTCAATAAAATCATATAAATTTTTGATAGGTATACATTCTTGAGTACAATTGTGGACGAGCTTTGTAAACCACATAAATGTTGCGCCACTATACTTATCAGAAAATTTCTCGAGGCGTTTGCACTTCCATCAAATGAATTTTGAAGATAGAAGACGAAGAACTTGAACCTTCAGCATCTCTTAAACTTGAGAAACGAGGTACAAGTACAATATGTCCTGCAAAGAAAAAGAAAAGAACGTCATATTTATGCAAAAAGAGTAGGAAACCAGCGTGCCTCGATTGCCTTGAAAAAATTTGTATGGTATATATTTTTATTTACTTTATGTTCCATAGATACGAAAAAGTTATTGATTTTACGCTATAAACACGAAAAACTAAAATTTAAGTTATTTTTTTAAAAAGAAAATAAAAAAATGAATAAAGCTCCTCTTTACCTTAAAAAATATATTCTAGTTTTTTTAATTCACAAGTTAAAAAACAAGCTTGAAAATAACATATTTTTTTCCATCTATATTAGATAATTTCTATTAAAAGTGTGAATGTGTAATAGAACGTCAGAATGACGTCAGCTTTCCAATACTGAGATGATATTCATCTCACCAGTTGAAGTTTAATGATGGTATAACAGCTTGTCTCACGAGCCTCGGGCCCTTGACTGAGCATAGCAAATCTAGATTTCATACCAACGAATGTGTCTAATATAATACCTGGACATTGTGACAATATATTATGAAACATTTCAGCTTCTTCAGACAAGGAATCGTTGTCTTTGTAAAGTTTCATTAGGTATTTTGATAAGCGAAAATTTGAATTAACAAATAAACAAATCAGAACCTGAGTTTCTCCAATGACTTTTGATTTCGTTATCAATAGCTCATTTGTTTCGAGTTCTTGTTGTCAACGTATTTTTAGTGACAAAATGGTGCATATACAGTACCCCTGGAGGAAGCGAGTCACCCGTTGGCTGTGGAACTTCTGGAGAAAGGTGAAACAGTTAAGTGCAATTCAGATGTATAACCGGATGATAGGCTTAATAGACGCTGGAGTCAGCGGCAATTGCATAGCAGCCAATTTTGCAAGAGAAGTCCTGAAAAATCATACGAATCAAATCCAGCGATTCACTACCTTTTTGAGCACGACGGATGGAACTCGTCACACCATTGAAGGGAAACTCCCGACTGATGTAACCTTTTTTTGTTTTTTTTGTGGTAGTTAGATGGATACCATTTATGCACAGAGTGTGAGACTCCCATGCTCGCAAGAACGCGACTGGACTACCCACTAAACACCTCAACTGTAAACCTGAGAGCCCAGTCTGGAACCGTTTGACATATTACTTTGGGCCAGGTCGGGTTTTGTTACGTCATGACGCGCCTTCAATCTGGGCGATTCCTTTCCTAGCGAGAGGGGAGACGGGAAGAGGAAGTGGCAGAGCGTCACCAACAGGATGATCCTTCGCTTGGTGCAACTATATGCCTCTGCCTTTGGACCGCGCTCATCACCTCTGCAATCGAATCAATGGTAGAACGTCGTGCTCTAAAGCCGTACTGTCGAGGAGTTATGCCCCCAGTAGCATGAATCACGTCAATGAGTCTTCCCTTGATGAGGCCGTATCTAGCATGCATAACGGGTGGTATGCAGACGGCGATTCGGGATTTCCCTTCCCCTTGCTGATCAGCACGAGCCTCGCCATCTTCCATCGTACCGGGAAAACCCCATCCCGTAGGCAAGCGTTGAATGTGCTGAGCAGCAAGGCCCCACGGATCCTTGTTCACATTGTCCACTAGGTCTTGCCAGCAGCGAGCGTTGCTATTGTTGATCAATTTGCGAAGGCATTTCCTGGCCGACTTATATGCTGCCGCCCAGTTGCATGCCTCTTCACGGTTCCACGCCCGTTGAGCCTCACGTCGAAATTTGTGACACTCCCTTCGCTTTTCAGCGATTTCAGCTGACCATCTGTACACTGAGGGCTTGCCGTGCCGGAGTTTTCAACGGGGCATAGAAGTGCAGCAAGCAGTCGTAATGATGCTCATAGTAGAGCTCACCACGTCTTGAGCTACCAGTTCTTCCGTCCCTTCGAAGCTCCCTGCAGTGGCTCACTTACTGTGAGCACCTCGACGAACCTCTCGACGTCCATTCTTCCGATGTTCCATCCAATTGTAGAAAGCCGAGGGCACGGACGTCGGGAGGCAAGATCACTTATCTCAAGCAAAATACACTGATGATCACTGGCTGAGTAGTCGTCTAATACTTTCCAATTGTGTATCCTTCATACAAAGGACTCCGAGGCGAATGTCACGTCCGGTATGGTTCCCTCACGGCCAATACGGTGGAAAGTCGGCATATTTCCGGAGTTTATTACGACGAGCGCCATCCTGGCCGCCATTTCCAGGATTCGTTTTCCCGGCGGATCCGTTTGAGGCATGCCCCATTCGATTGCTTTAGCGTTGAAGTCGCCCCCAACGCGCAATTCGCCCTCTGCATTGGAGACAATACCCTCCAGAGCATTAAGCTTGGCTTGAAAAGATGATATCGATTCGTAAGGCGTTAGGTACACACTAAAGAAGGTGGTTCCTGAGCACCGAACCCACACGAAATCATCCCCCCATCCCCAACTCTCCGCTTGGAAATCACTGTTCCGAATCCAGATAGTGGTAGTACCAGTTTCGTCGGAATACCATAATGCAGGACTTTTAGCATGGTGTTGCTCACTCAGCAGCAAGAAGTCGGCTTTCATGTCCCTCGCAAACTGCTCAAGCAGATTTTGGGCGGTTGAGCTGTGGTGTAGGTTTAGCTGCAGGATGCGGGTCATCAAATTCCTGGTTTTGCCTTGGCTAGGGCTTCCTGGACCACCCGGCATTTTCCTGATCCTAAGACGTGTCCAACATCAGGTCTTGGATCAGCATCCTTGCAAAGAATACAGTGTGCTGTGTGAAGGGTTTAGCCACAACTACGATAACAAGTTTTTATACGTTTTTCGACCTTTGAGCGGCTGCCATTTTGTTTCAGATGCGCCGACTTTGGATTTCGTTACACACTCTAATGAGCCTCTGCATACAATTTAGTTAAAATCGGAGCTATACTGTAAACAGAACACAAATCACGTATTTTTGTCTAAAATTTGATTTTCCCTCGATTCGGCTGGTTAAGAAACTTAGCCGAGGTATTGGCTAATACAGCTTTCCTGAAAATTTGGTGAAAATACAAGCAGCATTGCGACTGCTAGCGTGGGCGCAAATGTTTTTTCATCCCACATACAAATATATATATATATATATATATATATATATATATATATATATATATATATATATATAAGCTTACTTGTTTTGCATTAGCTGGTAGTGATTTGCACTGTTCTACAGTACAACGCAATACTTTGCAGTATCCCATAGTTCTCCATAATACTCTGCAGTACACTGCATTACTCTGCAGTATATCGGATTGTTGTTGCATTCAGCAGTCTGGTGTACAAGTAAAAAATTTTACTTATACTTTTAACAAAAAGAAAAATACTAATCGCGATCGGGCGGTTCCCCGTTGCGTTCAAGTTCACAAAACATAGTACAGATTTTTCTAATTCGCATGTCTTATTTTAATGTAATTACTGCTGCATTCGCAATTGCTGGCGTTTCCAGATTCGTGGTAAATTTGTTACAGGTACAGCAATTCTGCATTCGTACGTACTGGGTGAAGGTATTTTGCTGACATACAGTCTGTTAAGTAAGAGCGTGTCCAGCATAAATTGCGATCGGTAAGTGATATCGACTTCAATTTTTTTTTTTTTGATCGGTAGAGGGAACCTCTGTCATTAGCGTTTCGATAAAACAAATTTCAGTCGAAGTAAATCTTCCGTCGGGAAAACACTAAAATCGCGATGAGTGCCATTTACACAAAGCGCTTCGAGGCCGTGTTCCTTTGCACACACTCTAAAGGGCCAAAAATGAACTATCTAGTGGTGGCTACATACACTAAAAAGTCTGTATCATTTGTCAAAAAGTGAGTTTAATGATTTAAAGATCCAAAAACCGTCGAAGATCTTCCAAATCATGGTTCGGTAGGAATATGGACCAAAAAAGACGAAAAGCGAATCGTGGCTTTATTTTCGCGCAATTCTGGCTTGTCCTTACGTCAAGGACAAGCGAAATTGAAGCAAAAAGGTCTCGAGTTATCAAACGTCGCCATTCGGGAACATCTGTGCGCAAACAATGTAAAATGGCGGAGTATCGATAATGTTACCAAACACCGGAGTCGGCTGTGTACTGAATGGAAACGGGAAAAATGCATTGTGACACTTGATTGGGCTTTGTAATCGCCTGATGCAAATCCTATCAAAAACGTCTGGGCGTATCAAGCAGAAGCTCCGTGGAAAACGTGTTTACACTTTGAAGCAGCTCTCCCAACAAATTCGACTCATTTCGAAGGTGCTTCCCCTCGAATACGGGGAAAATTTAGTGGAAAGCATGCCTTGGAGATACCAAGCAATAATTGATACTGGTGGTGATTGGTCTCACTATGAAATGGAAAGCGCGTTACCTCTGAATGTATTTAATGTATGTATAAGTTAAAAACTGTTGTTAAATAAACAATTTCAAAATTATGCTGGACACGCTCTTACTTAACAGACTGTAGTGTCTGGTACGGGTTAGCGTGAGAATGCTTGTTAACTTACACAATTTTTCCAACTGATTTCCCCTTAGCTAACATTCGTTTTCTGTGTGGTCTAGTGGTTAGAGCATGAACGCATAAGTCGAAGGTCCCAGGTTCAAAACTCGTTGGGAGCAACGTGATTTAGTTCAGGGGATTTTTCAGACAGACTATGAGTGTTCACTCAGTGGTGATATGTACTGATTTAATCAGATCATATCATAGCTTAGCAGGCACACGGGAGTATGGTACTCACCAAATCAACTTCCGAAAAAATCAATACGGTCATGAAAATGAGATACTCTAACTATCTTTAAGCGAAGGCCCGAGAGGGGCTGTAGTGCTACAAAGAAGAAAAGAATATTTGTATTAACTCTCCAATCATTTAGAAAATATTTTTCAACGTCAAATAAAACTTCTAAATTTTACAAGTATGGGGTTATGGTTCTGTGGCAGTTTTTATGTGGTTGGTGGGAGAAAGCTCTAATTTCAAATCATATCGAAGCTATATTTTAAGGTCATTCCTCGATGATTATTTGCAATTCAATAGCTTTCAATCAAAAAGTAGATGCGCTAATTTTATGGGGAGTGTTTCTGTTGACAGCGATTTCTGATCCTTTAAATGGTGCGCAGAGTCAAAAAAAAACACCGAGGCAGGCATGTGCTTGCCCACCAACTCTATAATACCCTTTAGTGCAATCAGTGCACTTGTATTCATTTAATCATATGCTTACCCCCGACAAATATTCCTCAAAGATATCCTCTTTCATCACTATTCCGAAAAATCCTACTCTAATCACCTCACCCAATAAACATAAATTCAAGCAAAACATCGCCTGAAGGGATTCTTCCGGTCCTGATTTACAATTTGTTTATTCAACCGTTAGCATTAATTTTACAGGTTGCCTTGTGCATATGATATACAATATCCGTCTGACATTCCATACTGATATTCAAATGTGTACATACGAGTACATTCCATACGTTCTTAGATTTTGTATTCGTCCCTTTATATGCTCGAGCCTGCACAAGTAACCCCTTTCACGATAACATGTCGAAGGATAATTTCGGAGGGTAAATGAGGCAAGTAGGAATGAACAAGGTGTTTAGTCGTTGCATTTGCGGCACGTGACACATTCGAGCCACCTCGAACACATGTCCATCGATAAAGTTCCATTTCCAAAGGATGAGCTGCGTATTTACCATGCGTACATTTCCTTTTTCGGTAACAAATGGCGTCAGTTGACAACGGGGATGTGATGAAATACTTTCCATCTGCTGACGAAGAAGCTGACATACAATCGAGCTCGTGCTGCCCTTCCGATGGGATCCCAATTTGTATTAGGGTAGATGTTTGATTCTTGTTCAGTGAAATTGAGAGTGAGGGATGTGTGTAGGCAAGAATGGAATTCAAATCAGTGAAAGAGAATAATTGAGCTTACGATTAGTAAAATATCGATAATGCTGCATATCGTCCTTTTATTATGTATATTGTACTGATTAATTATTTGAATATATTATTTGAAGTAAAGCTCCAGTTTAAGCCTCGAACTTTAAACAGCAATTTAACCTTTTCACTAAGATCAAAATCAACTTCGTAGACATGAGCTTTGATTATAAGCACAAAATAATTAGGCTTAATACACTCAAGAACTAAGAAATTATTTCTTAGAAGGCAAATAATTTGGAATACCCTCCTTATGTTCAATCAAGCAAAATGGACCAATTCTTTTTCCGGAAATTCGTCACCGAAACTCAAGAAGCCAACTCCGCTCCATCTCAGTCAAAGCTAATTTTGGGCATGGAAAATCGATGGGGACATGCAACAAATTAAGATGAAGATAAATGTTTCAACTGCCAGCAAAGCCAAATGTAAAGAAATGCTGCTTGACACCAGGAACGAGTTAATTTCTCTTAATGCGCTAAAAATAACAAAACTATGACAAGATAGACAAATCCAAAAGGCAGCAAACATAATTTGGTATGCTTTTCCGTCGCACCTCCAGGGATTTATACAAAACATTAAAACATGAGCACAAACCGACAAACATTCCCATCCTCATCGACTAGGCCAGACCAAGCCATCAAGGAAGAATCGTTGAAAATCTTAAGAATCTCTTAATGCATCCCATCAAGATGTTTTTTACAAAAACCGGAAAATTAAGCGTGATGATGAAAAACAGAAGAAGGAAGAAAACCCATTCAGTCACTCACTCAATACTCAGTCGAGGGGGAAAATGGGTTACACCTGCCCCATCGAATGACTACAATTTGTCAGTGATAGGGAAGTGTTGCTGGTCCATAGATTGCGTGGAAAATCTTCAAAGCGCTTTTCGCCGTTTTCTAGATACGAGTACACTCGTGCAGGAATGGATGTATGTTTGGATGCAGGAGATGGATGCATGTAATGTACGAATGGAAGATGAGTGGATTTCGCGTTGGGAAAGCGTGAGGAATGGGCAATCGCTTCCCAGAAGCCATAAAGGCATCCAGCTGTACAACTCATCACGGACCATGTTCGATAGAAATTCACCGGAACTTAATTAACAGCTTTGGGGCCTCAAGCGACAAACGAAAATAAATTTGTCTAGACAGATGTGAGACCGTGAAATTGGCAAGGGACATCCGATGAGGCGATTGGATTTCATTGCAATCATAATCGAACGATGAAATGGCCAATTTCTACACTTGGCAAGCAAAGGATGATGATAATCGATTAAAGCTGGCATAAAATTGGAGAATACTGGTATGGTTCATTAAAATACTCTTCCCCGCTTTATTTTTTGCAGTTAATACATCCTCTCTGCCATTGCACCCAAAAATTCCTGTGGTCAAAATCATTCACATTTCCCAGTTTCCTTGATTGATCAAACAATTTACCGACATCTCGTCTAATCACACATAATAATCGGCTCCCCAATTGAGCTCTCATAAATTCCATTACAGCATCAACGCCCCAAACAACTTTTCCGATTGATCATCATTAAAGCTAGGAGGTCCCATTGCTGGCGCAGATAGAAGACAGCAATTTCGGTTCCTTTTCTAAACGGTGAAACACTAAACCAATAAAAATAGCCTTTCGTCACACCCTGTAGAGAAATCGTTTTTAAGCGTTAATGGTTAATCGTCGCGAGGTGTTTGTAAGTTGGCGCCGGCTACCCACGGGGGGCGTTCAAAGGAGAAAAAAATAAAGAACGGCGCGCTCACACAAGACATAACAACAAATGAAAAAGAACCGTCCATCAACTCTGCACACCTGAGATGACTCAAAGAAACAAAACGATCTTAGAATCGCATTCACCTGTGTGATGTTGGCTTTGTAGGCTCATACCTGAACTACCTATGGATCTTGGCTAGGGATTTGTAATGTGTGCAATCAAGTACCTTGGACTGCTCAGATGTGAACGATGTGCTGGATTTAATCCGAGATAAGTTGAGCTACCTGTGTGATTCACGCAAATGGCTTTATCTGAATGCTGGCAGTGGTGTATGAAAGTGAATGACTGGCGAGCAGAGCAAGTTTCCATCTAATGTTAACCCCTTATCGCACAGATTTTTTCAATAACCGGCCAAAAAAGAATCATTTTTTTATGTAAAAAAACATACTTTAGAACATTGTCTTGGCAAAAAAATTTCTATTATAATTTTGGATTTTGACCCTCATCGCAGAAAACAGCTGAATATTGCAGTGTTACACGTAAATTGACTTTTTAATCTTACTTTCCGAATTGCTATTTCGAAAATAAATACATATTTTTATCAGTAAAAATATTTATACTTTTTCAATCGAAATAATAATAATACTATTATAGTGTAATCCGGTTATAACGTACCTTGTTGGGGTCCCCATCAAGTAGAGTACGCTATAAAAAACTTAAAAACAAGTTGGGTAAGCAGACCTACGCTCATGTCAGAAGGGTTTTGTATTCAATTTACAAAATACAGTCACCAGATCGAATCAAGTCAAGAAACATGTCAAAGACGATTTTATTGGAGAAAATATGAAATACGAAGATCATACTATTATTAACAAAGTTGAACGAATATCGACTTCTGAAGTTTTTGGTATTGTTATACTCATAAATATCTCGCTTGATAATTATTTCATTATCTGCGACGGAGGAAACACATTCTTCATGTATTTCCCCCCTGTGCCCCCACTGAAGCAAAAACTGACAGTTTAACAACTGTTTTGAAAAGCTCCCATGAAAACTTTCATTTCATACTCATATCGGCTACGTTTGATGATTTTTTTTTCAGGGGCCAATCTCCTGTACTGTTATCATCGATTAATGGCCAATTTTTTCGAATCCTAGAATGGTTACAAAACCCTTGTGCTAGGAGCTCTCTCCCGCGTCCTTGACTTGTTTCACTTATGAGCATTGACTGTAGCTACTCATCTTCAGTAATTCATTAAATTGAATGAAGTGTTCAATGCATGTACCTTAAACGGTGAAGTTGGGAAAAAATAACTCAAAATTTTTCAATCTTCGCATTTAAAACACCCACTATTTTGTTTTACGATTACTGATACCACTAGCTGAACCGGTTCTCAAAGATATACATGCCACCTATCATTCCTGAAATTTTCATGCAAATCCTAGCAAAACTGTAGTGTCTGAGTCGGTAAAACGCGCATGTTGTTCCATAGCCATATGTTGCCATAGTAATAAATGCAGCGCATATTGTTCCATAGTAATACAGGAAAATTCAAACCGCTATAACTTCGGTAAATATGATTCAATCTTTATGAAACTATCAGGATAGATCAATCTTCTAAATATACATTTACGTACTGAATTTCATTGAATTTAAGGGTAACGTTAAGATTTTATTCAAGAAAACATAAAATCGATAAATCATACCATTACTAACAAAGTTGAGCGAATTGCGACTTCTCACGTATTTGTTGTTGTTGTACTCACCAAGGCCTACATTCCTGATTTTTTCAGATTTTTCGGAGCACAGGTGTCCAATCGCGAGGGGGGGGTGACACAAATTTTTCGTGTATTTCCCTTCCCTGTGCGCCCCACGAAGCAAATTTTGCCAAACTAAGACCTGTTTTGAAAAGTTCTCATTAAGAACTTTCATTTGATATCCATATCGACTACCTTCAATGAAATTTTTTTTCGGGGGGTCACTCTCCTATATTGGGAGACCCCCTTAAATACCTAATAACATTTTTTTGTAGTTGAACTTTGAAGAGATCACAACTTTACCCCTACACACAAAATTTGATGTTTCTAGCTTAAGTAGTTTCCGAGAAAAACTGCCGTGACACACGGACGGACGGATGGATGGACAGACGGACAGACTGGTCGCGAAACTAGTAGGGTTTTGTAAAATTATTTTACAAAACCAATATAAATTGTAGCCTTAAAAAGTTTTCATATTTCGAACTTTGCTAGCCGTCATATTGATATTCTGCCCTGATCCTGAAGTTTTTTTTATTGTTCCACGTGTTTCGACTTTTGAGTGACCTTCATTTTCTTTCGAATGGTTCCAATTTGGATTTTTATTCAGACCTTTATCGCACACTTGAACGGATCTTTCGTATGAATATTGGTACAAATCAGACCTATACAAAGGTTATCATATAAAATGTCCCCTATTTTATTATTGCTTAATCAATTTGAATGATTAACACAACTCGTCGACATATTTGATTTCAAAAAATTTTGCGAAAATCAAAGTGAAACTGCGACCTCCAGGCACAAATTTCGTGATGCTCTATTCTGACTTTGTTATATACTATATATATATATATATCTATATATATATATATATATATATATATATATATAGATATATATATATATATATATATATATATATATATATATATACAGGGTTTTCCAATAATAGGTGTTATTTTGATATTAATAGAAAAATGCCATTTTTTAATACAAATGATCGGATGTTTATTTGATTATAAAGAAGAAAGTACAGTGACTCCCAAAAAGGTCCGCACAAGTAAGAAATTTTCCTCCTTTCTCATTTTATAAGGCAATTAAAAACGGGAAAATTTTTTTTAACATTTTATTATTAGCAGAACATAACAGTCTTACAGATCACATAAATAAAATAGTTTCTCACAAACAAGGAAAAAAAAAACAAGGAAATTCCATGAAAAAACAGAAAATGTCATCCTTCAAAAAGATCCGCACAAGAGCTAAATTGTAGAAATAAACAAAAATTTTAGTAAGCTAGTATTTTGTTGCATGTCCGTTTTGTTCAATGACACATTTTAATCGCTTACTGGCATACTGGAGATGATTTTCCGCAGGTATTCCACATCCATTTTCACCCATTCTTCGCGAAGCCTTTTCTCGAGCTCCGTTTTTGAACAAATTGGCATGCTATGAACTCTACGGTTCAATTCATCCCAGAGATTTTCAATGGGACTACAATACGGTGACTGAGGAGGAGGATGAACCACTTTTGGACAATTATACAGCTGCCATTCTTGAACAATGCGTGCCTTATGTTTGGGATCATCGTCTTCATAATATTTGAACGAATCCGAAATGCCCATTTTAGCAGCGCTTTTTCGCAAATTTTCCTTCAAAATGTCTGAATATCGACGGAAATTCATGATACCATCTATAAATACTGATTCGCCAACACCACGAGTCGATACGCATCCCCAAACCATCAAACTGCCACCTCCGTGTTTCACTGTAGACCTGAGGTTGATTGGACTCAATTTTTCATTGGGCTTGCGCCACACCATAACACGTCCATCCGAGCCAAAAACATTGAATTTACTTTCATCGGCAAAAATCACATCCTCCCAATAATTGACTTCCTTTAATATAAATTCTTTAGCCAAATTTAAACGCTTTTTTCTATTCACTTCACTGATGAATGGTTTCTTCCGTGCAACACGTCCATTGTATTTAGCATTTCTCAAAACTCATCGAACTGTTTCACATCCTACTTTTTTCTTAAATTCTGCGAACACTTCACTCACAATTTTTGGAGCACTCAGTTTTGGACTTTATTTTTATTTTCCGGACGATAGAGCGTTCTTCAAGCGTCGTTAGAACCTTTGGGGGATCAGGACTATGCTTCAAGTCTATTCTGCCTTCCTCTTTATACCTCCGGAGAATGTCGTAAACAGTTCTACGTTTCATGTTGAGGCTCAAACATATTTCTGCCACATTTTTACCTTCCATATGGTTAGGATTCACCAACTGGATCTTCTCTGGAGACGTGTATTTGACCATTCTAATTTAAAAAGCACAACGTTTTTTAAGCTACGAACAACACGCGGTTTATCATCAATATTAGATATGATCTGCTCGGATCTATTACGACTTTATCACTGAAGGCGATATGCTATAAAGAGGTCACTCAAATGTGTTCTTTTTACATAAAAATGCACATGATTGCCCACGTTTCCTTTTTGGGCGGATCTTTTTGGGGCGTCATATTTTTGTGCTTCTTTTTTAATCCTTCATTTTACTTCTCATTTTGCGATACATTTTCTATTTTTTTGAGTAAAAATATCGAGCTGATGTTTAGTTCAATTAATAATATTTCCTTTTTCTTTTTGTGCCAGGGATTGAAGCATAAATTGAAAAAGAAGGAACATTTCTTACTTGTGCGGATCTTTTTGGGAGTCACTGTATGCCGTTAAAGCGGAAAATAATATTAGGCAAACGAGCACCACGACCACACTTACAGGACCATATCCTTTTCATGAAATTTTCCATAACCAAATTGCAAAGTGGCTGCCCTATGTCCTCGATAGCCTCACGAATTCTATCTTTGAGGTCTTGAATCGATGCTGGGCTGTTGGCGTAGACCTTTTCTTTTAGGTGGCCCCAAGGAAGAAGTTGCAAGGTGTTAAATCACAAGATCTCGGTGGCCAATTGTGATCACCTCTTCGAGAGATAACACGGCCCGGAAACTTTTCCTGTAAAAAATCAATAGTTTCGTTTCTTGTGTGGCACGTCGTGCCGTTTCGTTGAAAATAAACGTTGTCAGATCAATACCATCCGATTCCGGCTATAAAAAATCATTAATCATCTCTCGATAGCGCAATCCATTCACCGTAACTGTTGCTCCAGCCTCATTTTCGAAAAAGACAGGTCCAATGATTCCGCCGGACCATAAACCGCACCAAACAGTCACACGTTGTGGATAGAGAGGCTTTTCAACAATAATTCTTAGGTTTTCCAAGCACCAGATGCGACAATTTCGCTTGTTGACGAGGCTACCGAGGCGAAAATGGGCCTCATCACTCAAAATGATTTTTCGATGGAATTCTGGATCATTTTCGTGTATTTCAAGACCTGATTGGGACGACACGACGTTTCTGATGATCAATGGGCTTGAGTTCTTGTGTTAACTGAGCTTTATAAGCCTTAAGACCCAAATCTTCATGCAAAATACGGTGTAATGACGTTTGTGGAATGCCTAATTCCAAAGAATGACGAGGAATGGAATAACCTGGGTTTTCTGCAGCACTTTCGGCTACAGCAGCAACATTCTCGGCTGTTCTTGAGTGACGTGTACGGGTTTTATTCTTCACATCACTAAGTTGTCCCAACAGCTCGAATTTTTCCACCAATTTCTGTATTGCGGTCCGACAAAGTGCTTCACGACGACCCAAAAATGTTGGAGTTTTACGAACCGTCTCTGCCAAATTATCACCATTTTTGTAATGAATTTTAATGATTTCAATGAGTTGTTGAAGTGTACATCGTTCCATTTTCATTAATGGGGTTTTTATTTGTCAAATGTCAAAAAATGTCAGCTTCAAAAGTGACATCCACCAAAATAGCGGGCTATTCAAAATAACACCTCTTATTGGAAAATCCTTTATGTATATATATATATATATATATATATATATATATATATATACGGGTATATATATATATATATATATATATATATATATATATATATATATATATATATATATATATATATATATATATATACATACATATATATATATATATATATATATATATATATATATATATATATATATATATATATATATATATATATATATATATACTCGTATATATATATATACGGGTATATATATATATATATATATATATATATATATATATATACGGGTATATATGTATATATATATATATATATATATATATATATACGAGTATATATACATATATGTATATATAGATATATATGTATATATATATATATATATATATATATATATATATATATATATATATATATAAATATATATATATATATATATTAGGAATTCGTTAATATTCGTGGGGGCTAGGTTCCTGAAAACTACCGTGAATGTTAACGGCAAAAATTGAGATAAAATTCAAGATTAAAAAAACATTTATTCAAAATTATAGTGTGTAAATAAAAAATAAAATAAAAAATGTGTAGGTACATGTTAGTTTTTTGCATTGTTAATTTTCGACGTAGATGGAAAGAAATAACTCGTAATTGATGGTTGCTGTGCTGATAAATCAACTTCTTTAAGGATTTGAAGTGGCCTCGATATCCCTTTCAAACTGCAAACTTCGATTGAGAGGTCCGAATTCATTGATTTTTGAACAAGTTGCTCCCTCAAGGTTAGAATTTTTGATAAAAACTAGCCAAAATACTTACCCGCATTTTCCCGGCTCTCTTCCTCGCACTCAACATCTTCAGATTCTTTAGTTTTTTGCAAAAGGTCTTCATCCGATAGCTCTTCTTCATGAAGGTTCAGCAATTCGTTAATTTCGTCTTGTCTCATATCGTCAAATCCTTCACCACCAATCTGATGTGCTAGTCGGACTATTTCATCTTCCTCATCTTGAACTGGTGGGATAGTGCTTTCCTTTTCAACCACGTGTGGCCATATCTGTCTTCAGCAAGCGTTGATTGGGCTAAATTTCATTTCCTGCCTAGACGCATCAATGTCATTAATGCAATCGGCAATGTTAAATTTCTTCCAGCAACTCTTTACTGTTTCATCTGAACAGCATTCAATCGAATTTAAAAACGGTGTTTCGTGTAATAAGCTTTAAAAGCTGCAATCAAACCTTGATCAAGTGGTTGTAATAATGATGTCGTATTTGGGGGCAAAAAATCACCTCTACATTCGGATTAGTCCCAACTAAACTGGAAGGATGACCAGAATGAAAACATTCCTTGAATAAGGCACCAGTGACCCATGCTTTGCTATTAGCCCTCCAAAAAACAGGTAGCTGATCTTTGTTTTTTCCCTTTAGTGCTCTTGGATTTTGGGATCGGTAAATTATCATATGTTTTATCTTACAATCCCTAGAAGCGTTTGCACACAGCAGTAAAGCAACACGGTCTTTGACAGCCTTGAATCCTGGGGTAGTTCTTTCAGCGTTAGAAAGGTATGTTCATTTCGGCATCTACTTTCAAAAGATGCCAGTTTCCTCAGCGTTAAGGACTTGTTGTGGAAAATACCCTCCTCTCTTGATAATTTCCTGAAGACTTGCTGGAAATTTTCCTGCTGCTTTGTGATCAGCAGAGGTAGATTGCACAACTAATTAGGTGTTGTGCAAGTTAAGTCGCTTCTTGGAATTTACGAAAAACCCTTTGTTTGGTTGGAAGATAAATCCTGAGCGAGAATTTTCATTAATGCTATCGTGCAGTTTTTTGGCCTTTTCTGTTATCAAAGCTTAACTTAAGGGCATTTTCTTTTGAGACATGTCTTCCAACCATATTCTTAAAGCTTGTTCGGTCTCTTCAAGCACTTTATTTGTGATTTGTGACACTCTTTTTGATGACGCTACTGAGGTAACCCCAACACTGTTCCTGGTTGAATTCTCTTTTGCCTTGATCGAACGAACCGTGGATTCATTTATTTCAAACAAGCGGTCAACGGGGGCAAAACTTTCTCCTGCACGTAACATATCTAAAATTTTTATTTTTTCACCAAGGATTAGGACAGTTTTTTACGATGCCGAGATCGAATTTCACACACAAGTTTTTTGTTTCTTTCCCGCAAATAATGAAATCCCGTCGCGCGAATGCTAAATTTTTCCTCATTTTTCCATCCGTGAATAACGAAAACCACGCATGTTAAGACCGCGAATTTTTAGGGATTACTGTATATATTAACTATCAATATGCGTGATTGTTTTTGTAATTCCATACAATTGAAATGGCGATAATTTACTTAGCTATGATTTGATACTTAGTTATGATTTGATTTCCATGAAATTTCGTAGGTATAAGGGCCTGATATCAGTCTAAATAAATTTCAACCTTAGAATCCTTAAATACCGTTTCAATTTTTGGGGGAAATGTAAAATTTACAAATCATACCATTATTAACAGAGTTGAGTGAATTTTGATTTCTGAGGTATTTGTTGCCGTTGGACTCATGAAGACCTACTTTCGTAGTTTTTGTTGAATTTTCGGCTCAAAGGTGTCCAATCGTGAGGCGGGGGGACACAAATATTGTTCCCGTATTCTACCCCGCGCAATTCCTAATGCAAAAAAATGACATATTTTGCCAATTCAAAAGTTCTAAGACCTTTCATTTGATACCCTACTCGACTAAATTTAATGAAAAAATTTGTTAAGGGCCACTTCGTTACAAGGAGGGACCCCCTTATAAAATTTTGATATATTTGATAGGACCTAAACTTTTGAGAGACCACCACTTCCGACCTTTTCACAAAGTTTGATCTCTTTGGCTTCTATAGTTTCGGAAGAAATTTCTTATGACACACGGATAGACGGACGAACGGCAGATGGACAGATAGGACGGGAAACTAGTAGGTTTTTGCAAAAAAAAAAAAAATTTAGAAAGCCCTAAACATCATGGGACCAGATCCAATAACAAATAACTAAGAGGCTGAAATTGTTGAGCTTTGCTAATAGTAGTAGGAGTTAACATTTTGGTCTGTAAAACTGTATCAGTATCAGCTGAACTTTTTTAATTGGATCATTTCACCCTTTTCACATCAATTTAACGTAAATCTATACGACAAATTTGCTCTACATTTGAAGCTTTATCTATAGTCGCGCGGATATCGATCACTCTTTCGGATGGCTCCGATAGCTTTTTAAATTACTTGTTATGGAATTGTTTGCAGCTACATATAAATGAGTTGCATATTTTGAATAATAATTTTTCTGAAAAATTCTAAGTGTGATGGCCTGAGGAGAATTAGTGCACACGTCGAAACCACCTTCTTCTAACATTTTTCTTCTCTAATAATTTTTCAGAAAAATTATTATTCAAAATATGCAACTCATTTATATGTAGCTGCAAACAATTCCATAACAAGTAATGTATCAGTATCATTTAATTAGATGAAATCAGCCATGTATGTAGCTCTTCAAAATACCATTTAATTCTATAAGTTTCAATAAAATTACAACAATCACATACGATATTCCTACTACATGAGCTTTCCATCGAACCAGAAATTAACCTTTTGATTGAATTTCTTCCAAATTTTCAAATAAGACGAATAACAAAAATACATTTAAGATTCAGGTCAGCCAAGGATTTTAGTAACATTGGAACAAAATGTTAGCTGGTTAAAATTGAGTTCCTTTAAAGCAAAAATATATTCGTTGTGCGTGTTATACAAGTTTTTATTGAATTCAATCATTCTATTTCTCCACATATTGTAGGTTAAGTATGAAAACCTTTTGACATGAGCGAAATTCTGCCTTACCGATTTGTCAAAAATTAAAACAATTTCAAAACGTTACTTCAAAACTTCTTCTTCGTAGCACTACAGCCCCTCTTGGGTCCCCGCTTTCTGCAAATAGTGCCTCTAAATGTCTCGGCCCATTGACCCCGTCCTCGAATGTCAACATTCGAGCACCGATGAATTTTCTTCGTCGACTGAGTCAGACCAGCGTTTCCTCAGTCTCCCCACTCCCCACCCGCTTTCAGTTCTCCCAATGAATACCTTCTTGTGTATCCGTTGTTCACCCATACGATTATGTGTCCAGCCAATTGCAGCTGCCGCGGTCTTACAATCGTTGAGACTTCCGGCTTGATAAAAATTACATACAGCTCATGGTCTAGCTTCGCTCCGATTATTCGCCTCAGGACCCATCGCTCAAAGGCGTTTAATAGATTTGCGGATACTTGGGTTAGAATCCATGTTTAACACCCATAGCATAACGCAGGTCTAATTACAGATTTGTATACTTGCAGTTTTGTTTTCAAGATCGTCAAAACAGAATAAAATATTTCATTTGTGAGCTGCAATATTTGGCGTATTTCGTCTCTTTCATTACTGATTCTCATTATGTTGGCACCTAAATACACAAGTTAACTCATATTTTCGATATTGTATTTGCCAAGTGTGATATTCTGTGTGCTTGAGGTATTTTTCTTCACATGCAACATCAGCTTTGTTTTATGCTAGCTTTGCTTCGCTGTCGAGTTTCTGGAAGAGTTCTTTGGCAGTTGTTAATGGCCGTGAAAAAATGTTGATGTCGTCCGCATAGACCACTACTAGGCTCGGCTTGCATAATAACGTACCTCGTGTATCGACAGGTAGCTTCCTTATGACTTTCTTCACAGCCAAATTGAATAGCAATGGGGGCAGCCCACCACCCTGCTGGAGTTCAGTATTTGTGTCAAAGGCATCGGTGAGTTGGTTATTGATGTGGACTTGAGAGGTCGTTGACGTGATTGTCATTTTAGTAAGACGGACTTATTCGGCTGGGAGCCCAAAGCAAAACATTATTTGGTGCAATACATTACAATCAATACTGTTGTATGCTTGCTTCAAGTCAACGAAAATCCAGTGTAAATCTATGGTGAACTCCCAGCATTTTTCAAAAACCTGCTTGATAATGAACAATTGGTCCATTGTCGAACTACCTACTATAAAACCACCTTGATACCCCCAATAATATTGGTCGCGTATGATCCGATTTTATATTCTAAGATTTTTGAATATATTTTGTACGCCACACCGTGCAAAGCAGTTATTTGCCTCTGTAACTTGTCACCTTTTTTGTGGATAGGGAATATAATTGATTGGCTCCACTCTTTTGGCATATGTTCTTGTTGCCAAATGTGTTGGATGACATTGCGGATAGCTTTATGAACACCGCTGCCACAATATTTGATGAGCTCCACTGGAATCTCATCGATGCCCGGCGCTTTATTATTCCTTTGGGCTTTGATGATGGAACAAACTTTATCCAGAGTTGGTGGGTACAATGTAAATTCTCCACAGGCATCTTTAGACTCCGATGTTCTGGAACTATGCTGAGGATGAAGGAGGTTCTTAAAATATGATGCCCATCGTTTCTTCATCTTGGTTTCATCAGCAATGATATTGCCAATGTCATCACGACAGAGTGTGGTTTTGGGCTGATAGCCACGTAAACTTAGCTTGTGTAGTTGTTCGCTAGATTTACATCTATACTTCTCAATTGGTTGTCATAGTATTTTCTTTTCTTAATCCTAATTATCTTATTCGCTACTCTCCTGAGATTTTCATTGTGTTCTCTCTTTGTCCTGGTGTTGTTACCTATGACATCTTTGTACGTTACCTATGACATCTAGCACTCATAATCGAATCAATCATTCCGCTTGCACTGGGCTTGATGTCTGTTCTTAATTGCCGCTTTCACTTCCATCCAGAGCTTGTTGCTTGTCTTTAACAATGCGTCTGATAAGATGGCGGCAGCTGGTTGTTGAGGGTCTCCAATCAATTTTTGACCATAGACGCCGTTTGGAGCCTATCGATGTCAAATTTTATTGCCGGTTGGTCTTCGCGGAATATGCCTTGACATATGACATCGATTGATTAATTTGATCAAGTAATGATACAAGTTACAATTGGCTCCTCGGTATTTACGGACGTCAAGTATGCTCAAGGGCCAACGTCGTTGGAGCAGAACATGGTCGATCTGGCTTTGTCTGTTACCATCCGGAGATACTCATATCATTTTATGATTGCATTGGTGGGGGAAGCATGCAAAAACGTATGACTAGACTTCTGCTACATGCAAAGTCAATCAGATGCTGGCCGTTGTCATTTGTTTCATCTTGGAAGCTATATCCTCCAGTTGCTCCCCAAGGAGATAGCCCATTGCAAACCTTAGCGTTGAAATCACCCAGAATTATTTTTGTGTCATTTGTAGGCAATGCTCGGCTAGTCTATGTAGGTAATTGTAGAACATTTCCTTTGTAACTTCGTCCTTTTCTTCGGTCGTGGCGTGAACACATATCAGCCAGATTTCGAAGAATCGTACACAACCGTTCATTGATTGCCTTAAAATCAATTATGTGCGATTTGAACTCTCTTTCCACAATAAAGGCCACTTCGAGTTCCCGTTTTTCAGTGTAGGCTTCCCACTTTTGTATATTGTGCGCGATCGCATGTCTTGAATATCATTTCCAGTCTAGTTCGTTTCCTAGATTGCCAGCATTTGTAATGGCCCAACATCCAAAGCATTTTTAATGGCAGCATCCTCCAGCTGAGGTGTTGCGGCTCGTCTATCACCATTGTCCTGACTTGCTGCTCAGCACATTCAAGGCTTGCCTACGGGACGGGGTTTTCCCGGTACGATGGTAGGTGGCGAGGCTCGTGCTGATCAGCAAGGGGAAAAGAAATCCCGGATCGCTGTCTGCATACCACCCGTTCTGCATGCTAGATACGGCTGGGAAAGCGCTAGAGAAACTCATCAAGGGAAGACTCACTGACGCGATTCGTGCTGCTGGGGACCTATCTCCTCGGCAGTATGGCTTTAGAGTAGGACATTCTACCATTGATGCAATTGCAGAGGTGGTGAACGTGGTCCAAAAGGCAGAGGCACATAGTCGCGCCAAGCGAAGGATAATCCTGTTGGTGAAACTCGACGTCAGGAATGCCTTCAACTCCACTAGATGGGTGGATATTCTGGACACGCTGGAAAACTATTTTCAAGTTCCAGAATATCTAATGCGGCTTTTGAGGAACTACCTGAAGGACCGAAGCCTGCTCTACGACACGACACAGGGCCAAAGAAGGATGGGAATTACATCGGGTGTTGCCCAGGGATCTATCCTTAGTCCAGACCTGTGGAATGTGTCTTACGACGGGCTACTGAGACTTGAGATGCCAGATGAGTCGCGCTTGGTCGGCTATGCGGATGATGTTGCGGCTCTGGTCGCTGGACGCCCCGTTGAACAACCACAACTTAGGCTAGGTATGCTAATGTGCTGAGTGAGGG
The DNA here is from genome assembly GCA_963969285.1 of Odontomyia ornata. NCBI lineage: Eukaryota > Metazoa > Arthropoda > Insecta > Diptera > Stratiomyidae > Odontomyia > Odontomyia ornata. The sequence continues at coordinate 34,949,033 of OZ017740.1, forward strand.
ACTGGATGACTGCTCGCGGGCTCAGTTAAGCACTGGAGAAAATCGAAGTGGTCATCTTGACAAAAAAGAGAATCCCTAGAGTAAGGATGATCAGTATTGGAGACATATGAATCGAATCGAAGCCAGCGGTGAAGTACCTGGGGCTACTGATCGACTCGAAGATGAGTTTCTCTGAGCAAATCAGGGCAACGGCTGAGAAGGCTGCTTCGGGAATATCGGCTCTGAGTCGACTTATGGCCAACGTAGGGGGACCCAGCCCATCAAGAAGACGCCTCTTGATGAGTGCTGTAGGGTCAGTGCTACTGTATGGAGCAGAGGTATGGGGCGACGCTCTCAGCAAGGAGATATACCGAAAACGTTTGGCACAGGTACAGAGAAGAGGAGCACTGAGAATTGCATCTTCCTATCCAACAGTCTCCGACTCGGCGGTGAGAGTTATTGCAGGCTCCTTGCTAGAGAGCGCCGCGCTATTTACCTGCATCAAAACGAGGATGCGAGGGAGATAGTTGTCCGCGAGGAGAGACAACGCTCGCTCAACGATTGGCAGCAGTATTGGGTAAATTGCACGAAGGGAAGGTGGACTACGCACCTCATCCCGGATGTGAGACCGTGGCTAAATCGAAGGCATGGTGAGGCTGACTTCTATCTGACCCAGCTTTTGAGCGGGCACGGGTATTTTCCGTCTTCCCTGCACAAGATCGGTAAGTCACGGTTTCCCGATTGTCGGTTTTTCCCAGGACAGGAGGACAATGCCTGTCACACATTTTTTGCGTGTACAAAATGGGTCAGGCTGCGAAGGGAACTCTGCAGGGAGACGGGAGAGCTCACCCCGGATAATATAGTTGCGGTGATGCTCGAATCGGTTGACAAATGGAACCAGGTGGCACATTATGTTCGGGCAGTCCTAAAATGTAAAAGGGACTCACAGCAGCCGGAGGTGGTGGGCCAGCATCCAAAGCCATAGTCCTTTTTCCGTTTGCCTGGTCATTGTTGTGAGTCCAATTCATTTTGAGGCTCTTCTACAGTGTTTCGAAACATTGTTGGATTTCCAAGGACGGGGAGTTAGCCCGTCGCCCAACCTCTATTTGAGCGACATGTTTATTACTTGGATTCCGTTATCAGGCGTAAAAGATTCGCCTTCACCCTCTTACGCCCCCAAAAGGAGTATATTACATCGATGTTTATGTTAATCATTGAATGAATTCGCAAAGACAATCATGATAGATATCCTTACTGAAGTTTTAATACAAATTCTAACAAGCCTCTACTGCCCAAATTGATTAGAATCACACAGTGCTCCATAACCATATATTGTTACTGAATATGAACCCAGTGCTCCATAACCATATATTGAGAAAATATGAACCCCCATGACTTTGTTAAATACTATTCGATTCTTGTGAAATTTTTGTGATTAATAAGTTTTACAAGTAGCCACCGGAATACCAAACTTCATTGAACTTTGGGTTGCCTTCGCGATTTTTTTTAAGTAAATGGAAAATTGATAAATCATAGTATTACAAATAAAATTTAGCGAATTCCAACTTCTAAGGTGTTTGTCCTTATTATGTTTATGAAGAACTACCTCCGCGAGTTTTTCAGATTGTTCGGTCCCCAGTTGTCCAATCACGAAGGAGGATACAATTTTTTCGGTGCTCTTTTGCTTCCCTGCATACCTCGTAGTCGGTATCAAGACCTTTCATTTGAAATCCTGTTCGTCTATGTTCGATGAGAGAAAAATGTAAAGAAGTCACATCATTATATTGGAGGATCCCCTTAAAATCCAATTGTTTTCGACTATAGAACTTTGACTAATCAAAAACTTCTCAGCTGAACACCAAATTTGATGACTCTAGCCTCTATGGTTCTTGAGAAAATTGCCGTGCTGCACTGATGGACAGACAGGTACCGATTCTAGTACATACTAATATGAACATTTTTTTTAAAACCCTAAAAACGATTTCTAGTCAATTGCTACCACGACTAGCAGTTGCAAAGCGCGCTCAATCAACGCAATTTTTGACGATTATTTCCAATTCATCTGGTCTTATTTCGTGAAAGAAATTTCAAATTTTAACTACCCGTCATTTTGTTTTTTGAAACCGGACCGCCAATTTTCTTTTATTATTCTTTAGGTACTTCCAGTTTCTATCAAGTGCTGAATTAATTAATATTGCTTGAAAGGTTCTCAACTACAACAATAAATTTTTCCACATTTTTAGACTTCTGAGCGGCCGCCATTTTATTTTGAGTTTGGATATTTTATAGTGAGCTTCATGACACAGTTCAATCTGACTCTGTTCCGATTTTTTTCGAAATCTGATAAGATTTTTCGTCTGAGATGGCCGACATTTTGTTTTCGCTCAGCCGATTTAGCTTGTTAATGAACTAAGCTGAGTTATTTACTTAATACTCTCCTGAAAATTTGGTGAAAATTCTAGCGAAATTGTGACCTGTAGTGTGGTCACAAATTTCGTGATATCCTTTATATTAGACATGTGTAGGTAATGCGTATGATATTACAAACGTAATATCACTCGGAGAAGGAATGAAACATAACGCATTACGCGAGATGTCTATGCATCACACATTACGTGAGTAATACATCACATATTACGTGAGAACTTTAGGCATCACACACTGTGCGATAGCTCTAGGTATCACACATTACGTGGAGCTCTAGACATTACTCGTACGTGTATCACATAATTGAAAAACGAATGCCATGGAAAGATCGTAATGCACAACCATGGCGCGTGTGGATGAGATAGGTAATGTGGAGAGCGGGTGGCTCAGCACCGCGTCACCGTGCGAAGAAGCAGATATATGATGAATGCTATTTTGTTTATACGATTCATATTCCCACCTTTACATGTGATGATACTCCTGCATATAGTGTAATATCAGTATTCACAACTATCGCATCGACCTAGAGGGTAGTAGGACGAATTTTCTTCGCAGTTTTATGATTAGTAATCATTCGGTCGAACGCGCCTCGAACGTTTTGTTTGAAGTGGTTCATTTTCTTATTTTCAAATTATGAACTTTGTGAATAGATTGTGGACATTTAAGTGCATAGTGCAGTAATTTAGGTTTTTAGTTTGCTTTACAACATAAATATGGCAACAAAAAGAAAAACGAGTCCAGTTTGGGACCACTTTGAGGAAACGAAGGATCCAAAAAAAAAGCAAAATGCAACTATTGCCGCAAAGTTTTGGCCATATCCTCTAGTTCTATAGGGAGTCTAAGCAGGCACATGAAGTCTGTTCACCCTACAATAAGCATTTCCATAAGCAGGCTAGAGCCGGTAGTGACTAAAGCGAATGAAAGTTCAATTCCTGCGGAAGATCAAGAAGCTCCCAACTCAACCAGCAGAACAACTGGCGTTTCAGTAGCATCATCTGCCAGGAGAAGTAATCAGGTCAGGGTTACCAATGTTTAAAATATCTCATTATTTTTAGAAACATTGTTTAAGACAAGAGTTCAAAACAAAATTAAAAATGCCAAAACCAATATATTAAGCAGGTGCTGGCTTTGAACGTTTATTTTTTAATAAGAATGTTGTTACATATATTTAGTAAACAATAAATGATCCTTGAAGTATTACACGTCAAAAACCATGCAGACAGATTGTTTTAAACAATGTTTCTTATTTAAATACAACACGTGTTTTATTTTTAAGATAATTTTTTTAAATCTTGATATAGGTAATGTCGATAAAAGATTACGTAGTGGTTAGAAAACCTCTTCCACAATTCGAAATCCAAGAGCTAGACGAGCAATTGCTGAAAATGATAGCAAAAGGCTATCATACATTAAGAATGGTAGAAGAGAAGGAGTTCCGGAAGTTGGTGGAGATGCTAAACCCTAGCTATACATTGCCGACGCGTAAAACGCTTTCGGAGAGTTTGCTTCCCAAATTTTATACTAAGGTGCAAGAAGCAGTCAAAAATGAATTGGAGGATTCAACTGATATCTGCGTAACAACAGATGGGTGGATGTCTATTACAAATGACAATTATATCGCCATCACGGCGCATTACATCCACCCAGAAACGCACAAATTTTGTGCTGTGATGATAGGCTGCATTAATTTCAACGAAAAACATACGAGTGCTAATATCTCAAGCTTTCTGCTGGAGAAGTTTTGCGAGTGGAACATTGAAAATAAAATCATCGCCGTTCTTCCCGACAATGCGGCGAATGTTCTGGCTGCAGTGTGAATCGGCGGTTGGCAATCCATCAGCTGTTTTGCACATTCAATAAACTTAGCTGTTCAGCACAGCATTGTGCATATATCAGAGACAGTGTCAAAAGTTAAGCATATGATGGAATATTTTCACAGAAGTCAGCCTGGTGCCAGAAAATTGAAAGAAATTCCAGAGCAGATGAACATCTAGCCTCTCAAACTTAAACCAGATGTAAACACCAGGTAGAATTCAACATTTGACATGCTGAACCGACTTCTCAGGATGAAAGATGCTGTCGTTGCATCAATTGCAATAATGAGACCAGATTTAGTGCTGGCACAAGAAGATTGGGAGGTCGTGGAGAAGGCCATTGTCATTCTATCCATCTTTTATGAGGCGACAAATGAAGTTAGTGGGGAGAATATGTATCCGCTTCAAAGTATATGGTGCTTTGCAAGTTAATGTTCAGGCAAATCACAACACATTCTGCAGAGACCATAGAAACAGCATCAATTCAAGGGCTTATCACTTCCTTATTAGTGGAGCTTAAGCGTCGCTTCGCGACATTGAGAAAAACGTCTTGCTGAGGGAGGCAACAACCCTCGACCCACGCTTTGAGAAAAGTGATTTCAGTGATCCCAGCCATTTTGATGCGGTGGTAGCTGATCTTAAATTAAAACAAGTTGGGTAAACAGACCTACGCTCATGTCAGAAGGGTTTTGTATTCAATTTATAAAATGCAGTCACCAGATCGAATCAAATCAAGATACATGTCAAAGACGATTTTATTGGAGAAAATATGAAATTCGAAGATCATACTATTATTAACAAAGTTGAACGAATTTCGACTTCTGAGGTTTTTGGTATTGTTATACTCATAAATATCTCCCTTGATAATTATTTCAGATGCCCATCCGCGACGGAGGAAACACATTTTTCATGTATTTCCCCCCTGTGCCCCCACTGAAGCAAAAACTGACAGTTTAAGAACTGTTTTGAAATGCTCCCATGAAAACTTTCATTTCATACTCATATCGGCTACGTTTGATGAATTTTTTCAGGGGCTTTTCTCCTGTACTGTTATCATCGATTCATGGCCAATTTTTTTCGAATCCTAGAATGGTTACAAAACCCTTTCGCTAGGAGCTCTCTCCCGCCTCCTTGACTTGTTTCACTTATGAGCATTGATTGTAGGTACTCATCTTCAGTCATTCATTGAGTTGAATCAAGTGTTCAAAGCATGCACCTCAAACGTTGAAGTTGGGAAAAAATAACTCAAAATTATCCAATCTTCGTATTTAAAACAGCCACTATTTTGTTTTACGATTACTGACACCACTAGCTGAACCGATTCTCAAAGACATACATGACACCTATCATTCCTGAAATTTTCATGCAAATCCTAGCAAAACTGTAGTGTCTGAGTTGGTAAAAAGCGCATGTTGTTCTATAGCCATATGTTGCCATAGTAATACATGCAGCGCATATTCTTCCATAGTAATACAGGAAAATTCAAACCGCTATAACTTCGCTAAATATGATCTAATCTTTATGAAACTTTCAGGGTAGATTAATCTTATAAATAGTCATTTGTGTACTGAATTTCATATGATTTAAGGGTACCATTAAGATTTTATTCAAGAAAACATAAAATCGATAAATCATACTATTACTAACAAAGTTGAGTGAATTGCGACTTCTAACGTATTTGTTGTTCTTGTACTCACCAAGGCCTACATTCCTGATTTTTTTCAGATTTTTCGGATCACAGGTGTCCAATCGCGAGGGGGGGGACACAAATTTTTCGTGTATTTCCCCTCCCTGTGCGCCCCTCGAAGCAAACTTTGCCAAATTAAGACCTGTTTTGAAAAGTTCTCATCAAGACCTTTCATTTGATACCCATATCGGCTACCTTCAATGAAATTTTTTTTTCGGGGGGTCACTCCTCTATACGGGGAGCCCGCCCTTAAATACCTTATAAAATTTTTTTGCAGTTGAACTTTGAAGAGAACACCACTTTACACCTACATACAAAATTTGATGTTTCTAGCTTAAGTAGTTTCCGAGAAAAACTGCTGTGACACACGGACGGACGGACGGACGGACAGACAGACGGACAGACGGACAGACAGGACGCGATTTTAGAAGGGTTTTGTAAAATTATTTTACAAAGCCCTAAAAAGGCAACATTGTCATGTCAAATGACGAAACTTCTGCAGTGGCTGAATCATTTACTTCTGTAGTCTCGAAGACTGGCTCCATTTCGGATCAATTCGATGAAGAGGCTTCACATTTAGTTCCAGTGAACCCCATTGCTGCTGGGATTGTTGAGTTCAACAAATACCTACAAGAGCCACTAATAAGCCGGCAGCTAGACCTTTTAAAGTGGTGGAAAGAGCGAAAATCTGTATATCCTCGTCTACATACCTATATATTAAAGAGGTTAAATATTTCAGCTACATCTGTTCCTGCCGAACGGGTGTTTTCAAAGACAGGCCTGACTTTAAATGATCGAAGAATATATATATATATATATATATATATATATATATATATATATATATATATATATATATATATACATATATATATATATATACATATATATATATATATACATATATATATATATATATATATATATATATATATATATATATATATATATATATATATATATATATATATATATATATATATATATACGATGTGTGTTCAAAAAAAATCGCGAATTTTGTTTTTTTTCAAAAATTATTTATTTATTCATGAATATCTATTTTGTCCCCTTTAAAGTAATCCCCATGGGTATTATACACTTGTGCCAACGGTTTTTCCAATCTTCGAAGCACTTCAAAAAATCAATTTTTAGGGTTTTGTACTAAAATACAAAACCCTATTGCAATCACGACCTGTGTCCGTCTGTCCGTCCGTCCGTCCGTCCGTCCGTCCGTCCGTCCGTCCGTCCGTCCGTCTGTATGTCACGGCACTTTTTCTCCGAAACTATAGAGGCTACAGCCATGAAACTTTGTGGGAAGGTCAGAAGTGGTGACCTCTTGAAAGTTCAAGGGTGGAAAATTTTTTCAAAGGGGCTTAAGAGGGGTCTCCCCGTATAGGGAGGTGACCCCTCAAAAAAAAATTTTCACCATTGGTAGTCGAGTAGGGTGTCATTGGAAAGGTCTTAATGAGATCTTTTCAAAACAAGTCTTAAAATTGTCTTATAAGTACCGAGGGGGGCAGGGGAAGGGGAAATGTACGAACTTTTCGAGTACCCCCCCCTCGCGATTGGAAACCTTCCATCCGAAAAATCTGAAAAAAATCATGAATGTAGGCCTTAATGAGTACAACAACAACAAATACATGAGAAGTCGAAATTCACTCAACTTTGTTAATAATAGTATGATTTATCGATTTTATGTTTTCTTAAATAAAATCTAAACGGTTCCCTTAAATGCAATAAACAGGTGACTGTTTATAAGATTGATCTTTTCTGAAAGTTTCATAAAGATCGAATAGTATTTAATGAAGTTATAGTGATTTGAATTTTCCTGTATTACTATGGAACAATCTGCCCTGTATTACTATGGAAACATATGGTTACCGAGCCATATGCGCTTTTTATCGATTTAGACACTACAGCTTTGCTAGGATTTGCATGAAAATTTCAGGAATGATAGGTATCATGAAAATGAGTACAAACAATTGAAACAAGTCGAAGAGGCAGGAGAGAGCTCCTAGCAAAAGGGCTTTGTAACCATTCTAGGATTCGAAAAAATAGGCCATGAATCGATGATTACAGTACAGAGGAGTGGGCCCTGAAAAAATTTCATGAAACGTAGCCGATATGAATATCAACTGAAAGTTCTCTATGAGAGCTTTTCAAAACAGTTCTTAAACTGACAGTTTTTGCTTCAGTGTGGGCACAGGGGGGGGGGGGGGGGGAATACATGAAAAAGGTGTTTCTAAAAAATCTGGAAAAATTATCAAGGGAGATATCTATGGGTATAAGTAAAACAAATACCTCAGAAGTCTCAATTCTTTCAACTTTGTTAATCATAGTATGATCCTCGAATTTCACATTTTCTTAAATAAAATCGTCTTTGACATGTTTCTTGATTTTATTCGTTGCTGGTTACTGCATTTTGTAAGTTGAGTACAAAACCCTTCTGACATGAGCATAGGTCTGTCTACCCAACTTGTTTAATCTTGTTCAGCTCCTCCTTCGATGCCGTCTTTATCTCGTCAAGCGTAGCGTAACGTCGTCCTTTCATGGGCCTCTTCAGTTTAGGAAACAAGAAAAAGTCACAGGGGGCCAGATCTGGGGAATACGGTGGCTGCGGCATCATTAGTGTGTTGTTTTTGGCCAAAAAGTCGCGCACAAGCAACGATGTGTGAGCAGGGGCGTTATCGTGTTGCAAAAGCCAATTTTTGTTCTCCCACAAATCTGGGCGTTTCTGGCGGATTGCTTCGCGCAAATCGCGCATAACTTGCAGGTAATATTCCTTATTGACCGTTCTTTCCTGTGGCAAGAACTCATGATGCACCATGCCCCTGCAATCGAAGAAAACTGTTAGCAAAACTTTCACATTCGACCGAACTTGGCGCGCTTTTTTCGGTCTTGGTTCATGCGGCAGCTTCCATTGAGATGATTGAGCTTTGGTTTCCACGTCATAACCATAAACCCACGATTCGTCACCAGTTATGACCCTCTGGAGCAAATTTGGTTCGTCGCGGACAGAGTATAACATCTCATTAGCAATGTTCATGCGTTGCTGTTTTTGGTCGCAATTGAGCAATTTTGGTACGAATTTCGCGGCGACCCGTCTCATGCCCAAATCGTTGATAAAAATCGAATGGCACGAGCCAATCGATATGTTTAGGTCCTCAGCAACTTCTCTAACGGTGATTCGACGATTGGCCAATACAATTTTCTCCATTTCATTAATTTTTTCGTCTGTTGTTGAAGTGCTCGGGCGTCCGGCACGCTCTTCGTCGTTCACATCTTCTCGGCCTTCTAAAAACATTTTGTACCACTAGCCCAGTCATATTAGGGCTTTCACCTCGGAATGAAAGATAATAAGCTGCAAATTGGTATGAACCTTTGTTTTGTCATTCTAAATGTTGTCTCAAAAGTCACAATTGTTATCGTGTTCGCGTCTCAAGATATTCAAGGTCAAAGGTCACAAAAATCGGTTTTTCGCGAATATCTGGCTTCCTATCGGTTAAATGAGATTTGCATTTATTATAAAAGTTGTAGGCTATAAAATTCCCTACAACTTTTGTTTAAACTTTTTTTTCATACGACCTCCAGCACCAGCCGAACTACTAAACGTAATATTTTGCAATTGCAAAAATGGTTGTGGTTCCCGCTGTGGATGCAGAAAATCAGGGCTACAATGTTCTTTAGCTTGCGGCCAGTGCAACGGACAAGCTTGCCTCAACGCTTCACTGTATCCAAGTAATCCCGATGAAGAAAATACATATGATCCCGATATTCTGGAAGGTTTGGAGATGAACATGACAGATAATGAGGATGATGACAATGAATCGAACATTTTTGAGCGACAAGAAGAAGAATTCATTGTCATCATCCTCATTATCTGTCATGTTCATCTCCAAACCTTCCAGAATATCGGGATCATATGTATTTTCTTCATCGGGATTACTTGGATACAGTGAAGCGTTGAGGCAAGCTTGTCCGTTGCACTGGCCGCAAGCTAAGTGTATAATATCTCATGGGGATTACTTTAAAGGGGACAAAATAGATATTCATGAATAAATAAATAATTTTTGAAAAAAAAACAAAATTCGTGATTTTTTTTGAACACACCTCGTATATCTCCCCATATAGGAGAGTGACCCCCCGAAAAAAAAATTTCATTGAAGGTAGCCGATATGGGTATCAAATGAAAGCTCTTGATGAGAACTTTTCAAAACAGGTCTTGGTTTGGCAAAATTTGCTTTGAGGGGCGCACAGGGAGGGGAAATACACGAAAATTTTGTGTCCCCCCTCGCGATTGAACACCTGTGATCCGAAAAATCTGAGTACAACAATAACAAATACGTTAGAAGTCGCAATTCACTCAACTTTGTTAGTAATAGTATGATTTATCGATTTTATGTTTTCTTGAATAAAATCTTAACGGTACCCTTAAATTCAATGAAATTCAGTAAATAGGTGTCTATTTATAAGATTGATCTATCCTGAAACTTTCATAAAGATTGAATCATATTTAGCGAAGTTATAGCGGTTTGAATTTTCCTGTATTAATATGGAACAATATGCGCTGCATGTATTACTATGGCTATGGAACAACATGCGCTTTTTACCGACTCAGACACTACAGTTTTGCTAGGATTTGCATAAAAATTTCAGGAATGATAGGTGTCATAATTATCTTTGAGAATCGGTTCAGCTAGTTGTGTCAGTAATCGTAAAACAAAATAGTGGCTGTTTTAAATGCGAAGATTGAATAATTTTGAGTTATTTTTTCCCAACTTCAACGTTTAAGGTGCATGCTTTGAACACTTGATTCAATTTAATGAATGACTGAAGATGAGTACCTACAATTAATGCTCATAAGTGAAACAAGTCAAGGAGGCGGGAGAGAGCTCCTAGCGAAAGGGTTTTGTAACCATTCTAGGATTCGAAAAAAATTGGCCATTAATCGATGATAATAGTACAGGAGAGTGGCCCCTGAAAAAAATTCATCAAACGTAGCCGATATGAGTATGAAATGAAAGTTTTCATGGGAGCTTTTCAAAACAGTTGTTAAACTGTCCGTTTTTGCTTCAGGGGGGCACAGGGGGGAAATACATGAAAAATGTGTTTCCTCCGTCGCGGATGGACATCTGAAATAATTATCAAGGGAGATATTTATGAGTATAACAGTACCAAAAACCTCAGAAGTCGAGATTCGTTCAACTTTGTTAATAATAGTATGATCTTCGTATTTCATATTTTCTCCAATAAAATCGTCTTTGACATGTATCTTGATTTGATTCGATCTGGTGACTGCATTTTGTAAATTGAATACAAAACCCTTCTGACATGAGCGTAGGTCTGTTTACCCAACTTGTTTTAACCCATTTCTGTCGCTAACTAGTGAAAAAATTCAGTATAAATATTTCAACACTCAAATGCAATACAGTGGCAATTCAAAAAGGTTGGCAGTCACTGACTTACTTTAATTCTCGCCCAGCCAGTAAAGAATTCACCAAGTATGCTGATGATATTTTATTGTCTCACCTGTGAAATCAGAAATCGACGGAGTGTGTTTTTGTCGCCGCGTTTTATCCTGCCCAGGTGAGATGACTGACGCCGTGGTCCATTCGAGATTGTGATGCTGCCAATACAATGTACATATGAGCATACATTTTTGTCCGTGTGTTATATATTCTTGATGTTCAGTATGAAGCTTCTCCCTGACTCAGCCTGGGCTTATCCCATCTCCATCTAATGGCAACCAAATCACCTCACTCATGCTTTAATGGGTTTAGTTTTATAAGACAGCGACACACCGGATCCAAATCAAATCTGTCGGTCGTTTGGTGGCTGTTGGGGAGGGTAAAAAATACATTTTTGGAAATTGTTCATAAGCGTGGATTAAGTACGCTATCAAATAATCTCCGGCTCAATCACGTACGCAATGCAATCAAAATTGAAAATTGTTTGAATCGGGAGGGCGAGCAGATTCGTCTCAGTCGGGTCGGGTTGGGTTGGAATTGCAGCTGGGGCGGCTGGTCGGTCGTTAAGTGGTTCCTAGACATGTCGGCATATTGGAGGCTTTGCATCACATGTGGAGCCCTCACACACAACACGTCGCTTTGTTGGAGATAATTTCGGCTGTCTGGATGTGATTTGAAATATCTTATAATCGGATGAGTATTGTTGCGTGGAGACACCATTGGATCGGACCACCTGTGGTTTATTGTAATCAAAGTTTTCTGACTGATTTTATGGCTTCCGAGCAATGATTTGAAGAATTTATGAGGTGTAAAATAAGCATAAAACTTTTGGTATGAGTTTAATCTTTTCGAGATCTGATACCAAGATGACATTACTTAATTTCACGCAGAAGACTTATAGAGAGGAGTTTTGAATAGCGTTACTTAATAGTCAATCAGGATTTCAACGCTACCTGAGGACCTTCTCCTTCTTAGGGAACAATAGATGCTTCTTTCTTACCATTTATTGAGTTCACACCTAATATTTGTGGAATACTTTCTTTTTAACCGACTTTCAAAAAAGAAATATCCCTTTTTCTCTACCTTTTATTCTTTTCAAGTGTTTATTAACAATAGCTCAGTTTGCCAATATGACATAGTAAATAGATACTACTATCCTTTCAATACATCAGACCAGTCTTTGTTGAAAACAGTTCCTGCTGGGTTTGGAAATTGATTTCCAAAGTCAAGAGTTTCGGCAGAAAATCTACTTAAATTTGGACAATGAAAACCTCAACAAATGTAAGGTGCTTGCATTAATAGTCCAGTCATATTGTAAATATAATATTCTTTTCGAATATGACTTGGAAAAATAACAATCCTGTATTACTGTGCTAGACTTGCACAAAAGGATAGAGGCATTGCGTATTTTATGGATTATATCTGATTACAATGATCGTCTTTGAATTGTTGAGAGGAGTATTGAAAAGAAACAATAACTAAGTTCAAAAGAAGTGCCAAGTGGAAATATATTAAAGGTTTTGGCTTTAAGGATTCTGTATTGTATCTAAATGATGATTGAAAGGTACATTGGCATGTTTAGATTATTTTTTACCACTTGATTTTATACTGCACCAAAAGGAGAAGCATGTGTGAAAGAAATTGCATTTCATTAAAATATATGTCGTCCCCAGAAAAGAGCACATTCGTCCCAAGGAGGTAGACTTAAAATTTAGTCAAAATTTAAACATACAGATAGTAAATTTAGAAATTAATAATAATTATTAATAATTTTTAAGCATGATGTATTGTAATCTATGTGAAAAAATGACCTGGGTGTCACCGGATAGTAACACACGAAACCAGATCGACCCTGTTCTGATCCAACATCGTTGGGCCTCGAGTATACTTGATGTCCGTACATACCAAGGAGCCAATTGTCACTCGGATCATTACTTGATTAAACTGACATATCGATGTTATATGTCAAAGGCGCATTCCGCGAAGACCAGCTTCCTACAGAAATTCAAGATCGAAAGGCTCCAAACGGCGTCTGTGGCTGAAAATTTCCATGCAGACCCTCAGCAACCAGCTAGCTTCCATCCTTTGTGATACACCACTGCAAATAAGTGACGACATGTAGGTGGAAGAGAAAGTGACGATTAAGACAGTAGTAGAACAGAGGACTAGAAAAGATGGGTATCCTATATCAAGAACCTTCTCAATCCTCCGCAATGTTTCAGAAGATTGGAGCCTATAGATATTCCCAGAGAGATTCCATTGGCTCCACCATCAAAGCCCAAACGAATAATAAAGTGCCAGACCTTGAAGCGATTCCAGTATAGATCATTAAATATGATGTCATAGGTCTTAAGAAAGCCATCCACAAAGTTATCCAGTACATTTGGCAACAAGAACATATGCCAAACCAGTGGCGCCTATCAATTATATTCCCTGCCCACAAAGAAGCTGACAAGCTACACTGCAAAAACTGTAGAGGCATATCACAAATTTAACTCCACCGTAGACGATCCCAAGCCAATTTGAGAAAGGCACAGGGAACCCCTTGTTTCCCCAGCCCACAACCTGCATAATTCCTCATCCTAAGATCCCAATTCTCGAGGTCGATTATTGAGTTTACTGGTTTCCCAATAATGAGACATTAAGTGCCGAGAAATGCTAATAACTGTAAATACATCTACACCTCTGCTACTAAATCTTACTTACACATCCTATGCGGGGACGTAAAAATGAAGTGATTCTCCCACACATGATTACAGAATTGAAGTAATAACCATGCAACTCTCCGTCCCTGGAAAGTCTTAAAATTATTGGAAACCTGAAGAAGGGCCTCCGAGTAGATTGGACTCACGGCAACCAGATTATGGCTTTGGATCCTTGAATGTCACCTTTTACAACAGGCCAGTCAATATAATTTAAAATTAACAATCCAGGAAACGATGTGGACGGGAAATGGTATTCAATATATGAAATCGCACACAATATTGAAAAGTGGGAAGCCTGCTGGAAAATGAATAGGCCGTTCAAATCGTACGCTATAGATTTTGACGCAGTCAATGAACGGTTGAGTACAATCCGTACATAAGTAAAATTCTTCAAAATCTGGCTGATAACAGTACACACTCCGACCGAAGAAAAAGAGGAAGAAACGAAGGAAACGTTCAACAATCCCCTGAAAAGACTAGTTAACTCATTGCCCACAAACTACACAAAAATAATTCTGGGTGATTTCAACGCTAGGATTAGCAATGAGCTGTCTCATTGGGAAACAACTGGAGGATATGGCCTCCACGATGAAACAAATGACAACAAGCAGCGCCTGATTGACTTCGCATGTAGTAGAAATCCAGTCATACATTCGACTTGCTTCCCTCATCAAGACATACATAAAATGAACTGGATATCACCAGGTGGCTACATACAAAACCAAATCGACCATGTTCTGATCCAACAACGTTGGGCCACAAGCATACTTGACATCCGTACATACCGAGGCGCCAATTGCAACGCAGATCATTACTGGATCAAATTAACCTATCAATGTCGTATGTCAAAGGTGTATTCAGCGGAGATCAGCCCACAACAGAAATTTGACATCGAAAGGCTCCAAACGGCGTCTGAGCCAAAAATATCAACAAACAGCTGGCTCCCATCTTATTAAACGCATCGCTGAAAACAAGCAATGAGCTCTGGATGGAAGTGAAAGCAGCTTTTAAGACTGTCGCTCAACACACAATCGAACATCAAGCCAGGAGCAAAAGAAATGATCGATTCGAAGATGAGTGACAGAATGCCCTAGACAAAAAGACTCAGGTGTACAAAGAATACGTTGGTATGAAAACCAGGACAAAGAGAGGACATTATGAAAACCTCAGAAGTGTAGCGAATAAGATAGTTAGAATTATGAAAAAAAATACTATGACGACCAATTGAGAAACATCGATGTAAGTCTCTAGCGAGCAGCAACGCCAGACAAACATACAAAGTAGTGAAATGCCTGAGAAGTGGTTATCAACTCAAAACCACGCTCTGTGGTGGTGGTTTCGGCAATATCATCGCGACGAAACCAAGATTCAGGGAAGATGGGAATCATATTTCAAAACCTCTTTAGTCCTCCGTATAGATCAAGGACATCGGAGGCTATAGATGTTTCTGGAGAGCTTCCATTGGCCCCACCAACTCTGGATGAACTTTGCTCTATCATCAAACACCAAAGGAATAATAAAGCTACGGCCATTGATGACATTCCAGTGGAGCTCATCAAATATGGTGGCAGAAGTGTTCATAAAGCTTTTCACAAATTCACCTGGCACATTTGGCAACAAGAACAAATGCCAAATTAGTGAAACCAATCCATTAAATTCTGCATTCACAAAAGAGGTGACAAGCTACAGTGCGAAAATTATAGAGGCATATCACTGCTTTGTACGGCGTATGAAATATTTTCAAAAATCTTAGAAAATGAAATTGGATCATACGCCAACAGTATTATTGTGAAGTATCAAGGTGGCTTTAGAGCAGGCAGATCGACGATACACGATAGGTGATGTCAAGCAGGTACTTGAGAAATGCTGGGAGTTCAACATAGAGGTACACCATCCGTTGATTTTAAGTAAGCATACAAAAGTATTGATCGTAACGTACTGTACTTTGATATCCCAGCCAAATCAGTCCATCTTACCAAAATGACAATGATGTCAACAACCTCCCAAGTCCGGATCAATAACCAACTCAACGATCCATTTGACACAAATATCGGACTAATGCAGGGAGACGGGTTGGTTGCATTGCTATTCAATTTGGCTCTAGAATATGTCATAAGAAAGCCACCTGTCGATACAAAGGGTACGCTATTATACATGTCAAGCCAAGTAGTAGCCTATGCGGATGACATTGATACTTTGTCAAGGTCGTAACAAGCGACAAAGAATTTTTCCCGGAACCCGATCATGAAGCGAAACTAGTAGGGCTACAAAGCAATGAGAATAAAATAAAGAAGGAATACCCCAACCACACAAAACATTACCCTTGGCGAGTACAATATCGAAAATGTAAGCAAATTTGTGTTTTTAGGCGCCAAAATAACGAGAACCGGAAATGGAGAAGATGAAATATGTAGAACACAGCTCCCAAAGAAAATTTTTTGTTCATTTTTGACGATCGTTAAGATCGGCAGCATACACAGGAAAACAAAACTCCAAGTATACAAATCTGTGATAAGACCTGTGCTACGCTATGGGTGTGAAATATGGGTCCTTACCCAAACATCCGCGAACATATTGAACGCTTTTAAGCGACGGGTCCTCAGGCGGGTAATTGGAGCAAAACTAGACGGGACCAAAGGCAAGCTCGATAGACCCATGAGCTGTATGAAATTTTTAACGAGCCAGATGCTGCAATGGGCTGGGTACATGAAGCGTATAGACGGACAACGAATACCCAAAAAGGTATTCGTTGGGAGAACTGAAGGCTGGAGACCAGTGGAAAAGCCGAGGAAACGCTGTTCTGACTCAGTCGACAAAGACAGTTCATCGCAGCTCAAATTTTGATATTGGAGGACGCAATCAATGGACCGAGAGAGTTGGAGGCGCTGTTTGCAGGAAGGGAAGGCCTGAGAGGGGCTGTAGTGCTACGAAGAAGAAGAAGAAGCACATTTTGTTTATTTTGAATATTATTGCACTCTTATTTCATTATGTATATGTATATCAAGTAAGGGGATCAATATAATTTACTGTTCTCGTAAGTTCAGAGAAGTCAGTTATTTGATTTTGTGAATAATATCACAGCACTTTAGTTGATATCTTTTGTTTCGTTTTCGTTGAAACCAAACCGATCGACTTGTAAATGGCCGAAGTAACCAACCGAAAGTGATTACGAGGAAATGTGACGACGATTAACCGTGATACGCAAGGCCATTTCACCTTTGCCAAGAGCGGTCACGGACCATAATTAAGAGTGAGGTATCCAGGTGGAGAAGATGCCCCCACGCACGCCTTCCAACCAGATCAACAATCCAAAAATATGATGTCTTGGCTCATATCGGATGTGGAAGGCTAAGCATCCCGGCAAGAGCCCCTATAACAACGAGAATAAGGGGGAGAACTCTCCTAATGGCTAGCCAACGTGGCGGGTCCTATACCTGTTCGGCGTGCCAACGGAAAGAATGAATCTTCAAGTTATATCTAAACATTTTTATTCGATTCCTCAAATTTTTTTTGTTTTAATAATTAAGTAAATAAAAAAAATACATTATTCTCCCTTATAAACTTTTTCTTTTCTAACATATATCATTAATTATGTGAATAAGCAATGGAATATTTATTATTTTAGCTATATTAGGTGTATGTCCAAGTACAGTAAATATAGTTCTGTAAGGCAAACCAATATAGCATGTCCGAACTACAAAAAAAAAAAAAAAATAATATAACAATAAACTAAGAGAGGAAGTTCAAAGTTGTATGATTTTAGCCTTTTTGATGTGCATATTTGCAAAATCTTTTTTTTAGAAGACTTTTTTTTTTCCTTAATTTTCACCAAACGTAATAAATATTAATGAAAAAATGAATATAATAGCATGTAAAATGTTCAATTGTTATTTATTTTTAAGTCAGATAATGATTATTATCTTTGAAGAATCGAATATCGGTATCAAGTTTAAATATAAATTACCATCCAAAAGATTTTTATTAATTAAATAAGCAAGAAAAAAAAAACGATATTTACCCACCCTTCGACGAGAACTCATTGTTAGGGGGTGGGCTTAAGAGTCCCTGAAATCTTTAGTTTATCTTGATCTGGTGATGGTTCTTCAGAATGTAGTACTGATTGTTGTATAAAGGATCGATTACTGCTTCCTCTAGGGCTATTTCGTTTATTATTAGTTTGGTTAGGTTTTCGTTGTTTTTGTGTGAGTTTTTTATTATTTGTTTATTGGATAGAAATTTTATTATGCTCTACATCAAAGTTGGCAGCGCTATTTTCTGCTGCACAACATTTGTTCCGGGGGCTAACTTGATTGTTATTAGTTGGCTGTTGTTGGCATTCTTGTTGCGTTGAATGAATGGTATATCCGCTGCCAATGGAACTATTTTTCCAGGATTGTGGTTTCTTGTAAGTCACAATTTTGAGCCTGTTACTGTAATGCCGGTGCCTGATCTTGTCTTTTATAGTCATATTGCAAAAGTTCCGGTGTCTACAGACCTTAGTTGGATACTATTCGCCACCACTGATTTTTTTCCGGAGATAAAAGTGGCTCTTCACTACCACTACCCTAGATACTATGATTATTACTGCTGTAATATTCCCCAGGGAATGAATCCCCTTCCACAACAAATACACCTTCTTGCTGTTGCCTATACCTAACGCTACTATTATTGCTCCTACGTGTGTGCTACTAGTGGCAGCACGTCTCTTCAGTAGATAATGAAACAAGACCAGTTAAAATATATTGTATACAGAATAGTTTATTATTCTTTGCTATTACAACATAAGCTTCGTGAGCTTAGACTTGACTCTGCGACTCCACGATGACAAGTGCCTAAGTCTTGTTCTCCATGATCGGTGCTGCCATCTCAACATCTCTCCCCGTTAAGATGGATTATACAATCTGATCTGCAAGTCGCGTCATGTCACAATTCTTTTAGCGTTGTGGTAGTACTCCTGCAATGGTTCGTTGAGCTTGACGTGGTTGCGAATCTTCAGCACATTTGTCTTCCTGCACCGCTGCTTGGTCCACTGGTTGTTTGTTGGCAGGCTTTTCAGGTTCTAAAATCGGTTGGAACCCTGTCACCACTTCTCTAAGGGTTTGCAGTACATTAATATCGAGACCATCAAGTATTGATTTGGTTTGCATGGACGTTGACTTCGTGATCACTCGACAGACCCTGAATAAGCGCCAAGTAATTGACTGCACCCCACTTTTTCACAACAGTTGTTGGTGACCATTTTCATTTTTTGGTGGTATACATTTTGATACAGACGTCTTCGCCGACATCGATTTCTCTCCATTTGGCTCCGTACTGCTGATTAAATTGCTGCTCCATATTCCTGTTACGCTTGCAAGAACGGTCATGCTCTGGTTTCAACAAATCCAACTTAGTTTTAATAGTACGACTGGTTGTAATGAATTTCAAAATGTCCGTGTAGGACATGGGTGCCGATGGTCTGGCACGTGTCAGCGAGCTTAAACAACACCGAGCTCAGCTAACTAGCTTCGCTTAACGACCGCGTACGCGTGCTTGACGACTAGCATTTGCGGGATCATATGAGGCGGGTTCTTGTCGAGCCATGAAGCTACACTACAAAATACTTATCATGCGTACTCTACTCTACAAGACGGACCGATCAATTTTTATTATCTTTAGAAATGTTCTATTAGGTGTTAATTAAGCTACTCTACAGTAATTCAATATTTTTTTTGCCTCGTTAAAGTTAGCGGACACGGAGGCTGAAGACAGACGCAAACTTTACACAAAAAGCAACCGTTACTTTCTCTGAAGAAGGTCGTTGTATTACAAGGGGAATGTCAAACCTAAAGATGTTGAAGTGGCTGAAGTGAACCACTCATCTCTGCGTAAAGGATGGAAACTTGACGGATGTAGTTTACTTTACACTAGTAAAACGACAAACTAAGCAGTTTCGACGGGGTGACCACATTATCTCTTCAGGACCAGCCACTCCTGATCACCACGGGGCTGCTCGACTGCTTATGTTTATTACATGGTCATGACCTGGAAGGGTGACTTCATACTAAGGGCTGGCGATAGTATGTAACGATAGCATAGCTAGAGCTTGCGCAAAATCTGATCGGTATTCCCTTCTGTCTCCAGCTTCTTTAATCCAGTTTTCAGCGAGTTGACAAGTTTTTCAGCTTGATCGTTTGGTTGGGGATGAAAAGACACCGTTCTGATGTGATCAATACCGTTTTCTCTGCAGAAACTCTCAAACTCCTCTGAAACCAGCCGCAGACCGTTGTCAGAAACCAGTGTATCGCAAATTCCCTGCCGTGAAAAGGCTTCCTCCAATCATTCGATTGTCTTTGATGTCGTTGTGGCCAGTTGCTGAACGCATCAATAATAATTAAATACCAAAATCCATTTATGGGTCCCGCAAAATCGATATGGGTACAAGACCATGGTCCGTCCGGTATGGGCCATGATTGAAGCGAGCACTTGGTCAGCGATTTGGAATTTATTGCGCAGCTCCCACACTTTTTGACCAGCCTGTCGATATCGTTGTCAATAGATAGCCAGTAAACGTTTCATGCGAACAGTTTCATCCGAGTGACACCTGGATGGCCTAGATACAGCTCCTTCAATATTGTTCCCCGATAACAAACTGGCACAACAATGCAATGTCCGTAAAAGATGCACCCTTGAATGCTAGTGAGTGATTCTCGTCGGGCGAAAAGTTTGGCAACGTCCACGTTATCTTATCGACTGGCTTTGAAGTTCGTGGCCACCCATTTCCGATATAATCTGCAATTTCCCTCATTGTTTGGCATCTACTGGTTTCTTGTTTGAGAGATTTAAATGTTATGGGCAGCATTCATGCTGTGTTGATGTCAAAGCAAGCTATAGAGCAATTCTCCATCCTACCGATAACAACATCCTCGGTAGACTTCTATTGTTTTGTTACAAGCCGCGGGATGAAGTCTAGATATTCAAAACTTAAATACCGTAAGCAAGCATCATTAGTTCGTATCTTTGTAGACGGCTGGCTGTGTAGAAAAGTATAACTTTCTTTGCACTAAAAATCGCCAACAATGGATGATAATCGGTCTGAAGCTCGAACCTGCGACCGTAGATATAACGATGAAACTTGAATAATGCGAAAGTCAACGCCAAGGCTTTTCGATGAACTTGTGAGTAGTTCTTTTCGATGCTGGTGAATGTTCAAGCCGCATGTATTATCGCTGTCTTAGTCCTATCCAGCATCTCATGCATAACCGCATAACCGCAGCCATATCGTAACTTGATGCATCTGCAGCCACGATAATTTTCTTCTTTGGGTCATAGTGGGTTAATACGAGATACGAGGAAAGTATCTTCTTGTGCTTCTCGAGCATCTCTTGGTATAATTGTTTGGACTCAAACTTGACATCCTTATGCAGCAACTCGTCCAGCTGTCCGCAAAGCTCCGTCAGATGATGAATGAATTTACCGTACCATGTAATGGCCCCAAGGAAAGCTTGCAATTGTTGAACGTCTTTCGGTGCCGGCATTTCGTTTAGGATTTCGATCTTCTTTGGACTCTGTCTCAAACCGTTTTTTTACGTGCCCCGATTCGACCAAATGAGCAGTACTCGATCTTGAGGTAAAACCCGTGGTTTTGGATACACGATGGTCAGCTTCATTAGCCCCTCTCACGATAAAGCCGTCAATGAAGGGGAATGCACCTTTTGTTCCGCTCATCATTGTGTCGACCACTTGCTGAAAAATGGCTAGAGTGGTTTTAATGCCAGGTTGAGGGCGATTTACTTGGAAAAGGCCACACTGTGTATTGATCTTCATAGTTTCCTTAGCTCTATCGTCGAGTTCTACCTGC
Organism: Odontomyia ornata; assembly: GCA_963969285.1. Classification (NCBI taxonomy): domain Eukaryota; kingdom Metazoa; phylum Arthropoda; class Insecta; order Diptera; family Stratiomyidae; genus Odontomyia; species Odontomyia ornata. The sequence continues at coordinate 34,970,953 of OZ017740.1, forward strand.
AAAAATGCACCCGAAATGCCAATCTTACCGAACACCTCATATTGAGACTGTTTCGAGAAGATATCTTCGGCTGTTGGCAGTGCGTGCTAGTTCGGTTCAAGCGAGTCATTCAAACTCGTCGAATAATCGGCGCAAATTCGTCCTTTTAACGGCAACGATTGCTGCTGTATACTCTGAGCAATCTATAGGGCTAATTACCCGCAACAGTCACAATCACTTAAGTTCGTCAGCCATCGGCACTGCAGCAGCAAATAGGACTGGCCACTTATTTCGAAAAACTGGTTTGATACCTTCCTTTAGCGTGAGTGATGCCTTTATTTTATTGCATCGCCCCAATGCATTTGGAAAAGAGACGAAAATTTTCGTTTAGTGACAGTGCCTTTACTTGCCCAATTCTTCTGCAAAGTTTATCAATTGGCACGTTCCATAAGTCAAGCGCTTCCATCCAGTCGCTTTCAAGCATATTCACCGCTTCTCTCTTTGCCGTGCAATTTTAATCGTGTATTGAACTTGCCCAGCATCTTCACTGGATCTCCTGATCCGCTGATGGCTTGCGCGTTGCATCGCGCGCTTCAGTGATCCTAAAAGCATCCAATTTGCCTCAGAGATAATACTTCAGTCGAAACCCAAATCAAGTTCTAATTTCAGCTTAATGTTGCCAGTCGTGGACTTAACAAAATTGCGCATCGAAGTAGCCATCGATTTAACTTTGAGGCTCGTACGTTCGTTGAAATCTCGCTAGCGTCTGGGCCGTCGTACCGATGCTGACGTGCAGTATGTTTTTTGTGTCCGACTCTTCTGCAGTCGGGGCAATCTTTCTCTCAGAAAGGACAGTCTCTGTGGAAACGGATATCGCCACACTTGTGGTAGGGAAATCTTGCTTTTACTGCATCTCCTCTGGTCGTAACTTGTTCACGTTCACCTTCAATTTCCCATAAACTGTCAATATCTCATCCTTACATATGCTTTTCGGGAACAAAACCATGGACGTTTCAGCTATTAAGTTACTCACCCGATCTGCACGGTTGACATAATCGTGAAGTTTAAGCTTGGCTACCGTTTGATTCTACGTTGGCACATTCTCCCGCCAACTCCTGCTGCTCTAATTTGGTCAATCATTTCTCCAAGGCCAATGAGTCTTGTGTTTTATCCAATCCCTGCACAAACATAATAAACTTGAAGTCGTCAGGACTGCACTTTGCGATGTTGAATTTTTCACACCTTACGTTGATTCGCGCAGCATATTCTGAAAAACGTTCATTTACATCTTTTTCAGGCTTCAGACATTTGTATCTAAGCAAAAATTGTGTTTCTAATGACCGAAAATCCGCTTAATCTCCTTGACAGCGTCATCGGAGGGGATCGTTGCCTTTGTCTGTGGGAGAATAGTATTTGAGAACCTGTGATAATCTGATGACGATAATTTCTATGTAAGTAGGTCAACTTTTGCTGTGTTTGTCATATCGGCAGCTGCCGTCACTAAAATGAACTCATAGCGCGCATACCACAACTCAAACGTCAGGTCGTCTTCCGCACTGTACGAAAATTTCTCCATACGATCCAGCAGATTTTTGCGCAATGACGTTCCTGCTGTGGCTGCCAATGGCTGCTGCTGAGCCACCGCTGGGGCTGCCGATGGGTGATGCTGAGACAATTGTTAGATCAACAACGCGATTGTATGTTAGTATCCGTGTTGCTTTACTGCTCAGCCATTTGTTGGCGAAATTTGTTTTTCTGCTCAACCATTTTTTGACCAAATTTGTTTTGCTTAGCATTCGACGTGCTTTGCTGCTCAGCCATTGCTACAATTAACGACTTAACTGCATCCGCGTCCATATCGATTCCTTTCAGCAAGACACGCACGTAAAATTTGCAATTCACTTTCTAGGTTATGGTGTTACCATTAATTCATTCGTGGATTTGGATCTCGTCGTCACTGTTGTAGTCCTGTCTCTTCAGCAGATAATGATATAAGACAATTTAAAATATATATAGAATAGTTTATTATCCTTTGCTCTTAAAACATAAGCTTCGTGAGCTTAGACTTGACTCTGTGACTCCTTGATGACAAGTGCCCAAGTCTTCTTCTTAATGATCGGTGTTGCCATCCCAACAATTCGGGAAGAAGAGAAGCTCAATTTTCGTCCATTGCGAAGTCGTTTCAATCGTGAGATCAAAGTGAAACAAACCGAAAGAAATACCGTTAAAAATATTCACCACCATAAAAATCTACAGCTGGTATATGAAAAATATCAATAAGTCAGGTGCATAGCGAGCTTTAAAAAAGTGGCAAAAGAGTAATACCAATAAGCTTGAAAAGTTAACAGCGATAGTATATCTTGGTCTTTAGTCGTTTCAAATGTGGAAATTTGAGCTAGCAAGCTCCCCTTCTTTGTGGACCATATTGATCCTTAGACTATTCGTTAATCACAAAAGAGAAGGATCGATTCCAGTGACCAAATCAATTATTATTTTTGTTTGCATCTTCCCGTGCTACCCTAGACCGCTCCCGTAATTTTTATTGACAGACGTATTAATATTCATACCTTCCCGGGGAACTCAATATGAAGGCAATAGTTATTGAGTTCCGAGGAAAAAATTTTTTACATTTCATTAAAATTATTATAAATTCATTTTTTACGCTTAGTTCTACTTAAAGTCCTACAATCATTTTTAAATTAATCCTTGAATTCACTTCAAATCATTATTTCCAAAGCATAGAAGTTTTTCATTAATCCTTCAAAAAACAACTCCCATCTCCAGGGCACAATTACCAAACCGAAAAATCTAGTGAACTCGCCAATCATTAGTGCTGCAACTTCACTTCTAGCGCTTTAAATTACAGTGGCAAATGATGCGTCTTACAGTAGCTTCATGGTCGCTGGCACTCATCAAAGCGCAAACGGTGTACAGTGTAATCACCGTAAGAACGTCCTAATTAAATTGGCAATGCGAAAAACCACAATTGGATAGGAATCGCTCAGAAAGGATAAAAACCACTATTACTGCATTTTATTCTTATTTCATACCCCGTCCAGGATCAAGTCGAGACGAGCACTCTCACACGCCTACAAGTCAGAGTGGCGTGGAACAAAATATCTCCTTTGGCAAATCAAACCGTAAAAGTCTTCTTTTCCAATTCCCAACCATAATTGGCTCATAATCAAATAATTGGCGGCTTAAGTTGGAGGCAAGAATGTGCCGTAGTACAAGAAACTGATGACGAAGTACAAGAAACTGCTGCAGCCACGACAATATTGTCCGCAGGGCTTTGATGGCGAGACTCGAAGAAACGAAATCATGCGTTCTCGTGAGACAGCACATCCTTGCGGAATGTGATCTTTTGAGGGAGGTGTAAGTTGTTTGGATTTTGCGTTTTGACGGACTTGAGAACAATCGCAAGGATTATAGAACCAGTTAATAATGCAAGACGGATTAGTTAATTACAGGGAAATTGGGGGAGTGGAACATCAGCAGGTGAGCTGAGATTGCTTCATTTTCTTGGAATTAAGATGTGAAAGAGATTTATTTCACGAAACTACAAATGTTTCATTGCGATGGAAGCCAATTTGGATTAATTCGTGTAATTTTCCATCATATATATTTTACTGCCCCTCACCCACAGCAGCACCTTCTGCAATACTTCTCCATAGAGCTGGCTATCACCAGATTAACGGCCAGACAGCCATTCTGTTCTCGCGCGATGAAAACAATAAATTTCTGCGTAAATGTTGCCAATAAAATAACATAATGCTACAATTTTCCGGAAAAACGAGTCCGCACAGCTGTCTCCGTGTATGGTAGAACAAATGTTTTCTCGTGAAAATTGCTCCAAAGATCCATCCACCATCGCGCCATCGCCATTCACCAACTTCATTGCCACAAACATCCTGAATCGTTGTCTGTCGATTGTTGTCTATTTGTTTGAAGGTGGCGCAGGCGGGAAAGTGTCTGGACGCGGCGGTTCAGCTTGAAGATGGTGAAGATGTTTTCGATTTGACAAATGGTCAATCCAGACGATGGTCTCGTGGATAATATGCTTTTAACGCAATACACTGTGGGTGAAAGCGAATTTTATTGGGAATTTATGCTTCGAACATCTGATATTCCTAGAAATGGGTCATTCGTCCATTCCCATCTTGGATTTACGAGTATGCCTGCATATTTTCTACATATGTTATGTTAATGGATGTTTGCTTCATTTATGATGAATTTATCGACAATGGCAGTATTTGAATGAAGTTGTTGGTATATTTGTAATTATACGAGGCTTTTGTCACTTGACTGCCTTGTAAGGGTCTGAATTTCCTAATGTTTAGAATTTTGACTTGAAAACGAGACTGAAACTGGACACTTAATGAAAATAAAACTTGATGGAGTTCTTTGAAAAGCTTCCACGGAAATGTGAAATTTACTGCTTGTGGTAAAAGCCATGTAAAGGGGGCTCGCTTGTGGTATACGTACATGGGGAAACCCCTCTTAAGCACCTTTGAAAAAAATTTTCTTGATGCCTAAAAGATCCAATTTTGTTTTCCATAATTTCAGAGAAAAACTGCTGTAACAGACAGGTTTAGATTTCAGTAGGATTTTGTAATTATACTAAAAACCCTTAAAAATTATCATCCTAGAAAATACTCTCAATTCTGTTTTCATTAATTGAACCTCATATGTCAAGTAGAAATATAATTCAAAGCAGCTGCATTCTAAACCAGGATAATTAATGCAACCAAGGAGGACGTAAAGTAAAAACATCAAGGAATAAAATCTATCTGAATCGCAACTAAGCAATTAAAATTCAATAGAACTTTTCTCACCCATATGGACCGTAAAAAATTGAGTTTAAAATAAAACAAGTGTTCAATTGCGTAAATTTAGTGAACACATAAGATGGTAAAATATATGTTTTATCCTACACGACACGTATACAGACGCGGAACCACTAATGAAACAATCATAAATAAGCAGGAGCATAAACAGTTAATTTTTACAGATATAGTTCAGTTGGATTAAATGAAATATAAATTGCAGGACTATCGTCAATATTAGAGTAAGTGCGCCGTATATGGACCAGTTCTATAATATGGACCATCAGCTTTTCTTAAAATTCGTTCATTATATCGAGTCGACGATTAGTGCACACTAAGCCTCAACCCTATTGCGGCTCGCCAGTAGTGATGGAAAACTATCGATAGTCGGCACTATCGATAGTGCTCGATAGTTTTCAATAAACTATCGATAGCTTCGATAGTTGGTAAATAGCTCGAAAGAAAATCACTGGAATTGAATAATATGGTTCCATGAAGCACATTAAGTTTTTAATATCAGAATTTATTTGACTGATTTAATTAATTTATGATATATTGTATATAATAATACAATTATAATTTATTGATATTTCTTTTTTTACTTTGTAGCATCCAGTAACCAATTGTATTTATTCAAAAAATAAGCATATTTACATATTAAGGGTGAATACGGTTGCGACGATCGGTCACGATTAGCCCGGAAAAATTCGTTCCGAATCAACAGACGTAGCTGGTACGGATAAAAACTTAACAGCACATTCAGGGAGTAGTTTTAAATCCTCCGTTAGAAACTGAAATGCATGAGCGAAATAAAATTTTATTGTGAACCTAAAGGGAATTGCATACTTTTCAAAATTGCAATGGATCCGAGTCTTGGGGGTGCAAGCATTCTCTCAAGATACTGCCGTATGATTATGATCGTATCTGCAATGCTGCTTTTTGTGTTGTTTACCATTCTCTGTTCAAGGAAATCCAACAGTGGATTCTTCAGTATAGAAATTTTAGAAATCTCGGTATCATCATTTGAAGTAAGAATATCTATGTTTTTCAATTTCTCTAGCATTTCATTTTCCAAGAGTTTTGAAGGCTCATCTGCGTTAGTTGACATTCTGAACCCTTCTTTCTTAAAGCAAGGATTGCGATTCTTAGAATTGATTGACATTCATGCGTAAACAGCCTACTTTTTATTCCTTGTATAAGCTTGCCACAAATGAGTTTTCCTTCAGTCGTTTCCAAATCTTTTTTCAAGTTGGCTAACTTGTCGTTCAGCCCAAAAACTATAGGAACTATCAAGGAAATCATAATGTCCTTTACCCCAGATCGTTTTTCAGAATTTTTTTCAAAATGTGAAAGTAGTTTTTCTAGATCTTTCAAGACAGTGTGGAAGATGTCTTGAATATAGCATCATTAATTTCCAGTATCCTTTTGATCATCAAGTAGGTGCTATTCCATCGGGTATAAACCTCCTGTCTAAGAGTCAATGCTTTTCCTGTACTTTGCATTTGCTTGTTTTTAAACTTTTAAATCGAAACTGTACTGCTTTAAATAAAAAGACAAATTATTTACGTTTCCCGATCACATGTTTGAGCTCATCGCATTTCAATGCATCTTGAACGACTAAATTTAATGCGTGCGCATAACATGGCAAATTATCTTTTTTTAAAGATTCCACAGGCTTTAATTATAGACGACGTATTGTCGGTTGCAATACATGTAATTTTTTTAACAATTTTTCATTCTAAAAATATTTCCTGCAAACTATCAGCAGTTGCTTCAAGTTTAAAATACATGGTGAAATGACAAGTTACCGATAAATATGACCCATTAGAGCATGAAGTCCGTAAATGACATGTAATCACAATATGACTGGCCTCTGATATAATTACTTCCAATTTTGTATGCAGTTCGGAGTACCGTATGTTTATGGAATGTTTGATGGCAGCACATATCTAGGGTTTATCATGGATAGGAAATTTTGAAACCCTTGATTTTCTACAATAGCAAATAGTTGAAAATCTTAAGCGATCATCCAAGCCAAGGCATTGTCAATCTGATTCTTTTTTGTTGAATTAGCTTCGTAACTTCCAGTAGAGCTGAAATAAGTGCTAATCAATTGCAAACTTCTTGGGCTTCTTGAGTCCTCACCACAAAGAGAGTTCAAATTTGTCACATCTCTTGGAACAGCGTCAGCTTCAATATCAAATTCTTTAATATAATCGTTATTACACCTCTTCAAATTATCTTTCGAATTCGATGTGTTTCCACTTGTTTTATACTCCTTCCCACAGGTTAAACGTTTGGCAAACTGTTTGTCTGTAGATTTTTTTGAAAAATTCCATACTTTCGAAAGTTTCGTTTTGTCATACTTTCTTCAGGCTTGCATGAAAGATATGTCATTGATGAGGAGAATGGATATGACTCAGACTGATTCTCAGATTAGATTAATGATCGAGATAATATATTTGGTGCTTCTGTTGCTACAAAATTGACAAATTTGTTAGAACTTTAGAACAAATGCTATTTCAGTTCAGAACGAATTTCTCTAAAAACAAGAGAATAGCATCATTAGAAGTAAATAAGCCCAGTTCCTTAGCAAAATTAAATAGAAAGCCAACCGGCCAATATTTATTCAGAAATTTTTCGGAAATCTAAGTTATGTGGTCAAAAAAGATCATTTGTTTTTTTGTTCAAAGAATAATACAGAAAACTATCAAAAACTATCGATTATGGCCCGATACTAAAATATTTACCGATAGTGCCGATAGTGCTATCGATAGTTTTCCTTCACTACTCGCCAGTCGCTTACAGTGAAGAAACGCGTACACACGTGTCCACGGGAGGCATTTTTTGATTTCGTTTATTCAAGATGCAATTTTTAAGCTAAACGTGTAAGGTCGTCACTTAAACAAATGTTAACAAATGTGAAAGTGGATTAAAGCAGGAGAAAGGCTAGTTATTTTGCAATTATTCATATTAAATTATTACAATCTTTAGTGATTATAGTTTTGTGAACAATTATATTAACTTCGAAATGTATAAGTATTACTATATGGACCATCGTCATGTTTTAAATAAGAACTAGTGGTCCATATTGCAAACAATAACTTATTTTTAAGTTTCAGAATGGAATCCAAAAGAACAGCAAAGAGCAGACAAGCGTGAGATAAAAATGCAATGACAGATGCTATTAAATCTGTACAGAAAAAGGAAATGGGCTTTTTGAAGCATCCAAAACATATGGTGTACCAAAAGCCACGCTTATACGTTTGTCGAAGATAGAAAACCGATCATAAGCTTGGGAGAGAGCCAACGTTACCAAGTGATTTGGAAAATGAATTAACTGATTACATTCTTGAAATGGAGGAATATTGATTTAGTCTAACCCGCAGGGACATAATACCTTTGGCTTATCAGCTAGCGGCGAAAAATAACATTGAGCACTCGTTTTCACCTTACAGCGAATCTGCAGGTAGAAAATGGCTTAGGTTATTCCTGAAGCGTCATGCTAATCTATCCTTTCGTCGTCCAACGAGAACATCAATCGCAAGAATGAAAGGTTTTAATAAACAAAATGTAGATGCATTTTTTGACTTGATGGAAAAATCTATGAGTGATTTCCAGTATCCTGCAGCAAATGTTTATAACGTGGACGAAACTGCTATTTCAGTCGTGCCATCGTAAATGCCGGAGGGATTGGCAAGAAAGGGCAAAAAACAAATCGGAACTGTAACATCAGCAAAACGTGGATCAACGATCACTTGTGTAATATGTATGAGCGCAGGTGGTACATTTGCCCCACCAATGATGATATTCCCGAGAAAACGTGACAATCGATTGCTGATGAAAGGTGCTCCTTCGGGTGCCATTCATGCTTGATATCCAACAGGATGGATACAACTTGAACTATTTACTCAATGGTTCCAGCATTTTTTTACAGCACGTGAAACCAACTGCTACATCCCCGGTTCTCTTGCTTTCAGATGAACATGCTAGTCACACACGAAATATCAAGTTAGTGGATTTAGCGAGAGAACACCACCACGTTCGCCTACTGTCACTGCCCCCACACTCAAGTCACAAAATGTAGCCCCTTGATAAAACATTTATGGGTCCATTAAAAAAGTACTTGACTGAAGAAACTCGCAAACGACTACGAATGCAAACCCAAGCAGTGACACATTATGGCATAGCAGAATTATTTGGTCAAGCATACATAAGAGCTCAGCGTGCAGGACTGCCCATTAATGTTTTCCGTGCAACTGGGATATATCCCGTGATTTTAAATATATTTCAAGATCAGAATTTCATTGACGAAGACCTTCAAGGAGTTGAAGAATTTTTTAACGACCCACCGCCCAATGTCATGACACATATTAACGATAGTTACGGTAAACGCTTACCTGAGGCAGATGTTGTTGAAGCTCCGGAAGCTCTACCAATGAATGAAACTCATTGTGCTCTGCACACTGACGGAAATGACCACGCGAATACACAATCGAAGGATCCAACTACCGTCATTGCTGATTCATTGTCTGGTCCCTCTACATTGTCTAGAACGTATTTGTCACCAAAGGTGTTGCAGCCGATACCACGGTTAAAGAGAACTGTCAGCAACAGAAGAAGAATGACCACTAGATCTATGATTTTAACATCATCACCTTATAAGCAATATTTATTAAAATCGATTAAAATAGAGGAAGAAACAGAAAAATTTAAGCTAAAGAGGCACTTGAATTTAAGAAATAAATCGAAGAGAATGCATAAGAAAACAGCCCAGAAGAAAAGAAAGATCTAAAAAGACAGAGATTTATATCCTGAAAGTACTGATGAGGATGATTATTCAGTCAATGATAGCACAGATGAGAGTCTTGGCCGTTGCCAAAACGAAAATGGTAAATGCTTCTATTGTAACGGTCTATTTTCTGAAGACGTTCGTGGAGAGAAATGGATACAATGTGCAATGTGTGTCAATGGGCTCATGAAGAGTGTGCTGGCATTGAAAATATGGCTGACTTCTTTGTGTGCGAGTTTTGTGCCAGTAATTAGTCTAAGCTGATGGTTGACACGGTAACACGAAAATTTTTTCCATTATTTTGAACCAAATCGACCATGCTCCACATTTGGGAACATGTAGTCCGTATTATGTTCACTTTTCGAAATTTCATGAAAGTGACTTATTTTAGAAAATGTTGGTTTGTAATCGAATTAATTTTCGCCTTGACAAAATACTCCAAATGAAAGTAGAAATAAACAGCTTCCTTTTAATTTTGTGTATTTTATTTTTTTTCCTTCTCGAAATCGAATATCGACCGTAATCGTTCTTTAGCGATTAATTTATTTTCACTTACATTCTTGGTTATATACTAGCTGTGCTTAAGGAAATTTACTTCAGATCATTAGAAGGTAATTAGGGAAATTTGCTTAAGCTAATAAAAGGTACGAAAGGTAATTTACAAAAGGGGTGGTTATACAAATATTACTTTTACAAAATAAAGAAAAGATATTATTGTTTAATTAATTTAAACAGCCATGATCTGCAGTTTTCGTCATCCTGATTCATCAACTTTTTCTTTTCCCGGGTAATTGCCAGGCTCTCCATCACATTCAATTCACGTATGTCTCTAGCTTCCTTGATGACTACAGCGTCCTCCATTGCTACCTCGTGTCCCTTCGAGATAATATGTTCCGCTACCGCCAACTTGTAATTCGAAGTTCTTTCTTTCTTTCTTGCTGCTGCTGTTTCGCCTAGATGCTCCTTGATTCGCATGCCGATGAGTCACTTTTTCACAAGTGGGACATTCGATGCGATAGATACCAGATTTTTCGTGTGGTTCGCGTTTTTTATTCGTCACTCCTTTTCACACACGCAAACATATCGTCCACATATCGGACCCAATGTTTTGGTAACTGGCCTTTCACCTGCAGTCCCGCTTTTAAATTCGTCATGGATACCTCACCAAAGAAAAGTGAAAGTGGATTTCCCATCGCTACTCTGCCTTTAATACTTTCGGTCATGCAAAGGAAGTTCTCCAGACATATCTATAAGCTTTTCAAAACAGTTCTTAAACTAACAGTTTTTGCTTCAGTGGGGCACAGGGGGGGGGATACATGAAAAATTTGTTTCCTCCCTCGAGTTTGACAACTGTGATCTAAAAAATCTGAAAAAAATTAGCAAGGGAGATATTTATGAGTACAGCAATAATCCTCAGAAGTCTAAATTTATTCAACTTTGTCAATAATAGTATGATCTTCGAATTTTACATTTCCTCGAATAAAATCATATGGATGCCTGTAAACCCAACAAAATTCGATATTTAAGTAGCCTTACACAAGGTCTTAATACTCTTTAAGTTTAATGAAATTCGTATCATATTCAGGAAAGTTATATCTATCTGAAATTTCTCCAATTATAAAAATAATAACACACTGTTTTGGTATTTTATGGACTTTCCATCGAACCAGACCCTGCAGTTTTGATTTGATCTTTTTAAAATTTTCAGATAAGATCTTCTTTTAACCGAGCAAATCTTTTTAAAAAGTTTCTTGACTTTATTCGTTGCTGGTGATTGCATTTTGTAAATTGAGTACAAAACCTTTCTGACGTGAGCGTTGGTCTATCTACCCAGCTTGTTTGACTATATTAAGCATACTAGTCGGTGGAAAACGTCGCTTAGATGGGACGTCACTTAGATGGGGATTCCCATGGAGCAGTTTTGCTGATATTCCAGCTGTTTCTGGAGCCTTATTTTTCCTAATAATACGCACTGCTGCTTGTACTTCGTCTCTGGTTGGTGGTAAGACTGGGGTACTTTGCTCGGCTTCTGGAATCCTTCAGTAGTTGTAGGGGTACTGTGAACAACTTGTGGAAATATTGCAGCCATAGGGTTACCTATGATTGGTCCTTGAGCATTTTTGCAAAGATGCGCTTGTGGATTGAAACCATCTTTAAGTTGTTCAACTGAGGCACACGCCGATCTGATTTCATGATGAGTCATGTTTCCATTTATCTATTGGATATTAGTATTTGAGTCACACTTCATTTACGCAGCAGCTCCCAACTTCAAACTTCAGTCACGGCATCGAGTTTGATCTTCTAATGCTGCTGTCGGACTATCAGCTCACCCAGCTGTGATGGGTCTTAATTGAAAAATTAAGTAATAATAACATGGTTGAGCGTGATATTGACCATATCACCTAGAATTCCGTCACGTTCATGGAATGAGATACCCTAACAATAAATCTCAACGCCAAGGTACGGATTTGGACTATTATGCAATGGATTATTATTATTATTTGATATTTGTCTTGATGATTAATCGTTTCTTTCTTCGGCACAATTTTTTGGCTTGTGTTTGGAGGTTGTTACAGTGTTCTTCTATGGCTCGAATTGGTCGCTGGATATATTCCTTGTACACTAGCTTCCTTTTTAAGGTATTGTAAAATCATTTTACAATACCCTACTAAAATCGCGTCCTGTCTGTCCGTCTGTCCCTCCGTCCGTTCGTCCGTCCGTGTGTCACACCGCTTTTTCTCGCAAACTACATAAGCTAGAAACATAAAATTTTGTAAGTAGGTTCGAAGTGACGCCGACTTCAAAGTTTCACCACGAAAAGAAATTTATAAAGTCTTTAAGGGGGGTCTCCCCATAGGAATTCCCCCGAAAAAAAAGTTTTCATCGCATGTAGGCAATATGGGTATGAAATGAATGATCTTAATGAGAACTTTTCAAAACGACAAGTTTTGCTTTGAGGGGTGCAGGGGAAGTGGAAACATGGGAAAATGTTGTGTCCCCCCCACCTTTGACCCGAAGAATCTAAAAAAATCACTGATGTGTGACTTTAGGATTACAAGGGCAAAAAATACCTCGAAAGTCGATCAACTTTGTTAATGATAGTACATTTTATAAATTGTACATTTTTGCCTATAAAATCAAAATGGGAGGGACCCTCGAATTTCCCAAAACCTACAATTTAAGTTTTTTGATAGCAGTTGTATGTATTCTGAAAATTTTACAATAATTGAACAATAAACACCTCAGTTACAGCCGATTGAATATTTAACAATTACAACAACACTAACACGTGATACTAAGGAGATACACGTTTTCAACGGATCTAGATCTTACAAATACATATGTAGGAATTTTGATACAAATTTATAAATGGTTCGTAATATTGATATGTTATCATGACTAATCAAGCGACGGGGTCAAAATACTTGAAACAAAATGGTGGCGAGCTTAAAATCATAATAACCATAATAATTGTTTGGACTCAATTTAGGGAATCTGTATATTTAATTACTAATTGTTTTCCCATACCCTTCTGGCAGGAGCACTCTCCTGCTACTTCAACTTGTTATAACCGCTTCCTTGTATTCTTTGTCATACCAGTAGTTTTCTTTGGTTGATGCTGCAATACCTCTTCAGCCACTTCTATTACCGCATGTTTTACTGTCTTGCATAAGGTTTAGTTTTCATCTTTACTGAATGTATTTGGACGCTACTGAGCTTTCATTTAGCTTGTGTATCTGGTACCTCCGGGTAGCTGATGTTACTTGTATACTCTTGGTGACGTGGCACTAGAACTTGACCCTTATAAGGCAGTGTTCTGAATCACAAGTAGCGCCGTGAAACGATCACGTTTCGAAAATGCGTGTGGCGGCTCATTTTTGTATGAGAAAATGGTTGATCTGGTTGAAAATGTGACTGTCTTGGGATGCTCATTTTTTCTTGGAGATATCTCGGTGCTGTAAGTGTGTGAAGCTTGCTGTAAAGCCTTTGCTAGTAGCGAAGTCTATCAGGCGTTTTCCATTATCGCTGGTCTCTACATGAAGGCTGTGCCCGCTGGTTGTTCCCCTCTGCGGTGTTTCTTGGTTAACTTTTGCCGTGAAATCACCCAGGATAATTTAGATATCATTTGATGGCAATGCATCGACAGTGCATTCCAGGGTGCACTAAAGTTCGTCCTTGTGTGCTATCTGGTTATATAGAGGGAATATAGTGACAAACATATAGCTTTTTCCATTAGGGACATAAAAATTTCGTATCTTTACATGAACGCACTCTTAAATTTTTTTAATAAACTTTCAATGTCTAAACGTGAGTTAAAGTCAACATTTTTATCATGGTAAAGCTCACAAACCAACAACGTTTAGAAATTATTAAAAATTACTATTAATTTCTCCAATATTTGGTTTAAATCGGAAATAATGACTGAACAACTTTTTTTAAACTAGACGCCATAATGGCATAGCGAAAATTGGCAAGAGTTAATATAGCTCCCAATGCTTGTTGCGATGTAGACAAATTTTTGTGTTTAGGCATCATATTAAGGGGATACAAAAAATGCAAAGCATTGAAAAATTAAAAAACAATTCGACCCACTAGCGGAAAATGGAAAGCATATTGCAGTGAATTGCAGGATAGATTATCATTGTCCGTTCAGGTGCTGGCGGGTTGAAGGTGGACACGATTGAAGGTTGTATTACGTATGGAGTATCCTACCGCCAATATGGATGAGAGGGTACTGGATGAAATCTAAGCCAAATGGCAACGACCGAATGAACTGTTCCGCAAATTTAGAGCCGACATTTTACGACTCAACAACCAATTAACGGAGCCTTTGACCCAGACCCAATCGATATGGGTGTTAAAGTGCAATTTACGGCCTGAGCTTCACCGCCACGTTGCGAACTCTGACCTTCAGGACATGGTGTTGCTTTTACAAAGCTGTCAGCAGACAGAAAGGAGTTCAAAAGGGCTTGCGGGAACGAACATACCTGTTGTTGAGACCTGGTCCACGGCAGGAGAGCTCGGAAGTGGTGCAGGAAGCAATTACTTCCAATCTGGAAGACATCACCGAAGAGCTAAATAAGTTTGTGGTAGCCGTGGTGGAGAATCTCACAGCCGGCTGGAACTGCGAACAAATCGGACATCGGTTTGTTGCATGTCGAGCAGAGTGCACAGTTTGTGGATGCGGTAAACCAAATACTTACTTCCCAGACAGTCGGGATTGCGGTCTTTGAAAAAACAGACGAGCGAGTACCCGGGAACCTCAGCGGTACTCCAAGGATCAACCGTAGGTTATCAAACATAACAAAACTACACCGGCCTTGACACCAATGACTACGGGGGTTCCTTGTCTCCAGGAGGCTTTTGTAAAGACAATTTTGAAGCGATGAGACTGCCTCTGGTTAGTGCAATATAGCCATATCAAATTCGACTGCAGGAATACCGTGCGGCTTGAGAGCGATCTTTTGCATCAGAAGAGGTCATCTCTCACTTTCAGAACATAAAATGGTCTACTTGTTATTGGCGGAACTTCCATAAGAGAGTGCGCATCTGCCACCAAATCCTGAACATATGCAAC
Organism: Odontomyia ornata; assembly: GCA_963969285.1. Classification (NCBI taxonomy): domain Eukaryota; kingdom Metazoa; phylum Arthropoda; class Insecta; order Diptera; family Stratiomyidae; genus Odontomyia; species Odontomyia ornata. Next base: position 34,986,128 of record OZ017740.1, read on the forward strand.
CTTACCTTACGCACCAATCAAAGTGTTGGACGAAATCGCTGTCTGGTTAATTGACACGGGTGCAAGTATAAGCTGTCTTGCCTTGAGTCTCGGCTCAAAGGTACTCCATCAACACCCTGCGTTAGAAAAACCTTGGTGCTCAGACATCAGCACAGCTGATGGTATCAAACATTCTATCAAGGGTAGGTTGACAACACCCGTCACGTTTAGAGGTCAAACTAAGGATATTACATTTTCCATCATCCCTCACTGAGGGGGAACATGTGCGTGGTGTCAATTTTGTCCTGCAATTTGGTTTGCCTCCAGATTTAATCGTTGATTCACACTTTAAGACTAGACACGTCCATGAACTTACTTCTATGCCCGACAAACACGAATTAACTCCTAACCAGTGACAACGCCTGGAAGCATCCTTCGCTGCTTTTCCATCTTACGCTACGCAAGGCCTTGGCCACACCATTCTAGTCTCACATGTTATTGGCGTTGGCGATAGCAAGCCAATCAAGCAGAGACACTACGGCATCTCCCCAGTCATGGAAAAAGTCGTGTACGTCAAGTTATACAGGATACTAGAGTTAGGGTTATAGAGGAATCACAAAGTGCCTAGTCCTCCCCAGTAACCTTTGGTGGTAAAATCAGGTAAAATACGTCTTTGTTTAGACGCTCAAAAAGTCAAAGCATTGACCATTAAAGACGCCTACCTCCTTCTGCTTATCGAAGGAAAATTGGGAAGACTACCGAAAGTATACTACATTACTAGTCTCGACTTGAAGGATGTCTTGTGGTAAATTCCCCTCGATGAAAGGTTGAGGGATAAAACCGCTTTCATAGTGCCAGGATGACTCCTATACCAGCTCGTCACAATGCCCTTCGGTCCATGTAACGGCCCGTAAACGATGACCCGGCTGATGGAAAAAGTTATTCCACTTTACCTGAAACACCAAGTGTTCGTTTACCTGGATGACCTTCTACTCATCACAGAAACGTTTGAACAATATCGCTGCAAAAAGTAGCCCTATGTATCGGCAAGTTGAGACTCACCATCAATGCCCACAAAAGCAGGTTCGTCATGACCAAAGTCCGATATCTAGGACATGTCATCAGATCTGGACAAAACATGGACGATTGATGAATTGCCCTTACCCAAGGCCGTTAAGCAGCTACAATGTTTCCTAGGAGTATGCAGTTGCTACCGAAGGTTCGTTTGGAACTACGCAACGGCTTCAGCCCCTCTGTCGGACATGCTCCAGAAAGGTATGTTCATCTGGTCCCAGCTCAGCCGAAAAGCATTCGAAGAGCTCAAGCAAGCTTTGGAATCTGCTCCAGTCTTACATAGTCCTGTCTTCAAGAAACAATTCTCCACTCATTGCGACGCAAGTCAACATGGAGTGGGAGCCATGCTAGTGCACATGGATGTCTGGCCCGATGGGTTTCTTAAAATGCAAGGGTTTAAGTTTTCCATGAAATACCGAAAACGAACACACAAAATCGTGTCCGATACTCTCTCACGAATGTTTTCACCCGAGGGAGCGGAATTGGCATTACATGACGATAGTTCCATTGAGATAGATTTGTACATCCACATTTCAATTCGGACAACAATAAAGAGTTGGGTTGGGTATGGGACCCGCCATGTTGGCTGCTCCTCCACTCATGAGCTAGCCATCGGGTGAGCTCACCCCTTTTTTGTCGTAGAGTGGCCTTCCTCTCGGGTTTTGCACTTATGTTAAAGTGTTATGTAATTCCATCATACATAACATTAACATAAATCTGAAACATTCTTATTTTTCATTTAAAGGAAAAATTCGAGCAAATTATGTTTGTATGAATTTTTCATTTAAATAGAAAATATACCGCCACGGCTACAATTGATCTTGATCCAGGTAGGGGTGCGAGGGGGCACCACTTCCACCTGGAGTTTGTTACAAGTGAATTGCCTCCTTTTCAGAATTGGGCGGCCAGTTGATATATTTAGCTGGCACTAAATAATAATAAACAGAAGGAGAAAAAATCATGTCTACAATATAACGTAATTAACACGTAGGTACAATTAATATTGTAAACTTTACTTTTTAAGTCTATGTATTCACAACCCATCGTTGAAGCAAAGAGACGTGGTGGAAAGCACCGAACCCTAACAGTAACCGCTTCAAGCATACCGGACCCCAATCATCCTCGCTTTCAACAATATGGGGGAAGACCCAAAATTACTCTTCTCGTACCCGGAAAGGATGGAGGCAGCACTATCACTCACGAATTACCATGACAGATGGCTAAACTCGTGAATGAAACTACTTTCGAGAGTAAGAACATTCTACCATATCAAAGATGAAAGCGTTCTATTTTGCAGCTAAAACTCTACAGGGAGCCGACAACGCGTCGATGAATTTGGATGATGTAAGCAATCTACTTGTAAATATTAAGTTAACATCCCCTTTCGCGGATGATTTCGACATCACGCTTGGAAACCCCTTTATCAGTATCGGCACTGGCAGGACATTTCACCCCTCACTCAACCGTATACCCGGACAAATCGCTTTAGACGTATTTTACGCGAACAAATTTTCATACTTCCGACTTTAAACTACGTCACGCAACCAAACTTCCATAAACTTTTCGATTTCGCAAGCACGACACGTTTGTAAACTTAAAAATCAGTCATAGCATTAGTTCTGTCTTGGGGCAGCAAACCAGTTCAAGAATCGTTCGAGACTCAAACTAATCGCGATGTTCTATAGATTGATTAGAGATCGGTTGGAGGTTACGCTAAGCACAAGTAGTGGCTGTTTGGGAAATTGCAACCAAAAAGACTTTGTTGCTAATTCGGGATTGGAAAAGAAAGGTGGATGGATCGTGGATCGTCCCTTTCGATTAGGGGACAACCCCCGTTGTGACACATATATGTCAGGGAGTAAAACGAGTAAGCGGGTCTCTTTTTGGTTGAATAATTCTCGGTACGGTGAAGTGTTTGACTGGTGGGTAACTCGCGCGCGAAGTGATCGCGAAAGTTTTCAGACACGGATCTTCCGTCGAATTATTTATATAAAGAATTTAGTACTTGTGAGGACGTATATGTTGGTGGTAAGCTTGCGCGTGAAGAGATTGTAGCCACGGCCGTGAAAAAATTTATTGTAACAGTGTGAACTAGAAACTTAGTGAGTGTAAGACCGAAAAAAACTAGTGAAAGAAAATTCAGTGGACTAAGTAGTGATGTTTTCTTACTGGGACAGTGGAAGACGGTTAAGCCGAGAAGATAAGCGTAGAGTAAGGGGGAATTCCCAGGTTACCCAGATAGAGGGTTGCAATTCATTGAACCCCTTGGGAGCATGCTTTTTTGAAGGACAAGTTTTGGGGAATTTGAGTGGGAAGAGAATTAATAACAAAACTCGCAACTTTAATCGAATCAAGAATTTTATTCAACATTTTCGGGAATTCGAGTGTGAAGAAAATTAAAAGCAAAACCTGCATCTCTAAGGAACTAATGAACTTGCGCAATAGTCGGGGTTCTTCAAAACGGGGGGTCCGGTATGGAAAGGTGGACGAGTGGTAGCAGAAATGGGCCCCCAATGGTATTGTGGGGAAAGATTTTGCATTGTAACTATTCTGTTGTTGTTTGGAATACAAGAATTAATTTTAAACCGGAGTCATTTCTTGTTTTAGTGTTTTTTTAGGGTTTTGTAAAATAATTTTACAAAACCCTACTAGTTTCGCGACCAGTCTGTCCGTCTGTCCGTCCGTCCGTGTGTCACAGCAGTTTTTCTCGAAAACTACTTAAGCTAGAAACATCAAATTTTGTGTGTAGGTGTAAAGTGGTGATCTCTTCAAAGTTCAACTTCAAAAAAATTTTATAAGGTATTTAAGGGGGGTCTCCACATATAGGAGAGTGACTCCCCGAAAAAAAAATTTCATTGAAGGTAGCCGATATGGGTATCAAATGAAAGGTCTTGATGAGAACTTTTCAAAACAGGTCTTAGTTTGGCAAAATTTGCTTTGTGGGGCCCACAGGGAAGGGGAAATACACGAAAAATTTGTGTCCCCCCTCCCTCGCGATTGGACACCTGTCACCCGAAAAATCTGAAAAAAATCAGGAATGTAGGCCTTGGTGAGTACAACAACAACAAATACGTGAGAAGTCGCAATTCACTCAATTTTGTTAGTAATTGTATGATTTATCGATTTTAGGTTTTCTTAAATAAAATCTTAACGGTACCCTTAAATTCAATGAAATTCGGTATGTAGATGCCTATTTATAAGATTAATCTATCCTGAAAGATTCATAAAGATTGAATTATATTTAGCGAAGTTATAGCGGTTTGAATTTTCCTGTATTACTACGGAACAATATGCACTGCATTTATTACTATGGCAACATATGGCTATGGAACAACATGCGCTTTTTACCGACTCAGACACTACAGTTTTGCTAGGATTTGCATGAAAATTTCAGGAATGATAGGTGTCATGTATATCTTTGAGAATCGGTTCAGCTAGTGGTATCAGTAATCGTAAAATAAAATAGTGGCTGTTTTAAATGTGAAGATTGAATAATTTTGAGTTATTTTTTGCCAACTTCAACGTTTAAGGTGCATGCTTTGAACACTTGATTCAATTAAATGAATGACTGAAAATGAGTACCTACAATCAATGCTCATAAGTGAAACAAGTCAAGGAGGTGGGAGAGAGCTCCTAGCAAAAGGGTTTTGTAACCATACAGGAGGCTGGCCCCTGAAAAAAAATTCATCAAACGTAGCCGATATGAGTATGAAATAAAAGTTTTCATGGGAGCTTTTCAAAACAGTTGTTATACTGTCAGTTTTTGCTTCAGTGGGGGCACAGGGGGGAAATACATGAAAAATGTGTTTCCTCCGTCGCGGATGGACATCCAAAATAATTATCAAGGGAGATATTTATGAGTATAACAATACCAAGAACCTAAGAAGTCGAAATTCGTTCAACTTTGTTAAAAATAGTATGATCTTCGAATTTCATATTTTCTCCAATAAAATCGTCTTTGACATGTTTCTTGATTTGATTCGATCTGGTGACTGCATTTTGTTAATTGAATACAAAACCCTTCTAACATGAGCGTAGGTCTGTTTACCCAACTTGTTATATTCCCATTTTTTTCCCTTGTTTTTTTTTCTCAATTTTTCTTAATTTTCAGCGGAGGAGGTAAGTAGAAGAAGTGGTACGAAACAAACCTGGTGGTCTGATGGCAGCTCCCCTATTTTTGGTTCCTCTTTTGGGTTTCCCTCGCAACTGCGCTACGATTCCGGTAAGAATTAAGTTCAGAGGAGCGTACTACGTGATTTGAACGAATATTCTGGCGGCCGTATTCTTGCTTGGTGGCCTTGGGGACTCACTGGCTAAACGAGTGGCGCTCACGCCAATTCTTCGGGGGCTATCCAGGACCGAAGGCTCCCAGCAAGAATACCCTCTACGAGGAGGGTAACAATGCCCCACTCTTATTTGGAGGTCTTAAGTATTGAGAGGTATAGATGCGAACTTCTCGAGACCCGCGCGCGTTAGTCAGGCTCAGGCTGTTGTACTTTAGTATTACATCTCTTTGGTCGGTTACCTCTGCCTCGACACTGTCGAACCGCGAGTTCATCTTGTAATTCGTGAGTGCAAAATTTTTTTTAATAGTGGACCCTTGTGCTGTGGAAAAGAACCCGCCCCACAGCACCAAAATACTAGCCTGCCAGCGCATTCACGCGCCTTCAGACAAGGTCAATTCCGTCGGCCACTAGTATTTTCACTCACCGAGGCAGCAGACCATGTCTGCAGTAATCTACGGGCACATGAATTCACTACAATATCTAAATTCAGCACGTTGAATATTTCATGTTCGTCATATTTATATTTAAAATTGGATTTCGTTGCAGATCAGCTTAATGTGAACGGAAAGATAATACTTTCAATTATTTCAGATAAACTTTTTCACTAAAAAAAATTGCTTATGCATTCATAAGAGAAGGGAGCAGTACTATCATATTCAAATTCTTTTCCAAAAACAAAAATTGATAATATACAAAAAATTTTACCAGACGACCTGATAGCGTAATTTCCTTGTAGCTTATCAGACATTCCATTGTTCATCGTAGCGCCTGTGCAAACAAAGCAAATTCCCAGGTATCTATTCATTGCTCACTTGAAAAGAAATGCAGATACCATCCATTTAACATTTTTACAATCATGCACTTGACTTTCCTAGTGCAATTTCTAATAATTGCAAACCCTTCAAACATCTGCCAACACACACCGCATGGAATTTAGCCCAGGAGGCGCATTCATGCCACGGGACGCAGATAGCAATAGCAATAAAAATACCAAAAAGTCAATTTAGCGAAGGCGTTCATCCTTGAACACCTGCCGAGAGCCTGGCGCCAACCTGTTCCCGTACTAATGACTTCTGCATAATAATCTGCATTTCATCGTTTTGCTCGGGAAATTTTACTTGTCCTGAAAAACTATCTTCTGCTTGTCCCTTGTTCATCCGTTTCAGGTCACATAAGTCACTTTCCGGTCGACCGATAAGTGCAGGGTTCGTGTAGTTGAGGCTAAAAGGATTTGAAGGATGATCTGGATTTTTGAGATATGAGTGGAATGCACAACCGAGCTGAATTTGTTCGACTTGAAATGATATCCTGTAAGGGTCACAAATGGTAGTTGTTTGTAGGTAATTTTTCTCTTCAATGATGATGATGGGTTGACATTTTCGGTGAGGGACAAATGTGCACTTGCGTGATAAATGATTTGTGCACTTGTTAATGCACTTGAGCGTGTAACACATGCCCAACAACGAGGGTTTTACAAGTATGTATGTTGCTATTCGAAATATGGAAATTTAGAAGAAGGAAAACATTTTAACCATAAATTGTAATTAACGTGAATCCTAAGAACATGGATTAAAGTTCTTTCCCATTCCAGATTCCATACTTATCATCTCCTTAATAGATTTCCTCACTCAATCCTTATGATCATTAAAATCGTTTGCATCTGCCCTAGAACCATAAACTCATTGCAGTCTAGTGGAACATTGAAACCTTTAATTTCGCACTAAACGCAACGGATCAAGGAGGCGAGCGAAATGCATTCGCAGTTGGACCACGAGTGTGATCATGCATCTTCACATTACAAATGGCAATTTCCTACAGAAATGCATAAAAAATATTCGAGATGAAATTTCGAAGGCATGATGGCTTGAGGGTGTCTATCAGATAGTAATCAATGGTTGGTTCGTTGGTTCTCAAGGATTTCACAGAAATGCAAGGCTGGGTGCCGTAACAACAGAATCAGGTTCATAGAATTGAAGAGATTCCTTTTGTTGGTCAAGCACTTAAAATTTATGGATGTTATTATTTATTCCTGTCCGAGTGTTGGCAGAGAAATTGACGAATGGTTGGTCGGCATGCAATGATGGAGGAGGATGTTGGAGGATGCTCGCATGAGGCATAAAGAAGAACTCTATTCAAGCTGAAAAGAGAATGTTTCATGGTTCTTTTAATTTCCAAAGACAAACAGCCTTTGGTGTCAAATTGTCTTGTTACTAAATCGTAAGCGAAGAAATATCTAATCAAAGAACTGTTTCGAATAAAAGAAGACCTAAACTCATCAAAAATAATAATTTCTAAATCCACCTTGTCCTTCTCAGATTTTTAATTTTCCGAAAAACATCATCCTCGTTAGTCAAATTGCCTAATAAGAAAACATTTTCGACAAGTTGAGTGACAAACTAAGTTAATTAAATATCATAACATGCATAAACTTCACACTTTTCACTTTTATTTTACATACTTAGATTTCCGGTTTCCGCCACGACAATATACCAAAAGGCTGATAGACTTCGTCAGCGCAACGGACGACAAGTCGGAGTCATCAACATAGGAACAATATTCAGGTTGAGCAATCAATGCCTTGTGCTCCTTGTACAAGTAAATGCAGTCTATATTTAGCTTGGAAAATCTTTTTTTCGTGTTTTCTCCAAAAATGGGTAGGACTTGTAAAAACATAAACGGACAATTTTCAAAGACACAAATCGGAAAAGACAGCAGTGAAATGGATAATCTGAAAATATATCAATCATCAAGTACGTGAAGAAGTATGTATTCAACATAAAAAAGAACTATCTATGCGGAATGTGCAAGGAGACAGCTATGAAGAATAGAGAAAAGCGGTGTATCTAAATACTGCTGAGCTAAGTGCAAGAAAGGTGTCTCAAAAATATTATACATAGGCGAATAGTTGAATATTTTAATACCGCAAAACTCGAACAAGTTGGGTATACAGAACTACGTTCATGCTAATAGGGGGTTTGCGCTCAACCAATGAAATTTATGGTCTCTAAAATTAGTCGCAGAAAAGTTTGCAACTATTGGGTTTTCCATTAGAGACAGCACCACAAAACTCTATAGATAGTGTGTTAGCTGATAACGGAGTATTGCGAGCAGTCTCCCCACCTCTCCAGTTGTTCATTACAAGCTAGCATTTTCAGGTACGTAAAATTAACAAAAGACAACCTTCCTGACCAGGTTATAAGTTATTTCAAGTTAACAGTTCCGACTGAACTTTCTATGCTACTTAGTTCCGATTTTTGGCCAAAGGGGCGATTTTGTCCCGAAAAAGGTTCCAAACTGCCTCAACAACCTTCAAAGACCAACTAACACTGAAAGAAATTCTTCCCTTCCTAATCGTTCAACTATTTCTATTTACTATCAGAATGTTCGTGGCTTAAGAACCAAACTTGAGGACTTATTACTCGTGTCTCAATTAACTAACGATTCAGTTATCTGTTTAACTGAAACGTGGTTGAACGAGAATATTTCAAACGCGGAAATATTACCTGATTATTTAGTCTACCGATGTGACCGTGACCTTAACATCACTAATAAATCTGGTGGTGGGGGAGTCTTGGTTGCATTCTGCAAAACCCTTAATAGTTTACTTTGTGCTGACTTCAAATTTGCTCGTGCTGTTGAGTGTGTAATTGTGAAACTCCCTCTTCCCCATAACTCCTCATTATTAATTTCCTCTGTTTATATTTCCTGTAATTCTCCCTGAACTGTGTACGAAGCCTTCTTCGATAAACTCTGCCTATCTTCTTGCTTGTCATCCACATTCCAAAATTATAATTTGTGGGGACTCCAATCTACCCGCAATGGAATGGGACCACTTAACAATACCTTGCATTTCCTCAACAAATAATCCTTTGTTACTTTCTTCCTTTCCTTCCCTTTGCTCTTTTTCACAGTTTAACCGTAACCCTAATGGTCGTCTTCTGGACCTTGTCATGTCAAATGTTTAAACTGGGCGTCTATCAATAGCTCCTGTTTTACATTCTTATGTTCAACCTGATCACCATCATCCACCTTTGTCTCTAGCACTAACCGCTGACACCCTAAGACCCCAGAGAACTGCCTCAGGTTATCGTTACAATTTCTTTAAAGCAAATTATGAGGCAATTAAAACCAATCTGGACTCGGTCAACTGGTGTACCTTCTTCACTCGTCTTGACTGCGATAGTGCTTTGAACAAATTTTACGATTACCTTAATAATCTGATTGCTCTTTATATTCCACTCCAAGCTCCTCGCAAAGCGGAAATGAAGCCTTGGCTTACTTGAAGTGTTCTTCGTGCCTTAAGAGCCAAAAGCAAGTGGCATAGGCACTATAAATTGACCGGAAATGATGATGCCAAACAGAATTTTTGCAGACTGCGCTCTTTGGCTAAAAAAGAGCTCAAAACGGCATGAAAAACTACTTAAGCAGTTTAGAGAGTTCACTCCTGACAAATAACGCTAAACTCTTTTGGTCAAATATCCGATCCTTTAAATCTTCCTCTTCCATCCCACATACTGTCAAATCGAATAACACTGAAGCCTCATCCCCTCAGGATATTTCTAACCTATTCGCCGAATATTTTTCCTCTTCTGATATACTACACTCAATTCAATTCAATTCAAACTTATCCAGCATCAATTACATCCTACTCCATTGATCCTTCTAAAGTTGAATCCCTTATTAACTTGCTCGATCCGAATGTTAGTCCAGGTCGCGATGGATTGCCTAATATATTTGTAAAGTCACTTTGTTCCTCTTTGTGTTTTCCTCTATCCCTTATATTCAATGTCAGCCTTGGTACTGGCACCTTTCCAATGTACTGGAAAGATGCAAATGTTGTTCCTATCTTTGAAAACGGCGACCCATCATCTGCCTCAAACTATCGTCTCATATTACTCCTCTCCGGTTTCTCTAATCTGCTGGAACGACTTGTACACAACAGGCTTCTTGAGTCACTGAGTTCATTTGACACACCACAGCAACACGGATTCTTAAGGGTTGTTCAACTTCTACAAATTTGGCTGAGTTCGAAATTATATTGCAAGAGCTTTAGATAAACACCTTCAAGTAAATGCAATATTCTCGGACTTCTCCAAAGCTTTTGACTCCGTGAACCATGTTCTTCTCTGTCAAAAGTTAGCTTGGCTCGGCATACCTGGTTCCCTTCATTCTTAGATTTCATCGTATCTATCCTCCCGTTCATGCCGTGTTAATCTCTATGGCAAAATCTCTTTTCCATTCAATCCTACATCTGGCGTCCCTCAAGGGTCTATCCGTGGACCTCTTCTTTTCATACTGTTTATCAATGATCTTGTCTCTATAATTTTCTCTTCTTGTCTCCTGTATGCTGATGATTTCAAAGTACTCCGGATAATTAGATCCCATGAAGATTGTCAGTAACTACAAATTGATCTTTTCAACCTCTATAACTGGTGTAATGCAAACTCCCTTCGCATCAATGTTTCCAAATGTTTTAAAATAAATTTTACTTTGAAAATTGTTCCTTTGACTTTTAATTACAGCTTATGTGATGTTGTTCTCTCTTCTGCAGACTCATGTAAAGATCTTGGTGTAATATTTGACAACAAGCTTAAATTCGATGTCCACATCTTTAGCATAATTACCAAGGCATCCAAAGTTTCGGGTTGTATTATGCGGCATTTGCACAAGTTTGCAAATATTGCTGTCGCTGTTTGCTTGATCACATGTCTTGTCCACCCGCTTCTTGAGTACTGCTCAGTAGTGTGGTCTCCTAGACATTTATATCTTGTGAACTCACTCGAAGCTGTTCAGCGTAAGTTTACCCGTATTAAGTTCTTCAAATTCAACTTAGCTTATGAGTCATATGAGCGTCGTCTATCCAGACTTCGTCTCCCTTCTCTGTCGTCCGTAGAACCTTCTTAGATCAATGTTTCCTTAATAAGTTGCACCACCGTCAAATTGCTTCCACTCTAAGCGAAGACTTGCACTACAGACTGTATACACGTCCTAGTCGGTCTAATAACATTCTCGAGGTTCCATACGCCCAGACAGATTTATATTTTCGCTCAATTATGCCGCAAATCATCAGAGAGCATATCCGCCTCGAGCTTGGTTCTGCATCTACGAACTAATTTATTTTTAAAAATAAACTGAAGACGTTACTTTTTGCGAATAGTGATTAATGTTTCCTTGTCACTAACTTTTTTCTGCTTGATTTTGTTGCATTAATCTGTCTTACTCTAAACTATATTTAACTATATTTAATTGTCTAAGTCTATTTTTTAATTTTATTTTCGTCTGTTAAATGGATTTAAATAAATGAATAAATAAATAAATAAATAACAATTTCGTATCTTTACATGAACACACCATTGAACTTTTTAATGAACTGTTAAAGACAACACGTTAGTTAAAGTCAACATTTTCATAATGGCAAAGTTCACGAACCAGCAACCGAAGTTCTAAGTCAGTGGTCGCAACTTTAACAGCGCTTACTCCAATTTTCGGGGTGGTGCGTACCATAGTGGATAAATTCGAGTTCAAATTTTCACTATTGAATGTCTCGTTGCTAAAAAGACGTCGTACCGCTCGAATCGAAGAAAATATCGCAGCCGTAAGTGCATCGGCTCAAAACGAGCCAAATCAGTCGATTCCACATCGTTCTCAAGAACTGGGTGTCACTCAAACGACACTGTGGCGTATTTTGCAAAAAGATTTTGGGCTACACAGCCACAAGATCAAATTGACTCAAGAACTAAAGCCACTTGATATTCGAAACGCCGAAAAGAATCTTCAGCGATGAAGCTCATTTCGGGCTCAATGACTTTGTTAATGAGCAAAATATGCATTGTTGGTCAGCAAAAAACCCATATGTGCTCCTTAAGGGGTATGGTCACAATAGCAGGTGCAAAATCATGTGTTTTTTAAATAATTTTTTTATATGGAAATTGTATTTGTTTATAAAAATAATTGTAAGTATATAAAACTACAATATCGGAAAATTGGAATAAAATTCATCGATAACCTAGTCATTGGGCCCAATTTTCTGCGCGACCAGCTGGACTCAGCGCGGGAAGAAATATCTTTTCTTAGCCAGCATGCCAGAGTGATCTGCCTCGTTCATCGACTTCCAATGTAAACCTTGCTGGCCCCTCAAGTGCTCTGGAGCATCATCGCCATCCCGGAACAACACTGAAACTTTAAGTTCGCCTAGAGTTGCAGCGAATGATAATTCAATTAAACCTGGCAATCCACTGCGTGCTATTTCGCCGCCCTTACAAATCTTCATATCAAGATTGGACTATAACACACCGGTTGAAGACATTATCAATCGCATCAAGTTTAAATTGAATTTTATACCTGGCTTGCTCCAGGCGGGAGGACTGGTTCACTCCAGACGGGAAGACAAACCGTTTAATTGCTTCATATAAAATCACGGTTCCAGCCAACCTCAATTGCCTGTTGGAAAAAGAATTTTGGCCTCCTGGAGTACTAGTAAAACAGTTTTCTGCCAATCAGAAGCGTAACAACACTGTGTCCTTTCGCAACAGGAGAAACAAGTAATACGCCTCGCACCTCCTTGCATCGTAAATTTTGTACAATTTCATCTTTGTCTTGTTATTATCAAAATGTCCGCGGTTTGAGGACCAAGACATCTGAACTTCGTATCTCTTCAATTATATATCCGCATCAGATCATCTGTCTAACTGAGACATGGCTGAAAAATGATATTTATATTTCGTAAGTCTGCAACTGAGGGTTGCTTCCCTGATATCTGGAAAAAAGCTATCATTACTCCCATTTCAAAAGGAAATGATAAACAGAATATTAAACAATATCGACCAATATCAAAGCTGAATATATTTGGAAAAATATCAGAGAAAATCATTGCTAATATTCTAAACATGCAAATGTTAAATATTATAGCTCCAGAACAACATGGGTTCTTCTGGGGTCGTAGTGTTAATACTAACCTAGCACTTTATACTGATTTTTTGCTAAATGCTTTTGACCTTGGATATCAAGTCGATGCCGTGTATACTGACTTCTCAAAAGCATTTGATAAATTAACCATTCCATTCTTACAAGAAAGCACTCGCAACTTGGTATACATGGAGATCTTTTAAGATGGATTTGTTCGTATACAAACAACCGTAGCCAAGCAGTTGCACTAAGAGGGTACTGCTCAAATTTTGTGAAGATCCCTTTTGGAATTCCTCAAGGCTCGCACCTTGGCCCGTTTTTATTTAATCTATATGTAAACGATATTGGTTCGTGCTTTAAAAACTCTCACCATTTACTCTATGCTGATGATACCAAAATCTACAAAGTCATCAGATCTATCAGTGACTGCGAGGGTTTGCAACAAGATCTCATTACATTTCAACATTATTGTGATGCAAATCAATTGTTTTTAAATGTGGATAAGTGTTGTATAATCACCTTTTCTAGAAAACGTGACCCCATTTCTTATGCATACAATATGTCCGAAACTTCAATTAGCCGTGTAACTCAGGTGCGAGATCTATGTGTCACTCCAGATTCTAAGCTCGATTTTAATCTCCACATTCAAAATATTGTTTTGAAAGCTTTTAAACGTTTAGGGCTAATTCTTCGCATTGGTAAACCATTTTCTAGATGTAGCACCCTAATAACTCTCTTTAATGCTTATGTTGGCAGCATACTTGAATTTGCAAGCGTAATATGGAATCCTCATTATGCTGTACATTCTCATAAAATAGAGAGGGTAGAAAAAAAGTTCGTTAAAAGTCTTGATTTTTGCATGGGAGTCATTTATACCGACTATGAAGAAATTTTAAGTCGACACAATATGCAGTTGTGGCACGCTAGACGTAATTATTTAGATATCATCTTTTTATATAAAATTATCCATAATTACATTCATTGTTCCGAATTATTGGCTTTAATTCAATTCAAAATCCCCCACTACATCTTCTCACGTTCGAAAGATACTTTTTTTATTTCATTCTGCAATACTAGTTATGCGAAAAATACTTTTCTCCGGCGATCGTGCAACTTTTATAGTGTTAAACTGAATGAAGTTGACATATTTTCTTGCAATTTAAATGTTTTCAAAAGGCAAATTCGTGAAAAATTGTAATAATTTTAGCTTTGTAATTTGATCACTTATAGCTTTTTTTTTTTTTTGATTATTTGATTGCATGGTTTGTATGTATCTTTATGAACAATTAACAACATTTGTCACCTACTGAGCTTTAGAAGTACTTATTTAAATTTAATTAATGGTAATGTTAGGTCTACTTGTAATTTTTAATCTTGTACACATATTTGAAAATGACTGTTTTTTACCTGAAATAAATAAATAAATAAATAAATAAATAAATAAATTTATCACAGTGAACTCCTTCCCAATCACCTAATTTTTCGCCGAGATAGAGATCGTGTTGCCACTGGCAAATCTGATGGTGGGGGTATTCTTGTGTGTGTACATGCCTCTCTTAATAGCATCTCTTGTGAGGATTTTTTACCTTCGCTCCCAGTGGAGTGTATTATTGTGGGAATCTCTCTTTATGATGCTCTATCCTTTCTCGTTTCGTGTGTCGGCATCCCATGTAGCAGCTCTGCTATGGTGTATGAACGTTTCTTTGCGGAATTCTCCAGCTACATCCTAATTCATTTCCCATCTTCCCCTGTATTGCTCTGTGGAGATTTCTACCTTCCTTCCATTACTTGAGATAGTGAGTATCTTTCCATACTGTCCGGAGGTAATTTGTCGTTTGCCCTTTCCTCATTTCTCTCCGTATGCTCCTTCACCCAAGTCAATACTAGTGCAAACTCCAATAATAAACTTCTTGACCTTGTTTTTTCCAACTTGCCAGCCTCTTCTCTTGTTGCATCCACCTCACTCTCGCCCTTCATTAAGCCAGATCCTCACCATCCACCTCTCTTTTTGGAGCTTTCTATCTCATCTCCACCTTTGCCTAGAAATACATCACCTTGCCGCTTTAACTTTTTAAAAGCGGATCTTCGCAGCATGGATTCTCATATTAACGCAGTTAACTGAAAATCTTTTTTCAGCAACCTGAACCTTGAAGAGTGCGTTGATAAGTTCTATCTGTTTCTCTCATCCTTAATCACTCAATTCACTCCATTGTTTCCCCCAAGGAGGCCTAAAGATGCTCCTTGGTTTAACTTAGATATTGCCAAAGCCATTAAGGTGAAGGATGCATCCCGAAGAAAATTCCTCTCCAGTGGCCTTCCTAATGGCCTTACCGCTTACAAGCGAAAATTGCAAAGCTTGCTCTTCGTGCTTACGTCAATCATGTCGAAGTTTCACTTGAATCAAATCAAACTCGCGCTTTCTGGTCTTATTTAAAATCTCTAAAGAGCTCTCATCATACACCAGCTAGTTTCAGCTACGATGGCATTACATCATCTACCCTTCAGGAGTCCTGTGAACTTTTTGCTTCTTTCTTCTCTTCCTTTTTCCGCACTTCAAATACTTCTCCTTCTTTCTACTCTTCTTCTTCTTTCTTTTCTTCTCCCACGCTTCGTTCCAATCCCTTGCAGGCTCTTAAGGAGTCTTGATACTAGTACCGATAGTGGCCCAGACGGCATTCCAAACTTCCTTGCAAAATCACTATCCTCGTCTCTTTGTGTTCCTCTTTCAATTATTTATAATTTGAGCTTAGCTACTGGGATTTTCCCCTCCCAGTGGAAAATTGCCCATATTCTTCCTATCTTCAAATCTGGGGATCGCAATTCCGTTTGTAACTATCGTCCTATATCTCTCCTTCCCTGTTTTGGGAAAATCCTTGAAAAGATCGTTCTCGATACTCTGTTTCCCCTTATACTTCCATCCTTAGCAGAACAACAACATGGTTTTGTCAGAGGTAGATCTACTCTCACTAACTTGCTTTCTTTTACACACCACATTGCTGCAGCCCTTGACCGCCAGCGACAAATAGACGTTATTATCACGGATTTCTCTAAAGCGTTTGATTCTGTAGATCATGCACTTTTATTTCAGGAATTTAAAAATTTCCAAATTCCTGATTTCCTGTACTCCTGGCTTCTATCCCATGTTTGGGATCGTCGTTGTCTTGTCATTGTTAACTCCTGGTTCTCCTCTACATTTTGCCCCAGCTCAGGTGTACCGCAAGGATCCATAATTGGCCCAATTTAATTCCTACTATTTGTCAATGATCTTCCCTCTGTTATCACTTCTCCCTGCCTGCTTTATGCTGACGACTTTAAGATCTTTCGGGTAATTAACTCACAATGTGATGTTGATACCTTGCAAAGTGACCTACTGCGTCTAAGTGAATGGTGCAAATCAAACCATCTCTCCTTGAATGTTTTCAAATGCCCCCAGATGACATTCTCCTGTAAAAAAAATCCTTTTCTCTCCACCTACAGCCTTGTTGGAACCCCTGTTGCAACCACGGAAGTCACCGCAGTTGCAGACATTAACAATTAGCAGAGGGGTGTGTAGCCCGGGGTGGCATACTGAGACCGGCTAGCGCTCAGTCGTGTCGTGGGTCTTCCGGGACACCCTCTGCTCGTGCTGAGCCACCTTACATAAAGAAACTAACACAGTGGGAAAAGGACGGGAAAGGGAGAGGTCATTTTGAGAAATGAAAAATTTAGAAAAAATTTAATAAAACATGGCCGTTTATTGAACTCAAAAGAAAAAGAAATTTACAAATTCAACAAAAGTAGGTCAAGTCAAATAGAGCAAATCGGCCCCTCAATAATTTAATGTACGTAGCAAGAACAATCTAATCAAATAATTCATTTAAAGGAAAACAAAAGAAAAATAAGAATTGTTGATGTAATCGATAAATACTCACAATAGGTAAAACTCACTCCTTTTCCTCGTTGATCTCCGAGCGCTCGGCGAAGACAAAAAAAAGGGTGTGGGGCCACTGAAAATCAAATTTTAAATTAACTTTAAAACTAATTTTAAAATTCAATAACTAATAGAACGGCCAATTATCACTCTCCACGATCCGTCAATATTGTACACTCGCAAACACTTTGTTCTATTTCAATTACGTCCATTTCATTAATTAAATCTTTTGCATATAGTAAAGACTGAGACGGTCCCGCACTTCAAATTAACAATATAGTTCTCAAACTTCAAACTCTCACTTATTCAATTTTTTCATATATTTAGTATTGAGGCGGTCCCGCACTTCAACTTATCAATGTAATCCTCCAAATTAAAAATTCCTTCAGTTTTCTAATTTTTTTTTACTTTTTCCCTCCGTCACAAAAAAAAACAGCCAAAATACCCATTCCACGAAAAGAAACAAAAGAAAAAAACTCCTTCTTCTTTCCCAAATCAAAAATCGGACTGCCTTTCGCGAATTAATTATTCCGTCCCGCCAAACACAATTCTTTCTTCACTTCCAGTCAAATATCCACTCCAAAATCAGACTTTATCCCAAAAAAAAAAGAACTCCTTCTTCACAAAACCAAATCCGGAATTTCATTTTTATACGAATTCACCATTCCGCACCGCAAAGCACAATTCATTTTTATATTAACCG